>OZ022559.1:25185966-26435966 GCA_963991005.1 Barypeithes pellucidus
ATTCTTGAGATGAAAACAAATTGAAGAAAAATATCCAAAAATGTTGCTTTAATTTAATATGCCCTGTACATGACCTTATGTCAAACCAAAAATTAATACGTGGTGTTCGGAAGGTAAACACAGCAACATATGGCAGTGAATCCTGAACAGTGTTGTCATATCTTCTTCAGGGTAAACTCTTTAGAAAGTCAATAACCGTTTGACAGATTTAAAGTTGTTTATTTTTCAGGGTACATTATTATAAACTTTTACGTTCAGTTCGCTGGGAAAAAATTTCTGATTTATAAACTTGAACTGACTCGAACGAAGCGCCGCGGAGTTTATAAATGGTCAGATATGTTCTCATTTGTTCAATTCGAACGACCCCCGTCAGATCTGGACAACTTAAAAGTTTATAAATGTAAGTGTGAGTAAATACCTTTTCGGACTTATTTAAAACCAATTTAATTTATGAAACATCACAAAATCACATTAGTTTTCGCGTCACAACACATCTAAGTACCGTTCAATCTGAATTAGTATTTTAAAGTGTTACTGTGTAGACAAAAATACGCCTTTATTGTCTGAGAAATAATGTATTTAACGTCTAAAAATTTTAAAAATAAACACGTTGGTTCCCTCGATCGATATCGGCCGGCTTCTTTAAACAGCTGGTTTTGGACAATCGGGCTAATATTTAAAAATACAGCGTTGCCACTTTCGATGTTTTATAAGCGACTATTATAAATTGACGAATTTCCTTCTATGATATTACTTTCCTGTATAATTATAGTCTCGGAAATGGCAACCGCGCTGGCTCTACTAGCGGAGAGTTCTCGGAAAGAAAGTGCGACTGGTCCGAAGGTGGACGAGACCATTCATTTCAAAGGGTAGTTCCTGTCAATTGTTAACATAATTGTTTCATTTTATCTTTCGTAAAGGGTTAATGGCCCATAGAAATTAGCGTTTTTATTATTTCTATTGCGAAGTGATTAAGTGCTCTTGTTCTATGTGTGTTATTGTAAAGTGTAATGATGCGTTAGTGTTTGGGTTTAGTGATAAGCTTATTATGCACTCCCACACTATCATCAGGACACGTGATGAG
This sequence comes from Barypeithes pellucidus, assembly GCA_963991005.1. Lineage (NCBI taxonomy): Eukaryota > Metazoa > Arthropoda > Insecta > Coleoptera > Curculionidae > Barypeithes > Barypeithes pellucidus. The sequence continues at coordinate 25,187,051 of OZ022559.1, forward strand.
CATAAAGTTTTTCCCATAGAAAAAGGAACTGGAAGTGTCTGTGCCTTGGATTCCTTAATCGCGTCCTGGATTTACTTTCTAAGTAAGCTAAATATTTATTTTTATAAGAAACTAAAGTTTTAACATTTTGGCAACATTGCGCATGAACATCTGTTGTTTACCCAGCTGGGCAATGTAATATGTTCATATATGACTGTGCCGAGTTGTGTGTGGGTTTAGGGGTGAATTACCCCACTTTTTAAACGTTCGATTTAAAAAAAAATATATGCAGCGCTTCTCTAGGGCACCCAAGGAGTCACCCATTTAAATATAATACGTCATTTCCATAACATCCTGTATCTAGAGCAGTATCACAGATATAGTCTATATCATCTTAGTTTTTAACGTTGACAATTAACATGATGTCAAATATATTGCCAACACCTAATCGAAAAGTAACTAAACGTAACGCAGTTAATCGCTGAATTGATAAAAGATGGTCATATATTTACATACATTACGACGAAGCTGCATATGCGCTTCCCACTGTCGTAACCGAAAAAAACTTTAACAACCTGTATCTCAAAAGTTAAGAAGTTTAGGACATATGTTCACATAAAGTTTTTTTCTGAAAATGGACCTAAGAATAACCTCCTTAAATATTAGCATGTTATTAAGAAACACCCTGTATATAGTTTTCCATATCTGTATAGATCGAATGTTTACACGTTTCATTTAAACACTGTTTTAAAATCAATTTAAGTCCAACTGGTCATTCAATAACATTTTATTGATAATTAATAAGAAAGTTTATCTTAATCACTTCGTTTTTCTCATCCGATAAGACACTGTTAAAAAAATTTACTGAATATTTCTACACATTGTGGTTTTATTTACTTGGTTTTAATCTTCATCAAGTAATGGTTTCTTCAATGGAATGTTTTATAGTATTATCTTATTTAGCATACCTTTGCAAATATATTAAGCTTTGGTTTTATTAAATTTCGTTACGAAATATTTCAGTGAATTGGATCGAAACAAGTCTTCATTCATTTTAACGAAAGTTCGTATTGAAATTGATGCATGTGTGGTTTTAATTGTAGTACAAGTTCGTGCTTAAAAAGGACGATATTTGAACCTGAACAATAACTTTGTTTTGTAAAAAGAACATTATTTATGAAACCCCCCTTCGTTACTTCGTTATTCGTAATAAAAGTTGTTAAGTTAAACAGTGTGGTTTAATTTCAAAATAAACACTACTTTACAGTATTGGGATTAAGAGTCAAATCTCCCAACATTTAATCAGCAATCACGATTTTCTTTCAATCCTGCAATTTTATATATTTGGAATAGGTATTAGGTCCTATATCCAAGTTAAAATGAGGCGGCATTCTACATGAGCACCCTGTTCAATCAATGTACTTTACGATATTATTATCGTCCAATGTTATACACGAACTTGCACTGCATTAAAACCATACATGTACGAATTTGAATACGAACGTACTTTAAAAAGAACAAAGTCGATTTTTTTCGTTCCAATCCACCGGAATATTTGGTAACGAAATTTAATAAATGCCCAAGCTTTTGCCTAACGAATAATTTTATCTTAGATCCAGGCAATTTTTCTGGCAGAACCCCCTTTAAGGATAATGAAGCTCACAATCTTAAAGAATACCTAAATTTATTTGGTGCATCTGATCAAAGTCCGACTTTAAAATTAAGTTCCACGAAAAAGGCAATTAAATATCAGCCTCCCATTAGACCTACAACAACGATTAAAGTTGAAGTTTTTAAACGTGATACTGTTCTGCCAAACGCTGCAAAGGAAAATGAAGCTGCCGGACCATCGAATGGCAATAATTCCCAGAGTGTGTCCGAACAAATCAATACTGGTGTCGTAGATTCTACAAGTCTCCCAAACTTAAATGAGACTATGGAAAGTGAACCCGTAAAGATAATTAACGTGGAGCCTACTAACATAAATAAGGAATTTTTCGACACGGACACCAATGACACTAAAGTTGGTTCACACGACAAAATAAAGTCTAGGATGGTAGCTGCTGTAACGCCTTCGCCGTTAAAAACTACAGTACGAAAACCAACACCGAAAAGCGGTTCTCATGTGAGAAATTTAACTTTTCCGTCACCTATTCGAAAAACCTCGGAAAAGCCTGAATCGACCCGAAGCTCTCCCAGAATTATTAATAAACAACAGGCAGCTAAAGATCTTTTTGGTAATGAAGACCATGACGAAATTATATCCAATGCCACAGAGAGGAAAGTGGAGAAGTCTACTAAAACGTCTAGAACTCCAAAAAGTTCAGAGAGAAATTTAAAAAAATCTATTAAGAAAGGTTGCAAATCTCCTAAGAAATCTTGCAAATCTCCTAAGAAATCTTGCAAATCTCCCAAGAAAGTTACGGGAAAGGATAAAACTAAATCGTCCAAAAAAAACACAAAAAAAGAAGCCATTAAGGAAAATACTATTGAGGATGAGGACATTACTCCAAAATGTTGCTGGGATTCCAACTTAAGAAAATTGATTCCTCCCATTATTGAAATAAACAACTCTACTCCTGTAAGAAGAATTTCTGCTAGATCAAAGGCTAGACAGTCAACGGAACTTGATACCACTGATCTTGATGGGAAAAAACTCGAAGAAGCTTTAAAGACGCCTGATACGAGCCAAAAATCTAAACGAAAAACTCCAGCTAAGAAGAAAAAGATTGCAACCTTGAATAATAAAAATGAGAAACTGGAGGAAAATGTAGAAACTCAGGATGGGCAGACCAAAAGTGGAACTAAAGTACTGTCCCCTTCAAAGCTAAATGCAAATAAAAGAAATATTTTGCTTAACGATATCGATGATGTCACACCCAGTACCCTTAAAGAGTCCTCCCAGTATCCCATATCTTCTAAAACGAGAAGAAATATTAGTAGCCTCTTGGAAACACCGATTAAGGAAGATTTGGTACCTCCGACGCCGGGCACAGTACCAGATAAAAACGATACCCCATTTACCCCAATGCTTAGGGCAAATCTTAAAGATTTTACAGAGGGCGATACATTTTCAATTAATACCCCAAATTTCCCTATAACTCCTGGATTTTCTGCATTGGTTAACACAAGTGCTGCTTATTACATATTAAATGATAATGAACATAATAAAGAAACAGAGGCTACTGTACTCCGGGAAGAGAAAAAATCTAGTGTTAGAAAAAGTGACGATGAAGAGGTTGAAGTTAGTCCAAGAGTATATGGGTCGAAAGACATATTGGAAGATTTTAATAAAAGTCGCATTGGCAAGAAAAACTTAGAACTACTGGATAATCGAGGGGTGACATGGGATGGTAGCAGTGATAAGGAAGAAAAAAGTGCAGATAACAGTGAGAATAATAGTGATGATGAGTCGAACAACACGGTTATTCAGAACCAAGCAGTAAAACCGCATAGTGAAATGAAAGTTTTTCCGAAGAGAAGCAAAACCTCTGGGAAATGTATGGTCTCATTACATTCCCAGCTCTTAAAGGAAATCCACGATCCGTCAGAGAGATTTACTCATGCTTCTGAATCCAACAACCAAGAGGTAAATACATTCAACTATGTAGGGAATGGAATGTTACCTTAACTCAGAAATTTCCTTCAACTACTTTCTAACTTCCAGTCTAACATAAAGATGGCGCTATTTAAAAATTCTTATCGAATAAAAATAGATATATACCGGGTGGTGCGTCCGAACAGGGCACATGGGATTTCCCATATAAATTTCGAAGTGGTAAAATATTCGCTTCTGTGTTGATTTTAAAGGATACTTTTATTAAAACTTTTTGAAGAGAATAATGAGAATAAAAAGGTTTTTTTTGGACTTTTTTTCACTTCAAATTAGCTAAAATCTGGAGTTTGATGCTGTTTAATTTCAATTCAGGTTAAAATGAAAATACCTTTATAATTAGGATTATACCTGTCAGTATTTGACGGCGATTTTAATTTTTTCAAATAATTTTTGCTTTGAATATTTCTGATCGCCATAAGCTATTCAGTTGAGGAAAAAGTTATAATGATTAAATAAATGGTACTACGGCGGAAATAGTATTGATAACATAAAACAATATTAACATTTTGACATAAAATGATTTTGACACATTTTTAATCATTTATTTGCTGCTGTATTGACAGAAACATCTCAGGTCCCTAATTCCTAGTTAATCATTTCAAAAAGACATTTTGTTAAATAACTCTTAAATTGCTAGGAACATACACTTTAAACTGAACAGCACAGAATGACATTTTTATTATTGTAGCCTTTAAAGAGTTTAGTACATTTTTGGGCTATAATAAATAGGGGAGCTACTATTTACATGGGGTATCCTATGTCTATGTGCCCTGACCGGACTCACCACCCGGTATATATACCCCTTTTTTTTGTTTGAAGTAGTCTCTCTTAAAGTGGAGTGAAATGATGAGTGGGGAAAGAAATTAAAAATCTGCTCTACTAATTTAATAACAATATTTTTTTAAAAATCGTTCCATACATATTTCGGGTTTGTATCACATATATGTAACCATTATATTGCTAATACCATCTGAAATTATGTCCCCGCTATGGGCATCCAACGGGTAATATTGAGTTTGCATAGTTCGGAAATTTCCTTGTGAAAGTAAACATTCTACAGGACCGGATTTGAACTTTTTTAATGTAAGTTTCACTGGTTAGTTAGAAAAATATTGCAATCAAAAGTTCGATTAGTTTCGATTTAAGACAGCGTTCCATGCATACGATTTCTGAGGATATGATGATCCGACGGTGCCCTGATTGGTGTAAACTTTTGGTGCCAAATTCCGTCCGAATATTTGTAACAATCGACACGATGAGCTTTATTTTAACTTTCATACGACGTCGTATGTTTCTTAACCTCACTTTTTTCTAAACCAAATATTAAGAATAAAATGAATGACTATATTGACTATTTTGGGAATTCAGCTACTACTAAGGCACCAAATTAAAAATACATTAATTTTAAGGTTAGGTAGTGACCACATATATATATATATATATTATATTGTATACGAGTGACATCCTCTTCTTTTTTTACAAGCTTTTTAGTGAAATTCGATTCGGAAGATCGGATAATGTGATAAGCAAAATATTTTCGTATATACGTACATACCTGAAATAATTTATACCTGGCATTGATCCACGACTTTTGCAAAAAAGCACCATGCACTTGCGTCCTTTCATCTTAAACAAAACAAGCCACTAATAACCTACCAAACAGCGAATCGAATCATCGCAAATTAAAAACTCCTTTAAAAAAATTGTTGTTAGGTAATGAACTTACAAGCACTAATATACCGACAACAATGTGGATGAACCACTTTTTATTCTGTAATTTGAAAAAGCATCCAGAACCAAAAATGGCGATGAATGACAACAAACAAATAATGTCGGGCCGGCTCTGGCGCGATCGATAAAGTTTCCACCCTACTACGCAAACTCAATAGCCATCTCCCATAGCGAGGACACTTGTTGTATTTTGGGACGTTCGTATTGGCAATATAACCCCTTTGACACCAAGGGAATCCTAAAAATAGGTTTTGATGAGGAATTTAATCAAATATCTAGTTTTATTTCTGAATTTAGAAATCGCTTATAGTATTAGGGATTCAAAAACGAGTTGCTCATTGCTGCGCGTCTAAAACTTTTAAAATATATTTTATTTAAGAGTTTAAATGCAAATCCGAAAAAAGACGAGGAAGGCAATGGCGGGGAACAAGCAAATAAATTGACGAAAAGTTCCAGTAGTGGCAGCGAGAGCGAGGTCCTTAGTAAAAAAAACTATGCTATGAAGAAAAACAACCAAAGTAAAAAAGACATACCAATTACAACTGCTGATTTTGACGAGAAAAGTGAGCCTAATTCAGGACGAATCAATGCCACTGATAAATGCAACACACCTCAAGAAATTAGACGGGCAATATCTGATGTTTGTGTAGAAAATATCTTAGGTAAGCCATGTTAACATAATATTTATATGGTTTTTATAATAAACCCAAGTAGCATTTTTGGACACAAATTGGACACACATTCTTTGCTGAGAAACGTTTCGAAGCATTTTCGATTAAAATTATAAAGTTGTATCGAGACACATGTGTTACGAAACTTTTGCGAAAGATTTTCAAATCCAGTTACTAGAAACACTTAAAAACGTGTTTGTTTCGAAATATTTTACAAACCATAGTGTCGGAACATTGACGACACGCGAAGATAAATATTTTTCTAAACATTTTTACTTAAAATTATAAAGTGCATTAAATTTCCCATAAGAAATTTTTTATAGCATCGGTGTACGTTTATTAGCGATAAATAAGCAAGTTCTTGATATTATTTATATTTTAGGTGTTATTATTGATCCATTTTCAACCACAGATTGAGGTAAGTGTTTTAGGTAGATTTTTAATCACCATCTGAACAAGTTTGTGGTTATGGTATTGTTTAGCGAGATTTAAATTGTTATTTTTCTGTGAAAAAGTTTACCGTTCTGTATTTATCAACATAAAATATGCCGACCACCATATAGCTTGAAATATTTTTTATTATAGATTCGAATTATCTTTGCAGATTTTCAATCTATAATAAAAAAAAATATTTCAAGCTATACTCTATGTTGATAAATACTGTGCAATAAGATGTTTTTAAGAGACAAATAACAATTTAAATCTCCCTATGCAAACAATAATAACAAAACCTCAAACAAGATGGTGATTAAAAATCTTCAAAAAACACTTGGGCCAATCTGTTTCTGAAAATGAATCAATAATAACATCTAATATAAAAATAATATCAGAAAATTGCTTATTTATCCCTTATGAACGTGTACCAATGCTTTAAAAAATCTCTTACGGGATTCTAGTTTGTTTGGAAAGGTTTTTCCTCTCGTGACGTCAGACTTAGGCTGTCCATGCCCAACCTTTGTGCATACCAGAAAACCTTTTTTCTCTGACATTCACCCCCTAATAAACCTTTTATTTTTCTGTGCATCATACGAAACATTATAGAAGCCAAAGACTAGAAATTGTGTGTTGTCCATTTTGGACCAGAATATATTATTGCTTTCTAGCGGCCATTTTGTGAAATTAATTTTTATTTTGTTAAAATGAGTTTTAATTAAATTCCTGCATCTTTTGAGAAGCCAAAAGTTGTTACATAAGTTCCATTTTCCTAGCTAAGTCGATTTATAAAAGAAATAAATAAAATTTTGAAAATATTTTAATTTTTATTTTTTTGACAAAGTATAGTTTTTTCTGTAAATGCATATAAATCGAGGGCACGTTAAAAATATAAAGCCAAATTACTAAGCTGCACGATAAAATTTACTGCGACAATGATTTTTTGGTTCTTATGTGCAATAACTGGTATATGAAACAAAATAACTTATAGGAAATATACTTATAACGAATTCATCATGGCGAAATTATTGTTTCATATTGTTTTTCTTTTATTTTACAACAGTGAAGGTATCCTAATTGTTTTGCGCATGGTTTAACATAGCCCCGCCCTTTATACTGTCATTTTTTAATAAACAGAAGTAACAGTTTAGAAATATTTCCGAAACATTTTCGATAAAAGTTTCGATTGTGCATCGAAACAGCGAAAGTCACAGCTAGTACCAACCACACGATAGTTACGATACATTGACCATAATGTGTTTAAAAATGCTACTTGGGAAGACCCCCGGTTTGTTCTAAAAATATGTCTTCTGTGTTTTCTGGCTTCTTGTTATTATTTTCCGAATAATATAAACATTTTTGAATTAATAGTTAAATATTTGCTTTGTAGATCGTGATGCTAATTTCAGTTTAAAAGCACAACTAGATGAAAAGAAGAGAAGATGGATTGAGCTTGACAAGGCCAAAAAACCTTCATATCTTAGAAAAACTCCTTCTAGGCGACCTGTTCTAAAACCTCCATCTAATTTAAATCCGGTACGGAGTAAGCGTAAAGCCCCGAGCCCAAGAAAAGTTGTTAAAAATATTGAATCAAATAAAAGAAGTAACGTACCAGAAGATAAAAATGACAATAATAAGAAACATTCGTCTACTATGAAAGAGAATGTAGAAATTAAGAAACGATTAGAAAGGGAAGTTGAAAATGCTGACGTTGATTCCCAAGACGAGTTTTTTAAAAGAAGTGGTACAAATTTACACAGAACAAATAAAGGAAATGTACAATCAACGAAAGACGATACTGATACAGTCATGGATGGCGATAATGAACCACATAAGGCTAAAACAGAATCGTCAACTGATAAGATTTGTAGAAAGGATAACAAACTCCGCATTCAACAACATAGTTCGATAGAAAAGTACCAGGATGATCAAAAATCGTTAAAAGGTATGTTCACGTTCAATATTTTAAGGTTATCTCATGTTTATTGATTTCAATGCCTGTAGGTCGGTATTGTCATATTTACACGAACAATCCCAAAGAATTTTAAACGCGAACAAACACATAGTCAGTTTTTGCCACCAAGTCGTCTTTGACCCGCGTTGTCAGTTATTTTTCACTCTTTAGAAAAAAAACTCTAATCTTAAGACACCTGCCCTCTTACCTTCGGTATAATTTAAAAACAATTAAAAATTTCCATAAAAATACACAACATAAAATGTCTCTTTTACAGCCCAATCAATTTTAAATCGCATAACAATGTTTCTTATCATACATTATTTCACAAGAAAGAACATTACATTACATGCTACAATTGGTAAATTTAACACCTCATTTATTAAGCCTGCAATGCCTTGCAGGGGTTCCCAACATGTGCGTCGCTGTGCCGTGGAGAGCAAGTAGGGGCGCCGTGAGCTGACTAGCGCAAGTCACAGTCTAACCATTGACGACCTTTTTTATGTTTAATCTGGTAACGACCTTTTTTTGGCTACTCTTATTACTATTATACTGAACCTCTAAGTGCCCCGCGAACTGAAAAAGGTTGGGAACCCCTGCTTTAACGTTTAAAATTCGTATACAAGCACGTGGGAATTCAAGAGATAGCCGGCGCAACGTCCTCGTCTAGCCTTATGAAAACATACCAAAAGACGCGTTTCAAATTCCAGGATTATACACAGGAATCCGGGACCCGCGAAAAATTGCTAGCCTTGAATATGAATTTCAAGTGAAATCGCTCGAGCGATTCGCATGATTATTGAAACCGCCCGAATATCAAGTACTCGATTATTAAAATCATCGGTTTTTCCCAACACTAATTACAACATGTTTTCGAGATATTTGATAAAAACCAAAAAGAAACTGTAAAAGCCGTATTAGAGTCGGCAATTTTTGTCTCTTGCGCCAGCAATGGCAATTATAATTGCACGAATTCATGCGCAGTACACCGTCCTCAATCAGCTGGTCCAATACTGCTCGCATTGCGGGCGCAATGCGAGAATGGAATCCGTATTACAGTCTGCAATTCTACTCTTCTGGCAATTAAAATTGCACGGATTCATGCGCAGTACACCGTTCCCGATCAGCTGTCTCTCATTGCCAGAAATTAGGGCAAGCGCCATTTTAATTGCCATTGCCGCTGCAAGTCTGGGTAGAGATGGATTATTCTGTTATTTTTAATTGTTTATTAGTTGGCTGAAGCAGCTATGAACAGCTAATGGCTATTTAAACTAACCGGTACTGAAATTAGCAGTTCACATCATTTATTAAGCATATGTGCTGCTAATTCGTCGCAACTTTTTTGAACTGATATTTGTAAGTACCAGTAGCTGCTTTAACTGGTAATCAAAGCGAACAGGTTTTCCCATTTCTAGTTCTGGGAGTATTTTAGGGATTTCGACAGTACCAACTGCTGTTCTGACTGTTGGCAATGCGCCAGCTGATCGAGAACGGTTTAGTGCGCATGAATACGTGCAATTATAATTGCCATTGCAGGCGCAAGAATTGCCGACTCTAATATGGCTTTAACACCCTGTTTGTCAAAAACAAAGCATTTTAGGACATACGTGTCCATAGTGACGAGCAAAAAAATAGAGCACATATGGGAATCTTTTTTATTATTGACATATTAAAAAAAACTTTTTACGCCGATTGGAAACCTAGAAACTTATTTTGGCTGGAAAATTGAAAAAACTATATTTTGTCATGGAAAACTGGTATTAATGACGACATATCGAAAAAGTGTTTAGATTTTGCAAAGTTTAGACCCAAAGTTCCAAAAATTATACCTTTTCGGAAATATATCCGGTATTAGTAAGTTTCATATTCATTTTAATAAAAAACCAAAGTAACAATCTATTATTTAATCATTTTTGCTGTTTTTAAAAAATGTTATTTGTTAATATTTAGCTTTTTACCAGGTAAGAGGGTGTGGCCAGGCCTTGTATCTGGCAACCATATTTACTATTTATAAATATTTCTGCTTACGAAAGGCCATTTTTTTTCTAATTTCGAATAAGCTTCAACGTGTCTCCCAAAGTTGCTCTTACGATTTTTTTTTTAATTCTTGGATTTATTTCATTTATTTTTCTAAAAATTATTTTTAGAATATTGCCAAAAGAGCATAACATTAAAATCTAAACACCGTTTCAAATAACTTTTAGGTAGTTTGTTCCTGGGTCTCGTGAACTAACTAACTAACACATCCGTTAAACAACGTGACAAAATGTTTTTAATTTCAATGATATCTTAGTGTAAGTTGGTGAGAATTATACAAGTTCTGACGATGGTTTAAATAAAATGAACCGAAAAAAAATTGGATTTTCATTTCAAAAGTGGCCGAGACCCAGGAACAAACTACCTAAAATTGCCAAGAAAACAAAACTATAATTTCAAATAACTTTTTTCTACATCTCGTCATCTAATGCCAGTTCTCCATGACCAAATATATAATTTTTAAATTTTTTAGCCACGTGACAAATGTCAAAATAAGTTTTAGGTTATCAATCATGCAGAGGCAGGCAATCGGCGTATAAAGTTTTTTTTAATATTTCAATAATAAAAAAACTTTTCATTGAATGTTTCATTTGAAATTCCTAATTGTAAAATTGGGCCTGTTTAAATTTGAAACTGTTTAGCAAATATGTACTACGTCTGCATGTTTTATTTTCAGAAACCGAAGTCGAAAGAAGCGACAGGCAAAAAGTCCCGGAAGTTCCTACTGGAGGCGTGTCTACTGCGTCGGATAATCCCGATGTATTCGAAAAATCATGGGAAGATTGTCGTATTAGTGAAACACAGACAATATATGATGAAGACTGCCGTCACGATGATTCGAAACCCCCTAATAAAAAATTGGAAGATTACGATTTCAGTATTTTACAGAAAAAAATTATATTAGGCGTACCGTGTTCGGATGGTTCTACCGTGAATATTAAATTAACGTGTACTACGTTTGATACGTTATTGGAGTATAAAGCATCTGGCGAATGCGAAACGATGGATGGGGGTAAAGATGAAGTAGATTCTTCATTGGACCTTGAACTAAAACTTGATGCTGTAAGTGATACGGAAAATGCGGGATGTAAGACTGATAATCCAGATCCCAAATGGTAAGTTTTAGCAGCATTATTTTAGCGGATTAACCTGTTAACCGTTATTAACTTTATTATTGGCCAATGCACTGATTATAATGCTAATCAAAACAAAGAAAAAAAAACCTTATTATGATATGTTTCTCCTGACCGTTCTATACAGGGTGTTCCTTAATGACGTGCTAATATTTCAGGGTGTGATTCCTTAGGTCATTTTATAAAGAAAAGTGCATATGAACATATGTCCGCAACGGCTTAAATTTTTTGCTACAGGGTGTTGAATTTTTATTTTTTAAATTGTTATTTTTGAATATTTCCGAAAGTACTTTAGATATTATTTTCAATTTCGGTATGTGTTAATAGGATATAGAACCACACATTTTAGTTAGAAAAGTTATTCAATTGTTCCACCAGTGGCGTCCCTGCAAACATGTCCTCTGATATTTTTTACAAAAAAGATGGTACGCCACTGACATTTTTCTTCTTGATATTTCTTATGATTAGCTTGGTCAATTCTACATGAAAACTATATCTTGAGTTTTTCTCGTCAGACGCACTGTTCTTGATTAAAACCACAAAATTCATATTGAAACTCAATTAACATTGATAAAATAATTAATGATAAATATTGTTTTATAAAAATTGTTGGAGTGGGCATTTCGATGCGAAGGCGGAATTTCAAGCATGCCTTTTAAGTGAAGGTGGTCATTTCCAACAATTTTTATAAAACAGAATTTATCATTAATTATTTTATCAATGTTAACAATAATGAGTTTCAATATGAATTTAGTAGTTTTAATCAAGAACGGTGCGTCTGACGAGAAAAACTCAAGAGACCGTTTTCATGTAGAATTGACTAGGCTAATCAGAAGAAATATCAAGAAAAAAATGTCAGTGGCGTACCATCTTTTTTGTAAAAAATATCAGAGGACATGTTTGCAGGGACAGTTGAGGACTGGTGGAACAATTGAATAACTTTTCTAACTAAAATTTGTGGATCTATATCCTATTAACACATACCGAAATTGAAAATAATATCTAAAGCACTTTCGGAGATATTAAAAAATAACCAGATAAAAAATAAAAATTCAACACCCTGTAGCAAGAAATTTAAGCCGTTGCGGACATATGTTCATATGAACTTTTCTTTATAAAATGGCCTAAGGAATCACACCCTGAAATATTAGCACGTCATTAAGGAACACCCTGTATAATTATAGTGTTTTTTTCCTAGGGTTTCGGTCATGTCGGCTTAAAGACTTTTACTTTGTAAACGTTTCGCTGATATTCATAATAACAATTTGCAATTATAATTGCCATTGCAGGCGCAAGACAAGAATTGCCGACTCTAATACGGCTTTTAAATAATTATTGTAGATTTGAGGTCATGTAATTTAATGCCTAAAATTTACATAAAATATAAACTGCAACCAAATAATTTACATACAAGAAGTATGCTCGTAGCATCGGATAGTGCATACTTAAACAACACTAGATTATTTTAAATATTGTGAAGATCAACTAATATTTCAGTGCTAAAAAGAGAAAATACAGATCTGACAGCTGCAATTCAAATTCCTCAACGAAAAGAATAAAGAAAAATGAAATATTTAATGAAATGAATATTCAGAAAGTTCTCACTAAAATTCATGGACCAGGACCGAGCAAGAGGTAGCAAGTTTAGGTTGTGCCTTTTTTGAAACTGGAAAGTATTGGGTCTTTGTATCACGGCCATCATCTACTGTACCTGATAACAAGCAAACTGTTATAACACTCTGTAATGGTATTTTGCAGTGAACTTTACAGCGTTGTAAATATTAATTTTATAATAATTTTAACAGTAACAAACTTGTTATGTGTACAGGATGTCCCAAATCTAATAGTATACGGTAAAACTGCAGATTCTTTAGGTAAAAATATTGCGATTTTGTCAAACATTGCTTGCTCGAGATTTTTGCATTTATTTAAAATATTGAAATACATTATTATATTAGATGTTTATTTTATTGAAATGAGATACCCAAATTTATTTTACATTTAATTGAGAATATTTTACTGATTTATTTTTCTTCGAGAAAACTTTTAAAATAATATTTTTTTAATTTAATATACATATATTAATTTTTGAATAATCGGTTATTCAAATAAACGGTCATCCGAATAACCGAGGTAAAAGCGCAGTAAAGTTCATTACAGAATATACTATTTAGCAATAAGTCTGTACATAATGTAGCATATAATTATTGTAATAAGACGAAGTATAAATATTTCCCACCCTTATGATTTATTTTATTTGTTAATTAGTTTACCTTATTTCCGAATAACCTTTAGCTCTTATATTATACAAGAATAATTATATTTGTTATCGAAAATGTTTCTTGTTTAACAAGCAATAATTTTTTATCAATAAATTAATGTTTACCAAATTTTAACTACTCATAAAATTATTTTTAGGGTTATAGAAAACAATTAATGTCGTGCAAATTTACGAGTTTTATGCATCGATAGGATGATTGTAGCCAGAAGATCAACGGTATACAGGGTGGTCGATAATGAATGCGCCATAGAGTAACCACAGATTCTATACATGAAAATATAGATTTGAGATTAACATGTTGATAGTTAAAGAGATGCAGGGTTTTCAAATTTAATTTCAAAATTCATTTTTTCTTCATAACTCGATCTGTTTTGAAGATATAGACATGAAAACTTGTAGCTGGGGGTTTTTGAGGGCGAGTAACATGAATCTATTCCTGGTTTTCAAAAACCTTGTGGGGGACGCTAGGAACAAACTACAGGCGCACTATATCACGCACAAGATTTTTTGTATTATAATAGAATGGTCTTCTATGGGTTGCTACCACCGACATATAACTATGGGTATAATATACAACTTATGGGGTGCGCAGTAAAAAGTTAAATTTTATGAGCGAAAAGCCGGTCATTTTTAAAGGTTGCTCGTCAGTTGTCTTGCGCACAATGTTGTCGCCGTCATATAGGCAACCCTGTCTATTAGCGCCCGTTTGGTTGCCAACTAACGACGTGAACCGACGACGACCGTCCAGAACCGAAATCGGTCGTAGGGATGTAACGATATTAAAAATATATCGATACATGGACAATAGATATCAAAATTAATTCTAAAAGTTGCTTTTCAGTGATGATCACAAGGCCTTCTTTTATGGGAGAAATAGATTGTTTATTTCCCAGTAAAGAAGGGATTGATGTACCAATATATTGCCGTGTAATCATTTTCATTAAGGACCAAGTACGGTCCTGTTCGCCGGTTAAGGTCAATAGTTTATCAGTCGGCATTGCGCATGACATATAACTATCAGCTTTGTTTATGTGCGCGAGGCCATAAATTTGCTACTTTCCATAGATGTAGGTCGATGGTTTCTACACAACTACAACAACAATGTATTTTATATATTTTGTTAAATCAATCCGTTTATTGCATGGAAGTTTTAATTTCACTTATTAATTGAAGCACGTGGGGGATTCAGTAAGATAATTTAACACCTAAAAAATCAATTTTTATTTAATAATTCAAGTCAAAGTCCACTCTATCCATGCATCTGTCATTATTTTGACATAAATATTTCCACTTATTGATATCATCCCGGTGTGTTCGGAGGATGGATATTTACGGAAATATTTTGGGTTTCCATGGTAGCCAAACAAAAAACAAGTCTGTGATTGGCTTACAAAAGCCGGTGTGAAATTTTCAAACAAAAATAATTATTGAAAAAATATATATACTATATTAAAAACAGCGCTGTTTGCTAAAATGTTTAAGGAAATGCTGTTGTTGTTGAAATGATTTTAATTCATACTTTTCATTACATTGTTTCTAATTCTTTGTAAAAACTGAATAATTTTTTTTGGTTGAAAATAAACACTTCCATGCACTGTTGTTTAAAAGGGCGGATATCTCTCAAACAGATCAATTTAACAAAATAAATGAAGTATACATTTTTTTCTTTAGAAATTACCATTCTTTTATAAATTTTAATCAGAAACGCAATAAAGTTACACGAAGAAAAATAGACATGATATAGTGGGCGTGTCGTGTAGAGTATAACTAGCGCCATCTACGCTGATTGACGTATGGTTTGAAAAACAGGAATAAATTTATGTTACTTGCCCTCAAAAACGTCCAATTACAAATTTTCATATATCTCAAGAACAGCTGTGTGTAATTTAGAAATTAAACAGAAATTAAACTTTAAGTGCCTGTTCTCACCAAAGCAACTGGCAAGCGCAACGCAACATCAATGCGACACAGCACTAATGTTTAAATACGCGTGTTCCCACTGACTTACGAAACTCAACTGCAACGCAACTAGTTGCTTATGAGTTGCCCGGCTTACCGCGTCGCTGTCGTCAGTTGCTTCCAATCGAAGTGTCAAGGCGGACGAGACAGCAAAATATTTAACTTCACAGACCACCCTGCATTTTAGATTCGATTGGATTGGTTATAATATCCGAAGTAACTTGGACGCTTTCGTAAAGACCGGGCAATATTTTAAAATGGATCTTGAAAACCTTCTCTCTCTCTAATTTAAAAAACTCGGTCTTAAAATAAATAAAATTATGTTTTCTGGTTACATGTTTCGCTCTATGCGAGCATCATCAGACCTTAAAAACACCGCATCGGTCACAATTAATCATAAAAATACAAGATTCACACCACGGTACATAGTTAGACTAACACGTATTAGTTTTTACAGACGTGTAGTGCGCAAATTAATCAGACTTATTAATCTTAATACCTACAAATCCCAGTAGAAATAACGATGACATTAAAATCGGCCATATCGTTTAAACCATGTCCAAAATGTTGTTCTTTAAACTGTAAAAACAACACCTTATGCTTGATGAGTTTTAGAATAATATCTACTAAGTACCCAATAGAATAAACAACAAAAAGTATTTTTATATTATTTTTAATAAATCAAATAATCAATACCTACGATTTTAATATAAAGGGTCATTCAGGGTGAGTGACCTATTAAGGGATCTCGGGAACTAAAAAAGATATTTGTTTGAAATATTGGTAGCCGCTATTAGAGATGTCTTTTTGTAACAGGACCTGTTCTTTTCGAAACAGGTTTTTATGTGAAATAGGTCGGAACGGGTTTGGGTCGATAGGTTTTCCTGTTCCGCTGGAACTGTCTGTTTCGCTGAAGCCGTCTGGTTCGCTGAACCAGTCTGCCAGTTTCGCCGGACCGGCCGAAATAACCTGTTTCGATGAAATAGTTTCGAATACTCGGACACTGTCTGTTGCAACGGAGCAGAAGCAGATGGCAGCGAATGGCGATAAGGAATGTCTTAAAGTCACGTCCCATAACGTGGTGTTGTCGATGTTTAATATTTTTCGAAAATACGAAAAAAAATTAAAACTAAATATTTATCAAAAATTCTCTTTAGGACACAAAAATAAATCTCAAGTATATGACATAAAAATTCTTTGGCAATGTATAAAGATAAAGTTCGTGTCCACAGTTATCTCGGTACCTATATCAGTATCATCTAAATAAAGAAAGATCGTCCTCTCTGCACAGTCGGGTGTTTTATTTCAATGCGTATTTTTAAGTTTGTTATAAAAGATGTATACTTAGGGTTTGTTTTATCTATTATTGTATAAAGTTTCAAAGCGGGTTACTTCTATTTCGTGTTGATAGATTTTTTATTAAAATAAAAATAGAACTAGGGAAAGTTCCTAAAAGCTAACTCTTATGTTAATGGAACAATCGACAACCCCTCTTTATCGGAATGCAATGCCGACGCGACTTGCGATGTAACAGAACAGCGAATCTTTTGAAACGGTTTGGAACTGGAATAGGTTTCTTGAAATAAGTATTTTTTAAAACCGAAACATGTTGCACCTGTTATTTAAAACGCCCTGTTCAAACCATCCCTAGCCGCTATAAAGATACCGATCTTTATTTTATTATTAGATATTTTGGCGTATGTAGTTATCAATCCCGGTTATTCTGGAAGTTAGTCGTCATATTGTTATTTTAAATAGAATGTTCTATATATTTTGACATTTTGCGATTCTATGTAAAAATAGAAGTAACATTTCTTAACAAATTTCCTAACAACATCTCTAACCATTTCTGAGATAAAAGGCATTTTTATAAAAACATGTCGAAGGTAACTTGACCTTAATTGGTAAGTTAAAGATTTAAAAATTTCAGGAAATTTAGAAAAGGTACCTTTTTATTTCATAAAAGTTCTAGTCATTTTTCTGGTATAATACACAGGGTGATTCACGACGAGCTTGCATTAGGACTTTATGGAGAACATATGTATCTGAAACTTTGGAGATTTAGATTTATCGATACGATCTTTAACTAAAATATTCACATGTTCTTATCCTTTCCGGTTGTACCGGAAGTAACTGTCAACTTTCGCTTTTTAAATACAACCTGGTAATTTTTATGATATTTTTCGATTAACCATTAAATTCTAAACAAATTTTATAGGACATCATTTTGTCTGACTTTACCAGTTTTTGAGATATCGGGACTTTCTGTAATTATTTGGCAAATGGATGGTGATGAAATAATCCACATAATTTGTTCTACCTTAGCTCTCGGACTAAAACAAAGGTTCTTACCGATTATACTATTTTTTCAAGTGTGCTATGAAAATAATTGTACATAGGTACAGTGTACGGAAGAAAATTGGTTGATTGCGTGAAAAACAAATCGTTTCATTGAGTTTATAAATAAAATGCAGTTGAAAGTAACAAGGAAACACGTTTAATATATACTTTAGTGAAATTTAAAATGTGTTTGAAAATTATAATATTAAAATTATAAATTTAAAATAATCAATTGCATTTTATGATTCCATTGTTTTCATAGCACACTTAAAACAATAGTATTTTCGGAATTAATTTGATTTTTTGAGGAAACGCTTTGATATAGGTATAGAACAGTAAATACAGTTTATAAATAAAAACTAATTTGTCATCAAACTAAATAAAAATATATAGGGGTTCCATTTAAAATAAGAAAGTTTTTAATGGTTGAATTCTTTCACAATGACGCTTGAATTGTGACCACCCTGTACATTTTCTGCCAAGTTTGAAATATTTTTGAGACTTGATGATCTTCTAGCTATTCGGTGAGAAAAATTGTGTAGTCCAAGAGCTAAGGTACAAATATATGTGCATTATTTCATTACCATGCAGTTGCCAAATAATTACAAAAAGTCCCCATATCTCAAAAAACTGGTAAAGTAAGACAAAAAGATGTTCTATAAAATTTGCTCAGAATTTAATGATTAATCGAAAAATATAGTAAAAATTACCATGTTGTATTTTAAAGAACGAAAGTTCGCAGCTACTTCCGGTGTAACCGGAAATGACAGGAACATGTGAATATTTTAGTTAAAGAGAGCGTATCGATAAACCCAAATCCCCAAAGTTTCAGAAACATAATCAGTAGTTCTCCATAAAGTTCTAATACAAGCTTGTCGTGAATCGCCCTGTATAGTACATACCTTTTCTAAATATTCTCAAATATTTGATTCTATAACTGCATTATTTCCAAATAAGGACAAATTACTTCTGACATGTTTTTTTTATAAAAAAATGCTTTGATAATTTCTTCTCACAAACTCTTTCGATATCAAGTTGTGTCTATTTCGATATCAAATTGCGACCTTGTGGCTCTTTAAAACCTGAGAGATTGTGTAAATTATAACTTTTGGCTCTTCCGTCTCAAAAGTTTGCCGACCCCTGGTGTAGACCATTGTTCATAAAAGTTACTTGAATTTTGCATAGAATTGAAAAATTACAAAATATACAAGGCATTCTATTTAAAATCACAAACTTAAGCCCAACTTCCGGTATAACTGGAGATAGAGTGATAGATACGTCAAAATATCTTCATTAAAAAAAATCGGCATCTTTAATAGCGAGTATCAATATTTCAAATAAATATCTTTTGTAGTTCCCGAGATCTTTTAATATGCCACCGATCGTCAATGACCCTGTATTGCTTAAAGAATGTCACCAAGAATAAAAAATTAAATTCCAAATGTAATTCAACCGTGACATTCATTTATGGGTGTGCATAAGTCGAATAAATATCCACTGTAGGTATGTACATGATTGGCACTCTATTTGGCATATCCAGATCTAGTTCATGTTTATTGTAATACTTTTCAGCTGCTTTCACTTGCGTGAAGGGTCGCTAACCTGAAAATACAACCGTATTAAAATACCTCCAGTACGCGTCGGTAAATCAATACAAATTCAAATGTATGTTATAGTTGTTAACTATGACCTTGTGATCCAAGTTTATGAACGTAAAATTTACATATGTATATAGAATTTATACAGCTTATTATACAGGGTGTCCGGATAATGCAGGATACTTAGAGAGTTGATTCTACATGTTAAAATAAAGGTAGTAAGTTATATAGGGTGTTGAAAAAAGGTCGGTCGGTCGGTCGAAAAGTTGTTTGGTTTTGAAGGAGGAATAGTTTGCAATTTAAACCAGCCCCGGGCGCTGGTGGGGTTTGTTTGTGTGCCCGTGGAAAAACTTGTTTGGATTCCACGGAAATTTTTTAGTACAAGACAGAAAAAAAGAGTATTTCCGGGATAAATCTTGATTTTCGCACGGTTCTGATTTTGTCTTTCTCATGGTGACAATAAATGTTTACTTTTGGTCGGAGAACACGATACGCCAATAAAAAATATGGGGTTCTATTTGAAAATCTTAACTTATCCCCACCCACGCCCGGGGGTTGAGGGGGTGGGGGTTTAAATTGCAAACTATTCCTCCTTCAAAACCAAACAACTTTTTCCCCAGACATTTTCCGCTGCTGTGCGATGCACCGGAGTTATTCCGGGGTACCGACCTTTTTTCAACACCGTGTATAACAAAACGTCGAAAGAAACAAATCCAAATAACTGATTCCCGGAACGTCACTATGCAAAAATCGACATTTTAGGTCTAGGTTCAATAGCGCTTCAACACTTACTTCTTAGTTCGTATTCTTTTATCACGCTTTTTCTGTGATGATTTCTTCATTCTGCAATACGTAGTATTACAGGAAGCTGCATATTTTTTATCCGTATTTGTGTAAGTCTCAATAGCTTCAAGAGCAAACATTGATAAGCTATTTAGAATGTCGGGAACTAAAATAAAGAAAATATATTTAGAATGTTTAACATATACAGGGTGCAACTTGATAACTTCCAACCCCAAAGACACTCCCGGACAAAGATAATGTTGGTTTTTTTTATAGTCCTGTAACTTTTTTAATTGTTTTCCGATCTTGGTGAAGTTTTTAGCAAAGTGTAGACTTGTATATTGGGATGATGTCGTGAATTTTATTTTTTCAAAAAATTCTGATGTCTTGTCATTATACAGGCAGAAACAAAAGTCACTGTTTTACTCTTAATTTCTTAACGCTCTGTGGAAAAATTGAGAGGTAGAATATATCTACATTGTGTTTCGTTTTGAAATGTGACCTTTTATTAACACAATGTTTTTTGGTTGACGTCATTATCTGCTTTTTAAAATAAGATAGAAATTTTTAAAGAAAGTACAGAGTGTCCCATTTTCGACACTTTTATAGGGTATCTCCGTAATTGTTAGTGCTATTAAAAAAGTAATGTAGGTGTCATTTGCTCTTTTTGGGTCAAACTTAAAATGGTAAAATCAAAATTTGAAAATATTCGCTCGCTTAAGAGATACGGGGGAAAATCAAAAAATTGGTAATTTCAAAATTACCTTATATTTTCTTAGTTAAAAGAGATACAGAAATATGATTTATACAGAAGTTTCTTACATTGATTGTTGAATAATCTGCCGTTTTCAGAATAAGTATATAGGGTCAGGTAATAAAGTTATCGGACCTAACCTCATTTTTTTAAATGGAACACCCTGTATATTTTAATCTAAAAAGATACTATTTTAAATTATCTTAAATATATAACACAGCATGGATGATATTGGTTTCCTAGGCGATTTATTAAACTTTATTACTTTAAACCACAGTAGACCATGAAACAATAGCTAATTAGAAACAACTATGTTGACTATTAACATTTAACGTCAACATTTTGAAAAATTTGATATGATAATCAGTTTATATTGAAAGTGGAAAAAACGAAGAAATGGCGCAAAATGTGTTCGCTACCCGGAAAGATGGAAACCATTTAAGGACATGTTCCGAACATTTACAATGATTATTTTACGTTATTTTTTACCTTAATCTGAATCTTTTATTTCGTTTCAAAGTAATAAAGTTCAAATAAATCGCCTAGGAAACCAAAATCATCCATGTTGTGTTATATATTTGAAAGAATTTAAAATAGTATCTTCTTAGATTAAAATATACAGGGTGTTCCATTTAAAAAAATTATGTTAGGTCGGATAACTTTTTTACCTGACCCCGTATACTTATTCTGAAAGCGGCAGATTATTCCACAATCAATGTAAAGAAACTTCTGTATAAATTATTAGTCTGTATCTCTTTTAACTAAGAAAATATAACGTAATTTTGAAATTGCCAATTGAAAATTTTCTAATTTTGATTTTACCATTTTAAGTTTGACAAAAAAGAGCACATGACACCTACATTACTTTTTTGATAGCACTCACAATTACGGAGATACCCTATAAAAGTGTCGAAACTGGGACACCCTGTACTGTAGTTTTTCAATTTCTTCACAATTCACTGTAACTTTTTTAATTATTGCCCGATCTTGGTAAAACTTTTAGCAAAGTATAGACTTGTGATTTGGGATGAATTTTAGTTTTCGAGAAATAATCGTCTATTGATCATTATACAGGCAGAAACAAGAGTTACTTTTTTACCCTTAATTCTTAAAGCCCTGTTTTATGTTATGTTTTGTTTTGAAGTATGATCTTTTCTTAACCCAATGTTTGTTGGGTCACGTCATTAACTGCTTTGTAAAAGAAGATACAAATTTTTAAAGAAATTATTGCAGTTTTTCAATTTTATGGAGTAGCATAAACAAATATCCAAAAATTTATAGCGCGTATTGCCACCTCATGTTCTAATCACTTCTACCATGTGACAAGGCATGCTTCAATACAATACGGGCTATTCATTTTTGGCTATTTCTTTATGCTACTCGATAAACCAATGTGATGTTCTGAATTGTGAATGAAATTGAAAAACTGCAATATTTTCTTTCACAAAATAGATAATGACATGAACCAAAAAACATTGTGTTAAAAAAGTCACACTTCAAAACAAAATATAATGAAGTTAAATTCTACCGCTCCAGAGCCACAGAGCGTTAAGAAATTAAGCGTAAAAAAAGTTACTTTTGTTTCTGCCTATATAATGATCAATACATGATTATTTTTTGAAAACTAAAATTCAGGATATCATCTCGAGACACAAGTCTATACTTTGCTAAAAATTTCACCACGATCGGACAACCATTAAAAAAGTTACAGGATGAATTGTGATTAAAATTGAAAAACTGCAGTACTTTCTTTAAAAAATTGTATCTTCTTCTAAAAAGCACATAATGACGTTAACCAAAAAACATTGTGTTAAAAAAGGTCACACTTCAAAACAAAACACTAATGATTGTCCCGAAAATATCAGTGATAAGTACCTATAACACCTTTTTTGAGAAAAAAAACAAAAAATAAAGAGTTTAACACCCTCTGTATCGAAAACAAAACATTTTAGGCCAGGATTCACCCATTAAAATAAGTACATATCATTAAGTAACGACCGGTATTATATTATTTACAGTTTGTAAAGAATATTCGGATCTATGTGTATATATATAAAAATAAAATTATTGGGTGCCAGACATGTAAATATGTCATGTGGGGAGTTGCAGTTTCTTTATGTTCCACGAACCCAAGCTTGCCCAGCAGTATTGGAATTTTTGCTGTAGGTACAGATCTAGATCTGTGCGTTTATCCGGTTTAATTACCTTTTTATTTGAAAATATCTAATCTTTTCTATAGAAGTTGTCACAGCATTATACAGGGTGTCCCAGAATATGTGGACAATCGCCCGGATTCAGATATATATAATAACAGGAGAAGTACCTATAAATTTTTCTTCCCTGGAAATCGTTGTTTTTTAAATAATTTTTTAAGTACTAGGTGTAATTTAATAATTTTTTAGTTTAATGGTTACTAGATGAGTCTGCTTAAAATTCGCCCGTTTAAGCATATTTGGCTTATTTAGTTTGCCAGGGATGGACTAGCCGTAACACAAAAATGTTTTTTTTACACCCTATATGATGAAGAACGGCAATAATATTTTGGATACTCTAAACCTTAAGCTGAAGAAAAGGCACCCTTGATCGATGTCGATAAAATTAACTGTTTTTGAGAAAAAAATATTCCATGTCCATACATTAAATGCATATCGGCATATTCAGTATACGTAAATTCCATTACTAAGTTAGTAACTAATAAGACAAAGCAGAAAAACCGCAAATTTCAAGACACTACCATAAACTGACACTGGCATAAATATTCTTATTTAAATCGGTACATGTGAAAAAATCCATAGGAACAATGAGGGAATTTTATTAACATAAAACAACAACCAATATTGAACAAAAATATATTTTCTTCGAAAACAGTTTATTTGCCTGACATTGATCAAGAGTACCTTTTTTCAGCTTAAGGTTTATAGTATCCAAAAATATTATTGTCGTTCCTTCATCATACTAAAAAATTATTAAATTACACCTAGTACTTAAAAAATTATTTAAAAAACAACGATGTCCAGGGACGTCCGTTATGGGCCCGTATCGTAGGGAGGCCGTAGGAAAAAAATTATAGGAACTTCTGTTATTTTTAAGTGTTCTATCTGAACCCGGGAGATTGTCCACATATTCTGGGACACCCTGTATTTAGTTGATACGCGTAAACATAACGTGCAACGACTTCAATAATAATATTGCAAATGGCCAATGAAATGTTTTTGAACCCAATAACCACGTAACCTTTTATATTAACTCTACAGTCATATATTGTACTAATTGCTTAACAGACTAATACCGCCCGAAATTTTCCAAATTTGCTATGCAACACTATAAAGACTGAAGAACCCCGAACAGTAAGAAACGACACAAGTTTTCTTATATTTTTATTATTATTAAAAAATCTTACCTGGCACTGATACCTTAGTTTGTATACTTCTTTCACCTTCGTCTCCTCCATGGAAAAATCCAAATTTTTTGTGCTTTAAAGAGGGGATGAAAAGCAGCAGGCAAATAATAGCTATCAAACTGACGATTTTCTTAAAAATTACCAGTTTCAAAAGAATTTTGCCTATGGTAAAAAGGTTTATCTTCCACTTGATTTTCTCCCAGAGCTTGTCCCAAATACTGATCATGGCATGCGGCATACCATAAAATACTTGTAAGTTTTGTGCCGGAGGTCCATAAATGGGTGGTCCATACCTGTAACCAAATATAGGTACTTAGATACATTACAGAGTCCCGCAATAGTGCATCAGATTTCCATAGCTCTTCGTATAGGTTAAGTTACAAATTTCATTCATATTCTGATACGTATCATAGGATGTTTTTCAGGACAATAATTTTCCATATAAAGGGTGGCTCAAAAAAGTGTGATAACATTAGAGTAATATTCTTTTGAGACACCCAGTAGTCTCTATAATTGCCTAAAATGTCACTTAATTTGCTTTGATAGTTTAAGAGAAATTAATTAAAAACAGAAAAAGTTGAGCCTGGAAAGAGAAATGAAAAAATATTCTTAAATAATTTTTTTAACCACGGGATTGGGCCAGCTTTATAACAAGGATCTAGAGATACTATGAATCTATTTTATACAGGATGTTCATAATGATGAGGTTTTAAAATAAACGACACAATAGCATAGGCGCCTAGACTAATAATTGTAAACTACAGTAAATGTACTGTGCACAAGTAAACACGTGCTTGAAAAGATCTGTGATATTAAATAACATTTTAGATAATTGTAGAGGACACTAATACGAACTTAAATATGCAATAAAATACTGGGTGTTCCATTTAAATGATACGTTTTACTTTATCACAGATTTTTGGGCCATGGAAAAATATTTTCCTGGAATACACTCCATGATACAGTAGAAGTCACCATACGAACGAAATTTCTAACTAAATTCGCATAGGGTGCTTTGGAAGCCTGGCTCAATATTGATGGACCCTAAATATCCCTGTCGGTGGCGCACTACAAATGCGATTACATGGGTTCAGGACAAGTAATATTTTCAACTAAATTCAATTTTGTCTTCAATTCTAGAAATAATTATATTGAATCACTTTATATACTTAAATTCAATTGTTTTCGGGTTTGACGTTTGAAAAATTACATTTATCGCTCTTAGATATACTGCAGAGTTGAAGGAAAACGGTTTCCACATGCCTATTTTAGTTTTTAATTTTCTATTTATCCATACGGTGACCTCGGATTAAAAATGAAACCTGTAAATCTGGTTATTCCAATTTGAAGATTAAATACGTTGAAAAATTAAGAGCGGTATCCTTTATCCGTATAAATCTTCAAATATGTACATACTTACTGCGGTACTGGTTCCTCAAATGTTCCATAAGAAGGTGGAGATCCGGGCGGTGGACCATACTGCGGCGCCGGCGGTCCGTACTGAGGTGATGGAGGTCCATATTGAGGTGCCGGAGTTCCGTATTGAGGAGACGGAGGTCCGTATTGAGCTGCCGGAGGCCCATATTGAGGTCCCTGAGGTGCATACTGAGAAGTTGGTGGTCCGTATTGTGAAGCCGCGAGTCCGTATTGTGAAGCTTGAGGGCCATATTGGGGGGATGTAGCTGGAGACGAAGGTCCATACTGGGGATCCGGTTGCCCATATGGTATAGGAGGGCCCGAATAAACAGGATACGGGCCGTCGCTTTTCTTTTCCGCTGTTTTAGCCACTGATGCACTTGTAGATTCTCGATAAGCAGTTAAGTATGTATCCCCAGCCGAAACTTTTAATACTTCTTCCGTAAGGGATGGAGTAAAACATAATGCTATTATTAGGAACACCCTCATTATTGCCGTGCTTAATTGAAGACGAAGTGATAACTAAAGGATAAAAAATTATTGAGAGTAGGTGGTATTATGTGGTTCATTAAAGTAGACTTCGTTTTCTTTAAGATTTTTAATATTCAGGAAGAGTGCGAGTGAATTATACAAAGAGCGATCAATAATTTATTAAACGTAACAAGTGGTAGACATTCTTACACGCAGATATGTGGTTAGATTAGTAAAACTTTATTTAATGCGACCATGTAGAGATGTAGGTAAAAAAAACTTCCTTCAACTCAAAGTCTAAGTGCCTGTTCTCACGCGACCGCAAGTTGAGTTGCTCTTGCATTCCCACTGGAATCAACTGGTTTGAAGTCTCTTTTGACGTGCGCAAAATGTCGTCTTCGTCAGATGAAGATATAGCCGCAACATACTTGCTCGTTAAAAAGCTTGAAAAAAAACTAAGCGACAATTTTGGGTTAACCCTTTTTATACCATATGAGCCACAAAAGTTAAATATTTTGATGTCTCGTCAGCCTTTTTATACCATATGAGCCACAAAAGTTAAATATTTTGATGTCTCGTCAGCCATGACACCGCGATTGGAAGCAACTGACAATGGCGACGCGGTATGCCGGGCAACTCATAAGCAACTAGTTGCGTTGCAGTTGAGTTGCCTTAAGTTAGTGGGAACACGCGTATTTAAACATTAGTGCTGAGTCGCGTTGATGTTGCGTTGCGGTTGTCAGTTGCTTTGGTGAGAACAGGCACTAAGATATACAAAACCCGCTTAATAGGGTATCGGAGTTAGCAGCAGTCGAATTTAACGCTACAAAAACTCAGGCAGCAGTTTTCTCTAAAAAGGTTAACATTACAGAACCGCATATAGTCATGGCAGGACACGCAATACCACTGGCTTCATCTATTAATTTGCTGGACGTCAATATGGGAGGAAATATGTCTTGGCACAACTACGTTGTGACAATCGCCAAGATAGCTTCTCAGAAACTTGATGTACTCTTCAGAACCAAAGAGTTGTACACACCTCAACAACTTTTGACACTATACAAAGCCCAGATTCGACCATCACTAGAGTCAGGAGCTCTGCACCCAAACATACTCTTCGGCTACTGGATTCTATCGAAAGAAGGGCCATTCGTCTGATCGGAGACCACGAGGTGACGAAGAACCTCGAAGACAGGTTGGGGATTTGACTCTCTTTTACAGATATTTTCATGGAAAATGCTCGGCAGACCTTGCCCTCTTAATTCCTCCCAGAGCGGCGAATAGCATAAATACACGACGAACCACTGCCGCCCATCCATATGTGGTTAAGATTAGTACTCCTTGAACTTCATTATTTAGGAATTCTTTCATCTAGAGGACTTCATCCTTATGGAACGACCTTCCCGAGGTCGTTTTCCCAACCAATAACCTCCAACGATTCAAAGCCAACGTGAATCGCTTTATTCGCACACGCACCACTCCCAGAGTGCCCTAAAGGATTTTTCCTATAGTGGTTGTGTTTGAACATAAAAGAAAAACATATAAATCACGTCATGCGTACTTTTTAAATTTACATATTTCAACCGATATAAAATACGAGTCCCAGTTTTTGACGCATCCAATATAATCTTTTGATAAGCCCTTTGTAACCGAAAAATAAATATCAATATTATGTTTTTATTCCGAACAGACCCTGTAAAATGAATACTTAAATTAGAGACCTTAATTCATTATATATCCTAAAAGAAATGCGAACGAATGTGAACAAAATAATAATTTTTTTAAGGTGTCACAAATCGATACAATTTTAAACAGTAATATTATGGTCGTGATCGAAAAAATCGTTTGGTTTAACTAGTGATGCAACCCTTACGATTAACAGCCGATTATTGGATTTATACGATTAATCGTAATCGTCAATACGATTATTGTACGATTGTTTATATTACAAAAATTTGATTTTTAACATGTTCTTTTTATGGTTTAGATCGATTTACGAATCCTAACCATTACCAAACTAGTTTTTTGCGTTGTGTCATTTTTGAAGCAAGGGTGCGATATACCGGTTGATGCATCGTTGAATTGAACATAGGAAATCCCATGTAATTTTTGAGGTGGCTGGATATTGGCTCACCTGTACATTTTATAGAAAAACTACATTATAACTTCTTGAAGAGGCCCACATGGTAAACACACGTGCCGAGTTTGAATCCATTTTGGTGAGCCAATTCTAAATTATTCAATTAAACGTGATGGCAAAACCACGAAACTGTCATAGTTCAGGTAATCCAGCAAATAATTTCTATGACGCTATTGCCAAAAGTTTACGTAAAGCTGAACATAACGAATTTGAAACCGATAATGTGAAGAATAATACAAAAAATAGGTCCAGGCAAAAGGGTAGGAGTAAAATTGTCACTGATACACCGGAAAAAGTAGAAATAGAAGAGAAAAAAAAGCCATGCAATTATCAAAAGGAGCAAAAGGACAATTGAGTTTATTTAAGAGGGCTGATAAGAAAAATACAGCCTCATAATCGTCTTCTGATACTGAGGACAATAACTCGTTTATTTCTGATTCCTCTGACCCAGAATCTTTTGGTGAATTTGAGTTTCAAAAATTTGAAGATAAAACTCTTAAGTTTTTTTGATTGAATTCAATAATAAAAAATCTGTGTTCTCTATTGCCAAAATTATTGCCCTAAAAGATTCTGAGTTTGAAGTAACTTTTTTGCGTTATAGTAGTAAAATAAAAAAACTCCTTTATATTTCCACAAGTAGAAGATATTGCCTTAATAAAATACGATGATATCAAATGTGTTTTGCCTCCCTGCATTAACTATGAGGTACCAAGAGACAGCAGGGTTATGTCACATTTAGCATTAAATTTGACAATATTGACTTTCGTTAATGTTTTAGTTTTACTAATGTGAGTTTTTCTTGTGAACCAGTAAAAATTAACCATATCAAAGTAGACGGTGCATGTCTTAAGTTAGCCCAGTTCAGGGCCACCTTAAGACAGATGTAACTATAAAAGTTACAAAATATTTAACAAAAAACACTGTGCATTTGACTGTTTAACAATTTATTTTAATAGACCATACCGAGAACCGTCATTGTATTGTGCAAAATGTCAAAAATAGGAGGGGCTTTAAAAATTGATATGTAAAATTCGTCTCAATGTGGCCCACCCTCCCCTACCTATTTTAATTAAAGTTTACGTGTTTTTTTTTTAATTTTAATAATCGCAATCGTACGATATTTGGATTAATCGTACAACAATCGTTACATCACTAGCTTAACCACATATCGGTTGATATCGTTAAACAATCGTCAAGGGCTAGTCAATCAACGTTATCCAAAATTCTATTTTCCGGTTTCAGTTTCCTTCCAATTTATTTATCTTATCTTATCCACTTATTTACTCTCGAATATACATTCGTAGGTATTGAAGAATCGAATATAAGCCCTATATTTGAACGTACAGGATGATTCACGGCCTATGGTAGTTTAGACGTATAGGGAAACGATTGTTTAAAAACTTTGGCCTCCCCTATAAAGGTACCTTCTGCATCGATCTCAAATATTTTCAGCTTTACGGCGTCGCCACACTTCTACCGAAAAATTGTAGCAAGTTTGTTATTTTAAATACCCGGTATTTTATTTTAAGTTTTTAAATTTACCTTTTAGTTCTAATTATCAATATACAGGGTGGCCAATTAGTGCGACAAAGCTCAATATCTCTTTTACCGCTAGGGATAGCGCAAAACTTTTTTCACGAAAGTTATTAAGCGTTAAGAGGTGCAGCTTCTAAAATTATTTTCGACCATACAGGGTGCTCCAAAAGGGCGGTGTGATAAAAATTTCATATTTTTTAAATGGGACACCATGTATATTTTTACATATTTGAATTCACCGTAAAATTCTGTACATAGCACCGTAATTATTTGTACACATTTTTGCAACGTTGCCAAGTAGATTGGAAAATTCCTAAAATGTATGCAAAAACATGGTTCAATGAAATGTGTAATATTTCTTAACTTATAATAATTTGAAATAAATTATTTTTTTGTCGGAAAGAGGAATGTTGACAGAAGTCCCCTATGATAACACATATCAATATTTTTATACAGGGTATTTTCTATTGATATGCCAACATTACGAACTTGAAACCTGAGTTTCGTAAGTTTTTTAAATGAAACACCCTGTATATGATTACTTTATCTTGTAGATATTTTAATCCTCTCTAATTTTTATTAAGATCTTTCTATGCCTATCTCTACCAATCTTGGTGGTATTTCAATTTTTATTTAAACTCGAGCAAAAAAAAGTGGTTGTATTTTAGCATTGTCCTTTTTCTAGTCACCTATGACAAAATAAAAACAAAATGTTGTAATTTAAAAAAAAATTATTTATTCATACGGGAGCATACGACACAAAAATATTTTAGCGAGTCAAGCTTGTGGACAATTTCTAAATTATTAGCTAATTATTTGTTCATATTGTGATCCCCACTAACTTGAACACCTAATTCAATACGTTTTTCAAAAGAATGAGTCATGTTTCTACACATTTTCAACTGTTTTCAAAGTATTACTCGGCAAATGTCTAGAAACATTCTTTTGAAAAACGTATTGAATATGTGTTAAAGTTAATGGGGGTCACTATGAACAAGTAATTAGGCAATACTTTGAAAACAGTTCCAAATGTATAGAAACATGACTCATTCTTTTGAAAAACGTATGGAATTATGTGTTCAAGTTAGTGGGGGTCACTATATGAACAAATAATTTGGTAATAATTTACTTTAGAATTTGCCCACAAGCTTGAATCGCTAAATCGCGTATCCTCCCGTATGAATAAATAATTTTTTTTTAAATTACAACATTTTGTTTTTATTTTGTCATAGGTGACTAGAAAAAGGACAATGGTAAAATACAACCACTTTTTTTTGCTCGAGTTTAAATAAAAATTAAAATACCACCAAGATTGGTAGAGATAGGCATAGAAAGACCTTAATAAGAATTAGAGAAGATTAAAATATCTACAAGATAAAGTAATCATATATAGGGTGTTTCATTTAAAAAACTTACGAAACTCAGGTTTCAAGTTCGTAATGTTGGCATACGAAAATACCCTGTATAAAAATATTGATATGTGTTATCATAGGGAACTTCTGTCAACATTCCTCTTTCCGACATAAAAATATTTTATTTCAAATTATTATAAGTTAAGAAATATTACACATTTCATTAAACCATGTTTTTGCACAAATTTTAGGAATTTTTTAATCTATTTGGCAACGTGGCAAAAATGTGTACAAATAATTACGGTGCTATGTACAGAATTTTATGGTGAATTCAAATATGTAAAAATATACATAGTGTCCCATTTAAAAAATATGAAATTTTTATCACACCGCTATTTTGGAGCACCCTGTATGCTTGAAAATGATTTTAAAAGCTGCACCTCTTAACGCTTAACAACTTTCGTGAAAAAAGTTTTCCGCTATCCCTAGCGGTAAAAGAGATATTGAGCTTTGTCGCACTAATTGGCCACCCTGTATGTAGGTAAGAAAGTTATAAGAAAATATTATCGCAACTAAAAGGCGATCAATGGCGGATTTAACAGGTGGGCAAAAGCGCGCTTACCCACTGGGCCTTTTTCCTTAAGTCCGCCACTGAAGGCGATCCTAAAAATTAAAAATATACAGGGTATTAAAAATATACAGAGTATTAAAATAACAAAGTTGCTACAGTATTTTAGATCGATGCAGCAAATCCGTTAGTACAAGAGGCCCAAATATTGGAAGTAAGTACCTACTCGTTTCCATATACAGTGTATGTATATAGTCTGAAAACGGCTTAATCACTTTTGAACCGCAAATTTTTTTTTAAATTTGGGTGGGGCAATATATAGGAACTATTTTTTGACGGAAGAAAGACATTACTGTCAAAATGGCGGATGAGCGCCATATTGGTTATGAAAATTAAATGGGAAAAAGGGTCTTGCCGTACATAATTTTGAAGGTACTCTTTACGATGCCCGAATATTACTTCTCTATTCGCAACGAAAACAAAATGGCGGCGTTATAAAAGTTACATAGTTATTATTTGTATTATCTTTTATTTCATTTACCGTCTTAGAAAAATAAATAAATCTTGGCATATACAAAATGGCGGATGGGCGCCATATTGATAAAAAAATTGAATAGGAAGTGAGGTCTTGTGACACATCATTTTAAAGGTGCTATCGAATACTTTACGATCCCAGAATATTGTGTCCCTAACTCCCTATTCGTAGCCAATAAAATGGCGACTTTTTAAAAAATAATATTTACTATTTTTTTCTTTGCGATTTTAGTTTAAATTCTACAACTTTGTAGAAAGTCAAATTATCAGCTGGATGATACCCTACTCTGAAACAAAGCTATCTACGGCAATGATTCCCATGATCATAGCCCCGATCCTTGGTCATATCCTATTCTTTAATTCTTATCAAGAATATTTAATTTTAATATTTTTATTTACATAACTATTACTTATTATATTTGTTTGCTCCACTATTATCATAAATTATGACAATTTTTTGTAGTTGATATATAACATTGAAAATATAATAATAGTAGATACCCATATTGTTATACAGGGTGTTATGGAAATTACTTATTATATTTAAACTGGCAAATCCTGAGATGGAAACAATTTGCAGATAAGTTATCATAAATGGCGCTTTGAGTTAATAACCGCGCGAGGAAAATCAACTTATAATAAACCATAAAAAGCTGCGTGCACTACTGACGTAACAAATACTCACGATAGGGGTAGATTTCCCATTTTTGAAATGGTCGTTTTTTAACAAAAATATATAGTGTTTCTCTAGCTAGAACGTCCATACCCATTTAAATATAATAAGTCATTTCTATAACACCCTGTATAAATAATATATAAATTCTCCATCGGAAAGAGGACAGTCACCAGTGGCCAATGCTAAACTATTTCGGGACACCAACGGGTTTCAGGGTAATCGCAAATAGATTTTCATGGACGGCGTTAACGCTATAAGGTTTGATGATAGTATAAAATACTATTTTGTAAAATTTGTAAAAATGCATATAGAACTGGCGATGATTAATCAACACTAGTCAAGTTCAGCAACAAAAGACCATCAATCAAATTTTGTTAATAAAATTTTCGGACGTTTTTTGGGTGGTAACAATATAACTATATGTATGGAAAAATCATTTCCTAACCACGTGAAGATCCTTATACAACAAGGAGTCGTATTTTATCTAACAGTTAGATAACAATAGACTGATTTTAGATTGAATGGTACTTACTACTAAGAAAAGGAATCGTGTATTGGTAGGACGTCACCACCTGCAAACCGGTTTCGAACTCTTTTCTTCTCGTCAGTACAGGGTAAGTGTGCATACCTTACCATCATAGAAGACTGTACCTACTTCAAGTTGTATCAACTTTAGTTGGCGGGATAAGACCCGCAGCGGGAACCGCAAATGGGATAAAAACATATTTTTATAACCAAAAAAAGTTTAAATTTAGATCTAATAATTCCCAGAATTTATTTAACAATATCAGTTAAATATTAAAAATATCTCCATTTCCGAGAAATAAAATAATATTTTGATAGCCCTTGATACAAATATAAATTTATAAAATAATGTATTTTTTTAGCGACAATTTTCAGTGATCACTGAGTCTATAAAACTTGGCGCGCTCTAGATTAAAACTGATTGCAAGTATATAGAACATTTTAAATCTTACTAGACTTAAAATGCGTTTTATTTATCACCTTAAGTACAACTACTTTCGCAAACGTATATTTACTCTTCATTTTAAAACCGAAGTTTATTTTTTTTTATTTATTTATTTATTTACATATTACATATTATTTTACAATGCTTATCAACTTAAATAAACTTAGGATAATAATATGCATCATTATATTGTAAATACAATGCACCTAGGTGTTTCCACCTGTATGTGTATATTAAAATAAACTGTATATTTAGCCCGTAAATTAAAAAAATCAAAAAAAACTAATCTGGGTAGTAAAACAATTGCATCAAAGCATATGTACAAACTAAAACTGCTTCATAAACAGTTCCATATTTGAAAATAAAAAAGTTCTAAACAGCGCATTGAAACTTTTTAATCTTTTAACATTCTTATACTAGGTGGAATTAAGTTAATTAATTTTGGTGCAAGATATGTAATGGAGTGTTGATTTATATCTCTCTTTGAGGAAGGAATGTTCAGCATATGTGCAGCATTACCTCTGATCATATATAATTATGATGGATACAGTCCATTTTAAGTCTTACATTCGAATACACGTAGTAACCATAAACCGCCAGGACATACAAAGTTTTCACAAAGCATATTAGAAGAGAACAGTCTAGGTCTTTTTAGGATTACCTTCACAATATAATTTTGGGCAATATTTAGCTGTTCTAAATGACTGCTGTACATTCCTCCCAAACGATGATTCCATACCTCAATAAGGGCTCAACTAGTGCTTTATAGATCATAAGAATAAATTTTTTATTTAATATTCCTCGAAGGATATAAAATTTATGGATTAGGCTCCGGATTTTTTTACACAAATAAAGCACGTGTTGATCCCATTTTAAATGTTTATCTATTACAATACCCAAATACTTTACAAACGAAGCTTCATAGAGAGGATCCGCGACATTTTCGCACATTATTTGATTAAAATCCGGCCTCGTTGGCTGATGTTATTCAAAAAGCTATATAATTTGATTTTTAATATTTAAAATTAATTTTAATATCCAAGAAAAGCTTTATTCAGATTCAGAGAAATCAGATTTCAGGCATTCTCTTGTACTTTGCCACGTCCTGTCATTAAAAATCACTACAGTATCATCTGCATAGGCGATTATTAAAGCCCCCCCAGCCCCCCCCCCAAAAAAATTTATTCATTTTAATTTAAAGAGCGTATTAAATTCTTTGCATAAGAATAAGTGGTCTTTAAGAACTTTTAGTTTATTTTAAGGTAACTTTAAAACCATCTGTGTCTTACGATTTTATTGTTACTTGGGACGTCATTATCCGAACATCCTGTATATCGTGGATAAATAAGTGTATGCCGCGAGGGACTGTTTTCTGTATGTACATTCGCTGATATACTAAATAAACATACTTATTTGTTATTGTACGATGTAAAATTTAAAAGAAAGAGTAAGACGAGAGCGATTGTAGAAATTACATTGCTTAACCTCCTTTGGTTTAAAAATCTGTTTTTTGTGGTCGTTATCTAGTCACCCTGCGCAGAATCTGGCTCAGCGCGCCAAGCGCAACAATCGCGGAAAGTAAAATGTACTTTTAGTAGATTTCAAATCGCGATTTAGGATTAAACAAATATGAATGGTTTGAACTACCGTTTATAAATTCACGTGCAGACAAGTAATTTGTGAATAGAACTACCGGTTTTGTGGTAAAATTATACAGGTTTATTATTGAAATATAGCAAACATATTCGATTATTCAAAATGGACGGATCATACGATTTGGATAATTTAATGGGACATCTAGGTTCGTACATTATTATTATTATGTCTTTAGGTTTAACTACGTAGGAACCACGGACCAAACTCCAGGAGCGTATTATAGTATACGTGAAAATAATGTCAAAAAATGACCTTACCCGATTATAATTTGTTTTTTTTTTCATTTCAAATACATGAAGCCATAAAAGGAGAGAACAGGAGCCCTTCGTAGACGAAGCACCAAATGCTTCGAGTCAATGACGATACTTATGAACATTTATTACAAGAACGCTATATTTAAAAAATGTATGAAAATTTGTTTATTTGAATTTAGGCTATAATTTGTAAACAAATGACAATCGCATAAGTACATGTGTCACATGTAAGTTATTTTCAATTGTACAAGACACTCCTACTGTTTGGTCCGTTCCTTCCTTTTTTTAAAATCAGTTAGGAAATAAGGGATAGCTGCAGAAATTTGTCGATTTTGAAAGCTAATTATGTTTTAAGGTCTTCATATTTAACATTTATTTTTTTAACATTTTTAATATACAACGTGTCCAAGATAAGGAGGGCCAGTACAGGGATCTCGGAAACCGTAAGAGATACGAAGTCGGTTAAATGGAGGTAAAGTTGCGCATTTACGTGCCTAATAATATACCGTTTAGAAAGTTTTAAAATTCCGAGTAGTTCCGGAGATATCCGGAAAAAAACGAAATTCTGAAAAATCGTTTTATTGTTTTTTGAGATCGAATTCTAAAGTAAATTGCACTTTTACATTACCACTTTTTCCGCTCTATCTAACAGCGTTAATTGTTTTGTAATCCGACGAGTCGTCTTCGAAGGGCCATTATCAATTTTAATTTTCTAAATACGGTCCTGTTTTCCTGATATTGGAATTTGAGAGCTTTTTTTCTCCCGAATGCAACGATCTATGACACATTGTGGTTTAATGACGTTTCGAGGGTTTTTTGAACAACATCAGGAAAGTTTGGGATACGGTCCTTTATTTCTCCTAATTTTATAAATAATATCTCATAAGTAAGCTCCAAATTTTTTACTTATGTTGGACTAGTTCAATAAATAACAAATAATTTAATAATAAACCACAAATAAATGAACAAAAATCATTCCTAAACAGTAATAAAACGAACAACGAAAAAAGTAAGGAGCTATATAATCAGGTGTTCAAAATGATTTCCGTATTCTCTAAGCACAAATAACATCTTCTAACTGCCACATAACAGTTTTTTTGAGATAAAATAAAACATGCGATAGAATATCAAACTTTTCAGCATTTGTAAAATTATGTTCCATATTTTCTGGAAAATAGAAAACCTCTTATCGCTGTCAAACGATCACAATGAGAATGTCAACTGAAACAAATCACGCGTCACCATCTTAATTTTTTTGTTTCAAACGCCTACTTTTCTTTTAAATCCCGAATCAACAGAAATTTGAAATAATGTTTCTATATTTTGTTCACTTATTTGTGGTTTATTATTAAGTTATTTGTTATTTATTGAACTAGTCCAACATAAGTAAAAATTTAGAGCTTACTTATGAGATATTATTAATAAAACTAGGAGATACAGGACCGTATCCCAAAATTTCCTTATGTTGTTCAGAAAACCCTCGAAACGTCATTAAACCACAATGTGTCATACATCGTTGCATTCGGAAGAAAAAAAGCTCTCAAATTGCAATATCAGGAAAACAGGACCGTATTTAAAAAAATAAAGTTGATAATGTGTGTAACCCTTCGAAGACGACTCGCCGGATGACAAAACAATTAACGCTATTAGATAGAGCGGAAAAAGTGCAATTTACTTTAGAAATCGATCTCAAAAAACCCCAGGAAAAAAATAAAACGATTTTTCAGAATCTCGGTTTTTTTCGGATATCTCCGGAACTACTCGGAATTTTAAAACTTTCTAAACGGCATATTATTAGGCACGTAAATGCGCAACTTTACCTCCATATTCGTATCTCTTACGGTTTCCGAGATACCTGTACTGGCCCACCTTATCTTAAACCACAAAAATAACAGCCTATCTGAAAAAAATTTCTGGCTGCGCCTCAGATACGCTAATATTGTGATATTTTACAAAATAAATTGGAACAAAATAAATTTAATTAAATCAATATTAAATTGATCTCTTCTTGATGTGATAAGATATAATTATCGCTATATTCGGTGATAATTTTATTATTGCAAGCTCCCTCTTAAATTATTATTTTTTATCTTATAGAATTATTTTGTGAATTGGTAGGTACAGGGTACGGATCAACTAAACACACTATGCACTATCCCAATTAAGTATCGGATATTCAAAAAATGCACATCCAAATTAATAAGCTGTTATTTCCTTAATAATAAATGAATTTTAATAAAAAAATTGTTGCAAATAGAAAACAAATTCTAGAGTTTAGGGCAGAGTAGTTTACGTCCGTATACGACTAATTGTACGGGGTAGCGCATAAAATCTAGATTAAGGAAAATTTCCTAAAACTTAAATTTAACATATCTTGCATGAAAATTGAATTCAATTTATTATAATATAAACCCATTAGAGACATATCTAGGTTAGATAGAGGCCCAAAAGCATCGCCATGCAACTCGAGATAACAAAAAATTGAAAATTTCTTCTAAATACGTTGTATTGTGGAAAACACGTTTCGTAATGAATCAATGCGATATTTGCGCTTTTTGCTAAATTAAAAATAAAAATCATTTCAATAAATAAAGTCTATAAAAGTGCTACGCAATTATCTATTACTTTAATTCGTTATTTCGTTTACTTAACATTAAAAGTGCAAAATTATTAGATACATAAGTTCCTTGTTATGTAGGTACCATAAGATATGACTGTCACAATTATGGTATCAGATCAGCAAGAAACTACAACATTCACTATGTAAAATCTGTTGGTCTACAAAAAACTCTTTTTTATGAGGGACTTCGCCGTTTTAATGCGCTTCCCGATGTGATAAGGAGCTCACCTAGTTTGACTGTATTTTGTAGAAAACTTTTTGTGTATTTGCGAGGACAGAGCTTATGTTAGCATTTTGTATTTGTAAACAATGTATGTAAATATGTATTTATTTTGTTTTTTTTACTAGCCAAGTGCTAAATAAAGTATATATAAATAAAATAAAATACAGGATGTCCGCTAATTAAAATTAAAATTTTAAAATTACAACTTCATTTTTGTTTTTCTCTAATAGCTTTGAGAGAAACCAACCTTTTTTACAAAATTGCTATTATATAGTTTTTTCTGAACGAGAAATTGATTATTTTGTGAAATTTTAATGTACAATGTAGGGGGCGCTGTCTGCGGCATGTTTCGAACTTTTATTAGGTCACAACTTTTTTGTGCCTGAGTGTATTTTAGTTTTTAATGAAAATAATACTTTTC
The DNA here is from genome assembly GCA_963991005.1 of Barypeithes pellucidus. NCBI lineage: Eukaryota > Metazoa > Arthropoda > Insecta > Coleoptera > Curculionidae > Barypeithes > Barypeithes pellucidus. The sequence continues at coordinate 25,226,556 of OZ022559.1, forward strand.
TCATATTTAGTACGTAAAAAAGCTATACTAAGTTCAGGTCGGCCAGAGTTACTGTTTCGGAGATATTTGCATTTGAATTGTTTAGTACACCCTGCTCAATAACTATTAATTAGCAAACAATTTTTTTTTCTTAAAGTAACCTATGAGAAAACAAATAAAATTTCCGAATATCGTCTCTAGGTACCTTGTCCCTTAAAATTTTTCCGCGCGTATACACACAACATATCCTACATTTCTGCGTTTGAAAACAAATTGTGTCTCGGCATTGTTACTTAACTTACGATAAACTGAAAAATGACATTTCACTTACACATCTTACAATAATCAACAAACAAATAACAACATGGAGGTTTCATAGCAACTGCATCTCTAAATTTCATTTATTTTCTCATAGGTTAAACGTATACCAAAGAAGATAAATAACCACGAATCCATTGCAACAGCATTCTTCAACGCTATAATTTTCAAGTAATTCCGCATGTAAAACCTTTATTTTGTCTTGTATATTCATTTTATCACTGAAAGGAAATTAGCTAATATATAAAAATTGAGTACAAAGCCGAAAAGATTTTAACATTTATTTATACTAATAATGATCTCAAAATATGTCATTCGCTCGCATGAATCTCAGTGGAGATACATAAGAAAACCCATAATGTCTAATTAAGAACTTTCCCTTATGCAATTAAAAACATAAATTACTTGCGTTTATGATGCATTAACTGTTTTAATTAACGGGTACCTATGCACGCTTCTTGTACAAATAAATTGGTTAAATTGTTAATTAGTTTGCCTAATGTGAGCTAACTTCCTTAGGCTTTCAAGAAGCAGCTGATCGTTCGTTAGCAAATGGCATGTGCCCATACAAGTGTCAACAAATACTAATTAGCTGTCTATAAGCTCTAATCAAAGATTAAAAAATATGTATACCGGGTGTCAACGAGATTGCTAGCAAGGCTGTAATATCCTTATGAAAAACTCATCGATTTCATATTTTGGGAAGCGCTATCATCTTCGTTATTTTTAATGAAACACCCTCTATTTTAAAAAGAAGATTATTCTACATTAGATTCTAAATATAAATAGGAAAGAAAGTATTTCCGGGTCCACATTTATTTTTTTCGCGTATTGACCTCTAAAATATTTCAAATTTTCAGAATGTTGTTGATTATTTGACCATAGCATATATTATCAGATACATATTAATAAATTTACCCGCACAAACTTTAACGGCATCCAGCATAACAAACAGTGTTGTCGGCTCTACTTATATAGGTATATATTTTTTTAATTTTTCCTCTTCGTTCGCTGTCGGGGTCATTCGTGAGGGTCCGAACTACGATCCTCGTTCATAGGCTGCGCCCCCAAGGGCTGTCAACCCGTGTGGTCCGCCGTCGGTCCTATACCAAGGTATTTTCATAGATATAGGTCACCATAGATATAGGTACCTATCCATAGATAGGTCACTGGTTTGACCAGAAACGATAAGTAAACTTAAAAACGAAACAAAAACTTTTTACGCTAGACCCATATACATAGAAGTAATAAAAATACAAAACACTGCGATAACTAACCTTAACAACTAAACAAACTTCTTGCACTAGATATATACATAACTAAAAGAAAGTTATAATTGATTTAAACTTGTTGTGTTAAGGATTAAGAACCGATGCATTGTTTATGTGCACCAGTTATTTTATAACACATAATATAAAGTACTGGCTCAATCTTGTAGCATGAGTCATTCGTAATTTATACTCGCAAGAAATTGAATTTTAAGTGGCACAACCTCTTAATACCAAAAAATTGGTACAAATTACCCAATCTTTTTAACGAAAACTGTGAGAATGTATAATTTGCTACTTACCTTTAATGCAACAGAAATTAAAGGTTATAAAAAGTAGATCATTTTAAAGTGAAATTTGTAATTTAAAATTATACCAACCATACAAAGTCCTTGGGTTTGTTACTATGTTATGCAGTAATAAAATTGGACTATTACAATGGTTTTGTTTTAGATCAATACCCTTTGGGTTTGTTCGCTAACAATTTCGTTAAGAACAGTTATTCAAATTAATTTCAAATATCTTGAATAGGGAGGGTAGAGAACGTGGAATGAAAATAATGCAAAATATCAAAATATGCATATGATTTTAAAATTATTACTCGGGTTTTCTCTCTGAACCTGACTCTATGACCTTATCATGTCATATCTCCTAAATAAAAGGCACCAATGGGGAAAAAGCTTTTTGTAAATTAGCAAGACATCCTTGATTTTTCGACATTAAAATTATGGACAAAAATTAGTTTCTATCCAAACAGGGCTCAACGCCAGAAGATGGAATCTCAACTCAAAAAATTTCAATCGTTTCACCTATTCACGCGTCGATCCGGGGACATACTGTATATACAATGTGTCCAAAATTCTTTAGAGAACCCAAAAAGTTAAAAAATTGTATCACATACCTTAATTTTGGGGTGAATAGAGAGAACCGGGTGAATATAAAATCGGCACATATTTATCAAAAAGTTGTTTTTTCGGGATGGGACATAACATCTCTCGTTAGAAATATTAGTATACAGGGTGTTATGGAAATGACGTATTATATTTAAATGGGTGACTCCTTGGGTGTCCTAGAGAAGCGCTACATATTCTATTTTTTTCAAATCGGCCGTTTTAAAAGTGGGGTCCAGCCCCATAAACCCACACCTCATCCGGCGTTTGTTCGGGTTGGTTCGTCATGTCACCCTGTAGTGGCATATCAGAAAACAGGTGTAATGTGCAATGTTGCCAAACTGTGTAAAAAATGTAAAACTTTAGTTTCTTATAAAAATAAATATTTAGCTTACTTAGAAAGTAAATCCACGCTGACAGGAGTAGTAATCCAGGTATTTTCAGTTTTTTTTTCTATGGGAAAAGCTTTATGCTCATCACGTGCACTGATGATAGTGTGGAACTGCATAATAAGCTTTAGACCCACTAAACCCCATTCGGCCTATTCTTTTCGTCGAGAGAAAGAACCACATAGTGAAACACAACAAATTGCACTAAATCACTTAAAGAAACACACAGATACCCACGAGTTTCAAATTAGTTTGCACCTATTTTCAGATTACACGAAAGCACTAAACACTAACGCATAATTACACTTTACGATAACACTATCGCACACATAGAACAACAGCACTTAATTATTTCGCAATAGAAATAATAAAAACGCTAATTTCTATGGGCCATTAACCCTTTACTAAACATAAAATGAAACAATTATGTGGACATAGGAACTACCCTTTGAAATAAATGGTCGAGTCCAAGGTGCTTTCTTTCTCCCAAAACTGCTAGCGCGGTTGCCATTTTCGGGACTATAATTATATAGGAAAGTAATATTATAGAAAGAAATTCCGCAATCTATGAATATAATCTTATAAAACATCGAAAGTGGCAACGCTGTACACAGTACAGACAGGAACAGGCTCAAAGGTGTTATTTAGTTTCAACATTTTTAGATGTCAAATAAATGTGTGGAAAAATTATATTATTTCCCAGACCACCAGCTGATGAAATCTTATACAATAAGGGCGTATTTTTGTCTACACAGTAGCACTTTAAAATACTAATTCAGATTGAATGGTGTTGAGATGTGTTCATGAGATCCGCGATAACTAATGTGAATTTATGTGACTTTGTTTTGGTGTTTTGTGACGGTTTTTGTTCGGGTTACCTGGTGTTTTTTATAAATTAAATTGGTTTTAAATAAGGCCGAAAAGGTAAATAAATTTGCATGTTTTTTTTCTAAAGGGTAAAGTGGCATTTCAGTTGTTCAGATCCGACGGGTGTCGTTCGAACTGAACAAGTGAGAATATACCTGACCAATATAAACTCCGCGGCGGTTTGTTCGAGTCAGTTCAAGTTTATAAATCAGAGATTGTTTCCCAGTGAACTGAACTGAACGTAAAAGTTTATAATAATGTACCCTGAAAATCTGTCAAACGGTTAGACTTTCTAAGAGTTTACCCTGAAAATATGACAACACTGATTCATTTACGTTTTTCGCTATATGTTGCTTTGTTTACCTTCCTGGCAGGGGCACCACGTGGTCATTTTTGGTTTGACATAAGGTCATGTACAGCGCCATTTTTGGATATTTTTCCTCAATTTGTTTTCATCTCAGGAATTGTCGGTTTAAATATAATACGTCATTTCCATAACACCCTGTATTAAGATATTAAAGGGAAGGGCAAAGAAGAGGGTGGTAAAGCCCTATTCAAAAGAATGAATGTATTTAATACACATTATAAGAAAGCAACCAAATGCTTTCTATTACTAATCGAAATTCGATTCGCGCTTATTTTTAGAAAAAACTCGAAACTTTTGTAATACCTAGAATTAATTTTATACGAAATTTCCTGCTTTTGTATTTCGCAACCCTCTTGTGCTACATAAATAAAAATAGGTAGAAATATAGCTCACTAGATATCGCCAATCATGTCAACACCCACTAACCTTTGGATGAATATGTTAAATAATAAAGATAAAATATGAAATATAACAATTGAAAGAGTTTATATACTGGGTGACAATGAAAAAGTTATGCAGGCCGCCATCTACATATTTATTTTTAAGTTACCAATTTGAAGTTCTGATAAGCAGACCTTACATCCATTAATACATAACAATATAATTACTTGGTTTGATTAATTCCGTCTTCCAAGATTACTGCTTTATTTTTATTAAACCTTACACGATTAATAATAATAATTACACGCTTGCTGTGTTCGATTTGTCAAGAAGATTCCTGATTTTTATTACGAAGAAATACATATAAATAGGCTGTATCGTACATGTACTAGGTAATCTGGTAAGGAAGACCATTATGGGTAGATACCACCGACCTATAACTATGGATACGTACAACTTATGGGATGCGCAGTAAAAAGTTAAATTTTATGAGTGAAAAAATGGGTTAGTGCGCACGGTTTGCCGGTCATATTTTTAAAGATTGCTCGTCGGTTATCTTGCGCACAATGTTGTCGCCGTCATATAGGCAACCCCAACGTATTGGTGCCGGTTTGGTTGCCAACGACGACCGTCCAGAACTTAAATCAGTGTAACGATATTAAAAATCTATCGATACGTGGACAATAGATATTAAAATTAATTCTAAAAGTGCCTTTTATGCGCATGACGGTCAGCTTTGTTTACATGCGCGAGGCCATAAATTTGCCACTTTTGCTTTTAGAGTTTGGCTATCCATAGATATAGGTCGGTGGTTGATACAAGTTTGACATTGAGAATTAACAAAGTAGAAATATAAAGATATTCTATCTATTATTCCCGATTTATAGTAATTCGTTACATGTTATGATTATATTTTTGTAATTTTGCCCACAATATACATAATTTAGTAATGATAGCCTTGAAATTAAATTGAAAATATTTACTGCTATGGATCATTCATGGTGAGTGACCTGTTAAATGATCTAGGGAACTAAAACAATTTGTTTGAAATATTGGTCCTTTCTAAAATAAAAGCCGATCTTTATGATGAAGATCAATTTTTTAACTTAAAAACTAGGAAAACTAGGTAGGTACTTAAGTCAGAAATATGTATGTACTAAGATTTTTTTTTTTTTTTTTTTTTTGTTTACTACCATTAAAACTAGTCTCCACAGACTAACCATTAATTTAGATCTGACTTATCTTAATACTAGGTACCTATCAACTAGAGTCAATCCACTAATATTCTCCAGATTCCTTTGAACTATGTACACTTGTTACATGTTTTATGCCCTGTTCTGCACAAACCACACTACACTAGGTCGACCGGCTTGGTTCTCTTCAATCTTCGGATGTGATGTTGATTGTCCAATAGCTGGAGAGCTTCTGTGTTCACATGAAGGTGTAGCCTGGCTTCATGCTACACTACTTCATGTACTAAGATGAGCAATTATATAATAGTACATTACTTAATGCTTATACTTATATGCACATAAAGCTATAAGCTATGACCAGCTTAATTTTAAAAATACCAATACAATGTAATCATATAAGTGTATAAATAAATAAATAATAATAATAAAATAATGGTCAAAATACGACAATATAAATGCGTTGTGATTTCGTTTGGGAAGAATGCCAGCATAGCCATGATTTCAAAATATTTTTAAACAATATTAAAAAATCAATAATAAAGAGATTATATCCGATTTATTTTATTTTTCAATCAATCAGTTATCAAAAATAACATGAGTAAAATTTTACGCAATTAAAAATGCGATTGATATTGGATTGAAATATATTTTTCAATAAATTTAGATGGATTTCTTTAGACATATGCAAGAGTTTCATAAACAAAATGAGACATATTGGTAAATATTTTTTTTTTAATAAATTTGAGAATATAAAAAATGTTTATAAGTTAAGGAAAATTCCTTGTTGCTAAAAATTATTATATTTCTTCTTTCAGGTGACTTTGGAAAATATCAAGCATGGCAGTTTACCTTACATATCCTATCCGCTGTAACAGCCGGACTAAATATGTTATCTCTAGTTACTGTGGCAGCAGTTCCAGATCACAGGTATACAACTCAGGTATATAGAAATTGATTCTGCAGGTTTTATATCAGTATTCATTCCTAATCGTATAGATTAGAGCGACCACTACTAAGAGCCCATCGGATTATCTTTATACCAATACATCAATAGAAAATGCAACTTATTGACACAATAGGTAACTGCAATTTTTTTAAATAATGAATTTATTTCACTTACGCCAGATCTTTATTTAGATTATAATTTTATAAGTAAAAAAACTATTGCGCAGACATTCTCTTAGAACAACCCCTACCTCTAGCTCAGACCACCGACCTATAACTATGGATGCGTACAGCTTATGGGGTGCGCAGGAAAAAGTTAAATTTATGAGTGAAAAGATGGGTTTTTGCGCACAGTTTACCGGTCATATTTTTAAAGGTTGCTCGTCGGTTGTCTTGCGCACAATGTTGTCCCCGTTATATAGGCAACCCCGCCGTATTGGTGCCGGTTTGGTTACCAACCAACGACGTGAACCAGCGACGACCGTCCAGAACCGAAATCAGTCTTAGGGATGTAACGATATTAAAAAAAACTATCGATACGTGGATAATAGATATAAAAAATTAATTCTAAAAGTGGTTTTTCAGAGATGGCCACAAGGCCTTCTTTTATGAGAGAAAATAGATTTGTTTATTTCTCATTTCCCAGTAAAGATCGTGATTTGCCAAAATATTGCCGTGTAATCATTTTCATTACGGGCCTGTTCGCCGGTCAATGTAAATAGTTTATCAGTCGGCATTGCGCATGACATATGACGATCAGCTTTGTTTACATACGCGAGGCCATAAATTTGCCACTTTTGGGTTTAGAGTTCGGCTATCCATAGATATGTCATAGGTCGGTAGCTCAGACGAACTACCAAACGCAAATCTATTAACATTTGGCAGTCAGCAGAGGTTACCGGACCGCTTGAATAATGGGATCAATTGCGTAGTGTTCACAAATGGTTCTATTTATTTTCAAACCTACGCGCTTCATCTCTTTATCGTTCCCCTCAATGGTGGGAGTTTGTTCTTCTATGAAAATTAATAATTTACATTAGTGATGCGACATTTATACGATTACGATTCATGGCCCAAAATAATCGTACGATTATTAAATTAAACCCGAACAAACCCAAATAATCGTACGATTATCAAATGCGGAATGTAAAAACACACTCTTGATTTGTATTATGAACTGACTTGTGTACATTTTTTATTAAATATTAGCACCAATAAAATATAGGGTGTTATGGAAATGACACGATATGATATTTAAACCGGCAAATCCTGAGATGAAAATTAATTGAAGAAAAATAACCATAAAAGGCGCGAAATTATACACTTTATATGAAATCTGAAAATTTAGATGGCCGCTACTGACGACGGTCGCAATCAATAAAATAAAAGGTTTGCAGTGTGTAAAGACGTCAGCGTATTTCGGCCGGTGTTGTCATATCTACACGGCAAACTCTTTAAAAAGAAATTATAATTTTAACAATTTTTCATTTTATCGTTTATGAACAAATATGATTCCAGAAAACCGACGGCGAAAAACGTTTTGCAAAACAAATAATAGTAATATCACACACAAATTTCAAATTCGTCACAAGCACAGGAAAGTAAAAGAACAAACGTCATTGAATTTTTGAATGGTTATCTTTCAAATGTTTTAAAAAAAATCAATTTTATTTAAGCAAGCTCTCTTAACTTTACTTATTTAAAAACTAAAAAAAGTTTTAGGAAAAAACTCTTGTCAAACTTGTAATGTAATGTAAAACTGAAATTGCATATAAATTATAAAAATTAATTACTTACTTGTATTTATCTTATAACTAAAGAGCGGGACATCCAGGCACATATATAATCAGTTGTTTATTCTTTTACATAAGAACACTTTATGCACGGGACACAGATTTTCACGGCAGCACTGAACAACACATAGTGGAAGTGAACTAATCAGTTTTTTCTAAAAACACTATCAGATTATTAGATTTTATTACACGGGACGCGACGAAATTTGACTTGTTGACGTTGTGAACGGCAGCTGTTGCGTCCAGATGAAACTACCGGTCTTAAAATTACATATTACAACAGAACGACCCGAACAAACACCTGCAAAGTTGCTTGGGTATTGGTTATAAGAACCAAAACATCTATATCCCGACGCTGTCTGTTTTATACTGGCAGGGCCGCAGTCGCTAGCCTGCACTCATATACAAACTACGTCTGCTCAGTCGAGCCGAGTGTGTGACAAAGATGGGGAGATGGCAGTGTAGCCTCTGTCACTTCGTAATTTTGAGAGATTTCAACGCAGGGTTGTTGCAGGAAGTACTTTTGTACCGAATTCGGTACACATTACAAACTATTGGCACGTTCCAGTTTTTGGTACACTGTCCATCCAAGGATTTGTTTTTATGTAGGGCTGTTGAAAATAACGACTTTTTTTTTAAGTCCGTTTTCTTGGTGACGGTAACGACCTTTTTTTAAAATTCACTTTCTTGATGAAGGTAACGACCATTTTTTTTCTTAGAACTCTAAGTTTTTAAGTTGGTTATTTTAGACACTTAAAAAAAAGTCGTTACTATCAACAGCCCTACATAACAAAACAAATCCTTGGATGGACAGTGTACCAAAAACTGGAAAGATGTACCAACGTGCCAATGCTTTGTAAAGTGTACCGTGAAAACCGTGTTCTTATGAAAAAAAAAATAAACAACTGATTATGTATGTGCCTGGATGTCCCGCTCTTTAGTTATAAGATAAATACAAGTAAGTAATTAATTTTTATAATTTATATGCAATTTCAGTTTTACATTAAGTTTGGCAACATTGCCATTGGGTCTGGGTGACATATTGTACAGTAGCGCGGACTGACCTGTGAGTAAGAGTGTTTGTTACCCCACTTTTAAAACGGTCGATTTCTCTTCTCTAGGACACCCAAGGAGTCACCCATTTAAATATAATACGTCATTTCCATAACACCCTGTATATGAATATAAAATTATGATGATTTATTATTGTGTTTCTTTAGGTGCCAAGTTCCAGGAGAAAATGGAGCGATATTCCACCAAAATGAATCAGTTTTAGATCGCTACATTCCAAGATTACCAAATGGAAATTTTGATAATTGCCAACTGTTTAATTTAACTACAAACGAGAGCTACAAATGCGACTCCTGGGCATTTGATAATACCTATTACCAATCGTCTAGAGCCATAGAGTGGAACTTTGTGTGCGATCAAAGGTAGGGGAGAGTGTTGTAAACTGGGTCGATCAGGTCCCATACTGGCACTATTCAAATGTCCCGCAAACCACACGTTGTAAAAATCTTAATTGGAGCGCAATAGACACGCAATGCCCTCTATGAATAGTCATAAATACCAGACCGTCAAATGCTTAGTATATTGTAAACTGACGTGCATACCAAGCTAGGGTCTTCATGTTTTTTCTTGCCTGATTAAACTAGATCGTGACTTATAGTTATTTATTAAAATAGAATTGTGATTCTCAGTGTACACAGTGCCTAAAGGATCTGAGAGGTAGGTGTAGAGATTTTTTGCTTATATCTAGATTTTTTGTTAAAATATAAAAGCATAACCCAAAATATGTATATTACATAGTGGGACAAATTGTATGGTGAATAGTGGGACGGTCCCACTATGCACAACCTGCAGATTCGGCTTATAGTGGGACTGTTTATATTCTCTGCTTAGTGGTTAACGATTTTACATTCAAAGCGTAGTATTATTTTTAAAATATATTTCACAATTTTTGACGCAAAGTAAATCCAATAAATAAATGTGAAATGGTATAGATAATTTTTGTTTACAGAAAATTAACACCAAGAAAAGGGATAAAAAAATAATAAATCATACGAAAAGAGTAAAGAATACCATTTCCAGAAGGCTGAAAAAATTTTAAAAAGCAGTATTAGCCGTTATAAATAATAATATGTAAATTAGAGAAGCCGCTCGTCAATGCGATGTCAACTTTGCAAACCTAATACGTTGACAAGTATCGAATCACGGGGGAAGAGCATAGACCAAGTTTCAATTTTGAAAAGCATCATCTCACTCAGATTTCCCCATACAATATAGAATAGTTGTTTCTTCCATTACATTTTTGTTTTTGAAAACTGCATAAGAAAACTCTTTACTTTTGTACCTTTTTCGTAAATAATTAAAAAAACATTAGAAAATTTCCAATGTCTTATTGATTAGATTTTACATATTTGTCACATTTATTATACAGCGTGTCTTGTTTTCTGTAATTCATTGATAAGTGGAATTTGTTTTTTTATTCATACCTTCACCGATTTCAGATTATCCCAATATGCACATGGTCCAGTCCCACTAGGAAACAAGGGGTTGTTGTCTAGTGGGACGTGGGCTTATAGCGAGACAAGGCTTTTTTTCGTTTAGGTTCTTGTAATTCTGACAATCTCAGCAATTTTTTGTAACGTTTTGCTGATTTCATAATAATAAAGAAATTAGAACTGAAATAGAACTTACAGAGAATTTTCAAAGCCAGTTGAAAAATATTGTAACACTATACAACCCCTACTTATAATTTTTTTTTGCTATTACGTACTGTTGTTTTTATTTTACTATTTTCTTAACCGTAATTTTTGAACTGGAAATGGATACAAATCTGTCTTTGTGGCACTTTTAGTCGATATCATATCGATATAACCAATATTGCATTTTTCCACCGACCTACATAATCTATGGATATCCAAACTCTAAACGCAAAAGTGGCAAATTTATGGTCTCGCGTGTAAACAAAGCTGGTGGTCAGATGTCATGCGCAATGCCGACTGATAAACTATTTATCTTAACCGGCGAACAGGACCGCACTTAGCCCTAAATGAAAATAATTACACGGCAATATTGTGGCACATCAAAACCTTCTTTACTGGGAAATAAACAATCTATTTTCTCGCATAAAAGAGGGCCTTGGTGGCCATCACTGAAAAGCCAGTTTTAGAATTAGTTTTGATATCTGTTGTTCACGTATCGATAGATTTTTAATATCGTTACATCGCTACGACTGATTTCGATTCTGGACGGTCGTCGTTGGTTGGCAACCAAACCGACTTCAATATGGCGGAGTTGCCTATATGACGGCGACAACATTGTGCGGAAGACGATCGACGAACAGCCTTTAAAAATATCACCGGAAAACCGTGCGCACAAGACCACTTTCAGTTATAAAATTTAACTTGCTGCGCACCCCATAAGTTGTACGTATCCACATTATAGGTCGGTGCATTTTTCACGTAATGCAGATCAACGAATACTTATAAACAGGAAGAAGCCAAACAGCCGTGTTAAAAAATCGAAGCAGGCATGAACAAACGAACAAAGCCGGCATCCATTAAGTATGGCATCAGCTGACAAACGCACGTGCTTTTCAAATGTCACTTTTGTCAAAATTTGTATTACTGTCAATATTTGAAAGTGACATTTAACCAACAAAAAACATTCGAAACCCTTTTATTTGATTTACTAAGTAGAGAAAATCAAATATTAGGATTCTGACATGTTTTAAGCTGTAAATATCACTTTGAAATTATCCTTACACACTCTTATATCATTTATTGAACTAGTAACGTAACTACAAATGAAAAATTAAACTTCAGAAATAGCTTATAAGTAGTTTTATTAAAAAATAGGAAGTAAATCATAATTTACATAAAATATTTTACCAACTTCAACTGGGCTCTAGGTCCTAGCAAATATTTCAGGCTTCAAAGTCCGAGCATATTTTTGGGCCCCATATGATTTATGATAAGAAATTATTATTGATGCTTACTCTCAGTAAAGATGACTAAATGAATATTTCAATTACAAATTACTCACTTGCACCAAAAAGGAAACGACGTTTCTCGGGAAAAGATTAGAAAATTAAAAATTATTTTAGAATTTACGGACGCTTCGCTTTCGCCATTTTCATTCACTTTACATATCATTCATATGTGGCTTGATTATATTCCATGCCAGACGAAGAAAATTGACTTGTAAAATTATTTAACAACTCGACCAGTTCGCATTTTATGACTGTCTCTGTCTCAACCTTTCCCGATTCGGTAAAGTGAGACAAATATGGCCAAGATCAAATCGCCTTCATTAAACACACTTTATGGCTTCCAGATATAACTACGTAAGTCTGATATTGACACTTAATGCATACTAATATATAAAGATTAACGTAGTTTACTTGTGAGCGCATGGAGCAGAGTAGGCTTAGCATCACTTCCATAGCCTTCTTACGTGTTTCGATCCCCCCCTATAAGCAGTCTCACCGGACTGATGCAGATCAATTAGGGAATTCTTTATTAGGGATAAAATAAAAATGCATTAAAGTTCTTCAGGAAGCATCATGAATAATTGTATTATTATTTTTTAGATGGATGGGTGCTGTAGCACAATCAATGTACATGTTTGGAGTGTTTACTGGTGCAGTAGTACTGGGGAACATGGCTGATAAATACGGGCGTAAACCAATATTTTGTTGGTCAGCTGTCATGCAAGTAATACTAGGAATAGGTGTGGCGTTTTCACCTGGTTATTATTCATTTATAATTATAAAATATATTCATGGAATATTTGGATCTGCCGGAAGTTATATTCCAGGATTTGTACTGACGATGGAACTTGTAGGCGCCAGTAGAAGATCCATGTGTGGCATATCTTTTCAAGCCGCCTTTGCTTTCGGAATAATGTTGGTAAGTATTATCCTCTACTTCTTCCTAAAGCCTTTCATTATTACCAGTATCTATGTTTCTTGCTAATTTCGTTATTGGAAAATTTTTTCCAAGCATCGATAATCAAGAAAGTGTTTTCATAGAATTAGGGCCGATTTTTGAAAGTTACCTTAAGTTAGACCTTAGCTAAGGTAGCCTTAACGTTATGGTAAGTTTTAAATTAATTTGAGGTTATGGTTTCGGTAGAACTGCTGGCAGTCGAGCACTGGTCTTTAGGAAAATAAAATATGTGGTTCCCCTAGAACGTCCGAGACGTCACCGTTCAAAGGTTGGTAGTCGATTGCTGTGTACCTACTGCTCCGAGGCCGGTCTAGACATGACTGCCCGACTGCTTGCATGTAAAATTTATAACCAAATTTGATTCTAATTTTAATGTTGTATTTTTATTCGATTGTGTATGAAAAAGTTTCAGTTCTGCCATGAGTAGCAACATTTTTTTAGCGGAGGATGATGAAAAGCTGATTTCAGCAGTCAGCAAATTTCATCAATTATACCACCATCAAGATAAGGACTATTATATCTTCATCTTCATCATCTTCCAATAAGAAAAAAAGCGAGCTTATCGATATTCATGTTATACACACAGATACCACAGTACGTATGCTTTGCTCAACATGGATAATTGACTACCGATGGCTTCCAGCAGTTGTATGGAAAACACGCGACAGTTAACGGTGGATCGTGACAGCCAGAGACGTTCCTGTCAGAAGTTCTACCGAAACCATACCTTTAAGTGGAAGATTACCACGTCCTGAAAAATCTATTCCGTGAGATGAGAGTAAAAGAGATAATATGCTGTCAAACTTGTGTTAATGATGACTTATGTCATTCTGTATCTTATGGTGACTATAAAATATCGGCCCTTACAGATGATATTGGAATGGTACCTTAAGTTAGACCTCAGCTAAGGTACCCTTAACGTTATGGTAAACCTTAAAAAAATATAAAATGAGACTAAAGTTTACTTTGTTATTTGTCACTATATTAAAATAGATTTGGCGTTACGGCCGTTTCGTAGTTCAACTACATAAAAAAGACAGTAATATTGTTTATAAACATAAAAAAGACAGTAATATTAACCTTTTAAACATACAATTAGATCTCGGCAACTCCCCGCTATTAAAATTATTGTAAAAATCCCATCTGGCATGTGCATTCTTAGATTCTCTGAATATGGACCCGTTTGTCCCTAATTCATATTACACTATTGTGCCAAACATTATTTATTATACCAAATTAATATTTTAATTTTTTATTTTTAGTAGGTACCTATATTATATACACTTAGTTTGGGTTCACTCTCGTATAAGCGTCTTGAAGATGTAGTTGTACTACGAAACGGCCTTAACGCCAAATGTATTTTAATATAGTGACAAATAACAAAGTATGTGTTTGTGTTCATTTTATATTTTTTAAATGTATTGTCACAAAGTAACGGACGAGTCAATCATTTCCTTAAAAAAATATGTTTTAAATTAATTTGAGGGTCAATTGACAAGTTAAGTGGAGGATTGCCGCTTAAAGATGTATTCCTTTAGGCGAGAGTTAAAAAGTACTTTAATATACGGTCAAACTTGTGTTAAGGATGACTTATGTCATTCTGTACCTTAAGGTGACTTTAAAATATCGGTTCTTATTGACCTAAATGCAAACAAAAATCAGTAACAGACTTAAGTTGTCAACTCTTTGACGAATTTAAAAAAAAGGAAACGAAAATTGTGGAATGAGATATGAGGTATCGAGTGTCGATGTTAAACCAAAAAATTGCGGCATATAAAATATTAATGCATTTTTACCTACCAAAAACGATTTTGGTTTGTTCCAGGTTGCCGCTTGGGGTTCTTTTATAAAGGACCGGTTATTATTGCAAGTGATATATGGATGTCATGCTTTACTTTTGATTGGACACTTCTGGCTAATGGACGAATCTCCTAGGTGGCTCTGGGCTAACGGGCGCGTAAAGGAATCTGTTGAAATTGTAAGAAAAGCATTAAAAATGAACAAAAGTAAAGTAAATCTACAAACTGATAAATTTATAAGCCAAGGAGAGGCCGAAACTCTCGCAAAATCCGAAGAAGCTAGTATGACGGACCTATTTAAAACACCAAGATTGAGAAAAATGACTTTAAACGTTTGTCTTTGTTGGTTTGCTAATTCAATTGTTTACTATGGATTATCGCTCAGCACGGGAAGTTTAAAAGGCAATCCCTACTTTATTCTCTTTATCATGGGAATGGTCGAGATTCCCAGTTATGCTATAACGGTATACGTTATGGATAAGTTGGGACGTAGATCCATAACTTCCTTTAACATGCTTGTAGGTGGGCTGTGTTGTATTATTGCAGCAAACTTGGCTTTAGGTAGCACTACGTCAGTTTGGTTCGTTTTCGTAGGAAAATTCTTGATTGCCAGTTCATTTGCCGTCATATATAATTATTCGGCAGAATTATTTCCTACAGTCGTTCGTAATTCGGCTATGGGACTGGGTTCTATGTGTGCGAGGTTATCAGGTGCTTTAACTCCACTAATTATTTTATTCGATTCATTTAGTCCATCATTACCATCGACTATCTTTGCTGTAGTAGCATTAGTATCTGGTTTCTTAACTCTATTTTTACCAGAAACGCTTAACAAACCGATGCCACAAAGTATAGAAGATGGCGAGAATTTCGGTATTGGAGACACATGCTTCACCACTTGTTTGGGTCGTAAAAGGGAGAAACCAGATGATATAGCAATTAAAAATACGCCTGAACTTGAACCCCTTAAGAAATAGTGAATTTCATCTTTATATGTCTCCGCATTCCTAAACGAAATGATTTTTCGTATATTGTAAATGATCAATTATAAACGGTACATTATCGTACGGTTGAAATAAAAGATAAATAATGTGATTCTCAACAATAAACATTAATAAATTGTATTTATTTAAAATATCTTAGTTTTAATTACGTTCACCATTCTTATTGCTGAATAATTTGCTAATTTAGATTCACTCATACGTAGATAATTTGTAGAAAGGCTGAAACTTCATGTTTTTAAGGTTTTCTCACGGATAGAAATTACACAATTGCCAGCAACAATATAAAACTTTAAAATTTTCTTAAGAATTTTTTGGTGGAAGTTGCTGCGAATTAAATAAAAATTACTCTTTCTTCAAGCGAATTTCAATTGTAACCTTACAAATTTTTTAAAAACGGATTGGAAAAATATAGTTTTTTAAAGTTATAGAAGATATTTGGGTCTGGTTATGACACCGTTTTAAAGTGAAAATAATTAAATCGGTATGTTTGATAAGATTTGGGAGAAAGAATTTTGTTGTATTATCGAAAAAAATTACTCTTGCTAAAAATTTTTGCTTGGTTAATAACCTTCTTAGTCATAGTCGAATATCTGAAATATTGTACATAGTGACCACAAAATATACCGTTTTGAAGCAGTTTCTAGAATTATGTTCTCTCTCTAAACATGCTGACGAGAAATAGTCGCGTATCAGATATAATTAACTCATTTTGTAAGGCCCCTCCATTTCATGTAGCATTTTTAAAGCTATATCATATCTGCCTTGAAGCACAATTTTGTTGAACCAATTAAAATCAAATTGTCCTTCGAGAGCACCTGATTTGACGCCCCTAGACTATTATTTAGAGGGCGATTAAAAGTAATTGTCTACCGAGATAGACCTGCAAGTGGTGAAATTCTACGAAACAGAATAATGCATGGCTGGAATGAATTGCCGAGGGCAAAATAGGAAGCAATAGAAAATAAAAAAAACAACGATGTATCGAGAATAATGATGGCTCAGCATAAATTTAACAGTTGCTTTATGCAGTTAGTTTTTTACGTTAAGTTATGTACAGTGAAACCTATCTTAGGCGGACACTTACGGGACTGTCTAAATATGACCGCCCATGGGAAATTTGTTCTTAGGTAATATGTAAATGCAAAATTATTACTATGTATATGTATGTACAAATAAACATAACATTACAAAAATAGGCTAGTTTTACTTAGGATGTAGTACTGAAAAAATCTAATAACGTAGTTCCGAAGTTCGACGTGTTTGCGTTTTAAACTTGCAATCTAGAAAATGTAATTCCAAGTCTGATAACAATTCCATTTCTGTAGAGTCACCGCTATTCTTTGCATAATGTTGTAATTCCTTTACCATACTAATGGCTTGTTGATAATTGGTGACATTTGTTTGATTACTGCATTCAACTTCTTCATTAGAGTCGTCAGATATTGATGTTCTGTCGCGCTGCCACGCATACGCGATTGGTTGCCGGTCTGTCTTCAGAGAGTTTTTGCACCGTACTTATTCGTCTCCCAAATACTTTAAAAATTTTCTTGTCCGTTTAAAGAAGGGTTTTCGCACTCTTTGTATGAAAACAGCCTGTCCGCGTCCGCCCAAAGGATAGTCCGCCCAAGAGAGGTTGATTTTCACGGAATTTCATATAACTAGTTCCGGACTATGAAAAAATTTCCGCTTAATAGAGGTGTCCGTTATGAGAGGTTTCACTGTATTTAATTTCTTATGTAATCTAACTCATTGCTTTTATGTCTTGCCTTGAAATAAAATTTGATTTTGTTTTATAAAATGACCTAATTATACGTCATACGTCAGCATGTTTAAAGAGAGAACATGATTCTGGAAAGAACTTCAAATTTGCATTTTGATGTATTTTAAGAAATAAAGATTTTTATTCTTAGACCAATTTCACATTTTTTTGGCCACTCTGTACAATATTTCGGGTATTCGACTATGCCTAGGGAGGATTTCAACCAAGCAAAACTTTTTAGTAAGAGTGAATTTTTTCGATAAAATGAAGGATAACAAATTTGTTATACTTTTTGCAACAAACTAAATTTTTTTTAACCAACTATGCATTTAACAATAAATAGCTACTAATTATAAAGTAATTGATAAATTAAATGAGAGCCCTTCGGAAAGCAGCGTATGAACGAGGATTGTCGTTCATAGACCACTTTAAGCTCTAAGACTTCTCGGGAATGACCCTGGCAGCGAACCAAGAGGAAAAAAATTGAGAAAAAAATCGTGATGACGCATACACGATATCTAATACAAATAAAAGTTATTAGGTATGTACGAATTACGATCCGGGCAAGCGCTGAACTGTTTTTAAAAAACAAGTTTTTACTGACAGATGCGTCTATTCAAAATAAAGGTAACAATACAACTGAAGATGATATCTGATTTACTATTATTTATAAACGTTTCTAGCTGATGCTGTTAAATATCATATTCTAATGAATAGGCATTACTACGGAATATAACTCCTCCGCCCTTAGATAAAAGCATACCCTTAAGGGTGTGGTTTTTAAAGTTTCAAAACAAATATTTATATTTTTCAAAATTAATTAATGAAATTAAAGCATTATATATCAAATAATGATATCGTTATTTTGTTGAATTTTAGAAGGCTTTTTAGAATACCTATTCTTATACAATTTGTAACCTATAAAGGCAAATATGCTGAAAATAAACAAATATAATAAAATTGTCCAAAAACTGACTCGTTCAATAGATACTGGTGTGGTCATCTCATTGATTTTCTTCTTTTGATCTTGAAGTTCGGCTTCGATTTCTTTTGTTTCTTTTAAATTGACAATGTTCAAGTCCAGTGACGGCGGATTGAATATTTTTTCGTTTTGTTCATAATAATTTTGGGACAGGTCCAATTCTGGCAAGGAGATATCTTGATATGTAAGTTGCCTTGGTTTGTATGTGCGTAGAATAAATGATTGAATTTGAATGCTGCATTGATTAGAGGCTTCGATTAAATATGATCCAAACAGTGGCGTATTGTCTTTGGAATTTTTACAGGATATCGGTACGACTAAACGATTGGGTATCGTGACGATCCATTTTCCATCAATAATTCTTGTAATTTGAACTTCTTGCAGTCGAATATGGAATGGTTGACATGTAGTGGCATTTGATTGATAGGTTATCAGTTGAACGGCACACGGAGGGGCGTCGCTGATATATGCTGTGTGGGCTTCTTTGCAGAGGTACTCATTAGGCATTAATTGGGTGCAGATTTGATCCATATATGAATATTTAGCATTGCTAAGTGCTAGGTAAGGTTTGTGTGGGAGGTTAAGATAAAATTCGGAAGTTTGGTTGTTAGGAATAGGTAATGGATATAATCTGTAATAGTGATAAATTTCTGCTTCGACTAATGGTATTTCTAAAATGAAAGTAATAATGTTTTCTTTGGAATAACTTTTTATCTCGACAATTTTTTCAAAATTTAATACATTTTCTATAGTGGCTTCTAAAGGGAGTACATCTGTATTTAAGTTAGATTTAAAGTTTTGTAATTCTTTAATTAATTCTATAGGGTTTACAATTGAATTGTGAAGCGTATTTAATTTTGCAAAGGAAATAGCAATTTCTATTTTTTCGAAAATATCAAAGATTGTTTGATACATCATTGTTACTTGATTGGTCACTACATGAATTCTGAAATATTGGTGATCAGTGATTTGTTGTAGAGCTACTTCTTTAATAGTACCTTCGACTTGCATAATTCTCGATTTTAAAATTATTTGATTGTGTGAAATATTTGAAACGATATTTTGGAATTGATTGATTGATTTCTCTAAAAGAGTAATTTGATTAGAAACGATATTTTTAAGTTTATTTTGATTTTGTTGTAATTCTTTAATTTGTTGGTCATACTGTTCTGCGTCTGTTTGATCAAGATTACCTGTAATGCATTTTATAAAAGAACCAAGGGGGTTAAAAATACCACGTTTTTGTCTTTTATTAATAAAATTAGGGTTAATTTGATAAATTTGATTTTCAATCCTTTTTTCTATTGCCAATAATGGAATAAAAGTATTTTTATATTCTGTATGATAATGTGAGTTATTTTGAACGCTATCAATTAAATCTTTTGCAAAGTGCTTAAGTGTAAAAAATTCTTTAATTATTGAGGTTAGGTCATAGATTTGAATTAAAGACCAATGATTTGACTGTATTTTGGTGGTTCCTAATTTATAAGGAAGGAGTCCTGGATACTTGTTTAAATTGTGAATTTTTATCTCGTTTGCTCTGATGTCGATGAATCCGATGCATCTGGAACAATTGGCATTATTTTAGTTTCGTTGATATGAATTATGTCCGTTCGTTTTGTTTTCGGGTTCTCGATTTTAATTTTATTATTTTCTAGTATTTCTTTTAAAATAAATGGCCCTGTATAACGGTGTTTTAATTTGCCTAAACGTTTTTCTTGTTTTTTATAAACTTGGGATCCTATTTGCAAATCTTGAGATTTTTTATCTTTATTAATTTTGTCTATCGTTTTTTGTTTTTGATTTATTGTTTTTTCAACAATTTGTTCATATAAGATTTTTGTATTGTTTTTGTGTGTGTTAACGTATTCTGCGAATACTTGCGCGGGAATTAATTTCATAGGGTCACTTGAATCAGTGTGTCCTAATACTAATTCGTATGGGGTATGGTTAGTACTTGTATGAATTGTACTATTGTATGCAATAACAGCATAAGTCATTAAAGAAATTATATCAGTTTTATTATCGGTTTCTTTTAAAATTCGTAGATGTTCGATCAGAGTGGAATTTAATCTTTCTACTGGTGAATTTGATTCGTGATGATAAGGGGTTGTAAAATGTATTTTAATATTATGAGCTTTTAATAATTCATTCATTACATCGTTTTTAAATTCAGTTCCATTGTCTGCGACAATCTGTTTTGGTATACCGAAAAATGAAAAGAAATGTACTAAATTTTGACAGGCTGAAATGGCTGTGCCAAAATATGGTAAGGCTTGTCCGAATTTCGAGAATTTATCTAAGATTACTAAGAATTTTTGTTTTTCGGCAATAAGCGTGTCAACGTGTAAAATTTCAAAAGGTTTAGATGGTGTTTCGGTTAATACTAGTGGTTGATCGGGAGGTCTTCGATTGTATTTAGCTCTTTGACAAATTTCACAGTTATTAATAAATTTTGTTACATCCGATTTCATTGATTTCCAATAGTACGTGAATTTAAGGCGTGTGAGTGTTTCCTGTATTCCACGGTGATTAGTTTTTCCTTCGTGAGAAAATCTCGTTATCATATCTCGTTCGTCTTCTTTTACGTTGTTAATCAGTTTGCTACATTCCACGAGTTTAAAGTTACAAAAATGTTTAGTTAGCGCTTCTTGAAAATAAACGCGAAGTTCCGTTGATAAGAAATGTATGTAGGTGGTTTTATCTTTTAAATATTCTTTAAGAAATGAAATTATAGCATTTAAATTACATGGAATTGTTGCGTGAATTATTTTATTCCCATCAAAGTTTTCATAGTCTGTTTTAACATAGGCGTCGTATGGGGATTTCTTTACAATAAACTGATTTAATTTATTATTGATTATTTCGTTTAAAATTGGAATTTCTTTTAAAGTTTCGTTGGTAGCTGTACTGTGTACATTATTGGATTGATTATTATTGTCAGGTGATCGCAATCTAATATCTTGAATAATATTGATTTTAGGTTTTGATTTGTTAATATTAGATTCATTATTTTGTATCATATCGAGTTGTCGACTGACGTCATCCGGGTCTAAATTTTCGGGATTAAATTGGTTATAACTATCGTCTAAAAGTTTATCAATATCAAAATTTATGTCACCTGGGTTATTATAAACAGAATCGGTTTCAAGTGCGTTTAATTGATTTCGCGATAAAGCATCTGCGTTAATATTTTGTTTTCCTAGATGATCAAGAGATTGATTTATTTCTGTATCAGTCTCCATTTTTTCGATAAAATTAATTTTGGTTTCGTCTAATAATTCGATATCCAAAGGTTCAACAATGTTTATGTTAATAGTGTTTTCGGATGGGTTTGTGATCATAGTATGAGCATAAGAATTTGTAATTTTTACAAGTGATTTTGGCATTTCGGCGTCACCAAAATTTAAAAGATTTAAGATACCTATACCGTTATTAGCTTTTACCGGTACTTTAACTTTTTGAGACGTTCGTGGAGGTATTGTCAATGTTGTATGTTGTTGTACTTGCTTGGGTTTATTATTGTATATCAGGTTTCTATTTTGATAGTGCAAGGGCATATGTACATTAGGTGTTTCTAACGTTGAATTACTAAGATTTATTGTTGCACTTATTTGTATTAAAAATTCGGTTCCTAATAATCCATCGAATTTATCCGAAAAATCAAATAAATAAAATTTATGATTATCATTGATTTTAAAAGAAGGGAATATCGGTATATTCATAACTTCACTGTGTATAGAAGTTGCATGGGCTGTTTGTACAGAAAAACATTCGTTAGATATAAATTGAGGGTAAATTTGATATGCTAAATTAGGATTAATAAAGCTTTTGTCGCTTCCTGTGTCAATAAGAAATTTTGCGTTTAGTTCTGGAATGAAAATTACAGGAAGGGTTGAATTTGCGTAATTATTAAGATATACTATGTTATCTTGTCCGTATTCGGAATAATCTGAAAATTTTCATTATTTTGGGTATTATACTCCTCGTATGGGTTATTGTTATCAATATATTGATCGTTATAATATTGGTCATTATAATCAATATTAGGGTCATAAGAATAATTGTCTTGTACAATATTATTTTCATAGTCATAATCGGTTGTTAATTCGGTATTAGACAATTGGCTTTGTAAATTTGTTTGTGAGGGCGTGTCATCGCCTATTTTTGAATTATTTAATAAATCGACTGATTGATTGAAAAGTAAAGGTCTTTGTACGGAATCTGGACGTGCGAATCTACCAGATGTTGTTTCCATGGGTTCTACGTTTCTTTCGTTATTTCTCGGAAATGCGCTTGTACTATTAATGTTACGATTAAAGGGTGATGGCGTTGCCATAGGTGTGAATGGTCTCGGATTAAAACGATTAGGTTGTATAAAGTTACGTTGAGATAGGTTAGGTCTTATAGCTGCGCTATGCCTAAAATTTTGATTATGATTTGGGTTAAAATTTGAATTAAAATTTGAATTAAATCTTGGGGTAAAGTTTGGATTAAATCTTGGAGTAAAATTTGGGTTAAAAATTGATTGTGGTCTAAATAATTGTGATGGTTGATTATTATTAAATTGATTTGGCATGGGTTTATTAAAAATTGTTTTATTTGGTACTTGTGGCAAATTTTTATTTACAAGACTAGACCTATTTTTGTAATTAATAAAATTTTCTTCTTCGCAAACATAAGACATTGCTTTTTCGAGAGAATCAGGATTTTTGAGACGTACAACTAATTGCATATGGTAGTTTAAATTATTAATAAAAGTTTTAAGACATAAATCATCGTACTGTGTGATTTTTAAAAGTTTTAGTTCAGCTGTAATATTTAAGTTATTAATTTTTGTAAATAATAAGCTGCGTGAATCTTGTAATCTTAAACCAAAATTTTGAATGGGTTCATTTTTGTCTGGTCGCATGCAGATAATATCTTGAACTAAACAGTCTTCAGATCTTTGATCGGAAAAAGTTGTAACAAGAGCATCTTTAATTAATTGCCAAGTGTTTAATTCCATTCGCGACGCTATTAAATCTGCGGCTCTACCTGTTAGTTTACCAATGATAGTATCAAATAAGCAAATATTAATTTGTGCTTCAGGATTAACAGCATCCTGATGATTTTGTAAAAAATGTTCGCAAGATCTTAAAAAACGACTTAATTGTTTTGGGTTACCATCAAAAGAGGGGATATTATCAGCTTGATATCTGATAAGACTATAATTTGGGTTTGCCATCTTTTGGTGATTTATTAATTCTTGTATCAAATTTTGAGTATCGTTAACTTGATTGTCCTGCGGATCAATTACCAAGTTTTGTAATAAATTGAGTAAATCTTCCGTTTTGGATAATTTTTTAAAAACAACGAAAAATAAAGTAAAAATAAGTCGAAATCAGATTTAAACACTAGAACTGGGAAAAATAAGGATATGTTCAAAGGATTACTTACAATGCTAAAATTTGGAATGTGATGAGTTTCATTGATTTCTTTTCTTAATCTAGGGTCCAATAGGAGTAGCGATTTTTGTCTTCTCCCTGGCTATGCTATGGAGGTTTTCTTCTTAATCTAAGTTCCAATAGGAGTAGCGATTTTTGTCTCTTCCCTGGCTATGCTATGGAGATCGGACGATTTTTGTTCCTCACGCCGCACCAATAGGGCTGTAGATCGATTTTTGTATCTGTCCCCTGGTCAGTGAGTTGCTTGCACTTTTACTTTGATTGTCCGTTCGCGTTTTTTAGACAGTTAATTGTTGAAACAAAAGGCAGATAACTGGTACACGGGTCTTTTGCGTTTCGAAACAGCGATTGTACGAAAAGTCACAATTTTACCGAAAATTACACTGAACTACCCTGTCTATATCCTACCGACTGCGCCAATTACGATCCGGGCAAGCGCTGAACTGTTTTTAAAAAACAAGTTTTTACTGACAGATGCGTCTATTCAAAATAAAGGTAACAATACAACTGAAGATGATATCTGATTTACTATTATTTATAAACGTTTCTAGCTGATGCTGTTAAATATCATATTCTAATGAATAGGCATTACTACGGAATATAACTTACGTAATAATATCAAAAGTGATCTGAATAAAATGATATTAATATAATCTTGAAAAAACTCCAATAAGGAATGCAATGACGCAGATATTATAAGAGTTCAAAGTGGTCATTATTTGGAAATTCTAGTTGTTAAAGGTTATTTAGAAATATTTTTTTTTCAATTTCCACAAAAAGTTTGAAGTATTTTCTCGTAAGAGTATTTATCAGTGGACCGCGGGGTCCGATTTGAGATCTCGCCGCGGAACAGCATAAGGCATTGTTATTGAACAAATGAGACAACATCGCCATTCCAAGTATCGAGGGAGTAGGAGACGTTTTCGTTATTCTTCTGCCTTTGATCACCCGAAGCATTGCCAAATCTCTTTAGATAGTTGCAATTCTAGATATTTTTCCTGAAAACCTCACGTGTGACATTTTTTTGAAATAAAACTAAACTATGAAATTAATTGGGATTATTTATAGTGCATGCAATACTTTCAAAAATGACTATATAACAATATTTTTTAAATTCAAACGTTATTTACCGTTTTGAAAAAAATAAAATAATTTTTCGCAATATTTCAACATAATATAGTCATGTAGTACCATATTTGGTAAGATGAATTACATATTTAAGAGTGGTGACATCCCTATAAACCTCAAGAGGAGAGTTTTTGACACTTGCATCTTACCAGTAAAAGAAGATGGCTCGATGATATTAAACAACTAGCAGGAAATAATGGGCTTCAGATAGCACAATACAGAACGGCATGTAGAAATATGAAAGAGGCCTGGAGTGGACAACAGGAAATGGCGGAGAGAGAGAGAGAGAGAGTACCATATTTCGAAGCTAAATTTAAAATTTTAACAAATTCTATCGAATAGTTTTCTTGTAGTTTATCACACCTTTTTACCTGAATGGAGGTCACTGATCAGTGCTCTTAACTAACACTATTCCAATTCAGTGAATAATAAGCCTAAAATTCTAAGGTCAGTAGAGGCATTTTAATATTGGGGGTATTTTTCAAAATTAGTCTCGATCTCGACAAATACATAATATTCACAAAATATCATTCATGCATGGTCATGGTGAGCTCTTTTAATATTTCCGAAACAGTCGAAGATAGGTATAGGATATTGTACATTCAATATGTCTAAAATTTTCTGAGGGATCCAAAAATTGAATAATATACAGGGTGTTGCATTTAAAATAAGAAAGTTAGTATTGGCCACCGTTACAGTTTTTCGCGTATTTTTCGCACACGCCCCCATTTATTTATTATAGAATTTATTCCATTTGGCTGATACACGTTGTATGTACGAGTACTTTATTGTTTTTATATTAAAACTTACTGAAGGGTTTAAGTAAAATTTCCTGAAAATTAAATTAACAGTCAAATTCATAGCAGAGCTTAATTTGTATACATAAGTGCACCTAATACGAATCTGCACTGGGATTCGTTTGAACGATACTTTTATAACACACAAAAACAAATATCCGTAGGTACTTTAATGTGAGTGGACAATCAACCGGAACCGAGATATTGCAACAAAAAATTACATCGGAACTCTTTACGTCGCACACAGCCGAATTTCGACAGAATCGTGGCCAAAAAGATTATCGTGATAACATGAGACAAAAATTGTAAGAAACCGTTATAAATATGGTAACATTGCATTTTGTTTTTAATATCTTACATTTTTGCCCCCTCCACCCCCTTTTTATGGTTATTAAATTATAGAAATTGGAATAGACAAAGGTGGTTTATTTTTACGATAGACACGAGAAACATTTATTTTATGTTCCACATTGGGCAGAACCGGCGAGGTACAAAATGCAATATTTCACGAGAATTCAACTACAAGTCATCAGATGGCATGTAAGATTTAACTTTTTTTCCAAATATTCATTCTTTAGCGCTTTTGGATGGACAGTCTCTTAAACCATTCCACGAGCTGAATCCTTGGGAGGGTCCCTTGTATGACTACTTTAATAAAAAATGGCTTTTATTGTTTCCTAAAAGAATGTTTGTTTTAAAAAACATATTGGAAAAATGGAAAGCTTCTTTATTTTTGCTTTCACGAGACATAGACACATACAAGGGAAAGTCTCTTGTATCGACTTGGGGACAAACTTTACAAAAAATTAATAGATCTAAAAACATGTTCCAAAATTTACCATAATGTCCATCCCCCAATGTCTGGTTGTCTTAAAATACACAACTAGATAAAATAAAAAAATAAATTTTATCTCAATCTTTACGATGATAAACAAGACTATTTTTATGTCTTCTAACTAAACTTTGCACAATTTAATGAATTTATACCGTAAATAGTTATCTATAGTATCATTTTTTTTATTGGTCCGCGTTGATTCATAGGGTGAAATCGCCTACGGAAAAATTCAAATTGTCGTCTTCCTTGTAGTTGAATGAGCAATTTTCATTAGAAAGATTAAATATAGAATTATCAGTATCAGTTTACTTGAAAACTTTCACGAATTAAGGAGTTCCTATTGATTTATTGTACGGTGTAATTTATATCTGTTTGAAATAAACAGAGCAATCTTCAAGATAAGCTGATAAGGTTTATCAAAGAGAACGCCAAATAACCAGGACAAAATATAACGCTAGTATGAAAATATATTAGTACCAGATAATAGTGTAACGTAGTGAATAATAAACTTATCAGCTCAAAATGGGGTGTACAGAAGGTGTGGCCAGGATCCTGGTTTTCGTTGCCAATTTCTGTTTTTTGCTGGTCGGATTGGCCTTATTAGTTGTTGGAATTCTTTACAAAGTCCATTACTCTACATACACCGACGCTATACCGGATGACTATCAAGTAGTTCAACACGTACCTACCATCGCCATAGTTGTAGGCGCTATTATATTTATCATAGCCTTCTTAGGATGCTGCGGGACAATCAAGAGCAGTATATGCATGTTGAATACGTATGGAGCAATACTTTTCGTAATATTCCTGCTTCAAATTGGACTTGGAGTTTTCGCTTTGGTAACTATTAAAAATACCGATGATTTAAGAACAAAGCTCGATCAAGGAATTAGCAACCTTTTCGGCAAATACAACATGGTACCTAGTTCCAAGGAGGCGGTAGATGCAATTCAACAATCGTTGGCATGTTGCGGAACTTACGGTAGGGCGTATTGGGCAATAACTGTTCCATCCAGCTGCCCTACGGACATAACCGCGCCAGGATGTCAACAGGCTTTGTACGATTTTGTACGAGGTTCTATAAACGTAATCGGTATCGTTGCTTTGGCTGTGTCAGGAGTCGAGATTGTAGGAGCAGTCCTGGCACTCTGTCTGTCGAATTGCATCAGAGGAAGAGAACGACGAGGAGCTTATTACTAAATTTAGATATAGAAATATGTAAAATAGGGTATTTACAATAAACATTTATTTTAAAATTTAACTTACTTGAGTTAAGTACCGAAAAGAACAAACTTTGTAAATAAAAACTTTTTTTAGCTGACAACCGGGTTTAATTTCACACTCTGAAAAATGTTTTTTTTTTCTTTTCCTATATCGACTTGCCATAGAGAGCAAATTTCTTGCTAGTTTTCTTTTTCAGGGATGTTTCATAATCTCTTCCATAATGTCTTGGACAAATTGACTCAGGGATTGTTTTCTTTAAAAGCTCGAGAAAGTCAATTAGTGATTTTAGTTGCGCATTTTTTGAGGTAAAACTTTGCTATATAGTGTGTCCCTGGTGGGAGGTATGATGTTATCTAAGATTGTTTTAATGGAACACCCAGTATACAGGCTTTAACAAATTCGTCGTTCACCATTGGGGTTTCGGGAACGATGTAATTGTTGTTAACATTTGTGTAGTGATTTTTTTTTGAAAATGAAATGTCGAAGCATTCAAAATTGTTTTATAAAAAGTTAGATGGCTATTACTCCAATCAAAGTAAGAAAAAACCTTGGAATATTACAGAATTAACGGAGGTAACAAAATTATTTTCAATTTTAAGAAAATTCCTGATAATAATCAGTTATTTACAAACTTTTGTATGTACAATATCTTATTTTCATGCACTACAACTGGCAACACTGTCCTAATTACAATGATTGACTAAAACCGGCAAACAGGGTAACTTAAATCATTTCGTTAAGTACAGCGTTTGACTGAAGAATTCCGTCATTACAGGGAATGCCTGATACTCTTAGGCAAACGGTGTACCAAACGTAGAGTTACAGTATTTGCCGGCAATACGTGAAATGACTAGGCATTTCAGATAATGACGGATTTCACTAATTGACGCCGACATATATACCGACTTAAAATAAAAGTAAATTACAGGAACGTATTAGGGGTATTGTAATGAAGATGGTCAATTTAAGGAACAAAACGTCGTAAAACCCGTAAGTGCTGTTTACCGCTGAACGTATATTTAGTTCCTCTTTTATAATGTAAACAAAAAATCCAGGCCCGTATTTAAAAAAATTAAGTAGGTGATGGTGACCCAAAGACGAAACGTTGCATTAATGATCTGATGATAGCATCTTGTGGCGAATAAAAAGTATCAATGAGAAAGTGAAATTTATTTCTGAACATCTCTTCGAACAAAGTCAGGAAAAAATAAAAACCGAAACCGCAAAATTTTAAATATTTTGAAAGCCCCTGTATTCATTTTAGAATTTTTGCGTCATAATTATGCAACTTTGCCCCAATTTAACCTACTTCGTATCTCTTACCGTTTCCGAAATCTGAATGGTGAAGGACGAATTTGTTACACCCTGTATTGTGTCAATTTCGAATTATGTGATAAAAACTTTTTGTATAATCCATTCTACCTCTGGAAATGGCGGTTTCAGCCATAGTTGACGTTTGAATATTTAATTTGAAACTATACCAACATTAAAATTAAGGCAAGACTAAATTGAAACATAGAAACTCAACACCACAAAAAAATATTAAAATTATTTAATTATAATTGGTCCGCCATTGACTTGCTGACATCATAATTTTCAAATGTCAATATTTCGGAAACCGCTATTTCCGGAGGTATGGTTGGCTGTACAATAAACTTTTATTATAGAATTTGAAATTTACGCAATACCTAATACTGGGTGTTTCATTTAAAAAATCTTAGATGACGTCCCACCTACACAGGGTGTTATGGAAATGACGTATTATATTTAAACCGGCAATTCCTGACATGAAAACAAATTGAAGAAAAATATCCAAAAATGGCGCTTTTATTTAATATGTCTTGTACATGACCTATTGCCAAACCAAAAATATGCAAGTGGTGACACTGGGAGAAAAGTAAACAAAGCAACATATGGCGGAAAACATCAGTGAATTTTGAGCAGTGTTGCCATATTTTCATGGTAAACTCTTTAGAAAGTCAATAACCGTTTGACAGAATCGAAGTTGTTTGTTAGAAACAATCTCCGATTTATAAACTTGAACTGACTTTAACGAACCGCCGCGGAGTTTACAAATGATCAGGTATGTTCTCATTTGTTCAATTCGAACGACACCCGTCAAATCTGAACAACTTAAAAGTTTATGAATGCCACCCTTTAGAAAAAAAAGCAATTTTATTTACCTTTTCGGACTATTTAAAACCAACTTAATTTATAAACAAACACCAAGTAGGTAACCCGAACAAAAACCGGCACAATAAACACACAAAACCACATAAACTCACATTAATTTTCGCGTAGATTTGTATGCGTCTCATGAACACATCTAAGTACCATTCAATCTGAATTAGTATTTTAAAGTGCTACTGTGTAGACAAAAATACGCCCTTATTGTATAAGGTTTCATCGGGTGGTCTGGGAAATAATATAATTTTTCCATACATTGGTATTTGACATCTAAAAATGTTGAAAGTGAAACACGTTTGAGTGTGGAAGACATGGAGTACCTTGGGTTAATATCTAAAAATACAGCGTTGCACTTTCGATGTTTTATAAGATTATATTCATAAATTGGGGAATTTCCTTCTGTAATATTATTTCCTGTATAATTATAGTCTAGGAAATGGCAACCGCGCTAGTTAGTTAGTTATTTTCCGAATAAGCATTCTACCCTTGGACGAGTCTATAATCTATATGAAAGGCAGGTCCTGTCTGTCAAATCATTTTATAATTCTTCAGAAAAGGATTAATAAATTTTATGTTTTAGGCCCATCCATTAGAAATCAGCGTTTTTATTATTTCTGAATTTCTATTGCGAAATAATTTGTATCCTATCTTCTAAAAGTGAAAAGTGCTGTTGTTCTATGTGTACAGTAGTGTTATTGTAAAGTGTAATTATGCGTTAGTGTTTTTTTGTAATCTGATAATAGGTGCCTATCTTCAAAAAACTAATTTGAAACTCGTGGGTGTCTGTGTGTTTCTTTAAGTGATTTAGTATAATTTGTTCTGTTTCACTAAGTGTTTTTTCTCTCGATAATATGCCGGTTATGTTCCGAGATTGAAAAGAAGAGGCCGAATGGGGTTTAGTGGGTATAAGCTTATTATGCAGTCCCACACTATCATCAAGGCACGTGATGAGCATAAACCTTTTCCCATAGAAAAAAGAACTGAAGATGTCCGTGCCCTGGATTCCTTACTCGTGTCAGCGGCCTGGATTTAATTTTTAAGTAAGCTAAATATTTATTTTTATAAGAAACTAAAGTTTTACATTTTTAAACAGTTTGGCAACATTGCGCGTAACAGGTGTTTGTGATACACTGCCTCAGGGTGTTATGATTCATTACCGCAGAGTCACCTGTGAGTAAGAGGGTTTGTTACCCCACTTTTTAAACGGTCGATTTGAAAAAAATATATATGTAGCGCTTCTCTAGGACACCCAAGGAGTCACCCATTTAAATATAATACGGCATTTCCATAACACCCTGTATTCGAAATCGAAAAATCGAATTATTGCTCACTCGATACCCGTAATTTAAAAAAAAATCAAACCCAACTATTTTTTCTTAATAAAAACTAGACTAAACTTCTAAAACTTACAAAAACAACCCCTGGTTTTTAATCAACAATTCTTCTTAAGCCGCGTTTCCACCGAAAGAGTAAGAAAAAGCGTGCAAGAGCAAGCACGCATTCTTTATATTTGATCGATTGGTTGAAACGACTTACGAGCGTGCAAGCACGTGCTCGCTCGTGCATGAATGTGATCGGGACGATGTCGGTACTTTTTGCTCATAGGTATTTTACGTAGGTACGTTTGCGCGGTCGTTGAGGTGCGTTTCCACCGAAGGAGCAAGCAAGAGCAAATATTTGCTTCCCCTTTTCTTAATTTGCTCGCGAGCATGCAGGCTCGCGGCTAAATAAATTAATCAAACGCGAAAACGTGTGCTCAGATTCGTGAATGATCCGATGCGGGACGAGTTAAAAATGGAGCGTTTCCCGATCCAGATGGTTTGAGTACTACCTTCTGTATTTCGCGTCTGAATGAAGCCAAAAGAATTATTTTTCCTTTTAATTTCGACCGTGTCTGTTTTAAATAGTTTTGCCAAGTCCTTACAAACATTTTCCTTTTTATTGCGATTTTTAAATAAGTTTATTTGTAGGATTCCATAGCACAGGTCTTATGGGGTATTCGTCAATTAATTGCAGCATTTCTCCACTCCATAAACAGAAATTAACATAAACTTTTCAAAATTAACAATTTTAGCGCGCGCGTTGATTTGTTGCAAACTCGTTTCAACCAAAATACCTACGAGCAAAATTTCTCTTTGAAGTACCGACAACGTCCCGATCACATTCGTGCACGAGCAAGCTCGTAAGTCGGTTTCGACCACGAGCAAATATAAAGAATGAGAAAGAGCGATTCACCCGATTATTAAAACCATCGGTTTTTTCCAACACTAATAATGAGCATAAAATGAACGTATAAACTGTTGTTATTTCAGTGTCGTCTAAATTATCATAAAATAAGCTATTTACAAAAAATTATTCTCCTCTAGCAAAATTTATATTAATTTACAACTGTTATTTTTATGACACCCTTTTAAGGCCAAAGCAATTAAATCGACGTGACTCTAAAAAGACATTCTTACATTCTTTGTTTAATTTCTACTAAAAATAAAACCAGATTTTTTAAACCAACTATATTTAATTTCATAGTTAATTATAAAATAGTTAATGTCTAAACATAAAGAGAATAGTAATCACAATTAACACTACCTAAAGTTTGTTCACAGCAGAAGAAGTATGTTTAAACAACAATAATTTTATCGATTCAAAAGAGAATGCAAACATGTAAGTAAAATGACTTAAATGTCATGGTAACGAATACAGAAATAAAATTATATAATAAAAGGTGATATCATTTTTGAATAGAAAAATATACGGCATTCAGATCCTCAAAATAGGAATGCAATGAAGTGGGTGGGTATGAGCACAAAACTTGGCTTTTAAATATTAAAAATATATCCAAAAACTTATAACTTATTTCTATAACATTAAATCAATATTTAAGGTAAAAGTTGTGTATCCGACTACATAATACGAATAAGCAAGTAACGGAAAATCAACAGGAATCGCGATATTTAACGAAATACGACAAAATACATGAACATTTTCCGCCGACCTTTGCCAATATCATGGACACGCCTCAAGATACAAAGTTGATAATAGACGGATACTTATGCATATACAGGGTAATCCACGACTAGATTGCATTAAAATTTTAGAATTCGTTAAATAACTGCCTAAAATATCCACATAACAACAATTTCCAAATATAAATATCTATTGTATTTTTTTTTCAAAAGGATAGCTAAATATATATTTATTTCATTTATCGACCACTTTATCGCACTCCTTAAATTGCATTTTCAATCGGTCAAATTATGGTGATCTGAAAATATAGCCCTAGAACGTTCTCAGTAAAGAATGTAGGTACTCCGGCTTTATATTTTTCTAATTTCCATCACGATTAGTGCCAATGCACACGAGCATATAAATAGAACGCATTACTGATTATAGCTTGTACTGATACACACCACATATATATAAACAGTATATTGCCAATACGAACGTTCCAAAATACAAAAAGTGTCCCCGCTATGCAAGATGGCGCGGGCCTATTGAGTTTGCGCAGTAGGGTGGAAATTTTATCGATCACGTCAGAGCCGGCCTGACATCATTTGTTTGTTGTTATTTGTCGCCATCTTTGGTTCTGGATGCTTTTTCAAATTACACAATAAAAAGTGGTTCATCCTCATTGTTGTCGGTATATTAGTGCTTATAAACGTTCATTACCTAACAACAATTTTTGTAAAGGAGTTAATTTATGGTGATTCGATTCGCTGTTTGGTAGGTTAGTGACTTGTTTTGTTTAAGATGAAAGGACACAACTGCATGGTGCTTTTTTCCAAACGTCGTGGATCAGTACCAGGTATAAAGTATTTCAGGCATGTACATATGTACGAAAATATATTGTTTATCACATTATCCGATCTTCGGAACCGAATTTCACTAAAAAGCTTGTAAAAAAAGAGAGTGTCACTCGTATATATATGTGGTCACTACCTAACCTTAAAATTAATGTATTTTTAATTTGGTGCATTAGTAGCTGATAATAATTCCCAAAATAGTCAATATATCATTCATTCTTAATTTTTGATTTAGAAGAGAAAAGTGAGGTTAAGAACCAGACTCATCGTGTCGATTGTTACAAATATTCGGACGGAATTTGGCACCAAAAGTTTACACCAATTAGGGCACCGTCGGATCATCATATCGTCAGAAATCGGATGCATGGAACGCTGTCTTAAATCGAACTAATCGAAATTTTGATTGCAATGTTTTTCCTAACTAGCCAGTGAAATTTACAATAAAAAAGTTGAAATCCGGTCCTGTCGTACTGTGTACTTTCACAAGGAAATTTCCGAACTGAGCAAACTCACAACGCCCCCTTCGATGGCCATAGCGGGGACATACTTGCAGATGGTATTAGCAATATACTGTTTATATATATGTGATACACACGCATCATGATACCGTAGAACAACCCAGCGTACACTTTTGTTAACGCCATTTTACTGCGCTTCACGAATGACGAATAGTCTGCTGGCACCTAAAGACAATATATTTCAACAGCGGACGTACTAGCGCATAATTTGCAGTGCGT
Source organism: Barypeithes pellucidus (assembly GCA_963991005.1). Classification (NCBI taxonomy): domain Eukaryota; kingdom Metazoa; phylum Arthropoda; class Insecta; order Coleoptera; family Curculionidae; genus Barypeithes; species Barypeithes pellucidus. The sequence continues at coordinate 25,261,600 of OZ022559.1, forward strand.
TGGAATTAACGGTCCTAGCAAACTCTACACGATGTGGAAATAAGATTATAAATCATTTACCAAAGATATTATACAAAACTCTAATTTTAATGCGGCGTACCTGCTTCAGCTTGCACGTCTCACGGCGCGATCTAAAATGTTAAAACCACTAGGAGCAAACCACTCCCAACTGTTGAGCTCATACAGTTGTAAATTATTTCGATAGTAACATTAACATGCTTGCATTTAAGAAAATGAAGAATAACTATCTATTCTAATACATACCATAGACATGTCAAAGTTAAGAACGATTCGGACAAGAAGTCTGAATTATTTTTGATGCGCCACCACCTGTCTTCGCATTTATACCTGTAACAAAATAAAATTATTTAGAAAACAAATTGATCCCAAAAATATAATAGTATAGTATTTGCAGAATTATACCGTTGATCTTTTAACTGCAATAAAACCTGATTATCCCTTCGACCATAAAATAAATAAGGAAATCCCAAATTTTAAAACCTTTTCGAGCAGAGCCGGACCAGGTATACAAATTCAATTTATACCTATGCCTGATGCATATATAAATACAAAGTGATTTTTAATAATTTTAATCTTTAGTGGTTTTCCGGCGAGTAATTTTTAGTTAGGCTTATTAGTGGTAGAATGTGGCGTCCTTGGAATTGTGCTGATAGGGGGGCATCTTCAAGTGTCATTTTTAAAAGAAAGCATTTATCTACCGATGCCAAACTAATAATTAAAAATGTGTATCAATCGTTGTTGAGTACAAATTTTAATTCGATGGATGCTTTAGCAGAGACGTTTACTTTAACAAAAACTCCTTGATCTTCGGTAAGAGACATAGTACTGTTAATCCTAGAAAAAATCGGAGTGATTCTGGCACATTTAGAAGCATTGACGAAAATGACATGGATTTATTAAGAAGAAAGATTTAAAAAATGTATGAGGCACAAACTGTACCCACTTTCATTTCCCTCAAAGAGCGGCTGATTAAAGACGAAACAAATATCTCTTCTAGCCTTTCAAGCCTTAGGAAAATATTGCGTAAAATGGGTTTTAAATACCGAAGCATTGATTGATGGAATCTCAACGTTTACGGGAATGGAGACTTAAATATTTAACACGCCGGCCCTGATCCCATTTATTGAGCTTTGAAGAGGTTTAGGCGTATACAATAGGGTTTAATCAGGTAGTTCATTTATGGTAGTAAGAGTCAACGGTAAGAGTCAACGGCATAATACATTTCGGTGACCACTAAATGTTAAACCCCTTTATAATCCGGTCCGTAGGGGTTCTTGCCTTACAAAGGGCGGAGTAGAATCCATTTTGGTATACCTATGTTGTTTTAGTTGTTTAGGGTCCTTCAAGTGTGAAATTACTACGCATACGATTTAACAAAAGCTGTAATGCCAATTAAAGGTTATATTTATAATATGATACTCAAATATATTATATTCCTCCCTGGAATAAAATATGTACAAGAACCACTTTTTGAAGTAACGATATCATATTTTCTGACAAGTACTTTATTATCATCTCGTAGCAGGAGAATAGCAAACAATGTTAAGCATACACAACGAGTTTATATTCCTAGAAATTCATATTCTTATCTTGGCAAGCTACAGAGAAAAATTAAATGCGAATAAGTGGTAAAAAAACAATAAGGTTTCCGTTAATAAATTTTATTTTCCGAACGAGCCTTTATAATACAATGTCCCAATAATATATACAAGGTGAACTTTTGAAACGGGCTTAAAAGTATCATTTCTCAAAACGTAAATTAATTTTGGTCTACTCTGTATAATCCAAAACCATGCAGTAGTACTCACCGCATGCCGCAAACAAGTCGTTCATAGTGACGGCCCTTTCTCCGCCAGCCGCGCGGTTTAGTTTGCGGGTAGCCGTTGTCTTGTTAGGACTATTGGATTTTTTATGGACGGGATGACTTCTTCCGAGTTCATTTTGTGGCCGCAATCAACATTTTTTCAACTGGATACTGCGTTTACCCGCAGGTTCAGCCGCGTATCCCTCGTTATTTTATTGTAACACGTAATTTCAGATAAAATAGACTTACTATGTATTCCGTAGATACAGAAGGATATATTTATTATTTTTCAATAACTGTCGTCAGCCTTTTTGTTTAACAGTTGTCAATTTTATTACTTTAGCATTTCCAACAGAAGATAACAGAAATGTTGATGATATTTACATTATGTCAAGTAACTTTAACACTTAATATAATTCACGCCAAAGTCGAGGAAGTGACACTTCCCTACTTCCTCTGAATAGCAGCCACTGCTTAACAACGAATACTTATAAACAGGAAGAAGAGAAACAGCCGTGTTAAAAAATCGAAGCAGGCATGAACAAACGAACAAACCCGGCATCCACTAAGTATGGCATCAGCTGACAAACGCACGTGCTTTTCAAATGTCACTTTTGCCCAAATTTTTATTACTGTCAATATTTTAAAGTGACATTTAACCAACAAAAAACATTCAAAACCCTTTTATTTGATTTACTAAGTGGTGAAAATCAAATATTAGGATTCTGGCATATTTTAAGTTGTAAATATCACTTTAAAATAATCCTTACACACTCTTATATCATTTATCGAACTACTAACGTAACTACAAATGAAAAATTAAACTTCAGAAATAAGCTTGTAAGTAGTTTCATTAAAAAATAGGAAGTAAATCATAATTTACATAAAATATTTTACCATCTTCAACTGGGCTCTAGGTCCTAGCATATATTTCAGGCTTCAAGTCCGAGCATATTTTTGGGCCTCATATGATTTATGAAAAGAAATTATTATTGATCATCAGTAAAGATGACTAAATGAATATTTCAATTACAAATTACTCACTTGCACCAAAAAGGAAACGACGTTTCTCGCTTTCGCCATTTTCATTCTCTTTACATATCATTCATATGTTGCTTGATTATATTCCATGCCAGACGAAGAAAATTGACTTGTAAAATTATTTAACAACTCGGCCTGTTCCTATTTTATGTCTGTCTCTGTCTGCATCAACCTTTCCCGATTCGGCAAAGTGAGAGAAATATGGCCAAGATCAAATCATATATAAAGATTAACGTAGTTTACTTGTGAGCGTATGGAGCAGAGTAGGCTTAGCATCACTTCCATGGCCTTCTTACGTGTTTCGACACCCCCCCCCCCCCCCCCCCCCCATAAGCAGTCTTACAGGGCTATTCTGCCGTGCTTCACTTAAAGGTGGTATCTCCAAGTTTGTTAAAACGGAGAAAATCGACTTTAAAGTTAAACGTATTTCCCAACCGTTTAGAATAGTATATTTATCAATGTTTCGCAATAAATTATAACTAATATTGATTGTTTACATTTTTTAAATAGTTTAGTGGTTTTCTAAAGCGTTTAAAAGAAGTTATGGTAGATACCACTTTTAAGGTAGGTAATTTATTAAAAATTTTACTTGTCTTATAGTGGTATGGAAGGATACCACTTTTAAGATAAGTAATTAATTATTTCTTTTAACTCCTGTTTGAAGGGTGGTAAAAAAAGATTGAAAAAGCACACTGTTGTATTATTATTAATATGAAACGTGATACATTTATTTTAAAAAAAATTAAGTACAACAAAAGAATATAAAAACGATAGATTCTTAAACATAACTGACCTGACCTAAAATCGAATAATAACCATTTTCAAGCGTCTATGTTGTCTATTAAATCACAAGCCGCGTTGTTAGTTGGAAGGTTTTTCCAAAATTCTATATGATGGACAGGAATGATTGATGATAAGCTTTTAATTATGTTAGTTTTTCTTTCTTCAGTAATTCCCCTTATAGGTTTTTTTCCAACTTTAGAAGTAATTCCGTTTTTTGCATACTCCGCTTTAAGGAAATCTAATTTAGTCTCTTCGGAATCCAAAAAGCTAGTTTTGTAGGTTAAAAATTTGTCGCCTCTCTTTGCATGAACCTGAACTATATCTTTTAAATAGATGCGAGGTTTTTGCTTTTTTAGTTTATAAGCTGAAGAGCAATCTGGCCATTCATAAAAGTTGGTAGGGGTAATAACACTTACTTTTTTGGAGTTCGCTTTAAGCACAACACGACGAAAGTCTTCAAAATCGTATATTTTAGGATTTTTGCGCATGCACAGTTCAATCTGGTGGTGGAAGTTGTCCGCAGACATAAACGTATGCCCCGGTTCAAAATATTTAAGGACAATCTGCTGAGTAGCTATTTCAGGCGAATTGATTATATATAATAAAAATGAAAAAAGAGCCCAGTTCTTGTTTTGCGATGCGCAATTATCAACCCATAGCACTATATTCGCAGAATCTCGCATTTCCAATAAAAAATTATAAAACACGCTTATCATATCTTCTTTTTGCCTCCCTGCTATGGCTTCGTGCCAAAGAACAGCAACTGGAACTAACTGTTTCTGTTTTCTTCCCAATGGCACAAAACTTTGATTAAACACTATGATCCTTGGACAAAAAATAACCTTTTTGAACATATCAAGTCTCGGTAGCATAATGACTTTTTGCAAGTCTCCGGAAAAATATACCGAATTTGTATCTGGAACTTCAGTATCGCTTCTGTAAGCTGCTCGAGCCTCATTGGCTTTATTTATGTGCACTTTCCAAGAAGCACATTGGGCACAATCAGGGCAGAGATTTTCTTTGTCGTGTTCGGTATCATGCAAGCCAAAACTTTCACATGCTTCACACTCCTCGTGACCGAGTTTAGTAAAGGAAATGTTCAATTCTTTAGTGACCACACTTCGATAAACCTCATATGAGCATTTAATATTATGTTTCTCTTTAAAATCAGAATACATAAATTGAATGGTTATGTCACTCGGAAGATATTTTTTGTTGGGTGCGTGCTCCCTTCGGTAGTGGGAGACTGCTGGATGGAAGCTTTCTACATGTGCTTTTATTAAGTTCCTGTCTATTTTAGCAATTTTTGCATGCTTTCCTTGTCTGCTACTATCATGGCAAATATTATTAATATTTTGTGTAGATGAAAAACAATCTTGAATTATGCGATCATTGTTCTTGCTGTATCCTAAGGTAGCCAAGAATTTATTTTTGCATACTTGTATCCTGTCTCCTGTATTAGCTTTAAAAAAATACTGAAGAGATTTTGTTCTTCTAGAATTATTAGAACCTCGATGGCGTTTAACCTCTTGGCATACTACCGAACTTAAAATGAAATTTCTTTTTTCTTTATACGTCATTTGCCAATATTGTGTGTTAATGATTTTTCTTTGGTCAGTTGATAATAACAAGGAACAATACTTTTGTTTGCAAGTATTATTTTCACAAGCTGGTTTCACTGCGTATTTCTCAAGATTTTTTATTTTATTTTCGGACAATTTTATTTTCTTTCTTGTTGCGAGTGTTTCTTTAAAAAATTTACGTTTTCTTACTTCACCTTTTTTTGTATATTCAATATTGTTTGTGTTATCCTGCAGGTGGTTAATTTTGTTACTTAATAGAGACAGCGGCATGTCACTCTCTGATAAAGAGTCCTCATTTTCAATAGCAAATTCGCGATCTCCAATAGATTCATCTGAATTAAAATTATTTGGGGGCTCTTTATTTGCTACCGGATTATTAATAGAAATCTTTGATAAGTCTGAATCTGACTTGCCCAATGATAGGAATTGCGTTGAAGGTTTGTTAACTATTATCATACCAGAAACCGACGGTTCAGCGTCAAAAATTACTGGTTGTAAATTGGCGTAAATGGGTTCTGGCTCTTTCGGTATTTTTTTTCCTAAGTCGTAATTGCCTAAAGACAAAAATTCTTGCACTAACGACGACGGTTCATTATCTCTTATAATAGAAACCGGCGATTGCTTAGGGTAAAAAATCACTGGTTGTAAATCAGCATAAGCGGGTTCTGGTTCTTCTTGTAAATTTTTTTCTGCAAAAGCCATTTGCTGCACTGGATGTAAATCAGCATTAACGGGTTTGGCTTCTTCTTGAACAATTTTGTCTGTAAGAGCCAATTGCACAATTCTCTTACATCTGCTACTCCCAGACATTATGCCTGCAACAATAAATAGGTTTGTAATAAAGCTATTATACCCGGCATGATGTATAATAATATGTTCAATAATAATACTGTCTCAATTAAAGCGCATTATTTTAATAAAGCATCATAATCCACCCACCCGATCCGCCCATGGCCGCACTAACAGAAACAGTGCAGATTTTGTAAACCTAACCCAAAAAATAGGCTTGTGATTTTACTTTACAAATAGACAATTAATACTTGGTTATTACTTACCAGTATTTTCCAGCGACTGTAAAATCCTTTTCAAAAGTACACCTATCAGTATTAACACTTCTTAACAACAATACAAAACAATAAACTATGATAATAATAGATTAAAACATTTGACAGCGGACAGGACAATGTTTCAAAGCCAACTGACTAATTACATAACGCGTACTACTACGCGCCAATTTCTAGAATGACTTAAACGTGGTATCTCCATATGTTTTGTTAGGATGTCACTTTATAGGTAAGTAATGGTCGATACCACTTTTAAGGGTCTTGTTTTGTCTAACTTGTGAAGATACCACTTTCTTTGTAGTCGTATAGTTTTGTATATTTGATGATATACCACTTTAAAGTTATGGTAAAAGATGTAAAATTATCCGTTTTACCGATTTATACTCATATCTCCATTTTGACAAAAAGTGGAGATACCACCTTTAAGTGAAGCACGGCAGTATTGCTTAATGATTTTTGGAAAATAGTCCGTATTTTAAAGAAAGAAAATCGAAAACAAATGGACCCTAACATACGAAATTTCCCGCCAACGATAAACTAATTACAGGGAAGAGGGATAAAACATGTCTAATCCCAGTTTGACGTTTCTAGGCGACGAGGCATCACTTAAAAAGTATTAACCACTTCATGGACGTCAATCTCCCGCGACGAATTTATATTAGCGAGTGCTAAGCCATTCAACCTTATCTCACCCATTTTAAATGTTGCCTGATTACAAAAATTTTCCCGGGTGCCGGATTGATTTGTTATAATCCCGGAATCCAGCGCTGCTTAGATATCCTTTTTTTAGATATTAATAGGTATTGTCAGTTAGGCATAGGTAACACATACTTTTTTTGGATATAAAGCTATTTATATCTCTATTATTCTGCCAGAAATCCTGGAGATCGTCCTCAATTTCCGGGAAAAAAAATATGTCCCGAAAACTCTGAAGCCAATCAGGCAACTCTGAGTTGCATAGATAAAATCATTCTTACATGAGCGTAGTCTCTTATAATAAACTTGCTCTTTGCTCCACAGATCCAAGAATGAATAGTTGTATATTTACAATAAAATTAGAGAAATTCTAACCAATAATGCTTTTTACATAATTTTTGGACTATAAGTTTTAGTACTGTATTTAGGTGTTGTACATGTACACAGTTGTGTGCGGGGAAAGATTGAACGTGCGTCATACTTTACAGACATGTCTTCTTGGTTTATCAGTTAATTAAAAAAAAGGATAAAACAGACAACTTTCTCTATAGAAGCGAAATACAATTTCAGTGTATTAGACGGAAATGGCAAAAATAAAATATTGACATTTATATTTTGTGTTTCTGTGGTCACAATTTCTTCAAGCTTATAAACACAAATACTTGACAAATAATTGTACTTATTTTCGCGACTTGCAACTTCTTATTTTAACTTACCCTGTATGATATTCTAATTCGATTTTATTACTTTTAAATTGATTTTGCAAGACCTTATTTTCCTATATACAGGGTGGCCCATCGAAAACGAAACAGAGACATTTACTGGCAGCTCAGTTCATTTTTGGAAAAACGCTCAGACCCGTCGATTTTGTTTTCGAGGGGGACACAAAATTGGAAAAAAATCACGTCAAGAAGTGCAGCCCCCTGGACGGGGGTGGCACCACCCCTAAAATCTTAAATGGAAAGGGGCGTCGAGTGATACCTTATTTTAAAGGTCTTTCAATTCCCTTTATAATGATGAAAAATTCACAATACTTCAGTTCAGTAGTTTTGGAGATTTATTGATTTTAAGCTTACAGTACACTTTAATAGGTACATCTGATTAGTTTGTACCACTTTCAGAAGAAATTTGAGTAAAGGCAGTTACTTATTAATTTAATGCTTTTCTTCACTACGCCCATGATTTGTTTATCATTTTGGTGTTCAAAATAGCGATTGGAGCGGTTTTTGTCGCGAAAAAAGTGGTTTATTGAAGAAAGATAAGCAGGGAATGTCTCGTACTTATTTTAAATATTAATTTGTACATGTTTGCGATTGATGTTAAGTACCCGCAAATTGGATACTGTGTGTGGTGTTAGTCGATGTAGTATCCAACGGATTCTGAAGGCCCATAGTTTTCATCCGTATAAAATTCACCTTGTACAAGAACTTAATGAAGACGATTTTGATCGGCGATTACAATTTTGTGAAGATATGAGTGAACGAATTATAAACGATGAACATTTTCTATTCAACACTTGCTTTTCCGACGAATGTTCCTTTTTCTTACATGGCCCAGTAAACCGTCATAGCAGCCACAAAAATTAAATGTTTGGGCTGGTATTTTTGGCGATCATTTAGTTGGTCCTTTTTTCTTGCCTGAAAATTTAACCGGTGAAATGTATTTGGAATTACTGCAAGACGCCATAGATCCTGCATTAACAGCCATAATTGAAAATGGGAATGATCGGCGGTACATTGCGAATAGGTTGATGTTCCAACAGGATGGTGCCCCACCACATTACGCATTACGTGTTCGACAATATTTAGATCAGACGTTTCCAGGTCGATGGATTGGTATAAGAGGTGCCATTGAATGGCCCCCAAGATCGCCAGACTTATCACCTTTGGATTTCTTCCTGTGGGGTCACTTAAAAAGTAAAATCTATGCTACTCAACCAACATCGTTAGAAGATTTGCGACAAAGAATTGTGAATGAGTGCCTTCAAATTACTCCTCAAATATTGCAAAATGTGCGGCAACGTTTTGAGCAAAATCTTTATTACTGCATGGAGAGTCATGGTGGTCATTTGCAACATTTACTTGGCTGACGGGCCAGTTCATTCTTAATTTTTAAAGTACTTTGCTACCAAATGTATTGATTTCCACTAATGATGTATTAAAGTTTTATTTAAGTTTAAAATCAATAAATCTCCAAAACTACTGAACTGAAGTATTATTAATTTTAGATCATTATAAAGGGAATTGAGAGACCTTTAAAATAAGGTATCAGTCGACCCCCCCTTTCCATTTAAGATTTTAGGGGTGGTGCCACCCCCGCCCAGGGGGCTGCACTTGTTGACGTGATTTTGTTCCGATTTTATGTCCCCCTCGAAAACAAAATCGACGGGTCTGAGCGTTTTTTCAAAAAAGAACTGAGTTGCCAGTAAATGTCTCTGTTTCGTTTTCGATGGGCCACCCTGTATGTATTACCTGCATATTTGGTTAAAAAATTATTATGCTGTTATTCTTTTGGCCCGCCGTGTAGGATTAAAATTTTAATTTCAATCTCCGGCTGTCTACTACTCCAGACATACAGGCGGGATGGTAATAAAATGGAAATAGCATATCAATTTTTTACTAAATTTATATGAAAATCACACACAATTATCTACATCTTTAGGATTATACACAGAGGCAAACAAATTTAGTATGGCTTCTACTAAACCGTGTACAATTTTTATTTAAATTATGCCGTAAATATTTATCTATAATATTAGTTTTTTTATAATTCGTCGAACGAAATAGCGTATACAAAAATTCCAATCGTCGTCTTCTGTGTATTTGTGTAAGCCGTTTCTCGAGATTATATTTAGAATTGTATTTGTTCACTTAAAAATCCTTTTGAAATCGAGTGGTAATCTTTCAGATAAGCTGATAGAGAAGACACAAAATAGCCAGCTATATAACGTGTTAGTATGCGAATTTGCGAATATTAGTAACAGTTAACAGTGAACGAAGTGAAATTTGATAAACTTATCTGGTCAAAATGGGGTGTGCAGAAGGAGTGGTCAGAATACTAGTTTTCGTAGCAAATGCCTGTCTCGCGCTTGTGGGTTTTGGCGTATTAGTTGTTGGAATTATCCAGAAAATCACATACCACAAATACACCGATGCTATAAATGATGAATGTCAAATAGTTGAAGACGTACCTACCATCGCCATATCAATAGGCGCTATTATATTCATCATAGCCTTCATAGGAGTCTGCGGGATAATCAGGAGCAACGTATGGATGTTGAATTCGTATGGAGCAATACTCTTAATACTCTGTGTTATTCAAATTGCACTGGCTATTCATACTTTGGCAACTATTCAAAATGATTGGGCATTACAATCGCAGCTTAGTTATGGAATTGAGGATCTTTTCGCCAAATACAACACCGACTCTAGTGTCAAGGAGACGGTAGACACAATCCAAGAGTCTTTGTCATGTTGTGGCACTACTGGCAGGGGGTCTTGGGGAGGACATCCTCCAGCCAGTTGCCCTACAGACCAAACCGCGCCACCATGTGAAATTGCGCTGTTCGATTTTGTACGAAGCTCTATAAAAACCATCGGAATCATTGGAATAACTCTGTCAATGATCGAGATTGTAGGAGCAGCTATGGCATTCTCTCTAGCATGTTGCATCAGAGGAAGAAAAAGACGAGAACCTTATTACTAAATTAAGATATACAATTATGTAAAATAAGGTATTATTTAGGCTAATAATTTTTGTACTCGAACAACTTTGTAAATAAAAACGTATTTAATTTTATAAACTGGTTTCATTTTATAAAATAATTGAAAGCAAATGTTAATCTACTCATCAGGATGTTAAAATGTATAGTTACTTTTTTCTAATACAGTCTGCAATTTGTCAAAGTTAATTTAATGGTACCGGTATATTTAAATTTAAAGAATTATTATTATACACGGTGTTGAAAAAAGGTCGGTACCCCGGAATAACTCCGGTGCATCGCATTGCAGCGGAAAATGTCTGGGGAAAAATTTGTTTCGTTTTGAAGGAGGAATAGTTTGCAATTTAAACCACCAACCACCCCCCCCCCCCCCCTTAACCCTCGAGCGCGGGCGGGGGTAAGTTAAGATTGTCAAATGGAATACTATATTTTTTATTGGCGTATCGGCGTATTGGCGGCTTTAATTATTTTTTAAATTCTATTTAAAATTTTAAGCACTTGTCTCTACACTTATTATAGGTTAATTCAATTTTATTATTTTTGAGACATTGGTGTCTGGAAATTTGCCAAATGTGAGACAAAGAACGTATTTATCGACTCGTCAGTTACTTTTTAAATGTTAGTCATGTTAGTACGTAGATTTGCCACTGAGCACCCCTTATATCCTTGACCTATTAAAGTTTGTCAAATGCAATTATTATAATACATTAGAAAACACATTTCACGATTATTATACTACAAGATTTGGCAATGCCTTCCAGTTAGGGTTGCCAGGTGGCCGGGATTTTGTTTCGATTACAAAAATTTTCCCAGGTCCCGGATTGCTGTGTTATAATCCCAGAATGCAGCGCTGCTTACATATCCCTTTTTTTAGATATTGATATTATCAGTTAGGCATAGGTAACACTGATACTTTTTTTGGATATAAAGGTATTTATCTATATTATTCTGCCAGAAATCCCGGAGAGCATCCTCAATTTCCGGCAAAAAAAATTTCTCTTCAAAAGCCAATCTGGCAACACTGACTTGCATAGACAAAATCCTTCTTACATGAGCGTAGTTTCTTATAAACTTGCTCTTTGTCAAACAGATCCAAGTATGAATAGTTGTATTTGTATCAGTACTGTATTTAGGTGTTGTACCTGTACACAGTTGCGTGCGGAGAAGGAATGAACGCGAGACATAATTTTACAGAAATGTCTTCTTGGTTTATCAGTTAATGAAAAAAGGTTAAAACAGACAAATTTCTCTATAGAAGCGAAATACAATTTCAGTGTCTTGGAGGGAAATGGCAAAAATAAAATATTGACATTTATATTTATGTGGTCACAATTTCTTCAAATTTATAAACACAAATACTTGACAAATAATTTTTTCTTGTAGATTATTATTACTAGTAAGGTATTATTTTCATGTTAATAATGTGTTTCACATATTTCTTAACAAATTAAAGATGAAATACATTTCTTTCATCCAAATATAACGTCTGTTTATAGCAGTTATTAGGTTTGTTCCAACACCCTATTTTTGTATCGTTCTAGAACCGTCACGAAACTGTTGGGACCGATTTTGTGCGCAGGCGTTAATTTCCCACTGTTTGTTGCCGATGCACAAGGGACGCAAGGTTGGTACGTTTTTATGACCATTCTCTGTAAAAATCACAGCTGATCCTGATCGCCTGTCTGATTAGTTCTTAGACAAGGAAAGACGATTAGTTAATTATCATAAATCATAACCCTACTTTTGTTGCTTAATTTCTTCGTCTAAGATTGAGTATTATCTTTTGTCGTTACGTTTTGTTGTATTTAATAATTATGAAAGAGAATAACATGTTTAATGGTAAGACTATCTTGCAGGTTTGGGAACTGGATTATACTAATTTAATAAGAATAAATTAAATAATCAAAATATTAACGAGGGGTTAAGCAACAACTCCTACAAAACAAGGCTTAAAGAACTGCACGAATGCCAGGAATTCAAAAACAACTGTTAAATTCTTACGGCGCAAGTCAGTACAAACAGTTTCTGCTCTTGTCCATGTATCGTTTTCACCGTTCAGGAACTGGTTTGCGAACGATCACAAATTTGATTGGAACACAAACGGGATCGCCCGATACACCGTTTTGTGTCGGTTGGAACGGCTTTCGACTATTACGCATGTGCGTGACCGTACATTGTACGATTTTTAGGGGAGTTGGAACGAACCTATAAAAATTTGATCAGAAAATTAGTCATGCTTAACAGAATGAATATTTAAATCCCAATTACTTGAAAAAAGAAAAAACTTATTTTCGCGACTCGTTTAAAGTAACGTCTTATTTTGTATGATATTCTAATTCGATTTTATTATTTTTAAATTCATTTTAACTTATACTTTATATTTTACTTTCAATCTCCGCCTGTCTGCTAGTCCAGACATACAGCGGGGATGGTAATAAAATGGAAATAATATGTAAATTTTTCACTAAATTTATATGAAAATCACACACAATTATCTACATCTTTAGGATTGTCCACAGAGGCAAACAAATTTTGTATGGCTTCTACTAAACAGTGTACAATTTTTATTTAAACTATACTGTAAATATTTATCTATAATAATCGTATTTTTATAATTCCTTGAACGAAATAACGTATACAAAAATTCCAATCGTTGTCTTCTGTGTATTTGTGTAAGCCGTTTCTCGAGATTATATTTAGACTTGTATTTGTTCACTTAAAAATCCTTTTGAAATCGAGTGGTAATCTGTCAGATAAGCTGATAGAGAAGACACAAAATAGCCATCCATCTATATAACGCGTTAGTAGGCGAATATTAGTACCAGTTTACAGTGAACGAAGTGAAATTTGATAAACTTATCTGTTTAAAATGGGGTGTGCAGAAGGAGTGGTCAGAATACTGGTTTCGTAGCAAATGCTTGTCTCGTGCTTGTGGGTTTTGGCGTACTAGTTGTTGGAATTGTCCACAAAATCAAATATCACAAATACACCGATGCTATAAATGATGAATGTCAAATAGTTGAAGACATACCTACCATGGCCATATCAATAGGCGCTATTATATTCATCATAGCCTTCGTAGGAGTCTGCGGGATAATCAGGAGCAACGTATGGATGTTGAATTCGTATGGAGCAATACTCTTAATAATCTGTGTTATTCAAATTGCACTGAGTCTTTACACTTCACAGACAGAAATTATTAAAAATGATCGGAAATTAAAATCGCAACTCGGTTATGGAATTGAAGATCTTTTCGCCAAATACGAGACCGACTCTAGTGTCAAGGAGACGGTAGACACACTCCAAGAGTCTTTGTCATGTTGTGGCACTACTGGCAGGGGCTCTTGGGGTGGGCATCCTCCATCCAGTTGCCCTAACATACACACATAACCGCGCCATCATGTGAAAGTGCGTTGTTAGATTTTGTACGAAGCTCTATAAAAACCATCGGCATCATTGGAATAACTCTGTTAATAATCGAGATTGTGGGAGCAGCTATGGCATTCTATCTTGCATGTTGCATAAGAGGAAGGAAAAGACGAGAACCTTATTACTAAATTAAGAAATACAATTATGTAAAATAAGGTATTATTTAGGCTAATAATATTTGTGCTCGAACAACTTTGTGAATAAAAACGTTTTTAGTTTTATAAACTGGTTTCATTTTATAAAATAACTGAAAGCATAATACGCAAATGACTCTTTAGGATGTTAAAATTATATTATTATTATGGTCCTTTGGCATTAATTATTTTTTAAATTCAACAAAGAAACGTATTTATGAGAATTGATCGACTCGCCCGTTACTTTGTGACAATACATCAAGAAATTCTATGCTAGTTCCTAAGTGATAAGAAAAGTATGAAGTTTTTTCTAGTTTTTATTCAAATTAAATTTATCGTTTAAAAGGAGTTGGAAAATATTATATTTAGAGCGAACCTAATTTTTCTCGGTGATTACTGTTCACTGTTTTAAGGTCTCATTATACTCAATTAAGAATTAAATAAAAACTAAGATTTAAATTAGAAATTAAACTAAAGTAAGAAATTACTTTTGTTAATTTATACCAAAAAATTAAATTAATTTATTTGCTAGAAAATGATTTATGACCGGTCAAAATAGTCATCTTGGTTAAGTTGTTCACGAATAGGAACGAATTATCGCGAGCTAGCACGAACTTTTGCTTTAAGTTGTCCCACCGGGGACAACCTCGATTATGAAAAACCATGCATAAGAAAATTTTGAAAATTGGATAGTATGCTAATGGTGGCAACTCGGCTAAAATATTTTCAATATGGTGGCACTTCCAGTTATTCCGGAAGTAGGTGTCAACTATTAAATGGAACATGCTATATATTAGGATATATAGGAGCATTTATTATTTAATTTAGGTTGGATTTCTTGTTGAAAATGACGTGCCTTAATAGATTTTTTATAATATTTTGATAACTACAGGGTGTTCAAACAATAAGATTAAAAATTAAATTGAGAAAACTGGAAAAAACCTATATTTTCAAATGGAAACCCCCCAAATTTTATAATTGTTTTCTATTTAGCATTAAAAATAAGGGTAAGTTTGTATAAGGTTTTCTTCGTCTAGTTTTCGAAAGATTGCTAATTTAAGATTTTTATTTTGTAATTTTGCTGTTGATTTTTAGTTTAGTTACTCCTAGTTGGCAATGACGGCGTTGAAAAATAGTCAAATGCTAATTGTGTAAACAAATCTTTATCGGCTACTAACATTGCCCAGTCCCTATATTCTTGAAAATGTGCATGTGCATTTTGTTAAATGCAATTATAAGATATTTAAGTTACAACATTACAATACATTTCACGATTATTATAATACAAGATTTGGTAATACCCTCTAGTACATTCTTCGTTCATAGATTAGAGTTATATAGACAAAATCCTTCTTACATGGGCGTAGTCTCTTATAAAAAACTTCCTCTTTGCAGAGATGCAAGTATGACTACTTGTAGACTTAGAATTCGAGAAATTCTAACAAATAAGGAATTTTTGGCTTATCAATTATAGTATTGTATTCAGATTCAGACACTTTTATTGGGTATCTCCGTAATTGTTAGTGCTATCAAAAAAGCAATGTAGGTGCCATGTGCTCTTTTTTGGTCAAACTTAAATGACAAAATCAAAATTTCAATATTTTCGCTCGCTTAAAAGATACGGGGGAAAATCAAAAAATTGACAATTTCAAAATTACCCTATATTTTCTTAGTTAAAAGAGATACAGAAAAATGATTTATACAGAAGTTTCTATATAATGATTGTTGAATAACCTGCCGTTTTCAGAATAAGTATACGGGGTCAGGTAAAAAAGTTATCGGACCTAACCTCATTTTTTTAAATGGGAAACCCTATATATTTTAATCTAAAAAGATAGCATATTAAATTATCTTTTCAAATACATAACACACCATATTGGTTGCCTAGGAGATTTATTTAAACTTTATTACTTTGAAGCGAAATAAAATATTCAGATAAGGTAAAAAATAACGGGAATCATCGCAAGTGTTCGGAATATGTCCTTAAATGGTTACCGTATTTCCGGATAGCGAACAAAATATAAATTTTGTGCCATTTCTTCGTTTCTTCCACTTTCAATATAAACTGTCATATCAAATTTTTCAAAATGTTGATAAGTCATTTTCACAAATGAATAAGTCAAAACGAAATTGACGTTAAATGTTAACAACACCTAGAATATCCACATAGTTGTTTCTATGATATTAGCTTTTGTTTCATGGCCTACTGTGGTTTAAAGTCATAAAGTTTAAATAAATCGCCTAGAAAACCAATATTATTCATGGTGTGTTATATATTTGAAAGGAGAATTTAAAATGCTATCTTTTTAGATTAAAATATACAGGGTGTTCCATTTAAAAAAATGAGGTTAAGTCCGATAACTTTTTCACCTGACCCCGTATACTCATTCTGGAAACGGCAGATTATTCAACAGTCATTATAAAGAAACTTCTGTATAAAACATTTTTCTGTATCTCTTTTAGCTAAGAAATTATAGGATAATTTTGATATTGTCATGTCATTATTGACATTTATATTTTGTGTTTCATGTGGTCACAATTTCTTTAAGTTTATTTTTACTATAAAGGTATTATTTTGATGTTAATAATATTTATAAACAAATTAAAGACGAAATATCCAAATATAATTTCTGTTCCATTTTATAAAATTGTTTCCATGACTAAACAGTGATATTCAGGTATTAACTGCTTAGAAACATTTGGTCAGAAAATTAGCCATAAATGCTTAACCGAATGAAATATCAAAAAATCTTTAAATATGTTGTTTGTTCAGAATATAATTGTCTTTAACATGTAAGTACCCATTATTTGAAGAAGAACTTATTTTTGCGACTTGTTTAACGTAACTTCTTATTCTAACCTACCCTGTATATCTTATTGGATTTTATTACTTTTAAATTTATTTTAAGAGAACGTACCGCCGGGTATGGTGATAAAATGGAAATAATATGTCAATTTTTACTAAATTTATATGAAAATCACACAATTATCTAAATTTTAGGATTATGCAGAGGCAAACAAATTTAGTATGGCTTCTACTAAACTATGTACAATTTTTATTTAAATTATACCCTAAATATTTATCTAGAGTATTAAGTTTTTAATAAACGAAATAGCATAAATTAAAATTCCAATAGTCGTCCTCTGTGCATTTGTGCAAGCCGTTTCCCGAGATTATATTTAGAATTGCATTCATTTGAAATCAATTGAGTGGTAATCTTGCAGATAAGCTGAACACAAAATATCCAGCTATATAACGCGTATGAGAATATTAATTAGTAACAGGTAACAGTGAACAGAGTGAAATTTGATAAACTTATCTGTTCAAAATGGGGTGTGTAGAAGCAGTGGTCAGAATACTGGTTTGTGTGGCAAATGCCTGTCTCGCGCTTGTGGGTTTTGGCGTATTAGTTGTTGGAATTATCCAGAAAATCGCATACCACAAATACACCGATGCTATAAATGATGAATGTCAAATAGTTGAAGACGTACCTACCATCGCCATATCAACAGGCGCTATTATATGCGTCATAGCTTTCTTAGGAGTCTGTGGGATAATCAAGAGCAGTGTATGGATGTTGCATTTGTATGGAGCAATACTTCTAATAATCTGTATTATTCAAATTGCACTCGGAATTCACACTTTGGCAACTATTCAAAATGAGTCGGAATTACAATCGCAGCTTAGTTATGGAATTGAGGATCTTTTCGCCAAATACAACACCGACTCTAGTGTCAAGGAGACGGTAGACATAATCCAAACGTCTTTGTCATGTTGTGGCACTACTGGCAGGGGTTCTTGGGGAGGAAATCCTCCATTCAGTTGCCCTACAGACATAACCGCGCCGCCATGTGAAATTGCGCTGTTCGATTTTGTACGAAGCTCTATAAAAACCATCGGCATCATTGGAATAACTCTGTCAATAATCGAGATTGTAGGAGCAGTTATGGCATTCTCTCTAGCATGTTGCGTCAGAGGAAGAAAAAAACGATATCCTTATAATAAATAAAGATATACAATTATGTAAAATAAGGTATTACTTCGAACAACAAAGTTTATAAATATAAACGTTTTCAGTTTTATAAACAAGTTTAATTTTATAAAATAACTAAAAGCATAATACTCAAATGTAATCTACTCTTGTACCGGTATATGTAAATTAAAAAAATGATTATACTATATTATTATTATTATGGTCCTTTGGCATTAATTATTTTTTAAATTCTATACAAAATTTGAACCACATTTATGTACCATTCATTATAGGTTAAAACTCAATTTTATTATTTTTGAGACATTGGTGTCTGGAAATTTGCCAATTTTGAGAGATAAAGAAACGTATTTATGAGAATTAATCGACTCGTCCGTTACTTTGTGACAATACTTCAAAAAACGTATTTATACTGCTGTTGTACCCAGAGATCTTGTAAACATGTACCTGTATACATTTGAGCCGGGGAAAGCATTCATTTATCAGTTAATAAAAAAGGATAAAACAGACAACTTTTTCTATGGAAGCGAAATATAATTCCAGTGTATTAGACGGAAATGGCAAAAATAAAATATTGACATGTCATTATTGACATTTATATTTTCTGTTTCATGTGGTCACAATTTCTTCAAGTTTCTCAACGAAAATATTTAGCAAATATATGTGTTTGCAGATTTTAAAGACAAAATATCCAAATATAATTTCTGTTTTATTTTATAAAATTGTTTCCAAACAGTGATATTCAGTTATTAACTGCTTAGAAACATTTGGTCAGGAATGAACTATCAAAAAAATCTTTAAATATGTTGTTTGTTAAGAATATAAGAGGCTTTAACATGTACCCATTACTTGAAAAAAGAAAGAACTTATTTTTGCGACTTGTGTAAGGTAACTTCTTATTCTAACCTACCCTGTATCATATTCTAATTAGATTTTATTACTCTTAAATTTATTTTAAGAGAACGTACAGTCGGGTATGGTAATAAAATGGAAATAATCTGTCAATTTTTACTAAATTTATATGAAAATCAGACCATTATCTAAATTTTGAGGATTATACACAGAGGCAAACAAATTTAGTATTTAGAATTTAGTATGGCTTCTACTAAACTATGTACAATTTTAAATTAAATTATACCGTTAATATGTATCTAGAGTATTGTTTTATAGCATAAATTAAAATTCCAATAGTCGTCCTGCGTGTATTTGTGCAAGCCGTTTCCCGAGATTATATTTAGAATTGCATTCGTTCACTTATAATTCCCTTTGAATTCAATCGAGTGGTAATCTTTCAGATAAGCTAATAGAGCACAAAATCACCAGTTATTTTACGCATTAGTATGAGAATATTAATTAGTAACAGTTAACAGAGTGAAATTTGATTAACTTATCTGTTCAAAATGAGGTTGGCAGAAGCAGTGGCCAGAATATTGGTTTGCGAAGTAAATGCCTGTCTCGCGCTTGTGGGTTTTGTCGCATTAGTTATTGGAATTATCGAGAAAATCACATACCACAAATGGGTCGATGCTATATGGGATGAATGTCAAATAGTTAAAGACGTACCAACCATCGCCATATCAATAGGAGCTATTATATACATCACAGCTTTCTTAGGATTCTGTGGGATAATCAAGAGCAGTGTATGGATGTTGAATTCGTATGGAGCAATACTCTTAATAATCTGTGTTATTCAAATTGCACTCGGAATTCACACTTTGATTACAGACATAAGCGCGTTTTCATGTGAACTTCTGATGTTCATTGGCTCTATACAAACCATCGGCATCATTGGAATAACTCTGTCAATAATCGAGATTGTAGGAGCAGTTATGGCAATTTCTCTAGCATGTTGCATCAGAGGAAGAAAAAAACGATATCCTTATAATAAATAAAGATATACAATTAGTTATGTAAAATAAGGTATTACTTCGAACAACAAACTTTGTAAATATAAATAAAGGTTTTCAGTTTTATAAACACGCCATTTTATAAAATAACTCAAAGCATAATACTCAAATGTTAATCTACTCTTGTACAAATGTATAATTTTTCTTGATTCTTTTTTTCTAATAAATTCTGCAATCTATCAAACGTAATTTAATAGTACCGGAATATTTAAATTTAAAAACTATTATACATTTAATGGTTCTTTGGTTTTAATTATTTTTTAAATTATACTTAGAATTTTAAGCACTAGCCTCTACCATTATAGGTTAAAATTCATTCAATTTTATTATTTTTGAGACATTGGTGTCTGAAAATTTGCCAATTTTGAGAGACAAAGAAACGTATTTATAAGCATTGATCGACTCATACGTTACTTGGTGACAATACATCGCAAAACGTATTTACACAGCCACTTATATGCTAGTTCCTAACTGATAAGAAAAGTATGACATTTTTTTTAGTTTTTATTGAAATGATATTTATCGTTTAAAAGTCGTTGGAAGTTTTTATATTTAGCGCGAACCTAATTTTTCGATTACTTTCACTGTTTTATGGCCTCATTATACCTCTCAATTAAGAATTAAAACTAAAGTAAGAATTAAATTAGAAATTAAACTAAACTAAGAAAATACTTTTAACCCTTAATTCCTTACCTAAGTTTAATTATTAATTGAGAGGTACAACGAATATACAGGGTGTTATGAAAATGACGTATTATATTTAAACCGGCAATTCCTGAGATGAAAACAAATTGAATAAAAATATCCAAAAATGGTGCTTTAATTTAATATGCCCTGTACATAACCTTATGTCAAACCAAAAATTACCACGTGGTGTCCCTGTTCGGAAGGTAAACACAGCAACATATGGCAGTGAATCTTGAACAGTGTTGTCATATCTTCAGGGTAAACTCTTTAGAAAGTCAATAACCGTTTGACAGATTTCAAGTTGTTTATTGTTCAGGGTACATTATTATAAACTTTTACGTTCAGCTCGCTGGGAAACAATCTCTGATTTATAAATTTGAACTTACTCGAAGGAACCGCCGCGGAGTTTATAAATGGTCAGGTATGTTCTCATTTGTTCAATTCCAACGACACCCGTCAGATCTGGACAACTTAAAAGTTTATAAATGCCACAGTTACCCTTTAGAAAAAAAATGCAATTTTATTTACCTTTTCGGACTTATTTAAAACCAACTTAATTTATAAAAAACACCAAGTACTCACATCACCAAATCACATTAGTTTTCGCGTCACACCACATCTAAGGATCGTTCAATCTGAATTAGTATTTTAAAGTGCTACTGTGTAGACAAAAATACGCCCTTATTGTCTGGAAAATAATGTATTTAACATCTAAAAAATTTTTAAATAAATACCAGCTGATTTTGGACAATCGGGCTAATATTTAAAAATACAGCGTTGCCACTTTCGATGTTTTATAAGCGATCATAAATTGCCGAATTTCCTTCTATAATATTACTTTCCTGTATAATTAATTATAGTCTCGGAAATGGCAACAGCGCTGGCTCTAGTAGCGGAGAGTTCTCGGAAAGAAAGTCCGACTGGTCCGAGGGTGGACTAGACCATTCATTTCAAAGGGTAGTTCCTGTCAATTGTTAACATAATTGTTTTTATTATTTCTATTGCGAAATGATTAAGTGCTCTTGTTCTATGTGTGTTATTGTAAAGTGTAATTATGCGTTAGTGTTGGGGTTTAGTGATAAGCTTATTATGCACTTCGACACTATCATCAGGACACGTGATGAGCATAAAGTTTTTCCCATAGAAAAAAGAACTTGAAAGTGTCTGTACCCTGGATTCCTTAATCGCGTCCTGGATTTACTTTCTAAGTAAGCTAAATATTTATTTTTATAAGAAACTAAAGTTTTACACTTTTAAACATTTTGGCAACATTGTGCCTGCACATCTGTTGATTACCCAGCTGGGCAATGTAATATGTTCATATAAATGTGCCGAGGAGTTGTGTGTTGGTTTAGGGGTGAATTACCTCACTTTTTAAACGTTCGATTTAAAAAAAAATATGTAGCGCTTCTCTAGGACACCCCAAGAGTCACCCATTTAAATATAATACGTCATTTCCATAACGCCCTGTATATAGTGTGTCCAAGAAAGTATGCAACATAAGGGAAACTTCTTTATTATTGGTTTCTCAGAAAATCCTATTCTTGACAAAAGTTTGCGAACGTCTTAAAACTATAAACGCATATTTGATATTTCACCTGTCTCTAATTGTAAGGGAGCAAACACCATTTTTTCAAGAAAAAAGAAGATTTGAGTATGACGTGCAACATTTGTCACTGATCAAACTATTCTTCTTGGCTAAGTTGTTCACGAATAAGAAGGAATTATTGCAAACTAGTACGACGTTTTGTTGTTGATCCACTCTAGTTTAGGTTCATTTTTAATTTATTATTATAAATATACACATAAAGAAATATACTTTAAATTTCTTAGTTTAGTTTAATTGTGTGTGCGAGGAATGTGACTGTCGGTGTTCGTCAGGGTTCTATTCTGGGCCCAATACTTTTTTAATATTTGTTAATGATCTGCATAAAAAAATAACTTGACTGCTCTATGCCAGTTTGCGGATGACACTTCTTGCATCGTTTCTGGCTTCTCTGCCCTTTCCAGGCAGGTGATTGAGGTCATAAATCGGATGTCAGGTTGGTGTATGAGAAACCATCTTCGCCTTAATATAGGTAAAACTGCGTTTATCATTTTTAAGCATAATAACGATGAGGCTGTTCAGATTACCATTCACAATGTGAGTATCAAAAGTTCTGTGTTGTTAAGTTTCTTGGAGTGCTTGTGGACCAAGGGCTGCAGTGGAGCAAGCAAGTTGCTGCAGTCTTGTCAAAAATGAGCTTGTCATTGTATGTCGTTAGGTATTTAAGGGACCAGATAGGTTTAAACAGCATCTTGATGTTTTATCATGCATGTGTCCAGTCTATAGTATCATATAGCATAATATTTTGGTATCGTGCATCAGTGCTTAACTCACATAAAGTTTTTGTAGCCCAAAAAAAAATCATTAGATTAATACTTGGTTTGGGGTTCAATGAGTCTGAGAGGAGTTCCATCTTTGTATATTTTTAATGCTGTTCAATTTACAAGAAAAAATTTATATTTATTCTCGAGATATGGCGATTTTTATTACAATATGGTAACGCGTGGTAGAGATGAACTGCATGTTCCCATGCACAATACAGCCCTCTACGGCAAGAGTCCATTTATTGGGTGCATAAAGATTTACAATGACCTGCCTCCAACTTTGAGGCAGGTGCAAAGTGATATTAAATTTAGGACCCTTCTTAAAACATTCTTAATTCAGAAGGAATATTATTCTATTGACCATTACCTACATGATGAGTGAGGTTGAGGGCAGACTCTCATTTAATTTTATTTAATGTTATATATTATTTGTTATTTTTTTACACTTATTGTTACAATAATTGTGACTGGTCTGTATGTGTGAATATTTATCTGTGCTAATTGTTGTTGTATTATTGGAATGTAATTTACTTATTTATTTAGTTATTTGCTATTATTTATTATATTATTACTTTTATTTCATTTCTAACTGCATTTAGTATAAGACTTGACGTTGTCCATGTTCAATTTCTTTTTGAATTTTATGACAATAAATGCATTATTATTATTATTAATTCTTAATGGAGAAATATAACGAGGCCATTATCGTTGAAAACTTAAGCTTTTAACAGTAGACAGTCCAAGTACTTGAATAACAGAAAAGTTTTGGACTTGCATTGTCTTTATTTGTTATATATCACAACGTTTCAACTGGTAAGTATCTCCAGTCGTCTTCAGGTGAATACTGTATTCACCTGAAGACGACTGGAATACAGTATTCACCTGAAGACGACTGGAGATACTTACCAGTTGAAACGTTGTGATATATAACAAATAAAGACAATGCAAGTCCAAAACTTTTCTGTTATTCAAGAAACACCATTGTCTACAACCTTCAAACAGACAGTCCAAGTACTGTTAAGCGTGTCCCTGTTTGTTGCTACCTATATACAAACCTAATGCTGTATGCACCACAATGCTAGGCTGTCCTGGGGTGGGGGGGTGTAATTCGTGCGATCCGCCAGGGGCCAGTGTAGCTAATGCTGCTAACAGGTCATGGTTGATGATAGGCTCGCCTTCCGGTCGAGGCTCCCAATCTATTGGAGGTGACGCCGGTGGGGATATCAGGAACTAAAATTTAAAAATTTTCTGTCTGTGTCAAACAATAACTGAAGTTACTGAAGATATGGTTAGCGCCATGCAGACAAGGCGGCTGCAAACCAGGGATGGAATTATTAAGTGCAAGGAACTCGCTCATTACCATTGGTCATCAAGATCCAATTTATTCTTAATTCAATAACAGCAGTTTGCAATTCGTTTCGACTATAAATAAAACAAAACAGTGAAATAAAATATAATTCACACGAAACGTCGATTTTTAAATACAGGGTGTTATGGAAATAGCGTGTCCTAGAGAAAGTCTACATACTTTTTTTTTAATCGAATTACTAAATACTAAGGTAAAAACCCTTTTTACCCACGTACTGTCACGCCGTTCCATCTGAATTCACTTAGCAACAATGTGGGTCACTAGAGTATACTTACAGATCAAACCGCGTGAAATTTAATTATAAAACGGATTATTTAAAAATAAAATTGAAGGTAAGAGAGTATGTACCTTAAAATTGTAGTTCTTTTTTCTAAGAAGTGATAACGCGTGTCAAAGACGTCATGTTGTCAAAAACTGAACACGTGTTCTGTGTTGCAATATGACAACACCGCCTATAATGCGCTAACCTCTATTGAACCTCGAGACTGCCTCATTTTTATGACTTTTTTTGAAAATTTTTATTTTTGGTTTATTGTTTTGTTCCTTAAAGTTTTATGACATGTCTTTATTGATATTATTCTTTGTATGTTGATTTGTTTCTATGTTTTGACTTATTTGTATTTTGTAAACATTTTTATTTTTGTCGATACTGTTTGTTTTTTTAGTGTAGGTTTTTCTTTTGAAATTATTATGGTTTTTTTGTATGCATTTTGAAATTTGTAATGACGTTGTCAATGTTCACTTGTGAATGGGTTTTATGGCAATAAACGTATTATTATTATTATTATTATTATTATTATAAACTATTGATTGCGAATGTCCTCAGGAGCGGCCACGTAAATTTTGAGATTTCATCTAAAGTGTATATTTCGCTTAATAATTCAAAGCGCCATTTATGGTTATTTTTCCTCAATTTATTTTCGTCTCAAGATTGGCCGGCTTAAATATAACAAGTCATTTCCATAACACCCTGTATAAAAAATTGAAATTAACATACATTGAAGGTTATAGCGTGTGGAATTAATTTATAATTTCTCCCTTCGTATTAATCAAAAACTATAAAATAATTACTCTCCTTGCTTTAAAAAACGCAAGAAAGAAAATATTGTTAGTTTTTGTGATATCTTAAAAACTTTTGTAATTAAGGACCAATATTTGAATGTTACCTTAAGTTAGATCTTAGCTAAGGTAGCCTTAACGTGGTGGTAAACCTTTAAAAACTAAGGGCCGATATTTCAAAGTCCCCTTAACGTACAGGAAGGGAGACGTAGTAATCTTAGACTTAACGCGTCAATTGACCCGCAAATTAATTTAAAACATGGTTTGGCTACCTTAGCTAAGGTCAAGCTCAAGGTAACATTCAAATATCGACCTGTAGGGCCGATATTTCAGTCACCTTAAGGTACAGAATGACATAAGTCACCCTTAACACAAACTTGACAGTATATTTAAGTTTTTTTAACTCTCATCTAAAGGAATAGATCGTGGTAATCTTCCACGCGTCAATTGAACCCCAAATTAATTTAAAACATAGTTTTTTAAAGGTTTACCATAACGTCAAGATTACCTTAGCTAAGGTCTAACTTAAAGTAACATTCAAATATTAGCTCTAAATCTACTGGAAATGTTGTTTTTTTTTTGGTCAATACTTAGTTTAATAATAATTCAATAGTTAAATTTAATGGTTTGCTAGGCTTTAGAGACAAAAGGGAATCGAGACAGAAAAGAGGATGGTTCGCAACATTAAACTTTAAGATAGCTGTGGCAATTATGAAATCTACTAATGGTGGATAAAAACTGAAATAAAAATTACCACATCCTTTATTTTCAATACAAAAGAGTCACCTCTAATCCTCTGCACTTGAAAAATTAAACCAAATCTTCAATTTTCTACAGTTTTCTGAATTATGTGAGATTAGCTTAAAGGTGTACCTGTTTATATGGTGCTGGTGGTTGCAATGTGCTATTCTTAACAGGTGTTACTGGTTGAGCAAAATAACAAGTTATAATTGAATCATTAAATTTATACTGGTGTAGTTCAATCCTTGCTGTTGCTGCAGCTAATGGTGTTAAGAAGTTAACTCGTAATCGCCTAAAACTTTTTAACCATTGGAACGACACTTCAGGGTCGTATAATTTAAAGAGATTTTCAAACTCCCGCTTCTTATCTACAAAAAAAAAGGTTAATAAGTTGTTGAAACCCGTGAGATATTTCTAGAGGTAAAAATTAAAGTCAGGTTTCTTCAATTATCGTAAATCAATGGAGATTTTTAGTGCACAATGAAATTAGTGGAATATAAATTGTGTGTTCAATAAACAGAAGATAAGATATCTAACGATTCCAATTTCTTCTGGCGCCAGCAATAAACATAAACCGGTGATCAATTTTTAAATTGCTTTTGGATATTTACGTAAATATATGGAAACTGTTCTACAACTGGAAGTTGGAAGATAGACATCTGGATATCTAACGTGGTATGCCTAAGATAAACCGAAATCTGTGTAAACCAGATATTTGTCTTCAAATATAAGTGTTCAATTTTTACATTGATTTGTTTTTCTTTAAGCACCAAGTTTAGTACACAATATGCAGTATGTATTGTGGCTTAGTATATAAGCTTCTTTCTTCTGCCGTTTGCTTTTACGCCGGCCCTGTAAAATGTTACATGAAGTATGCATTATTACTGGTTGCTTCAGATTCTCCATATTAGGGCAACAAATTAAATTGGCCATATATTGGACTTTAGATCTATGGGGTTATAATAGTCTATCCTTACATTTAATATACAACTAGAGAATGAAAAATTAGGGATGGTATGCCTAAGACTTCTTATTATTTATTTTTGAGGCAGTGGCTTCTTATATTCTATTCCCATACAAAAGCATAGGTCAAGGACACCTTTAAGGATTTCTTAAACTAGTTTGCATACCACCCTTAAGGCCGTTTTACATGCTTGAATTGCAAGTAAAAATCCTAGAACTGATCATAATATGAACTGCAACTGCTGATGTAATAATAGAATTGGATAATAACCCAATTGCAGCCAATTAAGGCAATGTTCCTAGTTCTTAAATTTATATCACAGGATATAGAAATACAAACCGATACATACAATTACAACAATGTTGTTACCTGTATTATTAAAAATTATTTCATTTATATTGGTAACTATTAAAGAGGAAGGAAGCCCTTCAAATTCATCATTGTCCGAATTGTTTTCAAAGTCATCCATTTCTTGTTCCGGCAACAAATTTGGGTGTACATTTGGTAGACCATCCTGGGCATTTATAATAATATCTTCTTCGTTTACGTCTTCACTACTTTCTGCCATTGTACTAAAACTATAATTTATAAAATAAGTAAAAAATAATTGTTGTCCATTTACATACACTCTACATACGTTTTGCTTTCCTATCATTCAAAATTATGAAATTGTCATAACAATTTAAAGTTTCTTTAATGTTCCAAATTTTGATTTTTCATAAAAAAAATATTTTGATCAGAATATTTTAGCTTTTGACGGTTTGCACAAACGAAAGGTAGGTCTTCCCTGTATTTAGTCAACACTGTCATTTCATCACAAAACAACGATAGGTGGAATCTCTCGATATACCGGAAGACATAGCAGGTTTCTAACCAATCAAGAACTTTGTTGGATTTTTTTAATAACGGAAAACATATCAGCAACAATGGGCTTTTCCATTGGGGCCTAGTATAATTTTTCTTCTAAATGAGCTTAGGTATTATGGCGTGTATTTATTAATTACGTATATTCAGCTGAAATCCATATACTGTTACCCTCCATTACCTTATTCCATATCCTGTTTATAAGTATTCGTTGCTGTTACCATTGCCTAGCGGTTTTGGCCTATTGAAAGGCCAGGGCTAAAAGGTTTTGTTAAAACTACACCCAGTCATTAAGAAACATATTTTAAATGTAACGTGTAACAAACACAAGGACGTTTTATTTTTATTTCATTTCGATAAAACAGTGTACAACCGATTTCTCTCACAATGTTTTATTTTTACAATTTTTTTCTCTAACACAGAACAACGGCCTTTCGTTTCACTTTACGGTAGGGATGGTTGCAACAGGGCTTTTTAAATAACAGGTGCAACCTGTTTCGGTTTTAAAAAATACCTGTTTCAAGAAACCAGTTTCAGTTCCAAACGGTTTCAAAATTTCCGCTGTTCTTCTGTTACATCGCAATGCTGCGGCACGCGGGTCGGTTTGGCTGCTGGTGCCGGAAAAGTAGCCCAGATTGGAACTTTTTCGTTCGTTTTAAGATACCTACGTATTATTATATTCTGTTTAGATATTTATTGTTATTACATAGGTATCAATGTTTTGGTATTCTTTTAAACTTAAACCAACCAAATTTGGAGAAATTTAAGTTCCTACTTGTTGGATTTTGGTTTTCTATATAGTTTATAAATATATGTTCTTTACTTAATAGTTTTTTTAGCAGGTACCTATTAGTATGTGTGTTGTGTTGTTTAGATGATAACTCACATATACTTTACCTTTGTACATTGCCAAAGGGTTTTATTTACTATATTATTATTTTCTTGTTATAAAAAGTTTTTGTGATAAATATTTAGTTTTGATTTTTACCAACATTTCTGAAAAATATTAAACATTGACAACATTGCACAAACCCTACACGAGGCGACGAATCGTCACGATCAGCCAATCCATCAGCCTTTTGCAACATAGAGTGCGCGAGCATTCGAAACTGTTTGTTCGAAACCGCTTCATCGGTCGGAGACTCGGAATCCGAACATGGTATAAGTAACAATAGGTATGATTGCACGCAGATGATCACGTGGCTTGGCGAGTAAGTTTTAAATCTCTTATGGAAGTTTACATTGCTGTCATCTTTTTTAACTCTTTTTTGAATGTATTAAAACGTTTTAAGCATGTAATGATATATGAAATGAAAGAATAATATATGACGAGTATTTACGTATATTAATTTCATAGAAATATAACCCACAAATACCACTAAAAAAAGAAAAGATATTAGACAAATTCTTCGCGCCATTTAAGCCGGCCATATGGCCGGCCATGGTACCGGCGACGATAGCCGAAGCATGCCGAAAGCTGCTCGCCGACCACTGCTGGCTTTGAAACAGTGTTGCCAGACTTTTACAATTGTAATAGATCCACTACTATTTAAGATTCTTGTTGTGGGGCTCCCCCCCCATATGAAATTTATGTTCAATCTGGAGGGACCACCTCCAGATTGAACATAAATTTCATCTAATAGGAAAGTAACGACCCTTTTTTTTCGTACTCTTTTTACTCTGACACCGTTTTTTACTATTCCTAGGTTTCGAACCGGCACTCTATTTCTTTCGATCACGGATTTCTGGCAACACTGCTGCATGGTTGCCGTAGTTTTTGGTGGACATTTTGTAAGTTTACCAGAACGTTTTCTTATAGTCTTGTGTTTATTAAAAAAAATATCTGAATTTTCATAAAATGAGGTGCGCTATGTTCGGTTGTGATATGGATAACCAGGCAAAGACATTTAATAGAAATATAAGGTTTTTCCGCTTTCCTAAAGATAAAAACAAACAATTAAAATGGATACAGTTGTGTAAGCGGAAAGATAATTAGGTCGTATTTTAGCTTTAATCTTTGTTGTATGTTCATGAAATAAATATTCCTAAATACCATGATATTATTCTTTCATTTCACATACCACTAAACGTAAAAACTTTTAATTAAAACGGCGTCAGAGTAATAATAGTACGAAAAAAAGGTCGTTACTTTCCTATTAGATGGGGGACCACCTCCAGATTGAACATAAATTTCATATGGGGAGCCCCACAACAAGAATGTTAAATAGTAGTGGATCTATTACAATTGTAAAAGTCTGGCAACACGCTTCGGCTATCGTCGCCGGCTTAAATGGCGCGAAGAATTTGTCTAATATCTTTTCTTTTTTTAGTGGTATTTGTGGGTT
This sequence comes from Barypeithes pellucidus, assembly GCA_963991005.1. Lineage (NCBI taxonomy): Eukaryota > Metazoa > Arthropoda > Insecta > Coleoptera > Curculionidae > Barypeithes > Barypeithes pellucidus. The sequence continues at coordinate 25,292,174 of OZ022559.1, forward strand.
ATATTTCTATGAAATTAATATACGTAAATACTCGTCATATATTATTCTTTCATTTCATATATCATTACATGCTTAAAACGTTTTAATACATTCAAAAAAGAGTTAAAAAAGATGACAGCAATGTAAACTTCCATAAGAGATTTAAAACTTACTCTCCATGCGCACGGCAGACGAAATTGGGACGGTTAGATATCATACCTATTGTTACTTATACCATGGAATCCGAAACAGTTTTGCCGAAACAGTTTCATCGAAACAAGTTGTTTCGGCCGCCTCGGAGAAGCAGACCGCTCCAGCGAAACAGATAGTTCCAGTGGAACCGGAAAACCTATCGATTTATACCTGTTTCGACCGGTTCCACATAAAAACCTGTTTCGAAAAGAACCGATACGGTTCAAAGCGGCATCCCTACTTTACGGTTCGCCCATCTCAAAGACCGTTCATTATCTCGTGTGAAGTGGTATGCCATTCCCTTGGATTTTAGAACCATCCCTCAACAGGGCAGTAGAGTCTTATTCCGTCGATCAACACATGTTTCACTTCATAAGTGACTCACTGAGACCGAAATTTCTTTTGTGTTACAAAAGAGAAAACAAAATAGAAAATAGGTTAATTTCTAATTTGATTTTATTAAAACTTTTTACTTATTCCTTCCTAAAGAATTTTTTATGGGGCTGTTCAAAATCAGGTATACATGCCAATATATTTCCTTCCATTTTTCGATTCAATCAATTTCTTTTTGTAGATAAACCTATTGGTATTCAGAAATGCAACTAACTTCTTTAATGCGAACAATCTTGTATAGAGGTTCCTATAGTCTTACAAAAAAGAACATCATGACTACCCCACGAAGAATGCAAGAAATCGTGGAAGATTTGAAAGGTAACCCTTATTACGAGAAGTATGCACAAAAAATTGCTACAATCCAGAAAGATGCTCCAGAAGTGTTCAAGTCTCGAGTCGAAGAAGTTTATGAGAAAAAAACTAAAAAAATGGAACCGCCCAAAGAACGTCAATATTCGCAATTGTTAAAACCCAAAGGGAATCTTAACGCTCAAGTTCAAACCAAAGAAATTTCCCTTGATCAAGTTATGAAAACTGATTTGATCAAGGAAAAGTCTCCTGATGAAATTAAAGCTATTTGGGAAGAGTACCATTTACAAAAAGATTGTGTTGCTGCCACAATACCTTCTGAAGATTTTGCTAAGTTAGAAGAATGTTCATTAAAGTATCCCACATTTCTCTTTCCTTTGCCAAGGAGTCAGGGTTACGAATTTATGATGTGTCAGTTTGAATTGAACAACATTGTTCATTTTACTCCCCTACTTTACTTTCAGGTTCATAAGGAGAACGCTCCTGAATGTTTAACTGTAACTTATTATAAAGAATTTAAAGATGATAAAGGTCTTGTATTAATGAGAGGTGAATATGATAAAAATATAATTAGTGCGAAAGAAGCACAATGTCTTGCTAATCAATTGCTACTTTATTACATTCAGAATGATGATGAAAAACGAAAATTATTGGAGATTTTTACTTCTAAACCTGACAGTTTTGATCATATGGATCTGGTTAAACAAATTAGTAATATATCATTATAGAGAACCTAGCAAGAACATAGCAATTTGTTAGTGTAAATACATAAGTATACAAAATATTGTTTATTCTTTTTTAAACGCTAAATTCACCCATTTTTACCTATACTATAGTACAGGGCCATAACCAGGACTAAAAATGGAACATAGGTATACATATATTTTTACATTTTCACATTCTACAATCAATTCTAGACATTTTTCATAAATCATGCCCTATACCTAATATACATATACTTTAATGAACTTTTTAGGATATATTCATCATTTCATATAGTTTATACATTTAAGAAATTGTAATAACATTTTGCAATAATAATAAATAACTGAATGCTGGTATGCACCATTGATATGTTTCTCGACATACAATTTTTGCAAATTTGATTAACATTCACCTTCATTGACATTTTTTGATGTCTCAACTTATATAGCAAATTGTCATTGTCAATGCTTTCAAGATTGTGATTTGAGTTCGAACGTTGCTATGTCGAGAAACATATCAATGATGCATACCAGCATTAAAGTATTTATATTTCCTAAACGGTTGAAGATAGGTATAGGACATGATTTATGAAAAATGTTTAGAATTGATTGTAGAATGTAAAAATATACAATATGTTGAAAAAATTAATGCTGATACAAGTAGCATTTTATGATCCACTCTGTATAATATCTTTTCTAAAAATAAAAATACATTTCAAAAAAATGTATTTAACGGCTCCGAGCGATTCTTGATTAACTAGACGATATTCTATATAAAAACCACTGATCATACAACTTATGGGATGCGCAGTAAAAAGTTACATTTTATAAGTGAAAAAATGGGTTGATGCGCACGATTTACCAGTCATATTTTTAAAGGTTGCTCGTCGGTTGTCTCCGTCATATAGGCAACCCCACCGTATTGGTGCCGGTTTGATTGCCAACCAACTCCAGAACCGAAATCAGTCGTATGCATGTAAGGATCTAAAAAATTTATCGATACGTGAACAACATAGATATCAAATTGGTGTGGCTTTTCAGTGATGGCCACAAGGCCTTCTTTTATGCGAGAAAATAAGATCGTTGTGTGCCAAAATATTGCCGTGTAATCATTTTCATTAAGGGCGAAGTACGCGGCCCTGTTCGGCGGTTAAGGTCAATAGTTTATTAGTCGGCATTGCGCATAACATCTGACAATCAGCTTTGTTTACATACGCGAGACCATAAATTTGCCACTTTTGCTTTAGAGTTTGGCTATCTATAGATATATAGGTCGGTGATAAAAACCTGAGCCATTTCTGTATTATAACTCTGTACATATATACTCGTGTATATAATTATAAATGGGCAAGTGTGTTATACACGAACTACAATTTTGGGTGGGTTTTAGCTCCCAGCCAGTAAAATATTATTTTTAATTTAAGAGTCTGGTTAGTAAAGTATTAATTCGTTCTTTGATCAATAATTCGTTTCATCATAAAAGCGGCCAAATGCCCGTTTTGAGGCCCAATTTACCTGGAGTTGAAATATTTTTAATTGATAGTCGAAACAATTTCCCCAAATTTCGTTTCGTGCTTCGATTAATTTTTTAACTCTAAGCGGTATAAATAAATACAGGGTGTTATGGAAATGACGTATTATATTTAAATGGGTGACTCCTTGGGTGTCTTAGAGAAGCGTTACATATTTTATTTTTTTTAAATCGACCGTTTTAAAAGTGGGGTAATAAACACTCTTACTCACAGGTCAGTCCGCGCTACTGTACTACATATCACCCAGAGTCAATGGCAATGTTGCCAAACTCAATGTAAAACTGAAATTCCATATAAAATTATAAAAATAAATTATTTTCTACCTACTTATATTTATCCTTATACCTAAAGAGCGAGGAAATCCAGGCACAATCAGTTTTTTTCTTTTTCATGGGAACACTCCTAGAAACACTTTATATACACACAGTAATAGTGAAACAGAACCGATAGTTAGCTTTTGAAAATACAATAATACAGATTATTCGATTTTATTACACGCGACGAAATTTGACGTCCAGAAGAATCGCGTCAATAAAAACAATGTGTGTTGGTGATCGACGAGACACAACGTATCTGGCCGCTTTGGTCTTCAACTAACAGATGCAAGCGTGCGGCGCTAAATGAAACTGCTTCGCTCACCCGATTTAAGGCGTCAAGAGCTCATTGGCATTTTACCTAGTGACGTACGTGGCTATTACTATTCCATATGTTTTTTCGGGTTTTTTAAAACATAGTCCGTGGTAAATGTTCTTCAATTAATTGTACAAAAAGGTATTACAGAATGGAAAAGTGTTTACATTCTTTTATTTTGTTTAAAGAGTTTAAGGTGTACATATGACAACACCGGCCAGAATTCCTCGGTTGCTTACATGTATCGCATTGCCACACAGGCGTTTTTCTGGCTTGACGTCAGGTCACTTTTACCGCTGAATGAATTGAAAGCGCAATTTATGGCTATTTATCTTCAATTTGTCTTTATCTCAGGGTGGTTTAAATATAATACCGTCATTTCCATAACACCCTGTATATAGGATAAAAATGTTTAACTTTGAAACTTCAGGTAATTGATTCCGAAATGAATGACTTCCGATTCTGCTTATTTATACTGGGCAATTTTTATTTGTTGTTCTGGATATCCTCCTTGAAGCATCACTTATATTAAATCATAGGTATTTGAAGGTGGATTTACACGGGGCAAATAATGTAACAGTTTAATAGTTGTGATCAAAAGCGTCCTCTTATAAAGATTTTATCCAATAGTTCAATTTTAGTTATTTTTATTCAGTTAGTCCACTCTCTGTCGGCGCGTCGTTCTCCATGAAAACAGGAGGAGCGCATTTGCAGAAATAAAGATGACTTACCTAGGCACGTTATTGGTGACGAAATTTCATGCATCGGACATATCGGTGCAAGTCAGATATAAATTAGGAACAAACTTGTAAGTAGCCGCCTGTAAGTCATTTACAGTAAGAGTACAGTGGTATTTAGGAATATTTATATGAGAAGCTGGCATATAACAAATACATAATAGTCCGCGCCGCATCTCAGGTGAACTTGACCCGAATTTTAACAAATTGAAAGCAAGAAAATGGTTCTTTACTTAAGAAACTCACTGCGGGGAACCCCGGGCTTTATTCTATGCTGCGATTGTTGCGGATTCTTTATTTATTTTGGCAAGCGATTTTTCTCTCTCCGCACTGCATTGTACTAGAACTGATAAACCCAGTGTCAGAAATAACCAAAACGCAAAATATTCAGAAACTTTTTTATTAGATTATTAGAAATAACAAGTTTAAATGTATTATAAAAATATTGTGCATATTTTTACACCCTAAAATCTAAATACAATATTTTAAAAAACTTTTCTATAAAAAATTAGTACCAAACAAGTTCAGAATTAGTTCCTTTGTACTATCATAGCCTAGAATTTCTAGATTTAACTTTTTTAATTTGTTTACATACTTCTTATGCAATTTGCAACAGGCATTCTTGTAGTGAAGAGCTGTTATTGTCTTGTCCAATATGTAACTCAGCCACAAAATATTGGAGTACGGTTCATAATGGCCCCATTCATTACTGCAAAATAATATAAAGATTGTACTTAAAAAAAAGTCCTAATTTCATGATGACAGAATTCTGAACACCTCTGTAGTCCTCTTGTAAAACATGAAATGTTAAGTTTTAAATTGAAGAATTCGTTATTGTGGTGTATCATAGTCTATAGTCACAACTACAACTGCTTATTCATAAAGCAACAACTAGTATTGGGTAATATATTATTATGTGATGTGCTTCCATAAAGTTAAAACTTACCCGTTTTTCTTCTTCATTAACTTATACACCTCAAATTGATAATCACCGGAGCCATTAAACAAATCACAGTCTTTTCCCAAATCAGTGTAGACATCAACCTCATTGCTAGTAATTCTCGACATTGTAAAATCAATAACGGACGCTTTTATTCCACATGAATCGATCTTTATTTCCCTGCCTCCAAGTTTGAATGTCACCTTTTCTTGCGGTAAAACCCGAGATAATAAAATGTTACCCCAATGCAGATCTCTATGTTCAAACTGGAGTGCATCTTCAGCGACTGCCATAGCGCAGGCAACCTAGGTAAGAAAATAAAAACGGTTTGAGATAAGTTTAATTATATATTCTTATTATTGAACAAAAAGTTAAACTGTACCATCCGCGAATAAATTAATTGGAGTATTTATTAAGCGACAGATTTTCTGAATTCAATAAGATTTATTGCGAAAAACATTGTAGGTTTATATTTTCTTAGCAAGTAAATCAGCATAAGTATGCTTACAAAAAAAAAATACCTAACAAACGTTTTAATGAACGTGTTGATAATTCCAAATAACTTATATTACGGTTATACCTGTATAAACATTGAAAACGCTTGAGATGCATCATCAAATACAAACGACTCCAGATCACATCCGGCATAGTTGGTTTCCAAGATGACATAGAGCTGGTCATCCTTAAACATATCTGGCGATTCATTTTCGGAGCCGCTGTTTTCTTCATAAAGTTTCCACAATTCGGAGAGACTTTCCGGATATCTGCCTTGGACGTAGCGAATGTTTTGTACGTCGATAAACGCACTAGTTTGATTATCTCTGTTGTATTGTAAATTACTCAGTTGCCTAAAAGAAAATATTAAATCTTAATTACTATTTAAACGAAATTAAATTGATTTCACATAAAAAAATTAGGTTCCTACTCCAAATTCGAAATTAAAGCCAGTTTGATAGCAGCGCCCCTACGCAGGGTGCCTGGTAAGTGTAGGGCAATATTTCACCAGCGTATATGGGATGTCAAAATAATAATAGTAGTTCATATAATCATTTTTCCTAATGCCTCTCACCTGAAGATTTACATTTTCAATTATAAGTTTTAAGCAAGCCTGTATATTTAATGAAATTTTGTAACTGTACAGCTCATATGAACTAAGAAACTCATACTAGAATTCTTGTACATAGCTAGGGAAGCCACAAATGGAAATTTTGTTAGGTTTCAATTTTGGAAAATGAAAAATTTTTTTTAAATACTTTTTGCATTTCTTTTTAAAAACGGAAACGAATCCTTATCGTCGCCACTGTATTTAATACCGGCTTTTAAATGGTAACATAGTACTTACGTAGCAATTATAATTTCTGCCAGAACTTCCTCAAATTTCTTCTGATGTTCTCCGTTAACTATTTGGTCGCCTTCGATAGGTATGACCTTCATAACAGTTGTCCCACCATTTAGATTTCTGAACAGAAAGGCCTCTCCATAAAGACCTTCGCCGATTTTGTGGCAATGTTCCAATAGACTGTAAATAAATATTCTTATACTACAATTCTGTTTTATTTTCAGAGTTTTTTTTTACTAGCTAAAATCACTTGAGAGAGTTATACATAATAGAATGAACTATTTAATGGAAAACAATCCTTTTTATGTTGATGGAACCCCAAATAAGTTATTTGTTTTGTATTTGAGTAATAGGAAATTTGATGTATCCATGAATTCAGCTGAAGGAGGGAGGCATGGGAGTTCACATGCATCCGCGTTTTGTATATATGTATTGTATACTATATACTATAATATTGTTATTGGGTGTTCACACCCGTAAATAAATAAAGGGTATCATTTAACTGGTTAGCAAAATATTCTTGTTTTTGCAAACAGAAAAATGTAATCGGTCGGCCAAAATGGCTAGTTGGTCAGTAACTTATGGACAGCAAACATTTCTGAATCGGTCAGTAATTAATGTCATACTAGAGTGCTCTAAATTATTTTGGTACACAAATTAAATATATAAGCTGCTATGAGCGATCCACTTTTAATCAGATATTGGTAAGCAATCAGCGGGTAAATAAAATATTTAATCTTGGTCATCAAAAAAAAGCAATAAAACGTGAACTAGTGACCTGTGAAAACAAGTGAAAACCCGCCCCCGCTACCTTTTGGGCCTGGACTGCTACACCGAATGAAAACACACGCACCCAATTAGCTACTTGTATCACGCGATGCTGTCGCTTCGCCCACAATAACGAACTTTGCCGATAATTCAAAACAAACGCAATCCAATGATTTATATTGATAACCGTTTTTTTAATATGCAAACCTCTGAAGTAAACTGCTTCTAGATATGTTTTTTCTACTGACCAATTGTAAAATCTTGATGACACATGATATTACAAGCGGACTGAAATTGTTGATAGTTTGTAGCATTTTTTGCAGAACAAGTGTTGCAGCCGGATTTTTATTTATTGCAAGCATTACTTCTCATAAATAAATAATGTGACTATCATGTTGCTCATGCTTCTACTCTATTTGTAAACACAAATGCAGGAAATGTAACTATCGGTGTTCCTCAGGGTTCTGTTCTGAGCCCATCACTCTTTTTAATATTTATAAACAATCTTACATACATAATAATGAAATCATTCTCTCTGCTTCGCTAGTACCGCCGCTCTTATCGTTTATTGCATAATTATTACTTTAATTTCCCCATTTAAAGTTGACACAACTTAAATTACGCTACGCCTTAAAGATTTATTTTATTTGAACTTTGATGTTCAACGTCCTGACGCAGGCCCGTAGCCAGGGGGGGCAATGCCCACTCTGACAGAAAAAGTTGCCCACTCTAGCAAAACCATGATAGTTGTATATTTATGTAATTTCTTGGGATTCAGTCTCAGCAGAGAATGGCCAATCTGATATATTTAGCGTTTGAGAGTAAACAAACAAATAACATAAACTTTGAGGTGTTTTTACAAAAATTTAAGGAAAGGAAGAACAGAAAACTTCAATTATATTAAAGGTATTTACCTACGTTGCGTTTTTTGGTTTTGTTTAAGTTTTATTTTTTGTAATTATATAGGTAGTTAATTCAATGTTGAAATCAACGATGTTTTTATTTCTCTTGATCTTACGTGATCTAATCACAAAAATTATTTTCAAGTTTGCCCCCTCTAAAACTTTGACTGCCCACTCTAAAATCTAATCCTGGCTACGGGCCTGTCCTGACGACCTGATTTTTTCAATTTTTTTATCTTTTCATTCTTTTAAAAGAAAATAGTTTCTTTTTAAATAGATCCCCGGCTCCCCTTAGCCTGGCGCTTCTACTGCTACTTAAATACCTAACAAAGCAGAGGCCCAGGAGTCGGCCTGGACCCTGGCTACGCCACTGTTTTAATAATGCTTCTATCTTGTTTGATTAAGTTGGTTAAATCTTCTCATTTCACAAGCATACTAATATTAAGGGTCCGGTTGCGGTTTTATTTAGGTAAGATTTCAACCAATCGTATGTTTCCACTATTAGTATACTGCTGCTAGGCCCAAAGGCGGTAATTACATTTTTACTGAAAATGAAATTTAACGTTTCTAGGTACAAAATAGGATTTCGGATTGATCGAGAGCGGTAAAAATTAAAACTTAAATAAAACTACTATTTATGTGGCAATATCTAGGGTGTAATGGCTGTAATGCTATGCTGTATAGCAGTATGTGTGACATACTACCGTATTTTGGCGGTATCTCCAGCAGTTGCCGCTAATATAACTTAGCATTTTACACTTACCGCGTGTACACTTTCGCAAATGCCTACCTCTAGGTGTAACATACTACACTATTTTGGCGGTATCTCCAGCAGAAGCCGAGTTATCAAATATTCAACAAAACATAGGGCTTATTTAATGTTTATTAATGTAAAATAGTGGAAAATACCTTTTTTTGTAAATATATGTTTCTAAGGATATTAATTATTGGGATTGAAAATTGGGTATTTACCTGAAAAAACCCAAGTGATATCACAAACTTTACAAGTATAAAAATCCATCTATCAGAATTTAAAACCGGTTTAGCCGCAATATTGTAAAATGTCAGTTACCGCCAGTAGGCTTAGCATGGCAGTATATTGTAGTATAGGTATCTAATTTATTTTAGCATTAACATTAATTGCTGATGTTATTTGTTGCCTTGGAAATATGTACCATAAAGTAAACCTAAATCGTTTTTATTAGATGAGTGGAGCAGACTAAGTAAAAACAATTTTTTTCTGGCTAAAAATATCATATTAGCTTGGAATTACCCATATTTATATTATTATATATACTCTGATATACATACAGTATTATAGTGCTATACATACAACTATTAAACTAATAATTATGTATGCATATATACGCAATTATGTAAATAGAAAGAAAGAGAAAACGTAAAGTCGCGAAATTAATGCTTTATTTTACAAAAGTTAAGAACATAAGTACCATTTCCTGCATTATTCTGAACAAGTGTAATAATAACCCACTTCATCTAAATCAGGCGCGTTTTAATGATAAAAATGATAATAAATACCTATTACATGTTATGACTCTTAATAAAATTAGGGAAAATATATACTGATAATAATAATACAATGCCAAGTAAAAGATAATAATCCTTTTTATCTTGAAACATTAATCACGTTTTACTTTCTAGTCACAATAATTTGTAATTTTTTTGTGTGTGCAGTTTTATGATACCAAGTAGTAATCAATAAATTTCACAGAACTTTTGGATTGGGTTTATTCTTATGAATTGGAAATGATTTAAGCTATTCCGAAAAATATATACCTAGGTATTCAAATTTACTAGTATCTTATTAGGTATATTGTTTATTCTTGCACAATTTGTCGTAAGTGTACTAAAATAAACTGACGGTTAATTATACCAACTCGGCGACACAGTAAACAACTTCCTTTTGGTTTAAATAATTGAAGCAAACATCAAACCCTCAAACAAACCCTACTTATCAAAAACCGCCAGGAAGGGTGAGCAGACCCCTTAGATTATTCCTGAAAACATTAAATCGACGCCAAATTAAAGTTCATTAGATCCTATAGAAGAAAATATAGGTTGCCAGGTCATATTGCACTATACTGAAGATTTGCCAACCATGTTTGAAAATATGTAACATGCCAATATTGATACAGAACTAAATAAAAATAATCTTTCGACTTAAGATGGGCATACAAAGTTAGCAAGTAAAACCTTCAATGTTGCTATTAAATTCATCTTAACCTAAGGTAGTACATATTACAAAAGTGTTGTAAAATTAAGATACACAAAGAAGTTTTTTTAATGGAACACCTTGTATTTGATAAGTTTTGAATTCTGGACACCAAGTTTAATTGTTGGCACTACATTCTAGCTCACATTCGAGATATTTGAGTGACAAACAGTTGTTCCAGAGCATACTTGTGTACCGAATTAGGTACATTTTACAAAGTTTGTGCACTTTGGTACTTTTTTCAAGTTTTTGGCACACTTTTGATGTGGCCCATAACAACCTTTTTTTTTAGTACTCCGTTTACTACGGGACCTTTTTTGGTGGAGAGCCTTTTTTTTTAGTTGTTCACTGACTGTCTTGGTAAATGTTGGTAATTCATTAATCAAAATAAAAAAAATAGGGTTTAATTTCCGGTAGTACTAAGTATAATTATTCTAAAACATTTTGAATTAATTTTGTTTTTAATCTGGATTCTAGTATTGAGTTTGTTATATTGTATATCTAATGGCTAATAGAATGTCAGATATATTATAGTTTCAAAAATATAATTATAATAAGGTATTGTAATACGGTATCTTACCCTTTGGGATAACATTCTTGAAAGGGAATTGGTTTTGTTTGATGACATTTTCTCAGAATAACCTGTTGTGCATTTGTGAAGGACGGTAACTCGTCATAAATATATTCAGAATTATTTCTTAACGATAAGCCTCTAAAACTATTTTCCAAACTTTCTGGAAATACTTTGGTTGAAATGGATTTATCGTCATAACCCGATAAAGAATCATATGCGATCATACAACTCTCTTTATTGTTGGGGTCTTTGTTACTGTATAGCTGCATGCAATTTTCAAAAGTTTCTTCCACTGCGATGTATGGTCAGATATTCACCGTTAAAAGTCCAACGTTCAACAAAAAAAAAATAAAAATAAACTTGCACGAAAAGGTACTTAATATATTAAAATAAAATTAACTGCGTATATTCAATCTGAAGCAAGAACTACGACACGACACACCGACAACACGTCTTTTGAAAGATTGGAAAATACAATGAAATTCTTTTGATGCAAATGGCGTGATTGATGGGTGACGCACGCACTTAAACTTTAGACGGGTGTGACGTCAATGACGTGTGACAAATTCGACGTGAGTCATAAGACCGCGTTCAGAAGTTCACTTCACACACAGACGAATTATGGGTGGACATCGCGTTAGACCATACAGGTTATCTGGTTTCTGACCAATTGAATTGGTTGGGACCATAGACAATGGGACTATGGCCCCCTTTATACAATCGTTTTCTGACGCGAGTAAAATATATTTATTGCCTCCAAAGAGTTATCAGAAGATGATTCTAAATTCTTAAAGAATTTTACGGTTTCATTATACAAAGCGTGTTCTTCTCCGCTAAGGGTCGCTGAAAGTGACTGGTACCATTGTACGGCCGGCGTATTAAAGCTTGGCTGCTTTGAAGAACATATGTCTCTCGTTTGCCGCGCAGGTATATTCAAAGGTGCACAGTCCTATAAGAAAGTATGTGTAATCATGCCTTGCTCCCGCGCTAGTCGTCTAGGTCTGACTGTTGAGTTCCGTTAGTAAAAAGAGTGAGATAAATAGATGATAGGCACTATCCAGGCAATTTAACGCAAATTGCTATGTCATAACCTGCTGTATTGCTCAGTGCCCAGAAGTTAACGCGCGTAGACGAATCGTCGCAGAAAGACGAATTATTTACGTGTCTATGACGATCAGATCCGTGTGCAGAAGGCCTTACGCGGTGACTGATAACATTTTATTTTGACAATCAGTCATTTAAGTAAGTAAAAATGCATCCAGCTGATCTAAAACACCCTGATCGATGATTGCAAAGAATCCGAAGAACAGGACATTCTAGTTGGATGGCGCGTCAGGGTCGCGTAGCTCTGCGTATAGAATAATACTGCGGAGGCAGCGGGATTCAGCGTTGAGCGTAAGCTGTCTATCGCCTCGCGTCATTCCGGCTCCCGTATCGCGTTATATCGCCCAGGTTTGCGCAAAGCTTAGACTAGAAAAAGCTTAAGCACACCATTAATGTCGTCTTCGAATGATTCATTATTTTTTCCGGGTACTTCACACCCCTCCTGTAAATGCCCCACATCTTGCCTGGATCATTGGCTTAAGCCGTTGGCCGTATGGTGGTCTAGCCATGTTATAGCCCCGTTGATGGCCAGTAATATGCTAAACAACAAGCGCTAAAAGGAACAAGCGCAAGTTAGGGTCGGCGAGGTCACTTGGTCATTTTATTGGATATAGATGATTGGTCAACGATACAGTCACTCATCCGCCTATGGGAAAAGGCCCGAAGGTACGATTATCATAAATATTTCTTCTCTGTGCTAGAGCCGTGGAAAGTAGCAAGGGGCGATCAATCATTCCTCTATGGTAGCAAAGACGATGGAGACCATGGAGACGACATGCAGAATTTTTTAAAAATAAACAATTTTATTTAATAATCAACTATTTAATCACGAAAGTTTTGTTTAATAGTTATCAAAAATTGCAGAAAGTGGTAAGACAAAAATTTATTTTACTTGATTTCAAAATTTGTTCTTTGTCATTGATCTTTCTAATTAAATTCGTCCATAAAATAAGTAGTACCTAAATATGATTTCACTAAAGTATATAAGTGTAAATTATATAGGTATATAAGTAAATATCTATCGGTAAAAATCATTCTGGTATAACAAAATAAAAACGCAATGCTAATAATTGTGGCACCAACCAATTTCATGAATTCAATTGAAGGAGTAGTAATTCAGAATATTAGAGCTCTTTCTATAAGGACAGATTCCCAGTGTCCAGGTGCAGCTTTATTACAATCTACTATTCACCAAATTCTCATAATTGACTTAAGTACTTGTTGCATTTTAATATTAGGTATTATTAGGCTAGGTCCTTTGGGCAATGTGAAGCACCGTGCATTTGCCATATCCTACTAACGTTTTCTTGTTCCTCCAGAAAGTTTAGCTCAGTGTTTGGACTGTCAAAATATAATAATATTGGTATTAATGCATTTATTAATTTACAAATAAACATATACAGTGTACACAAGCCATCTATGATATAAGAAGTTAAGGCAGTTTCAAATTTGAACACATCACAAATGTTTACCCTAACCTATTCTTAAGGGACTTCTTAAATTGGGAATATTAAATTAAATAGATAGATAGATAGATAATATTTATTTATTCAAAAATGTTTTACAGGAACAAAATAAACCCAAACGGGCGTTGAACAGTGTCAGATTATCAGCAATTTCTATATAGAAATTTAACATCTTTAAAATGACACATAATCTAGAACAAAAACTCACAATTGAAGGAAACATTGTATGGTATAACATATTAAATAATTTAACTTTACTCAAAAATTCAAAACAACACGATAGACACACTAATAACAATAACAATAATCTGTGAAGAAGACGGACTATAAAACACCTATAGTTTACTTGACACATTTAAAAATTTAGCAATGAATTGTTTGTCTATCAGCATCATTAAAAAATTCACTGACACTATAAAATCAAATATCACCATGTTCTGGTACAACATTGATTTGTCTGTAGAATCTAGACATTGGACAGTTAAAAGCATGTTCTGTGATACATAACATCAAAACCTCATAGTCTAGTGATGACTGGGTACTCAAAAATTTACTTATAGCTAGCAATGTTGCAGAATCAATAAGAATGAACAAATACAAAAGTTTAATTGCCTTGTTTGATATAAATTCAATGTGATTATAGAAAGACAGTGTTTTATTGAAAATCACTCCAATATCTATAATTTGTTCAACCCATTCAAGAAGATCATTGTTTCAATGATAGTTAAGAATAAGAATAAAAAAAGTGCACAATTTAATTTAAAAATAAACAAGGAACAAATTCAAAAGGTTAACTGCTATAAATATCTAGGACTAAATATAAATGCAGAGTTAAATTTAAAAAATCACTTGAACTATGTCACCAAAAAATTGGCTACCGCCTGTGGTATTATAAAAAAATGTGTGAATTATATACCAAACATAATGAAAATGACAATTTATGAGGATCTGTCCAAGTCTCATCTACAATTCATGTATGTGTGCTGTTTGGACATATATTCAAACAGTGCAATAATACAAAAACTCCATAGATTCACAAACAGAGTCCTTAAATGTTTACATAAACTACTGCGACTTTATTCAACCAAACAAATATATGAAACCTATAAACTGCCTGTGGTATTATAAAAAAATGTGTGAATTATATACCAAACATAATGAAAATGACAATTTATGAGGATCTGTCCAAGTCTCATCTACAATTCATGTATGTGTGCTGTTTGGACATATATTCAAACAGTGCAATAATACAAAAACTCCATAGATTCACAAACAGAGTCCTTAAATGATTACATAAACTACTGCGACTTTATCCAACCAAACAAATATATGAAACCTATAAACTGAGTGACATAAAAAAGCAAACTAGTTCATAAAATCCTGAAAAAAACAAACAAATAAAAACCAACATACGCCCGATAAGAAACAGTGATCTACATCAACACAACAAGAAAGAGCCTGTGACAACTTCTGTGTGCCGAAATCCAGAACGCAAATTGATCAAAACAGCATTACAATTAAGATGCTGAAATCATATCTCTATTCCAGTGACACTACAAACGCTAACATTTTTCCAAAAAAATTACACCACTACTTATAAAACAAAATTCAGTGCAAATTTGGATCAATGCTGTATGGTGTATTTTATATTGTTATTAGCTATCATGCATTTTTCCCTTTTGCCTGTACAACTATGTTTGTTAGATTTATATATGATAACGTAGGGTGATTTTCCTTCCTTTCAGGTAGATAACGAAAATGCAAGAGAAGGATGGTTTTTGCTTACAGTGTCAAAGGCCTTTATCATTGACATCTAATCGATTGGTGCAAGATTCATGTGGACATAAAAAATGCCGTTTGTGTCTTTTAGATGATGTGGAAAACTGCAAACAATGTTTTGGTTCGGTCATTTTAAATGAACAAAATGGAGAAACAATAGATAGTATACCTAAGATAACTGATAATCATACCGCTGTCATCCAATGTAATGGAAAAGCAAGACTTAACTGTGATAGAATCTTGGATGAGGTCATTGAGAGACCAAGCGATCCTTCAGTTTCCAATGATAAAAAACTAAACATCAATTTAATTAATCGTGCCAATAAGTCAGTGATAAGGAAACAAGAAAATAAAGTAAAAATCAAAAAGTTTAAGGAAAAAGGGGGGAAAAGGAAGTTAATTAATATCCCCTCTCACATAATTCTAAAGTCAGATCCAATTTCCTACCTGTGTTCTATATGTAACAAGACTTTTTATACAAGGTCTCATGTTAAATATCATCAGTATTGTGCTGGAGGTAAGTATTGTTCGTCTTGTTTTATCCCATATTGCAAGACTCATTTTACATTTGTGTAGCGAATTTGGGCCTAAAAGTTTTCAAGTTATCCTATAAACTGGTGCCTCCCATACAGGCACATCATGTCGATCTCGGGATTACGTTAGAAGTTTTTAAATCCTGGAATTACTCCCGTCGATGCTAAACGTATTTAACATATTTAATTGTAAGGAAACGAAACGTAAACGAGTTGCCTTTGACAAAAAGGCAATGGACATGACCGATTAGCCTGATAGCAGTCTACATTTTAAAGAAAAAAAAAATGACATATTATTGAAATATTAAACTAAAAACTTATTCTGTTGTTATTATTAAAACTAATATTAGACGACGAGATATCGAAAGAAGTTATTTGAAAAATGTGCTTAGATCTTAATTATGAATTTTTGGAAAGTTTGGAGCCAAAATTCCAAAAATTATATTTTTTCAGGAAAATATTCAGTTTCATAAAAAAATAGGTGTGGCCAGGCCTTATATCCGACACCCATATCTTTTATAGTTATTTCTGCTTATATGCTTACAAAAGGCCGCTTCTTCTAATTTTGGAGTTTTAACGTGTCTCAAATTTGCTCTTACAAAATAGAAAATTAGAAAAAAATAAATTCAGTTTTTTACGACGAAAAATATTTTTTAGAATTTTCTAGCCAAGCGAGTAGTCACGTGGAAAATAGTTTATAGGTTACGATCGGCGTAAAATTAAAAAAAAATATTTCAATAATAAAAAAGTTTTCCATACATTGCCAACTTGTTGCCGTTCACTGTATAAGAAATGATTATTTATATTTTTTTTAGAAGTAAAGCCATACAAATGCAAAGTGTGTGAAAAGGAATTTATTTTAAAAGCCCAGCTCCAAATTCATATGTACAAACATGACAATGTGAAGCCGTTCAACTGTAGTATCTGCCAAAAATCATTCGGCGAGAAAACCAAACTTTCGCGGCACATGGTGTTGCATTCGTCAGACAAAAACTATATTTGCCCTGATTGTGCAAAGGCATTTAAAAGCAAAGAATCTTTAAGAATTCACTGTTTGATTCATAAAGTTGAAAAACCATTTGCTTGTACAATTTGCTCGACAAAGTTTAACAATTCATCGAATTTAAAGAAACATTTAGTTTCACATTCAGGTAAGTACAAAAGAATGGTCAAATATAATTCGAATTCCTATTCGAATAATTGTACCTGAGTAGGGAGGATAGGATAGTAAAAACCGCTGTTGTCTTAACTGAAAAATGAAAACGTTTGTAGTATAGTCAGTCAAGCCTAGAAATGTTTTTCATTAACATTTTTAGCCAAGCTATGTTAAGTCGCAAAACCCTCTTTTGAGAAAATCAAGTTGAAAAATATTTTTTTACGCAGGATGCTCTGTCTGCACTTAATATTATTCATAAAGGTCTAACTTTTTTGTTAAATCATATAACTGAATAGGGTATCATTTAACTGGTTAGCAAAATATTCTTATTTTTGCGAAAAGAAAAACGTAATTGGTCAGCCAAAATGGCTAGTTGGTCAGCAGCTTATGGACAGCAAACATTTCTGAATCGTGACAGTGTCCTGGGAAAACAAGTGAAAACCCGCCCCCGCTACACCTTTTGTAGCCGATTTCTTTCTGTATTCGGCAAAAAAAACACAAGTAAGTTCCATAAATTGACAGTGCCCGGGACCTCTGAAGTAAACTGCTTCTAGACATGTTTTCTTCTACTGACCAATTGTAAAATCTTGCTGACCAAGTAATCATTTCGCAGCTCGACTGTTAATAACGGCAAACCATATAATTACTTCTCTTGAAAAATTAACTGCAAAGCGCCACTTTCGGTGAAGAGAACAAGCGTAAAAAGAGACACTTGTAAAAAAATATGTTTCACCCAGGATGCTCTGGACTTAATATTATTCATAAAGGTCTAACTTTTTTGTTAAAGCATATAACTGAATATTACAAATTGCATATGAAAGATAAAGTATTTCCCATGGATTTGACATAAATAACTTAATTTTTAGCAAAAATGGAATAACGTAGCATATTTTTCCGATATTTAGACTTCTTTAAGCAAAAATTTGTGCAAAGAATTTTTTGGGTATTCAAACTATATTATATATTCTTATTGTTTGCATTCTTTTTTGATACTCCACCTACCTATTAGTTTGACCTACTATGAACGCACCTAAAATACCTAATTTATTTTTTTTACTTTCATAAATAAATATAACCATCCAAATTTCAGCTCCCTCTGTCAAACTCGAGAGAGTCTATCGCTTTTTTAATTTTTGGATGAATCGCTAATAGACGGTATACATTATGGTTAATTATACATGGTGTTATGGAAATGGCTTACTATATTTTAAAGATCCCTCGGACCAGCCTTGGAAATTCCGCTGCCGCGACTGCTACTGTTCCGCGGTGTACTAAGAGACGTGGCGGCTTATGCAAGGGTTCATACCACCGATCTATAACTATTGATACGTATAACTTATGGGGTGCGCAGTAAAAGGTTCAATTTTATCAGTCAAAAAATGGGTTGGCGCTTACGATATACCGGTCATATTTTTAAAGGTTGCTCGTCGGTTGTCTTGCGCATAATGTTGTCGCCGTCGCCTTATTGGTGCCGGCCGACCGTCCAGAACCGAAATCGGTCGTAGGAGGGATGTAACGATATTATATCTACCGATACGTGGACAATAGATATCAAAATTAATTCTAAAAGTGGCTTTTCAATGATGGCGACAAGGCCTCTTTTTTTGAGAGAAAATAAATTGTTTATTTTCCAGTAAATGTCTTGACGCGCCAAAATATTGCAGTGTAATTATTTTGATTTAGGGCGAAGTACGGTCCTGTTCGACGGTTAAGGTAAATAGTTTATCAGTCGGCATTGCGCATGACATCTAACGATTAGCTTTGTTTGCATGCGCAAGGTCATAAATTTGCCGCTTTTGCTTTTTGAGTTTGGCTATCCATAGATATAGGCTATACCAACAAGCGCGAATTCCGCCGTAGTCGCTGCAGTACAGCGTTTCGCGGAAAGAACGCTGCTGGCACGGTTTTATGAGGTTTCGCGTGTAGAAAAATGGTTGTTACAGAGAAAATAATAGAAATCGTCGAGAGAATTATATCACGTACGAGTTGTTCCATGAAGATTACAAGAATTTAAAGAAAAATTACACAGTCTAACATACATATTTACATAATTTCTTCCTCTTCGGGTAATGCCGCAAAATTTAGGACCTGTCTGAGGGATCCTTTAACTCGCAAATACCGAGATGGAAACAAATTGAAGATAACCATAAATGATAGTAATAGGCACGATATCCACCAAACTCGAAAAACCTAAAATCGGATCAATTATGGTCGTAGGTCACGTTTCAAAAGTGAATGTTGGCCTCTGTTGTCATATTCATAAGTCAAACTCTTTAGAAAAAAATTTATGATAGTAAAACGTTTTCATTCTGTCATAACCTTTTGAACATTTCTTTTCACAATTTAAAATGACTGTGAAAAATGCACTTATGTTTTGTAACACAACCAATAGTAATATCACACAAATTTGAAATCACGTCTCAACATTATTATAAATGATTTCACAACAGAACAAAAAAACGGTAGTGCTACAACTGGATAATTTAACACCTTATTTACTCCAGAAATACCTTAATATTTCGAATTCTTATACCAACACGTGGTATTTGAAGGAAGAGACGCGCGCGACGACGAGCATCGGTTTTCAACGAGGCACGCGTTGTAATCTGGCATCACTGTTATCCTAATGACCTACATACACTTGTTAACTGAAAACAGATTTGTATGGCGCGGCTGTACGTGGGGTAATGAGGTTTTTCCCTAAGTATTTAGACATTCGATTAAAAAGAGTATATAGGCTTTCTCTAGGACACCCAAGGAGTCACCCATTTAAATATAATAAGCCATTTCCATAACACCTTATATATTATTTCAACATAAGGCAAACTTTACAGAAACAAATTTACTGATTGTTATTTTTCAGTCATGAAAATATTTCAAAACCTTTTTCAGAAAATTGAAATTATAGCGTTTTTTTTGGCTGCTAAATATTTCTTTCACATATATATTTTTTTAGTTCTAACTTTTATTTTAGATGAAAAAGCTCATATGTGTGATCAATGTGGAAGGAGGTTCAAGTTAAAGTGGGCCTTATCGGTACATAGGAAGTCCCATCTAAGAGTGAGGCCTCATGCTTGTAATGTGTGCTTTAGGAATTTCGTTAACTTCAAAGATTTACAGAGGCATTCTTTGGTGCATTCAGGTAATAAAAATGTTTAATCCTTTTTAAAAAAATATACCCCGATATCAGCCGCTCGTTTGTTTTCTCATTCGTGACTCAAGTTTTAATAATTTTTACATACTTGCATGCCGTTTACGTTCCTATTTTTATAAAAACGCGTAAACGTTTTATAATCAACAATTTTGCAGTTTATACATTTTCAAAAATTTAATAAAGTTCCGGTCTACCCTTATTGTAAGTATGCACAAACATTCTGACTTTTATAGATCACGGGGAACAATAGTTTTGCCGCCCTTCGTTCCTTAGATGGATTTACTATAATTATGTTTTTCTGTCACCGTCACTTTCTATACAACTTAAGTCTTTGTCGCTGTCGTCAAAACACTTGCTTTTACCAACGTCACTACTTTTTAATTACCCAGTTTTATCAGTGGCGGCTCGTGTGATATGATAGAGGAGGTTCACTAGTAGCGTTAAATTATTTTTAAAAAAATGTTGGTGTAACCACCAAACACTTTTTTTCTTAGGCGTTCTAAACGTAGAAAGAAAAAAAAGTAATAAGAAAAAGCGTCAGGTAAAACATAATTATATTTATTTTTTAATTTTACATAAGAAAAACTTGGAAAATCAAAAATGTTCTTTTAGTGTGTACAGTGTTTAAATGTAAAGTTCATTCTTCTGTTCTTATTTGCAGAAAAGGTATCCATAACAGCCTTTATTTACTTCAAATATTTTTCACCAAACTCAAAAGAGCTAAAGTTATTCTTTAAATATACCACCATCAAACTATTCATTTTAACGAAATAACTTAAAATATTGGTTCAATCAAACGCACCTTGAATTACAGCATATTATGTGACTTTGAGTCACCACCAGACAAGACCTAAGGACAAATTTACAATATACGAAGAACCTTAATCTATTACGAAATTTCAATTCAATTTATTACGAAAAAAAAGTTCCTGCCTGTAACCCTGCATAAACACGTGCAAAAAAAGCTCCGAAAGTGTGCGCCTTTTCCATTAAAAATCGCGATATCCCCTCTATCCCCCGCCGCCTGATAGTAAAGGGAAACTGCATTACGTTGCGTCTAGCGCATATGCGACCATTCCTCGTCATCAATCTAACGACCGGCGCGCGGATCACGTCACGGTGAAAGTTACTACAAGTTTGGTTTGACGGTACGATAAAATATTAGCAAGGTTCGGACTGTATACGATAAATAACGTTAAATGAAAAAAATTACTATTTTTTTTTTTTTATTATTTTTGATGATATTTCAGTAACTTTGAAAGTTTTGGTAATTTCGCTGATCAAGGTGTAAGTTACAATGTATAAAAGCAACAGTAGCATATATAGCTGTCTCTATCTAATTATATCCGGATGTACCTGGACTGTTCTTGTAAAGCATATGCTCCAATTTACAATTCCAAAGTCCAACCAACACTGTTGCTGGTCTAAAACTAAGAAATACAATACACTGTATATTAAACGGTTGGTGTGGGGCGTCTTTGTGATTAATGATTTGTCTATGATCCCTGCATAGAATTATCTGCTAGATAAGACCTGTGCAGTTGCATATCTACTGATCTGTCTATTCATGTAATGGCTTTTTACATAATTTTCCCTTCCACGCCACTAATCTTAATTACTATCCTTAGAATCAAAAGGATTCACTTGCGGCATCTGTCACTCAAGTTTTCGGCGCAAAGACAACCTACACCGCCATATGAAGAACACACACCCAGGTAAGAAGGGTGAGGTAATAAAGAATGACTTGAAAGTCGCAGAATTACCAAACAAATCCGTAGTCATTGATAATCCAAATGCAATAAAGGTGATAACCGCTTCGCCGGCTATAACAAAAAATATAGCCGAAGCAGTGGTGGCGCCACCACAGCAACATACTGCTAAATCTACTGATTCTAGGCCGACCGGATCTGTCATCAACGGACCAATCAAGCTCGCGTTTAAGACGCCGGCTTTCAAGAGCCATTACAATATTGCGAGGTATGTAACAATTTATCTAGACCTGGAGCTACACCTAGTCCTTGTTTCAGTTCAATATTTACGGGCAGCTACTATAATGCTGTTTTAATACACTACGCCAATTAATTATTAAATATTCAAAAATTCTCGTCCTAGTTAATAAGCTGTTATTTCGTTAATAATGAACCAGTTTTAATAATTGTTTTCTTAACTTATGGAAAGCAGATTTAGCTAGATTTTAGGGCATAGCAGTTTATGTCTTGATACGTCTAATTGTACGGGGTAGCGCATAAAATCTAGATGCATGTAAATTTCTTAAAATTTAAATTGACATATCGTGCATAAAAATTGAATTTAATTTAACAAAAAAACCGTTTCTTCTAAATTCGTTATATTGTCGAAAAAACGTTTCGAAAACAATCAATGCGACATTTTATCACTGTACTGTTTCTAAACCAAAAATTAAATCATTTCAACAATAAAGCCTATAATACAGAGTAGTGTTGTGATCGCTCGAGCGAAAAACCGCTTGAGTACTCGATTATTGAAATAACCGACATCGCTCGATTATTAAAAAAACCGCTCGAGTTATAAATTCAAGCGAAAATCTTCGCTTGTTAGTTATTACCTTTCACAAGATACGCAAGCTTCGTTTGACGCCGACCGAAATGTGCTGCTTGGTAGTGTGATTGCTTGAGGTAAAAAACTGCTCGCATATTCGAGCAGTTTTTCGCTCAATAGGAAATATTACTCTAGGTATAAATTCAAGCGAAAAATCGAAAATCGTTGCCTTTCACTTGATACCACCCGAAATGTGCTGATTGGCGACGTTCGAGTTTGACGCTCAGAAGGCTGACACGACATACGTCTTTGTTAAAGGCACATAAACCAGAAGGTGAATACAAAAAAGTATGCCAAATCCCATAGTGGATTCATCGCGACATGGGTTTCGTTTTACTGGCTAGCCAGCGGCAATTGTAAATTCTTCAAAAATTAAAAGATATCATTTTTTAAAAAATCAGAATTCCCTAATAAAAACTCTAGACTAAACTTCTTAAAACTTACAAAAACAACCCCTGGTGTTTTATCAACACATTCTTCTTAGTCATAAAAATTTCAAGTGATTAATCGCTCGGGCGATTCACTCGATTATTAAAATCGCTCGAGTATCAAGTACTCGATTATTAAAATCATCGGTTTTTCCCAGCACTAATACAGAGTGCTACGAATTTATATATTAATTTATGTAACATTAAAACTACAAAGTATGTATGGCTTATGTATCTAATGATTTTATATTTTGAACGTTAAACAAATGAATAGCTAATTGCGTAGCACTCGGTATTATAGACTTTGTTTGTTGAAATGATTTTTATTTTTAATTTACAAACGCCAAAATTGTTAAAATGCCGCATGATTGTTTACGAAACGATTTTCGAAATGGTAATTTTTTTGTTAGCTTGGGTGGAATGACGGTACTTTTGGGCCAGTGCCTAACCCAGATATTAAGTGTTGCTAATCTGAATTTGTGAAATTACATGATTGCACACTTTTATAGGGTTTTGTGGAAGCAAGTTTACAGGTGGGTATTGTTGGGCTCCGATTTGCAGTAAAAAAAAGTCACTGAATAAAAATGGACTTTATGCAGGTTCTGATTTATCCCCCCTCCCAAAAAAAAGGTCAACAATACTGAAAGAGTACCACATAGGTGGCGGAATCCAAATTACAGATACACAGTGACTGCACAAAAATGGCACATCAAGCAATGAAAATGCGCGTAAATCGTATAATTACACGCTAGCTTGCAATACTTCCAAAGATAGATAATTGGTTTAGTTTAAAAAATAAATAAAATTCAATTTTTATGTAAGATAAATATGTCAAATTTACATGCACCTATATTTCATGGGCTAACCCATAGAATTAGACGTATTGGGACGTAAATTCTATCAGTTAAAAAAAAGTATTAAATTTGGTTAATTATTATCGAATAACAGCTTATTAATTAGGACGTGAATTTTTTTATAATTAATTGGGGTAGTATATCGTCGGTGAAGTACTGATACCTCGTAAGCCACATATGAAAATTGATATTGCCTTACACATAATATGGGCATTTGCAATACAAGGCATTAGAAATCTTAAATATTCAGTGAAGTGATCTTTTGTGGTATAAAATATATTAGCGAAGTTGTAGAATTTGGGTTGCCACCCAATGCCACCAAAAATGCTTTTTTTGTGGGTTACGAGGTATTAGTACTTCAACGACGATATATAAAAATTGTAA
This sequence comes from Barypeithes pellucidus, assembly GCA_963991005.1. Lineage (NCBI taxonomy): Eukaryota > Metazoa > Arthropoda > Insecta > Coleoptera > Curculionidae > Barypeithes > Barypeithes pellucidus. The sequence goes on from OZ022559.1 coordinate 25,316,841, forward strand.
AATTATTTATTTTTAAAAGTGATATCAGAGAAAACACTTTCACTTGGACTTTGTGTATTTTCAATATTGTGTATTCGATGTCTATCGTAAACGTCCACTATGGGTTTATAAAGACCTCGGAATATGAGAGTGCATGTTATGAATATTGGATAAGTCTTTGTAGCGCATGGCTTCCATATATGACGAATTTTCAAATATAAATCCGTGACTACAGGGTCGTAACGACCGCTGGGGGACCTCCGAACAACGAGGATATTCTATACGATACCCCATTCCGACGACGCGAACCTGTAAAATAGACTATTTTCTTTTAAATACCCGATTTTATGTTCCTGAAAGGCCATGTGACTCTTATTTTTTGAGGATTATTAGGGTCAACCATCTGTGGTAGGGGTCGACATCAAATAAATAATTAGCGGAATGTCATGATAAAAAGAAAAATTTATTTTTTCTGTTCTACAAATGGGGAGAAAAGCTGCTAATGGGGCTTGCACTTGGAAAGCTCACGTGACAAAATGTCAAATAAAAAAAGACCGACATTGATACGATCAGTACGGCTGGAGATATTAAGTTTCAAGTATGAGGGAGATTGGAGACGATCTAGCAAATTACCAAAAATTCATGTGTTGATATTTTAGAACATAAATTTTTTTCGGCAAAATGTTGTGTCAACTAAATATATGTATACAGGGTGTCCACTAATTAATGGTACATGGAAAAACCACAGACTCCTTACGTAAAAATATTAGGATTTAATTATATTTACCTATATCCGAAAGTTGATATTAACTGAGATACAGGATGTTAAAGTTTAAACTTGATTTTTGTTCTTCTCTAATAATTTTGCGAGAACCAACGTTTTTTTTACAAAATTTGGCAATTATGGTTTTTTTAGGACGAGAAATTGATTTGTTTATGAAATTTTAATGTATAATGTAAGGGGCGCTATCCGCGGCATTTTTCGCACATTTATTAGGTCATAACTTTTTTGTGCCTCGGTGTATTTAAGTTTTTAATAAAAATAATACTTTTTTCATATTTATTAGGTAAAAAAGGTATACTAAGTTCAGGTCGCCCAGAGTTACCGTTTCGGAGATATTTGCATTTAAATTGTTGAGTGCGTTAGCTCAGGCAAGCAAGTAATGTATTGTTACTTCTTACAATTTACTTTTACATGATAATTAATGTTCTAGTAATGTTAATTGGGAATAATAAATACAACACTTGGATTGTTCTTTAACTTATTTTAAGTAAAATAACTTTGACCCTAGAAAATATCGTGTCAAAGGAAACCGACAGCAATGAAAACACAAACTTACGATAAACTCAAAAATGAAACATTTTTTGACAAAGCTATCTTACAGTAATCAACAAACAAATAACAACATAGAGGTTTCATAGCAACTGGCAACTGCATCTCTAAATTTCATTTGTTTTCTCATAGGTTACTTTAAGAAAAAAATTTTGTTTGCAAATTAAATTAATAATAATTGGACTGGGTGCACTAAACAATTTAAATGCAAATATCTCCGAAACTGTAACTCTTTTTACGTAATAAATATGAGAAAAGTAATATTTTCATTAAAACCTTAAATGTACTGAGGCACAAAAAGTTATGACCTAATAAATGTGCAAATAATGCCGCAGACAGCTCCCCCTACTTTGTACATTAAAATTTCATGTAAAAATCAATTTTTCGTCCTAAATACCGTAATTGCCAAATTTTGTAAAAAACACGTTAGTTTCTCTCAAAGTTATTAGAGAAAAACAAAATTGAAGTTTTAACTTTAACACACTGTATCTCAGTTAATATCAACTTACGCATATAGGTAAGTATAATTAAATCCTAATATTTTTACGTAAGGAGTCTGTGGTTTTTCCATATACCATTAATTAGCGGACACCCTGTAGAAGTTGTAAAAAATTTTTCTGACGATTCTAAAATGTCAAGGTTATGTGTGCGGTTTATAAAAGAATGACCCATATGTAATATATTTTATATCGCATTGGACGTCTATGATAGATAATCTATAATTATTATAGTTCATCATTATTATTAAACTTCACTTGACCGCATGGCTGTTTATTGCTTACATGTGTAATTGTTATACGAAATAAATATATTTCATGAAACCCATTTGTACTTTAAACAACGTAGATAGCACGAATTATTTTTAGATACTTTTGTCATCTGCATTGTCATAATACCCGACATAACCTTAACCCGTAATGTTTCTAACATACGTTTTCATCGGTGTTAGGAGATACACACTGCACAACAATTAAAACATCAGAAAGGGAAATTTGCCGTTCGATTAATGCAATATATACAGTATATATATTTTTATAGCTATAATTTTTAATATCATCTCTTATAGTTATAATTAAATAATTTAAACAGTTTTGAGGACTAACATTTTACTTCTGGTATAAATTGGACAAAATTTATATCCCGATTTGAATATCGTTAGTATTCCTAAAATATTTTTTTGTAATTTTTTTCCGAATATGCAGATTTCTCGAAAATGCACCTCGTTTCACCCAGGCCGCTAATTGGTTAGGTCGGGACACAGTTGTCATTATACAGGGTGTTATGGAAATGACTTATTACATTTAAATGGGTGACTTCTAGTGTGTCCTAGAGAGAGTCTACATACTTTTTTTTTAAATCGAATATCTAAATACTAAGGTAAAAACCCTTTTTACCCACATACTGTCGCGCCGTTTCATCTGGATTCAGTTAGCAACAATGTGGGTCACTAGAGTATACTAACAGTGTTGTCAGATCACACCGCATGTTTCGCCCTTGCTTGGATACCTGCCGCGCGCGACTATCGTTTCAGTATGTTTCGAGGCTCGGGAATGGGATGACGCTGTCGAGGGTTTTAAGTTCTTGATGTATACGAATTTTAAACGTTTTATTAGTTGAACAAACCCGATTTTTTTTCTGTTGTGAAATAATTCATAATAAGAAATGTTGTGATGTGATTTCAAATTTGTGTGATATTACCTATTGTTGGTTCTGTTGCAAAACATACTTTTTATGTTTTATTTTTTTATGGAATTTAATTATAAAACGGATTATAAGATCAAAGGTAAGGTAGTATGTACCTTAAAATTATAGTATTTTTTTTCTAAAAAGTTTGAAAAAGAAGTGGTAACGCGGGTCAAAGACGTCGTGTTGTCAAAAACTGAACACGTGCGTTTACAATTCTCTGTCTGCAATATATTACAACACCGCCTCAATAAAATATTGATTGCGAACATCCTCAGTAGCGGCCACGTAAATTTTGATATTTCATATAAAGTGTATATTTCGTAAAATAATTTAAAGCGCCATTTATGGTTATTTTTCTTCAATTTATTTTCATCTCAGGATTTGCCGGTTTAAATATAATAAGTCATTTCCATAACACCCTGTATACTCCATCTTTTATTGTACTATCGGCAGTCACATATTGAATTGTAAACATAGAGAGAAATATTAGGTTTTATATATTTCCCACCGAACATACTTTGAACTATATTACATCACACTTTTTGGTTTCGGTTCGTATTTAGCAGTTTCAGAGTTTTAAATTTTGTATCCTGGCTCATTTTTGCAAATGATTATGGTATTCACTTTGTGCTATATTATATAGGCAACCACCATGCACACCATATATTTTTAATTTGAGAATTGGCTTTTCTAATTTTTATTCCGTTGGTATAAGAATTACAAGCATGTTTGTATAGCATATTTGGTTTTGGTAGGTTTTGACAATGTTTGTGATATTGCTTGAAACAATATTTGTATATAAAATGTCTGAGAAGATATTGAAGGATTGCTCAATAATCACTTGAAGCATAAATACGTTTAATTGTCATGCTTGTCAATCATTGTTAAGCTGTAAAATAATATATTGCAGGCGCTTTTTTAAAATTCATCATTAAATCATTGCTAGACAAAGGGAACAAGGGTTATAAAGTTATAATTATTTTAGAGACTGCGACTATGTACCACCTGCTCAAATTACGAAGTCTCTCCCACTAGCAGAATCAGTAGATATAGCGCAGAAAATATCGTCTAGTGCTGATCCTCTTATAGTGAGTCTAAACGTTGACGAGCGCACATCTAACGAAATATGTCAAAATATACTCTCCGTGCCGAGTAAAAGTCCAGAGGAACCTCAGTTACAACCTATAGTACCAGTGCCAACTCCTCAACAACAAAATCTTGCTTCATTCTCAAGTACGTTCCATTATGAAACTTCGTTTCAATATGGAAAACACGCGATGATTAAAAATATAAAGTTTAAAGTGCCGCAACAATATACGAACTTATTTAAACAAAGTACTAATAAGGTTACTGATAACGTAAGTGATAAAGACTATGATCATAAAGAACTAACCGTGTCTTCAGCGGAGTCTAAAGTGTATTCGGAGCTAAAACCAGTGATGAAGAAAAGTGTTATAGTGAATAATAGTAATCTTAATCAAGCCAGTGATATTCACTGGCGAAGGAGAACTTCACAGAATCTCGTGCTTAAGAATTAAAAGACTGTTTTATTTTTAAGACTGTTATACGTTGTGTTACTAGGTTAAGTAATATTATAGGCGTTGCTTTAAAACATTTTATATTTTCGTTTCCTGAGAACCAAACCAGTAATATACGTAGCTGTTTTTTTAAAACTTTGTTTTATTATTGGAAATCGTAAAATAGGTTATTCACATTGTAGAATTTATATAGGTGTTGCTTTTCATTTTCATACTTTGTCTATATTCGGTACGTACGCCATGTTTCTTATATGTATACCTACGTTAGGATACGGCACACTGGACGTAACTTCTTACGTCTGTGTATTTTTTGTTACAAAATTTGGGTGTGGCCAATAGGGAAGGTAAACTACCTTCACAACAATGACAGTTCTAACTGTCAAAATGGCGTATATGTACGCCATCTTGCAAAGAAAATGAAATAGAAAAATGGGGGGCTTGCGATACATCAGTTTGAAGGTCCTGTCGAGTACGTTGCTATGCCAGAATGCTATCCCTACCCGTAACGTGCCACGTAAAAATAATATTTACTATTTTTTTCTTTTGTTATTTTAGTTTAGATTTTACAACTTAAAGCAGTGAAGATCAGCAAGCTGTTTCGGCTGCTTTTTGCCAAGTTGTAAAATCTAAAGTTAAATAACAAAAGAAAAAAATAGTAAATATTATTTTTTAAAAAGCTGCAATTTTTTGTCCATATTTATATTAAACTGTTGCCTTTTTAAATAATAATATTTACTCGTTTTGGTTTATTTGCTCTATCAACAGAGCAACACTTTCTTTAAAGCACTCTCTATCCTTCGGGCTTTCTAGTTAGTTTGCCATAGTTCACTTGACATATCTCGAAGTAAAAGGTCTTTTGATACGAATAGGGACACAATATTCTGGGATCGTAAAGTTTTCGATAGGACCTTTAAAATGATATATCGCATTAAATTTTTTTAACAATCCAATAACATTCGCCATTTTGAATTTCAGCATCATGTAATATCCAAGAAAGTGTAACTCTCTGATTCTTATTGCACTATGACAAGTTGTATTTATTTTTCTAAAACGGTAAATGAAATAAAGGATGAATAAAACTAATAACTATGCAATTTTTAAAACACCGCCATTATCTTTTGGGTGCGAATAAGTAATATTCTTGCAAGACCTTCAAAATTATGTATCGCAAGACCCCTCTTGCTATTTAATTTTCTTTGTCAAGATGGCGCCCATCCGCCATTTTGACAATTAGAACTGTCATTCTTGCGTTAAAAGTTTACCTTCCCCTATTGACCACACCAAAATGTAGTAAAAAATTAGACCAGAAGTTAGCATGGGGGAAACATTAAAACCTTAAATATGTCAAACACGCTTATATTTAGGAATAGGACGATATACGAAATCTACCTAGAATCTTGCGTAGAATCCAAAAATGAAGAATATAGAGGGTTTTTCATTTAAAATAAGCAAGTTGACACCGACTTTCGGTATAATCGGAGACGTCCAAAATATTTTCATTTATTTCGGCATCTTTTATAGCGAGTACCAATAGTTAGAGAGACAGTGACAATAGGGGGTCCGTGAAGTGGAATATCAGTAATTTGGTTTTTCATGGAGTTTAGGTCCCCGTCTACAACTTTTATATCTGATGAAATGCCGTAGAGCACAAACTTTAGATAGGAAATTCTCAATAAATTCAAAATTATATGGAACCATGTCTGAAAATGACTTTATAGCATCTGCGTGACCCCAAAGTCACGGGAAACACATTTTCTGACAAGTCAACCCTTTCATATACTTTTCCGAGCGTGTCAAAAAAAAATGAATGGAAAAATTATAAAGTTTCAAGTGACATGGGTCCAAGTGGGCTTAATCGATTTGTATTCACATGGAGATGACTCGTAAACAATTTTCTGATAAAAAGAATATTGCGAAAGTGCAACATACTTTCAAGGATATCGTGAAAGGGAAGACTATGAAAACGGTACGAAGGTGCACGAAGTTAGACTGCAGCGAGAGCTCTTTGGTCAATTGCTGACTGCATCGCTCGCTCAAAAAATAGATTTAGAGAACGTTTTGCAGTACGCGATTACTCCAGTCCCGCTTTCTCTCTGTCATACCTTCCGGTATCTCTGCGTAATATTGTCAGAATTCCTCCTAGCTACGTTCGATTCTTCTGAAAAATTTTGTCCACAATGTTTGAGTGTCAAGGAATGTAGTGTGACAATTTTCTGACATGTCACGATCGTTTTCCGAATTTCCTCCGAGGAGATTTAAAAAAAAATCCAATAATGAAATGGCGAGACCTGGAACGACAACTTTTTTTTCACTTAATCTTTAACATATAATGTTCCATTCTAGAAAGTTTCCACTTCAAATTCGCTTTTTTCTTTTTTTTTAATTTTCATTTTTTCTTGGCACGCTCGGAAAAGTATATGCAAGGGCTGACTTGTCAGAAAATGTGTTTCCCGTGACTTTGGGGTCACGCTTTGAATATAAAACGAACAGGAACGAACATTGCCAAAACCGCGCACAACCTAAGCGAGAGACAGAAACGGCCATGTTGAAGCTCCACGGATGACACATGTTTTGCTCCTTGATCGTGGATGTTGGAAACAAATTGGATTTTTGATAGTTTTGAGCAGTTTCAAGTGTTAATATTCGTTGTAATTAGTGCAATAAAGTAATTTTTTGGTTGTTTTAGTGATAATATTTATCATTTAGCACTAATATCTAAATAAATTGTTAAAACATTTTCATTATAATATTACTGGGACCATAACGAAAAAGATGGTTAGTTGTGTATCTATGGTTGTTCCCTGACACCAAAACATCAATATTCTGGTGTTTGTTCACATTTCACAGATAAGTGGTTTTAATGCCAATTTTATTGAATATTCAGAAATAAAAACTCATTTCGTTTGAATGACATTTAAAGGTTATCCAATAAACGTATCACATAGCCGTACCTGAGAATAAAATTATTATTTTGCATTAATTGTATGTTACATGCAATATATGCTCTACGTCACTGACCAGACAGAAGCAATAGTCGGCCATATTGAAGCTCCATTCCGGTCTCACTTATCTTAACATATGCTCATTCCTGTTCGTTTTATATTCAAAGGGGTCACGCAGATGCTGTAAATTCATTTTCAGACATTGCTCGATATAATTTTGAATTTATTGAGAATTTCCTATCTAAAGCGGTACAGCGCCTCTCAGCAACGTTCTACGGCTTTTCATCAGATATAATAGTTGTAGATGGGGACCTAAACTCCACGAAAACCCCAATTTCTGATATTCCACTTCACGTACCCCCTATTGTCGCCGTCTCTCTTAACTATAATATTTCAAATAAATGTCTATTTTAGTTCCCGCGATCTTTTAATAGGCCACTCTCCGTGAATGACGCTTTATAAGAGGCCAACATACCATCAAAAAGGGTTCTATTTTTCAATTTTATTACGGTGAACTAAAAGTAACGGCTTCGGGTGTGAGGAAAAATATGCTATATTTTTACATAAAAACTTTATTGTAATAAATATAAAAATCTTACATTAAAATTTTCGAGTATAAAAATATATATAAAAGGGCAAAATCATTTTGACAAAACGATCACAAATGGTACAACACAGTTCTTTCGGAAATTCGATATGTATATAGAAAATAATTTACTAAAATTTAATTCGGCATCAAAAGTCTTCGTTACTCAACTGAATCATAATATTGGTTATATAATGCATTGTGTAACTCGATGTGAATTGTTATTCGTGATAATTGAACATTGAAATATTTCAATCCACTTTGGTTAGATTTGTCAATATCGATTGCGTTTTAATGGTTTATTCCGATTAGTTAAATTAGTTACAACTTGAAGCACGTTCTACTTCTAGGATTCATTTTGCATATTGACTAAGTATTTTGATCGGAACTAACCTTAACGATTATTACTACTTAGAGTTAAACATAAGAATAAACAATAGTTTGTGCTTTCTATTTGTTACGAACCTCGTCTATGTAGGTGCTAAAGCAACTGTTATTGAGCTCTATCCTAGAAGTTATCCTCTCTACGTACTTTGACCTGAACATTTACTTACGATCCAGTTTAATATGAAGCTTAACGAATATAGTCAGAACAATACCATATCATATTAATATCACTTAATTGATATTTTCACGTATCAAATTCTTAATACGGATAGTATGAAAACAAATTTAAGTCCAATGCTTGAAATCTTTCTTTTTTTAACCATACAACCTACGAGTTTTGGCAGCATATTTTGTTGTATCCTAAACAGATCTAATTACAGCCTTAGGAGAATAATTGTGCTTTGTTCCAAATAAAGTAGATTACAAAGTTTTAAAGAACCACACATTTTGTATCATTAAAGGCAAAATTTAAACTAGAGTTTATACTTTTTTCCATTGACTAACTTGTACAATGTTTTACATCACATATAATTATTACATCTATGTATATAGAAAATAGGAATTTTTAATATTGATTACTGTTATTTGTCTCAATTTTCTTCGTCAACTCTGCTATTACTTCTCTATAAACGAGATTATCCATATTCGTCCCCAGCATTAACAGAATCCACCAGTCGCCCATGTCGACTTTTCGGCACAAAGCCTCGCAGGTTTCGATAGGAATGCTTCGGTGCTTGGCATGAAGAATTTTCGGTCGTATTCTAGGACATGTAATGATTACTATTCTATATGCTACCAATATAGTAAGCATAGTAACCAGAATAACGTACCAGAACCAAATAAAAATGTAAGTCTTTTCGTTTACGATATTAAGGGGAAGGATACAGATGCTGTCGTGTTTTTGGATACTTCCAGAAGCACCTGTAACAAAATTATTCTGATTAGGTTTTATATACATATAGGGTGTTCATTAATGACGTGTTAATATTTCAGAGTACGATTCTTAAGGGTCAATTGACGACGCCATTTTCATACGATTATATGTCAATCCAATTTGGTTAAAATCATGACATAGATATCGCCCTAGGGTTGCAATCCATATTATTTAGCTTTTAGCGTAAAACATTCTTTTCGTGTGTAAATTTTGGACTTTCACCTTCGTAAAATTGCACGTATTTATATAAATACAGCATCATGTTGCAAAAGGTATCCTAGAAAATATATTTTATTTTCACATCCAAAATAAAAGATATTTTAATTTCAAAAAATTAAGATAAGATGAAGGGCCTGATTCCTGGATATATTATACTAAGATTATTGTTTTTTTTTACGGTTAGTGCCTATGTATTCAAAATGAATATGTGGCTATGATTATTCTATTTTTATTAAAATTTCGGGTTTGTCCGGGTTTGTTCGTGGCAACTGTCATTATTAAAAATAATAATTATTATTTAGACAATTTTTTATTTAAAGATTAATATACTGTTAGTCACCTGATCTGAGTTTTGTGTTTTTCGTGTTTTGTGCAATTTAGGTACGACAAATTAAAAAACAAACGCCCGTTTCAAAAAATGTTCGCTGAGAAGACCATGTGAATTGATTAGAAAACCCGTTTCGCTAGTGACAAAACGTTATGTTTACTTTATTTCCGAGAACCGACTTGTTACATTCACAGTGAAATTTGAAGGATTTTTAAATTAAAAAAAAAAACTGTTTTCTGTGTGAAAACAACTCCAAATATGACTTAAAGCTTCTCTGAACTGCCAGTCCAATATTGGTTACTAATTCTTGTTTTTAATTAAAATCATCGTTCCTAAAGAGATGCATGTTTTTAACCTTCATATAGGTGTATTTTCGGGTTTCTTGACTGATAATAAACCCTTAACCTTAAGTCACAGTTCACAACGACCTCAATTTTTTGCTCCATGGTGTTGAATTTTCTTTTAAATCGTTATTTTTTAATATCTCTGGAAGTATGTTCCGGTTTATTTTCAACTTTGGTATGTGTTAATAGGATATAAAACTATAGATAGTTAGAAGAGGTATTCTATTGATCTAGTGAGTCAGATGGGATGATGTGGATTTAGTCCCGTCTCTTTCTACTGACTGTATTATCATGCTTATAAATAACGATTTACCATTTGCCTCTGTAGATATATAATTTTGAACCACTGAGTAATGTCAAATGCAATTTTTCGCTACCCTTAGTGCATCATTCAACTTTATTTAGCGTTATAAATAAAATTCACCTAATATTTTTCTTAATCAGAATTATCTTACCATATTTGTGGAAAAGGCACTTGGTTACTCTAGGAAATACATAAACCATAGGATCTATTCTATCTTCCTGAGGCTGCTCCGAAAAGTTCATAACTCGAAGGCCATAGGACAAGAACTCTCCGTCAAAAAATTTGTTCATGCAGTACATTTGAACGACTATATTGATCAGGCATAGGCATTCGCAAAACCAATAACGTAATGCGTATAGGTTATGTCGCTGTAAAAAATTAATTTAATTAAACTAACTAAAAATATCTGGACAGAAACAAAAATTAGTATGTATACATAATTACAAAAAAAATGATAGCATATACATGGTATCCCGATTAAGAATGCACTCTACAGGGATTTCGTTAAACATATGACCTACAATCCGACGTTTTGTTTTTCCCAACCATCATCAACTTTGTTTTTTAAATAGTAGTATTACTTTAGTTTGTGCTTTATGAACTCCACTTTATATTCTGATATACCTATCACACCTACCGTGATAAATATATGGCGTAGCAAAGGGTTCGCCCATTTCTGCAACTATTGCAAATTTGGTTATGGAACCATACTTTTTTAAGAAATTTGTTGACCACTGTATTCTATCTATTCCGTAGGACAAGCTACAATACACTCTAAATAAATTTAATTCCTTTCACGAAAAACTAAAATTCACACATGAAACTGAAAGCAATAAATCAAATTTCTTAGATATAAACATTAACTATGATTACGAAGGCAACGTTAAACAAACTGGCATACGAAACCCATATGGTCTGGCAGATATCTAAATTTTGAATCTCATATTCCAAATAAATACAAAAAAAGCGTTGTTCTATTCTCTATTATCACACATTGAAAATGGACCATAAAACCATAATGAAATTAGAGAGGTTCTAAAAATAAATAATTATCCAGAAAAATTCACTGAACCACTGATTAAAAATAGAATTAATACAATTTATAATAATACAACCCATAAACTAAATAATGTTAAAGAACAAAAATATATCCGTCTTCCACATATTCTTGAAATAAATAACAAAATCAAAAAGTACTTAAACCACATAACATAACCATAGCAGAAAAACCTAATAACCAAACTAAAAAGCTTTTCAAGTAAATTAAAACCCATAGAACCAAAATTAAACCAAACAAATCTCCTATATAAAATAGATTGTTCCGACTGCTCTAAAACTTACATTGACCAAACAAAACAATATCTCAAAAATAGAATCCAAGAACATAAAACCAGTTTACGCATTACAAATCAATCCCAAACTACCCTATCGAAACACTCATTAGATGATTACCTACACAACTATAATTTTTACGAAGTTCAAGTTAGATTACGAAACAAACTACAAAAAATGATATTTAAAAAAAAAAAACGATTAATTTTAGAACTGGTACATATAACCTTATAGTTATAGAGACGGTGACAATAAGGGGTCCGTGAAGTGGAATATCAGTAATTTGGTTTTTCGTTTATATCTGATGAAATGCCGTAGAGCGTTGCTGAGAGGCGCTGTACCGCGCTTTAGATAGGAAATTATCAATAGATTCAAAATTATATCGAGCCATGTATGAAAATGAATTTACAGCATCTGCGTGACCCCAAAGTCAAGGGAAACACATTTTCTGGCAAGTCAACCCTTGTATATACTTTTCCGAGCGTGTCAAAAAAAATGAAAATTATAAAAAAAGAAAAAAAGCGAATTTGAAGTTGAAATTTTCTAGAATGGAAGATTATATGTTAAAGATTATGTGAAAAAAATTTTGACGTTCCAGGTCTCGCCATTTCATTATTGGAATTTTTTTAAAATCTCCTCGGAGGAAAACCCAAATATTGTGGAAAAGAAAATTTCAGAAGAATCGCACCTAGCTAGGCGGAATTCTAACAATATTACGCAAAGATACCGGAAGGTATCGGACATAGAAAGCGGGACTGGAGTAATTGGGTACTGCAAAACTTTCTCTAAATCTATTTTTTGATAGAGCGATGCGGTCAGCAATTATCCAAAGAGATCTCGCTGCAGTCTTACTTCGTGCACCTTCGTACCGACTTTCATAGTCTTACTTTTCACGATATCCTTGAAAGTATGCTGCACTTTCGCAATATTCTTTTTATCAGAAATTTTTTTAGTAGTCATCTCCATGTGAATACAAATTGATTAAGCCCACTTGGACCCATGTCACTTACACTTCACAGACTTTATAATTTTTCCATTCATTTTTTTTACACGCTCGTAAAAGTATATGCAAGTGTTGACTTGTCAGAAAATGTATTTCCCGTGACTTTGGGGTCGTGCAGATGCTGTAAATTCATTTTCAGACATGGCTCGATATAATTTTGAATTTATTGAGAATTTCCTATCTAAAGCGGTACACCGCCTCTCAGCAACGCTCTACGGCATTTCATCGGATATAAAAGTCGTAGAGGGGGACCTAAACTCCACGAAAAACCAAATTACTGATATTCCACTTCCCGGACCACCTATTGTCACCATCTCTCTAACTATTAGTAATATTTACAATAATATAATTACATTAAACTAAATGCCAAATTTTTACGATCATAAAAATAAACAGTAATAGCACCAAATAATTTAATACAGGATTTCCCAAACCTTTTCTTTAACCACCATTGTAAAAATATAAACAAACCTCCAAAATGTAAATAATGTTAAATATGCATACCTTTTATTTTATTATATTTAAATAATAATACTGCTAAATGGTATAACTAAATTAGTTCACGTCCAATCGTTAAAAATTCAACATCAAACAAAAATATAAATTGCAGTCAAATTTAGTGTAAAAATGAGAATTGTACAAGGTATGTTCATTTATATATTTTTTCGTTTCATGCTATACATAACTAATATTAACATAAAATAAGAAATTTGTCACAAACACCATCAAAAATGTTGTTTCTTTCTATTTTATTTATACGCCTTTTTTCTTTATTCCTAACAGTTCTGAAGATGGTTTAGTACAATAAACCGAAACGTTAACCAAATACTACTCAATAAGGTGCTTATTTGCATTGAAGATAAGTTTTTTAGTCCGACACGCGTTCATAAAGCATAAAATAAAATGTTACTACTGATAAAAAAAAATAAAGTTGATGATTCCGAAAAAACGAAACGTCAGACTGAACATTTAATTGTATTACATTATAGGGGAGAAAAAGTGGAAATAAGAATTTATTTTCTTTTGGCCGAATGGCAGACCTGCCAAAGCCAAAAAAAAAATATTTATTTTCACACATCTCTTTAAATAGAATCAGAAAACAAAATGAACGAAATCGTAAAAACCTGTTTTGTCCAAATATACAGCGTGTTACAAATTGGGCCTTCACCATTGGGATTTCGGAAACGCTAAGAGATACGAAATCGGTTAAATTGGGGCAAAGTGTAATTATGGGCCCAATAATGTGCCGCAAAAAAATCGAAAATAAATACAGGGGCTTTCAAAATATTTGGTAAAATGTAACATTTTCCGTTTCGGTTCTTAGTTTTTCCGGACTGTGTTCGAAGTGATGTCCAAAACTAAATTTCACTTCCTCGTTGCTATTTTTTATTCCCCACAAGATGGCATCATCAGATCTTTCATGCGACGTTTCGTCTTTAGGTCACCATCATCAATTTTATTTTTTTTTTAATACGGGCCGGGATTTTTTGGTTAAATTATGAAAGTGGACCGAAATCTACGTTGAGTGGTATACAACGATGGTTTTAAGACGTTTTGTTCCTTAAATTGACCATCTTCATTAAAATATAAATATATATTCGAATATAAATTTTGAACGTGTACGATATAAGAATGAATCGTTTGTCTTATTATATACATATTTTAAGAGGATGTAGCTTATAAGAGCTTCTGGTGGGCCATTTTAATATTTTAATTATTTCATAGTAAACCCCACAACAAAGATAAGACATATCAGCAGATAATAAATAAACGTACCAATTAGTAGAAATGTTCAAAAAATTAGTTTCCGGTAAAAAGTAACGGTATTACCGATAAGACTCCTCCACTATTGTTATTTAAGTAACTCTTCTGGTTGCCGGATTTTATACCGTCCCAACGCTTGACGTGTTCTGAAAATGTGCACTTACAAAATAGAAATAGAGTCGTTTTATGTTATTGTTGTCTAAATAATTATTTTCAATTAGTTTAATAGAACTAAGTAAGTATGAAAAGATGTAGTCCCGACAATTGTATGTTGTAGTTGTCACAATTACCAGCAATTTATTTATTAGTGGGGGGACATTGCCTTGAAATAAACATGGACCCGGTCTATCTGCTTTGTACGTGAATGAGACGCCTCTTATTACGAAAGTAAACGCAACAAAAAAGAGATGGGGATTCTATATCCCCATCTCTTTTTATAGTCTATGTTTCTGTTTTCAGACAGACATATCAGACCGACAGCTGATCGGTTTGATATGTCTTGGTTAGGAAAAACCAACAATCAACGGACGTGACTCAAGAGTCTATATTTTTATGCAGTTTACGGCGGACTTGGCACAGTCTTACCATTTTAAGTTATCGATTACTATTTTTCCACAAACAATGCGTAAATTTAACATACAAACACTGTAAAACAACAAAGAATTTTATTTAACAATAGTAACAAATATGACGTATTGTTAATCCAGAAGTGTCAAACGTGAAAGCAGGTATTAAAGACGGTCGTTCCAATAAGGGCTTTATAAAAGGTACGTCCTGAACGCTGGAACGCGATGTAACGTTTAATTTAATTAACAGAAAACCACAAAGAAAAATTTTACTAATTTTCAGAGCTCGCCGATTGTTTTTCGGGGAAGCTGTTTACAACCTACCTAAGAATGTGAATTTTTTTATTCTTCAAAAGCTGTGAACCAAAGCCTTCCATCCTCCTTGAATGGGGATCACATCAAGTAGGTACAGGGTGTCCCATTTTCGACACTTTTATAGGGTATCTCCGTAATTGTTAGTGCTATTAAATAAGGAATGTAGGTGTCATGTGCTCTTTTTGAGTCAAACTTAAAATGGTAAAATTTGAAAATTTTCGCTCGCTTAAGAGATACGGGGGAAAATCAAAAAATTGACAATTTCAAAATTAGCCTATATTTTCTTAGTTAAAAGAGATACAGAAAAATGTTTTATATAGCAGTTTCTTTGTATTGATTGTTGAATAATCTGCCGTTTTCAGAATAAGTATACGGGCTCAGGTAAAAAAGTTATCGGACCAAACCTCATTTTTTTTAAATTACCCTGTAGGTATATTTTAATATAAAAAGATACTATTTTAAATTCTCCTTTCAAATATATAACACACCATGGATAATATTGGTTTCCTAGGCGATTTATTTAAACTTTCTTACTTTGAAACGAAATAAAAGATTAAAGATTAAGGTAAAAAATAACGGGAATCATCGCAAATGTTCGGAATATGTCCTTAAATGGTTACCGTATTTCCGGATAGCGAACAAAATATACATTTTGCGCCATTTCTTCGTTTTTTGCATTTTCAATATAAACTGATATCATATGAAAATGTTCAAAATGTTGATTAGTCATTTTCACAAATGAAGATGTAAAAATGAAATTGACGTTAAATGTCATAGTTGTTTCTAGGATTTTAGCTTTTGTTTCATGGTGTACTGTGGTTTAAAGTAATAAAGTTTAAATAAATCGCCTAGGAAACCAGTATCATCCATGGTGTGTTATATGTTTGAAAGGAGAAGTTAAAATAGTATCTTTTTAGATTAAAATATACAGGGTGTTCCATTTAAAAAACCTAGGTTAGGTCCGATAACTTTTTTACCTGACCCCGTATACTTATTCTGAAAACGGCAGATTATTCAACAATCAATATAAAGAAATTTCTGTATAAAACATTTTTCTGTATCTCTACTAAGAAAATATATGCTAATTTTGAAATTGTCAATTTTTTGATTTTCCCCCGTATCTCTTAATGAGCGAAAATTTTCGAATTTTAATTTTACCATTTTAAATTTAACCCAAAAAGAGCACATGACACCTACATTACTTTTTTGATAGCACTAACAATTACGGAGATGCCCTATAAAAGTGTCGAAAATGGGACACCCTGTACAGAGTACCTAATGTATTTTTTGGTATAACAATTCAAAAATTCATGTCGTATCCACACGTCATACAACTACATTTATGTAAAATCCAGGTTGGGGGCGAACTAAGTACATATTTACATGCATGAAGGTTATGTTATTAAATTTTGACATGACTTCAATCCCCACCCAGTAGGAACACAATATATGATATCTAGTCGTTTCAATTGCGTTTGGCGTGCGCAGTGACGTCACTGGTGAGTTATTTTTAAATTTCTTATGGAGATGCACATTGTCGTTAGCGTCCCGTTTAAAGGTATTAAAAGGTTTTCTGCATTTAATAGTAGTTGAAATTAAAGAAAAATATAATGGTATTTAGGTATACAGTGTGTATTTTTGATCGAAATTAAATTACACCTGCACGGTTTACGAAACTGATAGGAACTAAACTTATTATTTTTTTATAGGTTATTTTATTTGGCCCGACACTGTTTACGGTAACTTTACCTGGTTTTATTACAGCTGGTGTCGATAATAGTTTATTGCAAGTAAAAGGTCAAGAAAAGAGTGCGAACATACTTTACATTTCCTTGACCTTTAGTGCAATAAATCATCTAAGTACCTGTTAAATCCCCATTGTGAAAATGCAATAAAAACCACAAATTGACACTTAGATTTACCCCATTTGGAAATAATCTGCTTTATAATTTTTAATGTTATCGCAAGTAACCCGAACATCAATAAAATGTTATACTCCAACCCTGTCTGTGGTTCTTGGAAATTTACTGGTTTTATTGCCAATGACATCAATAAATGATCATTTTATTGCAGTCGACAGTTCAAGGATCTACTTTGGGAACTGCTAGAATACCTCTTCGACAAAACCTTAAAGGAGTTTTGAATGGTATTTTATATTTATATTCCAAGTTTTTGTCACAATTGCCACCGTCACAGAGTTTAAAGTAATGTGAGCTTACCCTAACGTGCTTCATTAAATAATCCAAAATGACCTCTTTCTTTGAATTTTTCTCTTCTTCATGGCAAATTCCTACATTTAATCCCATAACTAGCATTCTCATAAGTCCACTTTCAAAAGAATCCCATATCACTTTCGGTGTATAGCAAGCTATAGCCTAAAAGAAATATTTAATTTAGTTGTATTGGTGCTTACAAAATAAATACAATATTTCAAGGTCTTATTATAATAATAGAAGCAAAAGCTGTAAATATCCATTTAATTATGATTTGAACATAAATAATATCTAAAGCAATTGGGTAGTATTATTTTGTCACTTTCCTGGCCACAAAAAATTGTACAGGTCTGAGAACGTTGCTATTTACTGATTATGTATGATGACGAGAGATTATGGAGTCATGCCAAGGGCGGATCCAGAATATCGGTTGAAGGAGAGGTCAAACTTCGTTTTGGGGGGGTCCCACAAGAAAAAGTTACGAAAAGTAACACGCTGTCACGTAAATCATGGTATACAGTGAGTCCCAGAAGAAATGTCTAAATTCATTTAAAATTCAGCGGTAAGTTTTTCAAAAAACGCTCGTACCCGTCGATTTTGATTTTTTAATTTTTTTTTTGTCGTAATTTCATGTATACAGGGTAGCTCAAAAAGAAGTTACGACCATCAACTTCATTTTTTCAAACGAAAACATATATTTTTTTATTTCATTTTTGAATTTTGCATTGAATTCTAAGCATGTTTCATGTACCATGTCCTATACATAAACTCAACAGTTATTGAAAAAATTAGGTTTGAACATATCTATAAGTAAGACCTCTTTATTAAAAAAAAACACAACAAAATCAAATTAATTGTTGAAAATGTGCGCCATTTACGGCTTGACATATCCAAGACGATCAATAAACTCTCTTTGCACGTTTCCAACCATTTCCGGAGTTATGACACGCACTTCTCTTCGGATCCTTTCTTTCAACTCCTGCATAGTGTTTGGCCTGTTAACAAATACTTTTGATTTGAAGTAACCCCACAAAAAAAAGTCCAGCGGAGTTAGGTCTGGCGACCTAGCAGGCCATTCGATAGGTCCTCTCCTTCCAATCCACCGATTGGGAAAGGTTTCATCCAAAAATGTGCGCACAGTGGCCGCATAGTGCGGAGGAGCACCATCTTGTTGGAATATCAGTTCTTCGTCAGGGGAGTCTGGATCCAATGGATTCGGAAATAATGCCACTAATGCTGGAATTAATTCTAGTTGGAGAAATTCGAGATATACTTGTCCAGTTAAAGACTGTTCAAAGAAAAATGGACCAATTACTCTTTCGCGTACGATTCCACACCAAACATTTATTTTCTTAGGGTACTGGCTGTGAACCTCTATCATCCAATGCGGATTTTCTGTTGCCCAATATCGACAATTTTGTCTGTTCACATTACCATTCAAATAGAACGTAGCTTCATCCGAAAAAATAATATTTTTTACTAAATTATTATCTAGATTGCACATATTTTGCATGCGTCCGCAAAACTCACTTCGCCTATCGAAATCATCTTCAAATAACTCATGCACTGGAATAACTTTGTATGGGTGATATTTGTGCTTTTGAACTACTCGGTGAACAACAGATTTCGGCATGTGTAAATCGGCCCGAACAAACCTGACAGGGGAGTACATGGATTTTCTTCCAAGGAAAGCAAAACGTCAAGTTGTTCATTTTCATCTCGAGTAGGACGACCAGATTTAGGCAAATCTCTAACATGACCGAATTCTCTAAACTTAGCCTCTATTCTACTCACCATCTTTTGACATATGGGAGGACGATCAGGATGGATTTCATTAAAGAATTGGGCTGTTTCTATTTGAGTACGTGTTTTATCACCAAACCCAACCATGCATAGAATTTCAATTTTTTCCCGTTCCGTTAACTTCACCATTATTGTGAAAACCGCAACTTTGAAACTACGCTTGACAATAATTATACTTATTTGAAATAAAATTGTCATACAGTTTCTATGGAAATAAACGGTGACAGTGAGACAGTACACTCTTACTTATTATGGAGCCCAAAATGCCATATTGCCAGAAGATTTGATAGATCGTTGGATTCCCTAAATGATATGTTCAATCCTAATTTTTTCAATAACTATTGAGTTTATGTATAGGACATGGTACATGAAACATGCTTAGAATTCAATGCAAAATTCAAAAATGAAATAAAAAATATATGTTTTCATTTGAAAAAATGAAGTTGATGGTCGTAACTTATTTTTGAGCTACCCTGTATACATGAAATTACCACAAAAAAAAAATTAAGCTGAATTTTAAATGAATTTAGACATTTCTTCTGGGACTCACTGTATATGTTATGTTTCGTGTTCCATTGGGTTATGAACCCGGCTAGATCCGCGTTTGACTCATGCTGTTCTCAAGAATTGGACAAGGATATAAAGGTCACAGTCACAGTCACAACAAAGTAGAAAACTATCAAGTTGATATTTGGAACAGGGACCACGCGTAACTACTTCTATCATTC
Organism: Barypeithes pellucidus; assembly: GCA_963991005.1. Taxonomy (NCBI): domain Eukaryota; kingdom Metazoa; phylum Arthropoda; class Insecta; order Coleoptera; family Curculionidae; genus Barypeithes; species Barypeithes pellucidus. The sequence goes on from OZ022559.1 coordinate 25,337,145, forward strand.
TGTTATAAATAATATTTCTCTACTGTGCCACCAGAGGTCACTTTATTTTAACATGTAGAATCAATCCTCCAAGTATCTCAATGCATTAGCTGAATATCTTGTGTTATGCTTGTATTCATTTAGCTTAAATTATCGGAAGTACAGAATACTCGATTATCCGAGCTAACGGTGCTGTACCCTAGTTCGGATAATAGGCGGCTCGGATAATCCGGCTTTTTTGATGCCAAACATGTAACCTATAAAAATGTGTACTTAACACAAACCCCAGGTCTGCATCAAAATAAAATAGGAAGGGAAAATCCCTGTAAGGCAATTCTGGGCTTCCCCATGGAGAACACATACATAATATATTACGCCTGATGCTCGAATAATACGGCGTCGCTCGGTTAATACGGATTTCAACGGCGGTATACTCAACTCGGATAATCCGGCGATCGGAAAACAGGGAGTCAGATAATCGAGAGTCTACTGTATAAGTTAAGTTGAAATATTTCGTCATCAGTTATTTTTCTGTCAAAAACCATTGTTTGATCAAAGATGTAATATTAAATATGTTTTAGATAAATGGATGTGATCTAGGAAAGTTGAAGGGCAAATGGATGAAAAAATCTGGACTCAGTGACTGGACAGTATCGAGGCATGACGAGTAAAATCAACAGTATGATACCTAGTAAGTGCCAGCGATGTTGGGTTGATTGATTGATTTTCCTATAGATTTTAGAACCGTGGCCTATAGCAGCGCCTATATTCGGACAGTTTCTGTGACAACTCAATTCCAGCACTTAAAAATTAATAAAACGTACTAGATGGAAATTACACTTGCCGCCAGGCAAGATATTGCTGGGACACCCTCAAACAATTATGGATCAATTCCATAATGAAATTTACATTCTGTTTATCGCGACGTATGAATGTGACAACTAGCACACGTACCTGTCACTGTCACGCCATAAGTTTATAGCGGTGTAAAATCGGTTACACAATCGCACATTAATTTTAAAAAATCCTTTTTAAGGTTCCAAAATTAAGCCAAGGTTACAATATGTCATTGCTATCTTCGAAAATTTAAATTCATGAGGTGGAAACCTTTAAGAAAACTGTTGTTTCCAGTTTAAATGGAAATTGTAGAATACTACTTAAAAAGGTACGTTCAATAATTTCTGTAAAACTCCTAAAACACTAAGTAAATGTTTTTGGAGATTTTGATTCGTTAAATGTGTGTTTTAGAATTTTTTCGTATGGCATTGCCAAATATCAACACAATTTGCCTCGAAGCCAAATTTAACATTAGTTATAATGTTTTGCAATATGTTGTCTACGATAATAATTTTGTTTGGGCGATTTCCGGACGGAAGATTGCGGTAATTAGGAACATATTCAAACTGGATTTTTTGTTCATTTTCGGATTTGAAAATTTCTGAAAATAAAATGACCACATTTGGGCTTTATACGTATAAAACAAACACAAATTTGATGTTAATTATATTATTTAAAATGGATTAAGAGATAAACCTATAACGACCAGAATTATCTTAACAATGATGCCCTTAATATAAATATGTGTTTTAATTTATAATTTTTTTTGTGTGTGTCTAGAACAATTCCAAACAAGCACGGAACGTTATTTTGTTAATTAGTTGATGGAAGCAGATACCATATAGATTTGTTACGGCGAGAAATCGGGTATTCACAAAGATATTATAAGATTGGGGTATTCCCCGAAATCGTTTAGAAACGTTTCACACTACATACACTATGGGCCAAAAAAGAGACCACATTATTCTTTTCCGAATTATTTTCAAACCAAATTTGCCGGAGATATTTACAAAAGTATAGACTCTCGTAAAATAAATTTAAAAGTAATAAGATCGAATTAGAATATCATACAGGGCAAGTTAAAATAAGAAGTTGCTTTAAAAAGGTCGCAAAAATAAGTTTTTTCTTTTTTCAAATAATTAGACGAGGCCTTGTATTTTAAAACCTCTTATATTCTAAAAAAACATAGCACCTACGTTAAGCATTCACCGGAAAACTTTTTTACCTGAAAAAACAGGACAAAACAAACCCACTGGTAGTAAGTATAAAACTTTTGAGAATCTGTTTCACTAAAATCGTTGGCCAATCCGGGATGGGCAACTTCTGATCCAACCTAAAAATAATACGTCGTTAAGAAATTGTTTAATTTGTTATTTAATAGAAATTGACCTAAGACCTTAAGTTAGACCCTAGCTTAGGTTACCTTAAAGTTATGGTTAAAGATAAAACTTAATTTGAGGCTCGATGGACGAGGTAAGTGGAAGATTACCACGTCCTTAAAGATCTATTCCTTTAGATGAGAGTTAAAAAGAACTTTAATATACTATTAAACTTGGGTTAAGGATGACTTATGTCATTCTGCACCTTAAGGCGTCTTTGAAATATCGGCCATAAGGGTATAAGTAAATATTTAATAACTGTAAAAACAGTATTTTTCCATTTACGTTATCTTCAGCATTAATTTGTTAAAATATTATTAATGTTATAATTATTTCAAATCTGTACTTTGCTGTTGGCCTGATTTGGACTATATCAGACCGCCGTGTATCGCCTTTCTTTTCCTTTATTGCAGCTCCGACATAAACGCACCCTTACGTGTATGTGTAATTGCATGAACGATACTCCGGGCCGTGGGCACCTGGAGGCCTGGCCCGCGTTGCGTTCTCTTGCTATGAACTGAGCATAGCTACCAATGGCTGGAAGTATTTAATGTCCCTATTCTTTCCCCTCTTTTTTTATTTTGATTTAATAAAAACAATGACCTTTTGATATGCAGCGACATAATTAAGAATTTAGATAGCCTGATTGATCTCTTTCAATTGCTTAATTCCATTTGAACTTTGTAACATACATACATGGTACCGCATTCAATTACTACAACATCAACAGAATGTTTTAGTACATTGTTTTGAATGCGGACGTGTACACATGACTTGAGTATTAAATTTTAAATTTACAATTCTTATTATTTGCTGAGAAATATATTTCGATATGTCATAGTGATAACATTTTAAATATGTCTGCACTTTTATTGCATTATAACGACAAATGGGGATCGTGTTGCATATTTTAAATAGAAGCGGTTTCTGCTGATTAGGAAAAACCCATTACAATAATGTACTGTTTGGTTTTATGTCTTTGTGGACAATAATAGTTTATCAAATTATTTGCATCCAATAATATTTGTTTACCCATTCCATGTGTATTGATTTATGGGAAATAAAATTATTATTTATAGCTTTTTTGCTTAGTACCACTAGCACAACTTGCAAATTAATTTACAAAAACTAATAGCTAACTACAACTAAATGCTATTTTTTATATAAAATCATCACCGCGGAGGAGGGTGTCCCCGCCTTCATGAACACAAAAATATTTAGTGACCCTTTAATAAAATACATTTTAAGATTTTTCGCCAATTTGTGCCAATCAGAATCTAATAGAAAATATCAAATTTTATTACAGAAAAGTATATTAATAATTTTTAGGTACTGTTTATTTATTCATAAATATAACAGATTTTTTTAAATAATTTTTTTTTACGAGCAAACACAAGCACTATAGGAAAAATCCTTTAGGGCACTCTGGGAGTGGTGCGTGTGTTCAAAAAGCGATTCACGTTGGTTTTGAATCGTTGGAGGTTATATTCGTTTGGAAAAACGACCTCGGGAAGGTCGTTCCATAAGGATGAAGTCCTCCAGATGAATTCTTAAATAATGAAGTTCGAGGAGTACTAAGCTTAACCACAATCATTCAATTTATTACAGTACAGTGGTACTGGCAGAATATCCCGGTAAAAATATCAATTTATTATTTGTAAGATAAGCCAACCGGAGAGATATTAAAATAAAATGAAAATGTTTTAGAAACTTATGATACAATGATACTGCTTACGTTAAGGACTGAATTTTAAACCTCTTTAGTAAATAAAGGATGAAACAAACTGCTCTACCCAAACAAGTTTGAGCTTATGAACGGGAAAATGTAATATAAATAATTATTTTCGGCATTATAATAGAGAAACGCTGTCTTTAATCCAAATATGTTTTCTGCTTTTTTCAGCAGTGCAGGTTATTTCGTTATTAGTGTGATGCAACTGCTGTTAAGGAATGCTTCTTCTCGCTTCTGGTAAGTCATTGGTTGGAGTCAATGATGAGATTGAAACTGTGGATCACGGTTAGTTAATTAGTTGCTATATGTTCTTAAATATACAGGATGTTTAAAAAAAACATGACCCATCAATCGTGTGGTGTTTCCTTATCCAAGAATAAGGCAAATAGTTTCTATCAACATGGCTCTGCAAATGCTTTGTTTGAAAGATACAGGGTGTTAAAATTTTTTCGGTGTTTTCAAGATATTTCAGACCCGGGTTTAGTTATTTTAGTGTATTTTGGGTTATGAAAAGTACCTAAAATAGCACATATACAGACGCTTTAATAATGACCAGTTCGGCAAAATCCTCATATTTTGTTTTAGCGTGAGAAAATCTCTCTGTAGAAGCTTGTAATGAAGCTGATGATGGACATTTTCCACATTTACTGTAATTTTATTTAGTTTCTGAGATATATTTTTATAACAAGGAATACACCTAATATAATTATTGTTTTTGTCTTGTAATGAAGCTGATTTCAAATAAATATTAAGAAATGTTTTTTTAGTCAAGTGTCTTAACAAAATGTGAAAAGTTAGGGTCGTAAAATTATTAGAATGCCTGATTACACGCTCACCAGGGTTGTTAATGTCGCAGGAAAATTGAATTTACTACATTGTAACATTTGCTACGTCGCAAACGTAACAAATGTAATTATTGTTTTGATTGGCGGAAAGTGTCAAATATACTACATAACCTCAACTCTATTATTATAAATTTGATGTTAAAAGTTGGAATTTCGAGTGGAAAAGTAGAAAATAGTAGTTTTTGGTTATTGTTCTTTTGTTACTTTTTGCTTTACGATTTGATCTAATTAAAAATATTCAAAAAATGAAAGTACTAAATGTAGTAAATGTAACAAAATGCTAGTAAGAGCATGTAGCACATTACATTTACTACGGTATTAAATTAAATGTTACTGCTTTAACAACTCTGATGCTCACACATTTATTGTATTGTTAAAATATGTACTACGTTTCATAACCCAATTTGCACTAAAATTACTAAAGCGATTTCGAAAATGTCATGGAAACACCAAAAAATTTTTAACACACTTCTAACAAACCTGAACAAACGAGCGACGGCACATGTTATTTGAAACACTCTGTATATTTTTAAGCAGTTTTGCTTATCGTGACTGAGACATAATTGGGCATATTATTTGTAATTTGTACTGATGATCACGCTTGTCTTAAAATTCTTGGAAAGTTGTTGAATAAAATAAAGGTGACTTAGACTTGCTAGTCACTTACTTTTGAATTAAAATGCTTTAATTTCAGGCATTGAAATATTAAATTGTTGCATAACTAGCGAAATTAATTTATCATATTTTGTTGTGTCGCAAGGAAATAATTTTCTATAGACTAAGATTTATTTCTTTATATCTATTATGGAAACCCACATACCACATTGAGAATGTAAAATCAATACTAAAATGCGTATTACGATATACTATATCCAATACAGTTGTGGCAAAATTAAAAAATTATCTGATACATATGAATGAATTAGTTTTCTGTTCTACCCTGTATATTGTAGGTCATAGACATCGTATCCCTTCCACTAGGATAAAATGCCGTTACTCAAATGAAATCGATAGATTTGGGGGATTCAGATGAAATTTACCTGTCTTTTGAATGCATCAGGCATGGTAAAAGTGGAAGAAATCCAACAATATGTATTGACAACATGGGTGGGCAGTCCATCGACTATGCATTGAATTGGTTGGCCTACATATTGATTAGCGGTAATGATTAAGCTGCATGCCATCAACAGCGCCGTCGTAAATAAATTGTGCATCCGAAATACTGCACAGTCCGTCACAATCTCCTGATATTTCAGGTAATTTGCTAGCCCTCCTAATAGTTTATACATTTTAAAAGATTTTATTCACTTTTACTTGACAATCGTTACGTTTCAATACATAAATAATATACTTCACTCCGTTTTAGTCCATAACGAACATATTGCGTGTTCACTCGCACACCGCGTCACAGAAGCACATTTTTAAAGGCAAATAATTGTTTTATTTTATTGTCGACTAATTGTTGATTCTCTCTGTATAGTTTAGTTGCTACTAAGTGCGGTCCCCTCGATTTGTGGCTCCCCCACTTCGGCAAAGAGAAGCAGCCGTCCAGTGGCGTTTTCTGCTACGCTGCACTCTGTAGTATACGCCATACGCTCTCTTTTACTGGTAGGGTCTAATGGACGCTCTCTAGCGTTTAGTTTTCACGTGGTTTCTTGCACTACAGTACCTGGAACCATTGAAATTCGGTAATTGTTCCCAATATGTGTAAAGATTTCTGTAGTTCCCCTTAATGTTTATGGAATTTCTGAGCGGTCCATGCATATCCTATTGCACAACTAAAATATGCTTAAACTGGTCGACTACTGCTTTTTTAATTGAATAATTCCAGTTAATTCGTATTAATTGTCCTCTTTCTAATCTGAACTATGACCTCAGCAAAATCTCGACAATTCCTGCAAAATATGCGTCATGTAGCAAAAAAATTAATTTGGAGAAAATACTTCATTGTTCCCGCTAAGACTGCTCTAGAGCTAAGGCCACCCTCGACGCCTTTATACCGGGTGATGCATGGTTAGGAATATAGGACATTCCATGTAATTTTAGAGCTGGCTTGATATTTTCTTCCCTGTACATAGAAAAACTGCATTATAACTTCTTTAAGAGGCCGACATGGTAAACACATGTGCCGAGTTTGAATACTTCTTTTTGAGCCAATCTTAAAAGCTCTTCAATTAAACGTGATGGCAAACCACGAAACTCGCATAGTTCAGGTACTACAGCAAACACCAGTAAATAATTTCTATGACGTTATCGTCAAAAATTGACGTAAAGCTGAACATATATAGTAGAAATTATTTAAAAATACCGAAATGGCAATAAAAGTGCAACAAAGAAAGCTACAGCGTCTAATCTTCTTTCCTTCTTCTAAACAAATCATAGGCATGAAATTAGCCAGTAGAAAGTACCAACCCTCAATTGCCTATCTTTGTCGGGTGTGAGAAATTAAAGCGGAACAAAGAACCTTTTCCCAGGTACCCAAAAATGCAGGTACGGCCGAGGAATTTTGGAGTTTATTCGACATTAGACTTAGACTACAATGTTAATATGCAAAACTTTTCTGAAATAATACATTCCGGGTCTCACCCAATATCCCACCAGCATTCACCACAGATACCCATCAGGATACAAAATACACCCTCATATTACATTATGTCTCTTCCTCAGTTCCTCAGAGACGCTTGGGTACCTGGTAAAAGATAGAACACTATTGTTATTTATTATTTTACTGTTTTTGAAGGGCGTCAACTGGACATTCCCTTTAATTTATTCTTGCTTTTGATTTGTATGAAAACAAAGAATACCCTGTAGCGTTCTCTGTTGTAAATTTTATTGGGGTTTCGATCTTTTTCTATAATTTCTACTATAGTATATTACATACCAAGAGTGGTAAGAGTCCTATGATATAGGTTTTCAAAATACTTCGAAAGAGTGTGTAATAGGCTTACTATACTTCATACTTATTTACTTTTATGTTAAATTATCGAAACATGCTAATAACACATTTCGAGTCGGTACTCACATGGTTATCAGTACACCAGTCAATACATTTTTGATACACTTTTTCGTACCACTCCCTGGATTTTTCTAGTAATAAATTATTTGCTGCGGAAGTAGCGTATAATGTGGCGTTCCCTCAATCTGATTATCGTAGACACTCATACTTATACCCAAAAATATTCAAATTAAAAATGTTGACTTTTAAAATTTCTTGACATTGTCAAGGTAACCCGATGGAATTCACAGCCGACTTTGCATAAAATCTATTGGAAACATTGACGGTTTCACGGGTAATGTGATTTGTGGAACTATTACATAATATACATATATATATTACATAACAGTCATTACGTAACAGTAGACAGTGCGTAAGCAGGATCTTACTAATATAGGAGTAGAAAAGATTGTTTCATATTATAAACATTTTCTTATCACCAAACCGGCATTCACACATCCAAAATAAAAAACACTGACTAAGCCTTTAATTTAAAACAACATACCTACCTAATAATTATTGATAAACAATTCGTAAATGGAGATTTTGACACTGACACTAATTTTCGTTCCGTCAATGTCAACTATGAGAGTTTCGTGGTCGTGTTGTTTCTGCTGTTTTTCTATAAAATGACAGGTGAACCAATATCCAGCCAGCTCAGAAATGATATGAGGTTTTCTATGTTCAACTTAACTATGCATCACTCAGTATAAGACGTCTGATCTATTTAAAACTGTATAATCAAGTATATTTTTAACATTGCATTGTTTGATAAATACATATTTGTGTACATGGGGATTGTTACTTGATGTCTGCTGTCGGTCAAATATTATGGACCAGAAAGGAATTTTACATCAATTCCTTCTTATCACGGTATCATTTGTAGTAAAAGTAGAAATACATCACCATTCCATATTAGTTAGTACATTATTAAAAGGGATAATTTAGAGACAAAGACAACAACTCGTGTACAAGTCCCTTAAGTTGTTAAGTTCGTTGGAATTTCCAATAAGACTACAGCTACAACAGAACTACAACAAGAACTACAACTGAAATTTGAAATAACGATAATAAACGAAAATGTTGTATTTTGGTGTAGAAAAAGCATTTGAATTTATTTTATCAATTACATTCCTGTATACAGGGTGCCTCCGTTTAAATCGGTACTATTACTAATGCCGTTATTACTAGAGCTACGATGTTGGTTAAATTAGGAAACTTTTGCCATCTTAATCAGCGAATTTTACAAATTTAACTGACATCGTACTCGTAGCTCTAATAATAACGGAGTTAACAATAGTGGAAGCCCCCCGTATACTTTGTATATTATTATTTACCATGTTAGTGGCATATGATTACATACTGCTAATGACATGTAGTATGTTAACCTTGTTCCCATATTACATTCATGAGTGTTACCATATTATATTAAACGTCTATAAGCTCTATAAAAAGAGAATGTAGTAAATTATACAGTGTCGAGATTAAAGTTGAAACCATATGGGAAAACAATATATTTTTCAATTTATGTAAAATTTAAATTTACCATAAGTTTTTGCTGCAATAAAGACAAAAAATTACATAATTAAATGGACCATGCGGCTTTTGTTAACTGTCAAATTTGACACCACATTTTCTCCACAAAATATCAAAAATGGCATTTATTGATCGAATTATTATATATATTGGAGTATTTTTGTTATATGCAGGGTGAGTTTTTTAAAGTGTTACAAGGCGATATCTCGCAAACGGTTTAAAATATATTCTTGAAATTTTAATGAGGTAATAGTGAGATGGGGGGGCATATTTAAACATATTTTTCTTATTTACCCCCTTTCCCCATTTTGAGGGGTGGGGGGTAAGTTTGAAATTTTAAATGGGAATATGTACATTTGTTTATTAAATTCGGATCTACGTAAAAAAAATACGTATTTGTACAAAAAAATTTTTGGTTAGCTCCACTGGTTACCGAATTATAATTAATTTATTATTAAATTTCTATTGGATTTAAAAAATAACTAAATTTAAAATAAATCAAGTTCACTTATTTCAAAATTATTATTCGTTTACATGGAAATGCGTTGTTTTGACTTCAGTCAGTTGAGAATTTTTACATATCAACGATTATTTCTCAGCTTGGTCAATTGAACATGGAAGCGAATTTTAGTGTGCAAGTTGATATGTTGGGGGAGTGCAGAAGAAACTACAGACAAGCTTCACTAAGGTGGGCGGAAAGGTTTCCTAACAACCTGAAATCTCACATGGCATTTAAAAGGCTGGAAACTAGATGTCGCACTACTAGCAGCCTGAAGTCAAAACCACGAATTCGGAAGCGAACTAAAACAGATGCAGATGGGGCAGTTGGAGTTTTAGGAATGGTAGCTATTAACCCGCATGTAGGTTCCAGACGGTTTGCTGCAGATGCTGGAATAAGCCAAAAATCGGTTGTGACCATATTGCATATGTACAAATTTCATCCATACCACATTACACTCCACCAAGAGCTTTATGGGCAAGACTTTGAAAATCGCGTTACATTTTGCAATTGGGTAACAGGGCAAATGCAAGGAAATAACAGGTTTCTAAAGAATGTTGTTTTTTCTGATGAAGCTAGTTTCCAGAATTGTGGCCAGGTAGGATTTTAAGTTATCCCTTGTTGGTAGAAATTAATTTTTTTTTATTGTTTGTTTTCTTAAAGGTAAATAGACACAATATGCACTACTGGGCACCGGAAAATCCCCACTGGATGAGAACTGTGCCAAATCAATATCCTTGGTCAGTTAATGTCTGGTGTGGTATAAGATAGGGTTATTGGTCCGCATTTCTTTGAACGCCATTTAAATGGAGAAATGTATACAGATTTTTTAAGGAACGAATTACCACTATTATTAAACTAAAACATAAATCCTGACATGTGGTTTCAACAGGATGGAGCTCCACCGCATTATGCAATACAGGCCCGTAATCATTTAAACGAATTGTTTGAAAACAGGTGGATTGGTCGAGCTGGTCCAGGTTTGTTCGGGTTTGAATTGTGCCGAATTGAATAAACAAAAGTACATATTCCCATTTAAAATTTCAAAGTTACCCCCCGCCCCTCAAAATGGGGAAAGGGGGTAGATAACAAAAATATGTTTAAATATGTCCCCCCATCTCACTATTACCTCATTAAAATTTCAAGAAAATATTTTAAACCGCTTGCGAGATATCGCCTTGTAACACTTTAAAAAACTCACCCTGTATATTGGAGTATTTTTGAAAAAGTTGTTTGTAATTTTATGTCCACATACCAAATTTGAATCACTTATCATAATTTTTGTTTTCTATCTATTTTTGGCCAATATCTATTATCATTTAAAACGGAAGTCGCCATAATATCATAATATAGCTGTGACTAGGGAATCCAATCCCGCACCCAAACTTTAATCCCGCAAACCTGCGGGATTGAGCCCATCGATCCCGCGGATCCGCGGGATTTGCGGGATAGCAAACAATGAACTGCGGTATTTTTGGTCGACGCGTCGGGGATTCCCCGCCATGCTGGGCTAGTGAAAATCCGTTAAACAGGACAGTTTTCTTGCGTACGTCCGAAAGTAAGGGCGTTATTCTACTAGTATCTAGTGGCATTTATCAAGTGGTTGAATATAATACATGGAATTTAAACAGCAATCACAAAAATGAGTGTCGGTGTAGTTTACAAAGACAATAAAGGTTCAAGTTTAGTTTGGAATTATTTGTTAAAGTCTGAAGTGTTACAGCTAAACATAAGTTAAGCCCTAGCATTATCAAAATCTCTGCTCGTTCCACCAAAGGTCTTCACACCCACTTACAAACAAAGCATAATATTAATTTGAAAGTCCAAAGCAGCAGCGGTAGTGTTGATATTGATAAAATAACACAGGAAATGAAAGCTGGTACCAGCAGTTCGTTTAGTTCTATTGCTAAGCGCTCAGATGTTAGTGGTTCTTCTGTGCTACCTTACAGATTTTTTTTCATCCGATGGAGGAAAGAGTGTCTCGAATGGTAGCTAAAATGGTATACCCTTTGGAAAGTTTATCACATCGACCGCTATGCGCCAGCCAACTATTCGAATCAGAGGGCCACAAATTGTGTAAAATCTATTCCGCCGACAAGTGTTGAAGCTGAACGTGCGTTTCAGCCCCAGAATACATGTGCAATAAAATAAGATCAAATCTAAAAGATGAAACATTAAACATGTTATCTTTTCTCCGAAAATACTTTCAATATCAATGTAACATGCAACCGTTAAACTAGTCGTACTATTGTATTGTACCTATATGCAATAAATATTTTCCTGCTACTCTACTCTCTTTCTAATTGCATAAAACAACTTTTTATTAACATACAGCACCCACATCGAGTCCCGCAAATCCCGCGGCATCCCGCATTTGCGGGATCCAGCATTTGCTGGATTGGATTCCCTAGCTGTGACGTTTAAAGCGCATATTGCATCACAGCCTACCTATTAATTTGTTAACTATATTTCTATATTTCCATTTTTGCAACGTATTTATTATTGAAACAATACTCTTCTCTTCGTTGGTTAATTCTTTCAAGTTATGAGGAGTTTGCTCCACAGATGGCAACATTTTTAAACTGAAATTTCATTGTTTGAGGAAAATGAACATTTTGGTAGAATTTTTGGTATAAAGAATGAATTTTATGATGACGGTCGACTTCGGTTTTCAATGAAAATAGATATTGGCCAAAAATAGATAAAAAAAACAAATTATCAGTGATTCAAATTTGGTTTGTGGGGATAAAATTTGAATACAAAAACTTTAACAAATAAAAAATTTTAAAGGTAAAGTCAAATTTTACGTAAATCACAATACATTTTTTCCCATATGGTTCCAACCTTAATGGTGAAACTGTATACCTATGTCAGTGACCAAAGATATTAAGGAAACGTTGCTCCTTGCTAATGCAAAAAACTAGTCCTACCTCTACTTGACCGGTTTCAATTTACCAACACTGTTTCTGTATCGTAATACATACTTTCTAAAAATGAGAATGATTGTCACAGTAAACGGACGATTGGATTTGGCTGTTTTATTTATTTATTTAGTTAATACATTATTCGCTAAATCTATTCTATTCACTGAAGATAAGAATGTGTCAAGTTTCGACAACACCGAAGAGAGACAGTTATTTAAATATATTTTTTGAAACATGTACGTTTGCTGCGTTAAGAACTTTGAGGATTAATATTATTGATTTCAATGGTAAACGTGTAAAACCCGATGATACTTATTGATTCTTTATTATAATTCTTCGTATACATCTAAAGTTATGATTTGTTATTATCACATGTCATATCGTCCCTCTACTAATCATAGTTATAAAAACACAGTTACTTTGTATAATGCACACTGCAATACATTGCTTCAGTATTATTTTTCTCTATCTAGTATTTTCTTAAATTGATTCTTGGTTTGTTAGTACAAAAGTAGCTTTGAAGCAAAGATTTTGTTCACTTGAATTAACTACAATAAATTCATTTGTGCTAAAGCTAAGTAATGTGCGCGAACTCGCAATGATAAAAAGTCATATAGTTGGATATATCGTTTATGTATAGTAGAAGCAGTAATAACGCCAACACATTGCCCTGCGGAACTCCAATGTCAACTTCTAACAGACTCGCAAAGATAAAAAGTCATAAAGTTGGATATATCGTTTGTGTATAGTAGAAGCAGCAATAGCGCCAACACATTGCCCTGCGGAACTCCAACGTCAACTTCTAACAGACTGCTGACCCATCCATGAAAATATACTGACTGCGATTTTCTACATATGATTTTAATAGATGCCCACGAATACCAAACACCTGTATTTTTGAATATAACAGATCATAGTCCACACAGTCAAAGGCCTTTGTCAGGTCCACAAAGTATGCACCTCCCATTTTAGATGTTCAGTGATTGTATAGTAATTCCTAGGTCCCTTTGGTTAGAAACTGCGGTGATTTGTGTTTAGCATTTTTGGATAGAATTATTTCAATGCATGGTTCAAATAAGAGATTTGATTGATATATAAAGTTTTGTTGTTTAGGTGCAATTCCCTGGTGATACTTTAAAAGCAATAAAGAAAAGGAAACGTTGTCTTTAATTTTATTTAAATACTCTTGGTGCTATTGAATTCTGCGTAGAGAGCAGGCGACCCTATCTACGGTTTTTGTAATTTATAACGTTAGTGCTATATCCGAAACGGTAGACTTACGAGCATGGTATAAAGTTAGTATTTATATCATGAGTTACGAGGTCGTTGAAATTACAGGAAAGTTGCCTTTTTAAATGGTCATTTATAATGTGTTTACAGTGTTGTCAAATAGTTTTTAGTTTTAGAGATATTAAAGGAAATGTGAAGATTCATCAACATTTTTGCTCCAAATACCTCGAAACCGACTAATTTGATCAAAAATTGTTCCGTACAAGATAGTTATAGTTTTTCATTCTCTATCAAACCCACTATAAGTCCCGGCTATAAAAACTAAAGGGCAGGGTGTATTAAGGACATTTATAAGAAAAGAGGTTGATGGTGCATTTAGGAATCGAAACATTAGAACATATACTTGTATGATATACCGTTGAATTGCAAATTTGATCCTCTTACGAGATATGGAAAAAAAATTCCAGGTCCGTAGCAAATACTAATAGTAGCAATAACTTATCAATTAAGCGTCATTTTAAGAAACCGTTAAGTACGTTTGGTAGAGAATGAAAGACCATAACTTTTTTGTATTAAACAAAAGGCTCTAATTTAAACGACCTCTTATCCCTAACTTTTTCGAATATAGCAATAGTGGCCCACCTTATTTAAGGCACCGTGTATAGTATGTCAATTAGATGGAACTTATATGGCCGGGACTTTACAATACATGATATAATTAATTATATTAAAAATGTATCCCGTATTAGGTACACGGAAAATAATTTTAGTTTTCTGATCCTGCCCTTCTCCCCCTTTAATCAATACGATGCTCGGAAGTAGGTTACAGAGAGACGGCAGGAGGGGTACACATATTTTCTCCCCAAAATGATAACTAGAACGCAGTAACCTAAATATAAATTACACAATGACGACGAAGATCTGGAATACGATCACGTCCAGCAGTTTATTTAGAATTTAAGTTTTCAATATCCAATGTTTTTACTTTAAAAAATTAATGTTATATGTTGAAGTCCGTTGCTTGATAAGAGACTACTTTGGGTTTTCAGCAATCCCATTGGCCTGGCCAGCAATTTTATTTATTCAAATTGAATCAAATGACCTCTGGCGTCTTTTTTGTAAATTATGTAATATTCCCAAAAAATACGAGCTGTCGGACAGCAGACCGTCGAGTTTAAATTATGATGCGCAAGGAGCCAAGGGATTTAATTACCGACCTATATCTATGGATAGCCAAACTCTAAAAGCAAAAGTGGCAAATTTATGGCCTCGCGCATGTAAACAAAGCGATCGTCATATGTCATACGCAATGACGACTGGTAAACTATTGACCTTAACCGGCGAACAGGACCGTACTTCGCCCTTAACACGTCAATATGTTGGCATATCAAGACCTTCTTTACTGGGCAATAAACAATCTATTTTCTGGCCTTGTGGCCATCACTGAAAAGCCACTTTTAGAATTAATTTTGATATACATTGTCCACGTATTGTCCAAATATCGTTACATCCCTACGACTGATTTCGGTTCTGGATGGCCGTCGTTGGTTCACGTGGTTGCTTGGCAACCAATACCGGCGGGGTTTGTTCGGGTTTATGACTATATGACGGCGACAAAATTGTGCGCAAGACAACCGACGAGCAACCTTTAAAAATATGACCGATAAACCGTGCGCACCAACCCATTTTTCACTCATAAAATAACTTTTTACTGCGTACCCGTATAAGTTGTACGTATCCATAGCTATAGGTCGGTGGATTTAATAAATGAGGGCAATAATTGCTTTCTAAGACGTGGTTAATATACTATTTTTTCCACATTTACAAAACCTTGCTGTAGTTATTAATTTTACTCACTTGTATTCTTGGCTGTATTAATCACTTCTGTCAAGTTACCTATGATTTGAAGTTTCACAGAATTTTTTCTGTCAGATTATTATAATTTGCTGTAATGCGTTTGTCTACTTTCAAAAGTTTGATAGTTTGTTTTGCAAGATGCCTGTATTATTGACCATGGTAAATAATGGAGGTAAATAATAATGATTTTTGGCAGGAGGTAAAAAAAAATATTTCTCAAGCCGAAAATCGGTTAATAATACGTGATTAAAGTGTTAGCAGTGGAAAAAAGTTGTAATAGTCCTATTTAAAATTAAGAAATTGCTTATTATTTATTCTTGATATATTTTTAGCTGTTGTATGGACATCTTGTTACTAAAATTTACAATCAGGAAAAATTTAATTGGATTATATAATTATATGAGAAGTGGAACAAATAGGAAACGATTATCATTCGTCAACAATACATTTTGGACCACTCTATATGAAAAGGTCTAAATCTTTTCGACCCTGGTTTTGAAATAATGGAAATTGCATAAAGGTAAATTGGTATTTAGTTATTACAAGTATTACTGAATAGCGATTGTTCTAAAAACATCCGCTTGTTATTGTATATTTAATTTGGCACAGATAGAGTTACATTACGGTGGAAATTCAACATTTCCTTTACAGCAAAACATACGATAAATACGATAGGAAGAAAAAAACCCGAACACTGGCGAAGAAATCTTTAAGATTTTCAAATACTCATGCAGTTTTGAGTCTACGAGACGAGAACTAAAAATTATTAATTTTATGCACGGCGAAGTAATTTTTTGAAATAAAGGAAGAATAATTATTTAACGACACATATTCTGGGAATATGCCTTTCGTTTTATTTTAATGATGGAAAGTATAAGAATAATTTAAAAATATTTACAGGCGTACCGATAATGATTTTTTCTAATTGAGATGTTTTTATGTCTCCTCTTCAATTATAAAAACCTTGTCTACATGCCGATAAGCTTTATTTAGGAAAAACTGATATAAAAATAATGTCTGGTTGCGGAAAGAAAAACAAAGCTGACAACTTCGGCTGTTAAATAATGATATTGACAGAAATGACTTTTTCACAAAGTTGCCGGATTGGTTTAATTTACAAACTTTGGTTGCGAGTAAATTATTTCTATCAAAAGTTATATATTATTTAATATATTTCTGCAATTTACCGTTATAATTTTATAAATCCGTGAAGATAATCTGGTTCTGTAAGGAATAAAACAGAAAATGAATTTTTAACAAATTAAGAATATAGGTATAGACACAAAACTTTTCGAAATAGAAACTCAAGAAAAAATTGTTTCCTAACCCAACAAGTCGCTGACAAATCACAAAAGGTTTTTTTAATTCGATGAAAAAAATGGCGTTCGCAGCACTGCGCTACTTTTTTGTCAAACAGAAGATGCCGTAATTAAAATTTTTCTAGGCTGCCTTGTTTTTGATATACGGGATGTTTTTGAGAATTGTGCATTTTGGGAGACCCCCATATCTCGGTTAATCCGTAACGTATCAAAAAGAAATAAAATGTTCTTTTTGCAGTTTTTTACGTAGAATCCAGTGATGTACTCAGATATTTTCTACATTCAATAGTTTTCAAGGAAAATAAACATATTTGCTTTTTTTAAACGGCTCACCCTATATATTTTTTAATAATATAATTTAGTTTGTAACAAGCTTCTCAAAAATATATAACACTTTATTTTTAGTCTTAGTATGAGGCCCGAAGCCCGAAATATACGTTTTTCAAAAATATACCATTTTTTTTTAGTAGGCCATGACGGGTATAATAAACAAACAAAAGAACACAGTCCTATGTGTCATAATAATAAAATCTTCTAATTCTGTCGGAGCATTCAGATTCTCTAAGTTATTTAAAATTTCTAATTAATAGTGAAAAATTAGTTTGTCTTAATTATGACAGAGCAGGTAAACTTTGAGAAGTACGACATGCTCGTTTGTTATATCAAGTGTAACGAAAATGCAGATGGAGCATTAGAAGTGTATTTGAATAGGTAAATATAAGCCCTTATGTAATAATTCTATGAAATTTATAAATTTTTTTATGCACGGCGAAGTAATTTTTTGAAATAAAGGAAGAATAATTATTTAACGACACATATTCTGGGAATATGCCTTTCGTTTTATTTTAATGATGGAAAGTATAAGAATAATTTAAAAATATTTACAGGCGTACCGATAATGATTTTTTCTAATTGAGATGTTTTTATGTCTCCTCTTCAATTATAAAAACCTTGTCTACATGCCGATAAGCTTTATTTAGGAAAAACTAATATAAAAATAATGTCTGGTTGCGGAAAGAAAAACAAAGCTGACAACTTCGGCTGTTAAATAATGATATTGACAGAAATGACTTTTTCACAAAGTTGCCGGATTGGTTTAATTTACAAACTTTGGTTGCGAGTAAATTATTTCTATCAAAAGTTATCTGGTTATATATTATTTAATATATTTCTGCAATTTACCGTTATAATTTTATAAATCCGTGAAGATAATCTGGTTCTGTAAGGAATAAAACAGAAAATGAATTTTTAACAAATTAAGAATATAGGTATAGACACAAAACTTTTCGAAATAGAAGCTCAAGAAAAAATTGTTTCCTAACCCAACAAGTCGCTGACAAATCACAAAAGGTTTTTTTAATTCGATGAAAAAAATGGCGTTCGCAGCACTGCGCTACTTTTTTGTCAAACAGAAGATGCCGTAATTAAAATTTTTCTAGGCTGCCTTGTTTTTGATATACGGGATGTTTTTGAGAATTGTGCATTTTGGGAGACCCCCATATCTCGGTTAATCCGTAACGTATCAAAAAGAAATAAAATGTTCTTTTTGCAGTTTTTTACGTAGAATCCAGTGATGTACTCAGATATTTTCTACATTCAATAGTTTTCAAGGAAAATAAACATATTTGCTTTTTTTAAACGGCTCACCCTATATATTTTTTAATAATATAATTTAGTTTGTAACAAGCTTCTCAAAAATATATAACACTTTATTTTTAGTCTTAGTATGAGGCCCGAAGCCCGAAATATACGTTTTTCAAAAATATACCATTTTTTTTTAGTAGGCCATGACGGGTATAATAAACAAACAAAAGAACACAGTCCTATGTGTCATAATAATAAAATCTTCTAATTCTGTCGGAGCATTCAGATTCTCTAAGTTATTTAAAATTTCTAATTAATAGTGAAAAATTAGTTTGTCTTAATTATGACAGAGCAGGTAAACTTTGAGAAGTACGACATGCTCGTTTGTTATATCAAGTGTAACGAAAATGCAGATGGAGCATTAGAAGTGTATTTGAATAGGTAAATATAAGCCCTTATGTAATAATTCTATGAAATTTATAAATTTTTTTATGCACGGCGAAGTAATTTTTTGAAATAAAGGAAGAATAATTATTTAACGACACATATTCTGGGAATATGCCTTTCGTTTTATTTTAATGATGGAAAGTATAAGAATAATTTAAAAATATTTACAGGCGTACCGATAATGATTTTTTCTAATTGAGATGTTTTTATGTCTCCTCTTCAATTATAAAAACCTTGTCTACATGCCGATAAGCTTTATTTAGGAAAAACTAATATAAAAATAATGTCTGGTTGCGGAAAGAAAAACAAAGCTGACAACTTCGGCTGTTAAATAATGATATTGACAGAAATGACTTTTTCACAAAGTTGCCGGATTGGTTTAATTTACAAACTTTGGTTGCGAGTAAATTATTTCTATCAAAAGTTATCTGGTTATATATTATTTAATATATTTCTGCAATTTACCGTTATAATTTTATAAATCCGTGAAGATAATCTGGTTCTGTAAGGAATAAAACAGAAAATGAATTTTTAACAAATTAAGAATATAGGTATAGACACAAAACTTTTCGAAATAGAAGCTCAAGAAAAAATTGTTTCCTAACCCAACAAGTCGCTGACAAATCACAAAAGGTTTTTTTAATTCGATGAAAAAAATGGCGTTCGCAGCACTGCGCTACTTTTTTGTCAAACAGAAGATGCCGTAATTAAAATTTTTCTAGGCTGCCTTGTTTTTGATATACGGGATGTTTTTGAGAATTGTGCATTTTGGGAGACCCCCATATCTCGGTTAATCCGTAACGTATCAAAAAGAAATAAAATGTTCTTTTTGCAGTTTTTTACGTAGAATCCAGTGATGTACTCAGATATTTTCTACATTCAATAGTTTTCAAGGAAAATAAACAAATTTGCTTTTTTTAAACGGCTCACCCTATATATTTTTTAATAATATAATTTAGTTTGTAACAAGCTTCTCAAAAATATATAACACTTTATTTTTAGTCTTAGTATGAGGCCCGAAGCCCGAAATATACGTTTTTCAAAAATATACCATTTTTTTTTAGTACGCCATGACGGGTATAATAAACAAACAAAAGAACACAGTCCTATGTGTCATAATAATAAAATCTTCTAATTCTGTCGGAGCATTCAGATTCTCTAAGTTATTTAAAATTTCTAATTAATAGTGAAAAATTAGTTTGTCTTAATTATGACAGAGCAGGTAAACTTTGAGAAGTACGACATGCTCGTTTGTTATATCAAGTGTAACGAAAATGCAGATGGAGCATTAGAAGTGTATTTGAATAGGTAAATATAAGCCCTTATGTAATAATTCTATGAAATTTATAAATTTTCTTAAATTACTTGTAGATATCCCGAAAGACGACAACCGGATAAACGAACTTTTTCAAGAATAAAATCAAATTTAATTGAACACAGTTCATTTTCTAAACCTCGCCCTACCACAAGGATAATCGCGAGACTGGTGAAATAAATGTGTTAGCTTCAATTGAAACAAATTCAAGTAGTTCTTGCAGAAAAGTTGAAGGTTCGATCGGAACAATTAAATCAAGAGTCCAAACAATCCTAAAAAAACACAATTTTAAGCCATGTAAAGTCCACCGTGTACTATCCTGGTGATGCACAGCACCGTATAGAGTTTTGCTATTGGTATTTACAAAATCTGAACAGGGAAAACAATTTTGAAAAAACCGTTATATGGTCTGATGAGGCTCATTTTACCATGTTTAATCGACAGAATACGAGATTTTCGTCTCAGGAAAATCAGCATGTAATATTTCCAATCGAACGGCAAGGCAGATTTGGCGTTAGCGTTTCATGCTTTATACTGAATAACAAAATAGTTTATAATATATTTGAAGGAAGCCTTAATAAGGCCAATAAATATTTGGAAATTCTGGAAAACGTTGTGCCAGAAATAATAGAAGATGTGCCCTTAGCTGGTCTCAATAACTTGCATCTTCAACAGGATGGAGCGCCCGCTCACAATGCTCAAATTGTAAGGGCCTACCTAGATAATACCTTCCCAGGTCGCAGGATTGGAACTAATAGACCTGTAAGATGGTCACCAAGGTCACCTGACTTGTCGGTTTTGGATTTCTTCTTATGGGGATACCTTCAAAATAAAATTTATTCCATTTAGTACCAAGCAATGGCAGATTTAAGAATTGCCATTGACAGAGCTTTAGGGAGTTACAAACGCAGCCGTTTATTATTTTTAATTCATTAAAGCGAATAAGAACCATGTGTGGAACATGTCTAAGGCATAATGGAGAACAATTTGAGCAATATTTATGAGGGAGTTCAATAGATTTTCAATTTTTGTGTCTAATATTTAATCACACCAGTATTTTTTTAACCCGTCATGGACTACTAAAAAAAAAATGGTATATTTTTGAAACCTCATTTAAAAAAGCAAATTTGATTATTTTCCTTCAAAACTATTGAATATAAAAAAAAATCTGAGTACGTCACTGGATTCTACGTAAAAAACTACAAAAAGAACATTTTATTTCTTTTTGATACGTTACGGGGTAACCGATATATGGGAGGTGTCCCAAAATGCACAATTCTCAAAAACATCCCGTATATCAAAAACAAGGCGGCCTAGAAAAATTCTATTACGGCATCTTCTGTTTGACAAAAAAGTAGCACAGTGTTGCGAAAACCGCATCATTCTATCTTTACTAATAACGGAGCCCGTAAAACTACCCAAAAATGGACGCCCTGTACAGAGGACGATTTTTATTCGTCGGTCATCTGCTGAATGCCTTCTGTCTGTCAATTCTAATTTGGAAGTCCTGTCAGTTGCACACAAAATGTCATGAGAACTTCAAAATGTCAACAAACGATAACAATTTCTAACCTCAAATTACTAATAACGGGAATTCAGGAAATATAAACTTTTCTTTTTCGGAAATTAGCTAAGAGATATAGAGAAATAATGTTGATGAATAAAATGAAATGACAGCTAACAGAGGGGGAATCATTTAGCTTATAACATGAAACAGTGAAACAAAATTAAAAAGTCAAATAAATAAACGTCTAAAATGAAAGAAAAATACGACAAATCGCACTCGATCGTCCTCAAGCCTCGGTAGTATAGCTTAAAATAAATTAGGCTTAGGTATGATAAACAACAGAGCAAAGTTGTCAGATAAACCTCTTTGTCGGACCGCATGTCAGTCAACTTTAGATGTAAATAAAAGTAACGTTATAAACCTAAAAAAAGGAACAAAATACAAACTAACTAAACAAACAAAACCCAAGGTAAACTTTTAAATATACGTATTCAGTCATCTATTGTTACGTTATTTAATTATATGTTTAATTATTTAAATTAGCCATCATAATGTGATGCAATATTAATCCATAAATCGTTTTAAATTCAAGACCAAAAAAAAAGTATTTACGTGTATTAAATTAATTAATACTCGACATTACGCATGCTAACCTGAAATATTGATACCCACTACAGTCCCTTTCCTAGTACAGCTTCAGTGACTAATATATTTTTTAAAACATTTATCTTGATAGATTATTAACTTAATGCTTCCCCTATACTTACTTTATGCATTGTTGCTATCAATTTTTGTAAAATATCTATTCATATAATTAATGTACGGTAAAACTTTTTAATTGTAACTATTAGATGTAACCTGTAATGCAAGATTGTGGGAAGTTGCAGACTTTAATAAAATAATAATACATAATTTGGAATATTGGTTCTTTTTCAGAATTATTGAAGGATATAAGGAATAAAACAGGTTGGGGAAGAGTAGGTCACGGTTGAAGAGTGCGTCTTAGAATCTTTCCAATTCCAAAATAAAGCAGACAAACCAGAGACTAGCAATGTACATAAATTACAAAGGAAAAGCGGTTGCTGAGCAAGTACATAAGGTATCGAAACTATTGTTTTTCAAATACGTAACACCTAAATGGTGCCTAATTAAAAAGAAACTATACATGGTGTTTTTAAAAGATCTATCAAAGCTCGTGGGCCGATTCCTTACCCAATAATAAGACAAATAGTTCCTATAAAGATACAGGGTGTCAACATTTTTTCGGTGTTTTCAAGATAATTCCGATATTACTTTAATAATTTGAGTGAAATTTGGGTTATGAAAAGTACCTTAAATAGCACATATTTTGGCAATAAGAATGTGTGAATACAATACTAGATTTTTGTACTTATTTATTTCAAACTTGATATTTTACGGTTTTGATAATAGTACCTATATTAAGATACAAGTGTCATAAGACATTATCTGAGAGTACGCGTTTAATTTAGAAAACGACCCGCGAAGCGGGGAATTTTCTAAAGTACAAGTCTTATGAACCGTGTATTTTATAATACTTTTTCTATTTGGGTCTTTAAAGTCTGAAAAACTTCAAAAAATATAATAGATTTTTTCCATTTGAATTAATATTTTCTTTTTGGGTTGGCAATACTTTTACAATTTCATAAAATGTTACAAGTATCAAATATGCCATGATAGAAACAATAGAACATTACAAAGCTTCTTCCCATCCGTAATAATAAATATATTATTAAAGTTGATAAAAATGAGTCAGGAAGAAAGTTGTATCAGAAATACGTGAAATTGCAGAAAATAATCTAGACACACTTTTAAAAAGAATATGCAAAACTTTGAGTTATGGTGCGAGCAGAACAAAGTTGAAAATATTGAACAAAATAAAATAATAATAACAATTAATGCCCAGGAAATGTCTATAATAACTATAAATAAGTAATATGTATAATACTATATTGAATTAAAAATAAAAATAGTACTTTATTGAATAAAACTTTAGAAATAGAGCATAAGCTGGAAGAGATTTCTATTATTTTTAGGTTATGTTGTTTTATAGTTGTGACTAGAAATTAGTTGACGGACACCGTCAGCATGTTACATATTTCCGAGTATAGGTATTTCAGATAAATATCTAGTAAAAATGATCTATAGGTTAGTATTTTAAAGTTTTCTATAAAAAATTTTTGTCGAATCCATAATGCCTAGAAAACTAATTTCCACGAAATCGAAGTAAACCTAAAATTCGAACCCTACTTGCTGCCAACATAAAAAAATAAAATTTCAGTTTCATAAAGTGGCAGGTTATTCAATATTTTTGCATTTCATAATGTAGCCATTATGAAACCCAAATAGAAAAAATTGCATTTATCTTGTAAAAGAAGCCGACTCCAAATAAATATTCAGGAATGTTTTTTAGCCTTTTAAATTTCTAGTAAACGGTGCACTGCCTTTTGCACATGCCGTATCTGTTTTTGTTGAAAATTATTAGGCACGCCCCTGGTAAACCGGTTCACACGTTTTTATTGCTAAAATATGTGCTATTTTAAGTAGGTACTATTAATAACCAAAATTTCACTGAAATTACTAAAGCCATTTCGGAATTGTCTTGAAAACACCGAAAAAATTTGAATATTTTAACATCATGTATCTTTTCAATGAAACATTTGTTCCCATGTTGATACGAACTATTTGTCTAGCGATGCCACATGATTTTTAAACACCCTGTATAGGTTATCATTGTTCTCTATGGTAAATGCTTGGTAGTTATTGAATTTTGGGTACAAAATGGCTTTTAAATATAGAAATACAGCTCTTTATAAGCAGCTGACAGGCAGTCATTTGGCAACATGGCCGTTTATGTTCAGTTTCAGGTTCTCATACCTGCCTACTGTATCTCTGCGAACTGTTATAAAACGTATTTGAATTCCTTTTGTGTACGTATACCACGGTATACCATACCACGGTTGAGTTTGAGTCGCCTGCAGAAGATTGTCCTTATTACAAAGGCATGCGCTTCTAGTCTCGAGTAAAGGTGAACATATATTCGGAAAGTAGTTTTGATATTTCAAGCGCTTGCTTTGTGCTTCTGCATAAAGAGAGAAAGACGTAATGCAATAAGCCAACAACCTGTTGTGAAACACGTTTTTGATATCGTGTTATGCTGTTTTTGGTATTATAATAGTCGTGAATTATCGAATAATTATTTAACTTGGTAGTATATGGGTATAAGTTCTGGGAACCTTATAAATAGATTTGTTTTCGACCAAGGTTTACTCGGTTAATTCAAGTCTTTACTAGTACCTAATAATGTGTTTCTTAATACAGGATGTAGTCATATTACTATATAGTAGCTTGTATCGACGAAATTAACAACGATTAAGCCACTAATTATGCATAATATGATGAGTTCACTACGAACGATCATTGTATATACCAGGTGAACACTATAACTAATATAAAACTATTAAATTGGCAATATTTCGAAAACTACAAATTTTGGGAATAGACACCCTTATACAAACCCTTATTTTTAATGTTAAATTGGAAACAATTTGGGGATTTCCATTTTTTAACGAGGAATACAACCCAAATTAAATAATAAAGGCTTCCTTAGAGGAGAAGTTAATAAAGTCGGTACGGTGTATGAAGTCCGCTAAGCAATAAAACCTCTCGAGCAGGGTAGTCGGTGGCTCTCAAACAATAAATTATATTTTAGGTATTTTCTAAATAAAATAATTTAAAGTAAATAAAAAATTAGTTTAGGCAAAGAAAAATAATTATTTTTTAGCTTTTATAGTATGTATTTAGGCAAATTAGTTTTACGAATTCTTTTTTTATAAAGTTTTGGTTCTAAAAAGAAGAGTCTTGCGATAGAACGTACCTACTTGTAGAACGAACGAACGAACAAACCCGTACTTTACTAAAAACAGTCTTCCTCTGCATTTGAAATTTCATCCATGCTTTCAGACTCGTCAGAATCATTATCATCATCCTTCATCGGTCTTACTTCGTCTATAACCTGTTCTGTCTCATAAGATTCAAAAATAATTTTTTCCGTCTTACTTCGTCTATAACCTGTTCTGTCTCATAAGATTCAAAAATAATTTTTTCCGTGTCCATTTCCGCCATTCTTCTTTGCCCACTTGGCTAAGCGCCTCCTCCCATAACTTTATAACGCTAGGTTTACTGATATTTTTACAGGCATGTTTGTCATAATAATTTTTGCTAATACCCCATATCAATTCAATTGCATTGTAATGGCAATGGTAGGGCGGTAATCTCAAAACTTTATGTCCATATTTGAGGGCTAATTCGTCAACGACATATTTTTTTTTAAATGACTGGTCTTTACACTTGCTTAAAAGATCACTTTTTAAAAATAAATCTTCATGGTTTATGTTTTTCTTTGACAACCACTCTCCACTTCTTCCTTTTTCCAGCAGCTTGTAGGAAATTTCTCTTTGAGTCTCGTATGGTAAGAGGCATTGTCTAAAACAATTAAGGAAGGGTTTTCTAAACTTTTTAAAAGTGTTTCCTCGAACCAATACTCAAAAATTTCAGCATCCATATTGCCGTGATAATCATCAGTATTTTTTGTTGATGAAAATATGGCACTGAACAAACCCGAACAAACCCTTCTTCATTGCCAGCATGTATTATTATATACCTTTTTCCATTTTTCGAATCATCCTGCCAAGACGATTTTGTTGAAGTTCCGTTTGCATATATCCATGTTTCGTCCAGAAAAACAACTTGCCTTGACAATTCCGAATTTTAATTATTTCTTGGAAAATAGTGATTATTATATAGATTTAACTATAATGATCCCAAAATAACTAAATTCTAGGAAAAAGTACCTGAGAACATCTTTAACTTATTGACGCAACATCTTTTTCATTTGATAAATAAAAAAAAACTATGAGTGAAAAATAAACTAGATAAAAATATTTATAGCGGTACATAATTCTAAGATAATTTTGTTTTAGAACCGCTGATTTTGCTCAGCCGACTACAGTGAACCAGTGGAATGTTCGCTACGATAAAGTATATCAAAGGTATTGTTAACTTAACCGTCTTACTGTTTAACAACCTTTAATGATTTAATCCGATATCGGACTGCAAACGTCATTCTAGATATAAAACCTTAAATATGTCAAACATGGTTAGCCTACACACCAAATTGCTAACATTTTTAGGTAATTTACAAATTACTTAGGTCAAAGTCGGCATTGATGAACTACGTTATATTGCTAGGTTCCATGTTACCCATAATATCTTAATGTGGTTAATATTCGAAGATTAGAAATGATAGAATTTAGCTGAAGTCTGAGCTCGATCTATTTGTAAGATAATATAAACAAAAACGTTTAAAATTTAAGAAACACTGTATTTATTAATATAATTAGGTAAAAGAAAGATAAAAATCATATATCTACATAATTATTGAGCATTGATCATTACATTTAGTCATAATTTTGGGATGGCGATTTATTTGCAGGGGAGTTTAGTTCCAGTTGCAGCTGTCGATGGCACATATTGCCGGTCTGGAATAATGCAATAGATGAATCTGTTTATGTACTTCATAGGCGTACGTATTTTCTTTGCGAACTATTTTTCTGTAAAAGATCTATTTCACTAAGCAAAAAATAATTAGTCGACAGATTTATCGTTTAATAATAATTTACATCGTATTGAGTATTTTAGCTTCTTAAGTTAGTCACACTTGCTGCTAAAGGACCGGTGCATCATCAATATACAGCTAAATATGTTACTTATGTAACACGTATGACGGTGGACTTTAGCTAGCAGCCACTAAATAAATATTTCGACATCTATTTGACCAACAGTTAAAACTTGAATAGCCAACCGCTAAAATACTAGCTACACATTGATGAATCTGTCCGCAGAGTCATAATTCGATTTTAAATATACAGGGTGTGATTCCTTAGGTCATTTTATAAAGAAAAGTTCATATGAACATATGTCCGCAACGGTGTTGTTTTTTTATTTTTTAAATGGTTATTTTTTAATATTTCCGAAAGTACTTTTAGTAATTTAGTGGTTTTAATCAAGAACGGTGCATCTGACCAGAAAAACTCAAGATACCGTTTTTATGTAGAATTGACCAGGCTAATCAGAAAAAATATCCACATGGAAAAATGTCAGTGGCGTACCATCTTTCTTTAAAAAATATCAGAGGACATGTTTGCAGGGACGCCACTGGTGGAACAATTGAATAACTTTTCTAACTAAAATGTGTGGTTCTATATCCTATTTATACATACCGAAATTGAAAATAATATGTAAAGTACTTTCGGAGATATTAAAAAATAACCATTTAAAAAATAAAAATTCAACATCCTGTAGCAAAAAATTTAAGCCGTTGCGGACGTATATTCATATGAACTTTTCTTTATAAAATGACCTAAGGAATCACACCGGGAAATATTAGCACGTCATTAAGGAACACCCTGTATAAGGCTGGTGGCAATGCAAAGTTCTTTGATACGAGACATATTAAAATAACACCACAGCAAGCCAAATCATATTTTATTAATTTGATAACATTAATCGAATGCGTATCATATTTTGTGATATTGTAAGAGCGACAAAAGGAAGCAAATCATATTTTATTATAATTATGATAACATTATGCGTAACATATTTTATGATATTGTGATAGCGCCAAAAGTAAGAAAATCATAATTTAATATACCGTAATAATATTATCAGAATGTAAATCATATTACGGAATTTATATCATATTTCATAACATTTCGATAGCGCCAAACCATATTGTTCATAAAATGGCCACAGGGAAGCAAATTATATATATACATATTATGATAGCATTGTGAAGCCTTGTTCACTTTATTATATTATTATATTGTCTAATTCACATGAGTGCCGATTTATTTTCGTGTTTTTTTTTCAATTATCGCAGATATAATATGCATACAGGGTTTGTTCGATATCTAAATCTCTAAATATTGAGGTTAGGTCAGGGGTGACGAACCTAAGGCACGCGAGCCAGAGGTGACACGTTCTAAAATTTTGTTCGCAGGCGTTTTTTTTTAAATATTAGCAATAGCTTGGCACGTCATTATATTTTTTTGGCACGCATAATGACAAAGGTTCACCAGCCCTGGATTAGGTTATGAGTTTTATTATTTTCTTGGAACGATATATTTATGCAATTGGAATGTCGGATGGGGTAAAGGGCCTGCACATTAAAAAAATTACATATATTTGTCTTCTTTTTTATGCTACATTTAAAAAAGGTAACTGAGAAATGTTAGGTAATCCATTAAACTTAATAAGTGTTTGGGTACAGGAGTAATAGGATAAGTTGTTTGGGTAAAGGAGTAATGGGATAAGTACCGATTTATTTTTGATTTTTACAATTATCAAAGATAGAATATCCATACGGTAAGTATAAACCTGATTTACGTAATTATATTTGTTGTATTAATAATTTCAATATTGTTTTAAGCAAATATGTAAAACTTTATTATAATTGACAAATTAACAACATTTAACTCCATCTCTATAAATATTGAGGATAGGTTATGAGTTTTATGATTTTCTTGGAATTATATGTATTTATTTAAAGTTAAGATTAATTTAATTTGGTAAAATTAAAAAATAAAAGTTTCGGCTCTTTGAACCTTTATGGTCTAGGATAGTTTTACACGAATAGCGATGGTAGCGCGCTTAGCGGAAAGGAGAAGAACCAAGAACTGACAGCAGACCAGTGGAAAGAATACATCGTTCGACTGAATACATCCATTTTGTTTGCGTTAATTAATACCTAAATAAAAGTCCTTAAGAAGTAAAAAAGTTCTTATGATTAAACAATCCACTAAGTCAAGAGGTGAAACAACGCCTGATCAGCATTAATCTAATTAACAAATAGGAACAGAAACTATAAAAATGTATTCACACAATACATAAGTAATTAGCGCAAGCAAATAGGAGAATAGCTTTTATTTTTAGGTAAAACCAGGTAAGTAAGCTAAAATATTCGAATAATTGGGAACTGTATCTGTGGTCGTAGGAAAAATTGTTTACATTACTTGTGTGAAAGTGACTTTCTCAAACTCGGCGGACTTCCGCACTCGGCTGGTGCCTACCACTTTCAACACTCGTTATATATTTATTTATTTATTCAGGATAACAAACAGGCAAAGCCCAATACAGTATCCACTTAATATGTTATGTGGTTAATTGAGATAACAAAAAGATATTATTAATAAATCAATAATTAAATTAATAGATTTTAAGATATAATTTATAAAAACTATAATCTATTTACTTTGATAGTGCAGAGAAAAAAAAAACAAAAAACCTTAAACAATCACTCCAATAAATATTCCTTTACTGTTTTCCTTATCACGGCTTGTGACACTAAAAAAAATCAATATCAAGATTGCAACAATATAAGTTTGATAATCTCATGATGATAGCTCATCATTCTGCATAAAGTTATGTAATATACAAACGTACAAATATTGTGAGGTTCTCCCCACTGTACAGTATGTGTGATCTGTATCCCTTTGCCTCCAGCAACTCACAATTGTGACACATCCAACCATATAGGAAATTATATATATTTTTTAAATGGGGTATTACGTAGTCAAGTGGCCTAAAAATGAGATCTGAAAGAGCTGGAGGGGCATCCAGACGAAGTTTTTGACTTTCTTGATGAACTTGATTCTGACCTGGAAATCAACGGAGATGACTATGACTTAGAGGATGATGGTGAGCTTAGTGAAATTGATGCCGCCACCGAGGCTGATCAGATGAATATATTGGAGTCTGAAAGTACAAGTTCGGATGAAGAAGGGGATAATTTACCATTATCCCATTTTCAGAAATTCAGCTGGCGTAAGGGATTCTTTCAACCAAAACCAGATCCAGTTAGTAAGAAGGTTCGCAATCCAGAAGTTAAAATTTTGACACCGTGGCAGTATTTCGAAAGGTAATTGAACGATGACTTTTTTCAGTCGGGAGCAGAATTTTCAGCCCAATACTACCATCAAAAACGGGAAAAGTCTTACGTGTATCTTCACAAAAATGTTTTGGTATGCACGCTATCATGGGAGTTATTAAGTTTCCACGAATACATCTTTATTGGAATGCCAAGTTTCTATTACCTCTTGTATCTGACGCTATGACCAGAGATAAATTTTATTTGCTTCGAGTAAATTTTCATGTTGTCGACTACCTGGCTATCACCGAGGAACAGAAGAAGGCTACCAAATTTTGGAAAGTGCAACCTATGATTGATTTAATCAGAGATCGATGTCGTCAGATACCAAGAACGAGTAAGGCTTTTTCAATCGACGAACAGATGATCCCTTTCCTTGGTCACTGTCCTATTCGACAATTCGTTAAAAATAAATCACGACCAGTAGGACTCAAAATCTTTGTTGTAACTGGAACTGTGCTTGACTTTGAGATCTATCAGGGATTGACAACGAACTTACCTAATGGAGATTTAGGATTAGGCCCTTCAGTAGTATTGCGGCTAGTTGAGACACTACCTCAAGGAAGCTCAGTATTTTTTGACAGATACGCTGTTGAATAAGTTAGCAGAAATAAATATTGATGGTACTGGCACTATTATGTCAAATCAGCTTAAACGATGCGACTTTAAAATTGACAAAAGTATGTCACGTGGAGAATCTGAAGAGCTCGTCAGCAGTAATAATAAAATTTCCGCAACAAAATGGAAAGATAACAAATCTGTTATTATGCGTTCAACAGCATATATGGATCACAACCGGAAGAAACAGTGCAAAGGTGGGATAAGAGCAGAAAAGAGAGGATAGAAATAAATTGTCCAAAAGTAGTAAAGGTTTACAACCAAAGCATGGGAGGAGTCGACATTTGCGACCAAATGCTGGAATATTATAGATCTTTTTTCAGGACCAAAAAATGGCCCTTGAAGGTAATTTTACATTTGTTTGATTTAGCGATTGTAAATTCTTGGAAACAATATAGATATGACCACGAATTCGCTAGATTTAAACAATAACCTTTGGGACTATTAGACTTTAGGTCGCAACTAGGAGAATACTTGGTATCAGGAACAAAAAAACGTAAACAAGAAGAAGAGGGTGAAACGCAGGGAAACACAGAACCAGAAACTACCAAGAAGAGGCGAAAAACTGCTTACTCACCGTGTGAAGATAAGCAATTTGATGGATTTGAACACTGGCCGGTAAATGACGAATTGAAGGACCCTCTCAGCTGCAGATTTCGTGGGTGTACTAGCCGATCTAGAATCAGATGTATGAAGTGTAACGTATATTTGTGTTTAAATAAATCAAGAAACTGTTTTTTGATGTTCCATAAAATATAAATATCTTGATTATTTTTATAATTAAAAAAAAAATAATGTTTCTTCTTTCCTGGGTTTCTGCTGTTTAATATATGTACTTGAATAATCACAACAATTTTGACTTTTAATTGTAAGAACTCAAAATTGACAACGCTACTGCTGTTCAGAATTGCGACTGTTGGCTCCCGATACTCACAAATGTTAGTCTGTTCACAATTGTGATATTCAGTATTGAGAACCAAGCCTCACAATTGTGAACGTCCTGGAATTCCCGGAAATTTAACAGGATTCTCTGTTCTTTTAGTTCTTTACGATATCCAATCATATGTCCAAAGAAAAATTTAAGTGTTATGGTAATAACGAAGAAAAAAGTTTCGGGAGTCAAAGGGGTATAATGGGAGTGATGTCAATGTTGACCTTTTTAACTCCTCACTACCGGAAAAATGTCGGTTTATTAAACGCTGAAAAGCTCTGCCATGATTTTTAGTTTTTTCTTAGTTTCTAGTTATCTTGTTTTTGATTTTTGAAATATTCTGTTTTATTATTTTGTTATTCTGTATTATTTATCTTGGTTTCTGCCTTGTAATTAGGTTTATCAAAACCTATAAGGCATGTACTTAAATAAAATAAAATATACTATTTCTGATGATATAGAATTGTTTCATCATTGGAAAATAAAATTATAAACTTTTTATTGTTGGAAAGAAAAAAATTCCAGCGCCCCCCGACTATCGATTTGAGAATAAAATTCTAATTCTCTCAATATTTTCATAGTCACCTAGATACGTGGAATTAGTCGCAAGTATCTGTAAATGTGTGAATTTAAAGTACCAGTCTGCAAATGTAACTTGACAAGGTGGAGTTCATTGATCGCCGATGACCCAACGTTCCAGAGAAATACATGGCGGTAAATTAATAATACACTGTCCCATGTAACCAACTTAAACTGTTTTACGTTAATTTGCGGCCATATTAACTTATGATATTTTGAATTACACACGGGTCCGCCTTTAAGTATTAAATTCCCTTTTTGATTTACTAGGAAGTTTGTGTCCCTGAACTCGACACTAATGATATATAAATGTAGTTTAAAAACATGAAATTACAACAATCATAATAACAGTGGTCTATGTACGTTGTGACGTCAGCCAAATAATTACACAGGCCTGCATTTTTTAACAGTTTGCAAGTTGATTTTGCAAAATTTTAAATGATTTCGAGTAATTGGGTAGCGCTGAATTCAATTCTGCTTTAGTTTTTCACGTAAAACTGGATTTATAAACTTGACGTTACGATTGACGGTGCCGTTTGACGGTCGACATAAACCAATTTTATCTTTTGACGGTGGACGGTCCTAGCAAGTTCACAGAGCCAATCACAATCGTGTTTGCCTGTCACGTGATATTTAGTAAATATTATTTTACTTTATATCATGGTATTAACTATTTTAAAGTATAATGTTGATATTGAATCATTCAGATCACATAAACACCAAAATTAATATAATCACATAAAAATATAGAAAAGCCGAGAGAACTGTTTTTTCTCGCTACATTCTTCACAAAAAATGCTGTAGTAATATTTCTTGCTGCTACCGCCTGATTCCTCTTCCTCTAAAATCACATCATCCTACTCTGTGTCAGATTCATAATCAGGAACTTCTTCATAGTTAGGATCGGCAACGGAATCATCATCACTGCTTATGTCTAATTCGCCATCTGCTTTCACTTCTTTGTAATATTTCCAGAGTGTAGCAAGTTCAGCTTCATAACTATTCTTATTCATGTTGTATATCGATACGACAAAATAATATAAACACTTTTTAATAAAAATTTAGAGAATAACAAGTAAAAGCAAAAATTTAGAGATTTCCCGAAAACTAACACTAATGCACGGGTTGGTCTCACTGGACTTTACCAGGTAGAACTGCGATCTCCAGATGAACTAAATTTGTCTTGAATCCATATTTTAAGTTGTGGAAGGAGTCGGGAACAACCCGTGCACTGTAAGGTTAAACTTTTTCAAGACGAAATGTCCACAAATATAACAAAAATCATCTGGTTTGTTTTTGCAACACCGGCTAGACATATATCAAATGCCACGCACAAAAGTATACAAAAAATACATTTTACTTGCTTACTGTTCAAAACTCAGAGCTAGAATAAACCAAATGATATTAAAATATAAATTTTGTTTGGAGTGATAAACTTAAAACCTTTCTTCTTCGCAGTATAGTTGTTGCAGAATTATACCGTTGACTCTTACTGCCATAAATAAACTACCTGATCAAACCCTATTGTATACGCCTGAACCTCTTCAAAGCTCAATAAATGGGATCAGGGCCGGCTTGAAAATGTATACCACACCACATGATTTATTTTTATAATTTAAAATAAATAGATAGGTATTTTTAGTTGTAGGTACCTATAATAAATGTAAAATAATGATAACAATTAATGATAATTGAAAGTAATATAATTTAAAAGTATAACTATTAGGATGACAAGTACAATAAAAATAATTAATTAAATTCTAAGAAACTATTGATAATTTATTCAAAATTTAACTCTGTATCACTATCACTATCTTCATCTAAGCCTAAACTTATAATTAAGGGTTGAACATTTGTAATCATACAATTGTAAGAATTTTCCACTTTAAGTACATGCTGTACACAGTTTTTCCAGCTGTCTGCAGAAATTTTTCTTACTTCGTTTTTAATTAATTCTACTACAGATGCATTTAATGTAGGTGAAATATTATTTCTCCTAATATTGGATTTTAATTGGTGCCATATTAGCTCAATAGGATTGAATAAACAATAGTACGGAGGAAGACGCAACACTGTATGTCCATTTTCTGCTGCAAGTTTGTCACACTCGTATTCCGTATTTATTTTAAAAGCTTTTAATACTTCTAGCAGTTCTCGTTTCTTCAAAATATAAATCATTTTCAATCATAAAATTTTGAATTTCTGCCTTTGTATTATTAGAATTGGGAATGATTTTTGCTTGCCCACTATGATTTTCAGGTATATTTTTAAGGAGTTTATGTTTAAACCAATCTTCAAAAAGTTGTGCGTCGGTATCTTGATGGTAATCTAAAGAAGAATCTGCTATGTTTTTAGCTGAAAACAACAGACAATTTGGAACAAACCCGTTCTCTGAACCAGCATGTAATATTGTGATTCTTTTGCCTTTATTTGATGGTGCCTTGGTTTGACATTTTTTGGAAGAATCATCCCAACCTTTTCTTGGAGTGTCATGGGTATCGAACCATGTTTCGTCAAGGTAAATAATTGGACGATTTTCTTCTCTAAATTGTTTAACAGCTGTTAAATATTTAAGTCTCCATTCCCGACACTTGAAGATGCCCCCCTATCAGCACAATTCCAAGGACGCCACATTCTACCACTAATAAGCCTAACTAAAAATTACTCGCCGGAAAACCAATAAAGATTAAAATTATTAAAAATCACTTTGTATTTATATATCCATCAGGCATAGGTATAAATTGAATTTGTATACCTTCCTGGTCCGGCTCTGCTCGAAAAGGTTTTAAAATTTGGGATTTCCCTATTTATTTTATGGTCGAATAGATAATGAGGTTTTGTTGCAGTCAAGAGATCAACGCTATAATTCGGCAAAAACTATACTAACAAAGTTAAGGTATAATAAATAGCATTTAACAGGTCAAAATTCCTGAAAATCTTTAGCAATTAATACATATTATTATAATAAAATATTTACCTCAGATAATGACAGCCATAAAAAAATGAGCGCCTACTTAATAAATTTCCTGAGAAACACCACAGAAAATCATTTTTGTGTTAATACCTAGAATTTGAAATCCTATATTCATTTTAAAATGTATTAAAATGTCTATTCACATCACAAATTTCATGCAGGCGTTTGTTATAGACGCAAAATCAAAAGAATGTGTTCATCTTTCAGTCTTTGTGAGACCCTAATTTTTTGCATGATTTTTAATAAATATACCAAAATATATGGAAATGTTTTTCGTTCATAGCAAAATATGTCTTAAGAGTGGCACACTGTCTTGAAGCCGTAAACTATGTTTGTTACACGAATTCAATCGCTATTTATGTATCTAGTGCAAAAAGTTATCGTTTAGTTTACTTATCGCAATGTTTGTATGTGCGGCGTGTCCCCGGATCGATGCCTGAATAGGTGAAAAAGACAAACATTTTGAGTTGATAACACTGGGGAACAGCAAAAATGTTTCCGAGACCAAAATAGCAAAATCTTACTTATTTTATTATACTAATTAACAATCTGTCTTGCAAAAGGCTCAGTTGGCTCCGGTTTTATAGATCCATCCCAATTATGATAATTTACCTACCTGCCCTTAATATATGGGAAAATTTCACCATTAAATGAGAAATACCTGGATTTATTATAACAGGTGTACTTTATAAGGGGTTTAAATACATATAATATAAACCCTAAATTGTTAGTTAGTTGTATTTCAACCACCAGTTGATCGAGAGCTGTTCGTATTTGAGAAATTAGAGAGTTTTGAGCAACATGTCGCGAGTTTGTGTAAATAAGCCGGATCATTTTTGTTATATATGTGGTGAAATGACTTTTGTGAAACAAAAACGTACGCTTAGCCCTTTAATAAAAAAGGCTTACCACTTGTATTTTGGCTGCAAAGTTGGAGACCAGGATAAAAATTGGACTCCCCATATCTGCTGCTACAAATGTGCGTCCAACATTCGCGGCTGGCTAAGTGGAAAAAACCGTAAGATGCCCTTCGCTGTTCCTATGATCTGGCGAGAACCGAAAGACCACGTTACTGACTGTTACTTTTGTTTGACACCTCCCATCAAAAAAGGCTTTTCAGAGAAAAAAAGGTCTGCGATACAGTATCCAAATTTACAATCCGCCATACGCCCGGTGCCTCATAGTGACGAGTTGCCTATACCTAATCCACCTCAGGAATATACCCTTCATTCTGATGATGATCAAGAGGATTCAAACGGTAGTGTACCGGAAAATGTCGCCGGCCCATCAACCTCGCAAGACTCCGATTTTGTCTGTGAACTTCCAAGTAAAAAGCCTCACAAAATAAGTCAAAGTGAATTAAGTGACCTTATAAGGGATTTGGAAC
The DNA here is from genome assembly GCA_963991005.1 of Barypeithes pellucidus. Lineage (NCBI taxonomy): Eukaryota > Metazoa > Arthropoda > Insecta > Coleoptera > Curculionidae > Barypeithes > Barypeithes pellucidus. The sequence continues at coordinate 25,374,623 of OZ022559.1, forward strand.
TGCCCAAGACAAAAGCAGAACTATTGGCCTCTCGATTGCAACAATGGAATTTACTTGAAGATGAAGTAAAAGTTTCTGTGTACCGAAGCCGTCAGAAAAACCTAACACCATTTTTTAACATGGATAACAATTTGGTAGCCTGTAGGGACATTGAGGGATTAATGGCAGCTTTAAATCTGGACTATGATCCAAAAGACTGGAGACTTTTCATTGATTCCTCAAAAGTAAGTCTTAAAGCTGTGTTACTCCATAATGGAAACAAATTGCCTTCAGTCCCAATTGGTCATGCAGTCCATATGAAAGAAACATATAGCAATTTGAAATTGTTACTTGAGACCATACAATATGAAAGATATAAATGGCAAATTTGTGGGGATTTAAAAGTTGTGGCGATCTTGCTTGGAATGCAGCTAGGTTATACCAAATACTGCTGCTTCCTCTGCGAATGGGACAGTCGAGCACGATCGGATCACTACAGAAAGAAAATTTGGCCACCGAGAGAGTCTTTTGAGCCAGGAAAGAAAAATGTGACCAGCGCGCCATTAGTTGCCCCAGAAAAGATTTTACTACCGCCACTTCATATAAAATTGGGACTTATGAAAAATTTTGTGAAGGCAATGGACAAAGAAGGCCGTGCTTTTAGTTATTTAAAAGAAAAGTTCCCTAGAATCAGTGACGCTAAAATTAAAGAGGGAATATTTGTGGGTCCCCAGATTAGGAAACTTTTCGGAGATGCGCAATTCGATTCCATACTTGAAGGCAAGGAAAAAGACGCTTGGGATGCCTTTAAAATGGTTGCAAAAAATTTCTTGGGAAACATAAAAGCAGAAAATTATAAAGACCTGGTTGCCCAACTTCTTTTGTGTTACCAAAACCTAGGGTGTAATATGTCGTTGAAAATTCATTTCCTGGATTCTCATCTGGATTACTTTCCGGAAAATTGTGGTGCTGTAAGTGACGAACACGGTGAGAGGTTCCACCAGGATATTTCGAACATGGAAAGAAGATATCAGGGAAAATGGAACTGTGAGATGTTAGCCGACTACTGCTGGACTATTACGAGAGATGCCCCAGAGGCTGCTTTCAAAAGGCAAGCTAAGAAGCGCAAAATGAGTGTCTAAACTTTGGATTCAATGATAAAAATGTGCTATTTAGTTGCTTTTGTTGAACCAACAATATATTGTTATCTGTATTTTGTATGTCCATTGTATATGCCTATGAATTAAAATTTTGTAACAAATAATTGAGATTTTTTTTTTGCGAGCCAACTAAAATCTTTAATAGGTATTTTTTAGTTACTTGGGTACAGTTGAATCCAAAAAAATAGGTTTTGTTCAGGAAACAAAAAAAAAGTTGAAATTTGTTTCCCAGTGTAATTTATCTCCTGGAGTTCAGCCCTGCTTGGATAGAATCCAATTTGTGTCATAATTTTAATTAATTAATTAATTTGAAAATCAAGTATGCCTTAGAAAATTACAAAAAAAGTGTTCACCACTAATAAAGTATGTGTAGTAAAGACTGAGTACAAGTACAAAATTTTAAAGTCCTATACCTACTTTGATATTTTGCATTATTATTGAAGATATTTAAAAAGATTCTTCAAATAAAGTTATCCAAAAGAATAAATTAAACACGGTCGGTTTATTTTCATGCGTCTAATTAGGCATTTAGGTGGAAAAAAAACTATGCGAAATATCAAAGTAGGCTTAGGACTTTTAAATTTTGTTTTCATACTCAGTTTTTCTTTTTGAACATAAAATTTCTTGGATCTCCTAAATAAAATGCATTTTAACTAGTGGAAAAATGATATTTTTCATCTTGACAACACACGAGATCGTTTCTAAATGGGAATATTTAATCCTCATTAATGTTGGATCATTTCTACACGTTCCCTTCTGAGAATGCTTTCGATTGGATAAACGTAGTATGCATAGAAGGTAAAGATGCATTTAACTGCCGAAGAATTGATTAAAAGAATTGACTTAAAAGTAAAGGTATTTAATAAAAACTTATGTGATTTTTTAGATATTTTTTTATAAAAAGGAGAGTACCATCGCGGACCTGTGTAAGTGTATGGCCACAACGGCGCACCGCACAGCGCCCTCACTCATAGCCTGGTACCATAGCACCGCACAGTAGTGACCACAACGGCGCACCGACCCTCGCTCATTGCCTTGCCTGTTGATCAGTTTGTCTCTCGACATCGAGATATAAACATGGACTGTGCGTTGTCATCTTCTTCCTATGAAGAAGATATTATTTTTGACGCTAATATAACCAAGTGATATATGTAAGTGATATATGTTTAAACAGAAATCAAGATTACCAGTGCATCCTATTAACGCAAAGCGAAGATTTTATGGAGAATTTTAACACCTTTATAAAGATCTAAGGAAAGATCCCAACGGTTTTGTGAATATGTGAGAATGCATATAAATACTAGATTTTTGTTTAAGCATATAAGTACCATTTTGTTATATTATAGTCTAAAAGAAGTGTCCAAAACAGCGCACAGTCCATGCTTATATCTCGATGTCGAGGGACTGTGCGAAGCTCAAGCGAGGCTGTGCGGTGCTATGGTACAAGGCTATGGGCGAGGGGTGGTGCGCCGTTGTAGACACAGACTAAGCCACGAAATTTTACAAAAAAATCTTTCTGTATGTGTGAAGTAAATTTAAAAATACATCTTGTTTATAACGTAATATAGTTTATTCAGTAAGCTACTGGTATTGAAACACATGTTGAAAACCAAAAACTTATCATCAAGGTTTCAGTATACGCACGATATATATTTAACCGCAAGGTCTCGAACCAATTTTTAAAGTTAAATCCACTCGTGTAATAAAATGTCTATCTCGAACCAATTTTTAAAGATAAATCCTCTCATGTAATAAAATGTCCTATTTAAATATGTAATTTTTGTCACTTTGACATCGATAAAAAAAGGTGCATCCTTTTTTTACAGCGATGAAAATGTCTCTTCCTAAAAATTAGGTGTTAAAATGTTGCCAGGTCTTTTTCGTTGCCCAGCAACGTAACATATTGTTACAATCAAATTTGATGCTGTCAAGCGCTTTTTGTCAGTAATACAAATAAGCTAGGTGTTTAAAAGCCTAAGAAAGAAGAATAAGCATAAGAAAGAAGAATTATTAAGTACATTTGTTAACAAATTTGGCAAAATAAGAAAGTAAAAAGTGGTAGTTCAAAGTGGTTATTTCAGTTATTTGGTCTATGACAGTAGGCAGATTAATTATCCAATTGCCTATTCTAGTTCGGCTGCCATCTAGTTCTTAGTTGATCCATTTTTGGAATCACTAACTGAAAAAAAATACTTATAATTTTTTGTACTTGACTCTCCTTGAGAATATATGCATGCAATTACCTTTCCAATAATTTATTTAATTATAATTAAATAATAAAAGACTAAGAAATGTCAGATCGTTTTAAGAATCATTTAAAGAAATAAATTGTAATTAATCCTAGAAAAAATCGGAGTGATTCTGGCACATTTAGAAGCATTGACGAAAATGACATGGATTTATTAAGAAGGAAGATTTACCCAATGTATGAGGCACAAACTGTACCCACTTTGATTTTCCTCAAAGAGCGGCTGATTAAAGACGAAACAAATATCTCTTGTAGCCTTTCAAGCCTTAGGAAAATATTGCGTAAAATTTGTTTTAAATACCGAAGCATTGATAAAATACAAACATTAATGGAATCTCAACGTTTACGGGAATGGAGACTTAAATATTTAACAGCTGTTAAACAATTTTGAGAAGAAAATCGTCCATTATTTACCTTGACGAAATATGATTCGATACCCATGACACTCCAAGAAAAGGTTGGGATGGTTCTTCCAAAAAATGTCAAACCAACCAACCAAATAAAGGCAAAAGAATCACAATATTACATGCTGGTTCAGAGAACGGGTTTGTTCCAAATTGTCTGTTGCTTTCAGCTAAAAACATAGCCGATTCTTCTTTAGATTACCATCAAGATACCGACGCACAACTTTTTGAAGATTGGTTTAAACATAAACTCCTTAAAAATATACCTGGAAATAGCGTCATTGTAATGGACAATGCTAGTTATCATAGTCGGCAAGCAAAAATCATTCCCAATTCTAATAATACAAAAGCAGAAATTCAAAATTTTATGATTGAAAATGATTTATATTTTGAAGAAACTTACAAAAAACGAGAACTGCTAGAAGTATTAAAAGCTTTTAAAATAAATAAGGAATACGAGTGTGACAAACTTGCAGCAGAAAATGGACATACAGTGTTGCGTCTTCCTCCGTACTATTGTTTATTCAATCCTATTGAGCTAATATGGCACCAATTAAAATCCAATATTAGGAGAAATAATATTTCTCCTACATTAAATGCATCTGTAGTAGAATTAATTAAAAACGAAGTTAGACAAATTTCTGCAGACAGCTGGAAAAACTGTGTACAGCATGTGGAAAATTCTTACAATTGTATGATTACAAATGTTCAACCCTTAGTTATAAGTTTAGGCTTAGATGATAGTGATAGTGATACAGAGTTAAATTTTAAATAAATTATCAATAGTTTCTTAGAATTTAATTAATTTTTATTGTACTTGTTATCCTAATGTTATACTTTTAAATTATATTATTTTCAATTATCAATTATTGTTATCATTATTTTACATTTATTATAGGTACCTGAAACTAAAAATACCTATCTATTTATTTTAAATTATAAAAATAAATCATGTGGTGTGGTATATATTTTCAAGCCGGCCCTGATCCCATTTATTGAGCTTTGAAGAGGTTGAGGCGTATACAATAGGGTTTAATCAGGTAGTTTATTTATGGCAGTAAGATAACGATATAATTCTGCAACAACTATAACTACAACTGATCCTGCCGATTTACCTTAAGGAATACAACCTTTGGCTGCCAACCAATTTTTCGGAATTTTTGACGATATTGCTAGTTTGAAGTTAGAAAATATTATCGTCGTTCGTTAAGGTATTATTTTAACTTTTTCATGACGTTTGTATGTACCTGACAGAACTTCAGAATTTGATTTGACAGCACATGGTTTGGGATATCCTCGTGGAATAGCATTAATTAAACAGAAACGTCAACGGGGTTTCTCAAAGCAACTATCTCAGCGTGACCATCACGGGTCATCTGGTAAGTTTGCAATAGGATAAGCTGTTGTATTATAGTAGAAAATACTATCTTTTATACAGGGTGTCAAGGTAATGGTTTATTATTTTGAAATGGGTGACTCCGTGCTCCGTGGGTGCCCTAAAAAGGCTTACATATTTTTTTTTACTGAATTTCTCTAAATCCGTAGGTAAAACCCCGTAACATTATTCCACGTGATGCGACACCATACAGATCTGTCACTTAACAAGTGTATGTAGGTCAGTAGGTTAGCGGTGATATAGTCGCCTTCCGTTTATCTAGACGTGTTATGAACTTATTATAGAGAAACGTTTATAGTATTATCTTGCTCAAGTCAAGGATAAAACAGCATTATAAAAATATCCGTAATATAAATGCGTAAACCTATTGGTTATTCATGAATCGAAGAGAGACACATAGTGCAACAACACATCTACATTACCTAATGTCATTTATTAAGAATTAAAACCAAGAATTGCGAGTGAGCGAGTCAAATTTTTGAAAAATTGTAGTTCAAAGTTTAGAAAAGTGATTTTTTATTTTCAAATGGAAGCATTAAATTTTAATTAATTATAATTGACTCGTTTCATAGAGGGAGCGAACTTTATTTTTTTTTTCTAAATCAAAGACCGCTATCACTATAACATGGATTGTGAGCTTTTGAGAAATGGACCAGAGAAAAACTTCCAAATTCGTATGAACATTCCCGAATTGTGATAGACAATGCTTAAATTGAGAACCATTTCTTTTAATTTGAAAATCTTTCACATTTTATTATATTTAATTTGTTAACCTATTATAATACAATTTTATGGAATATCAGCTGTTCATGTACCGCCATATTGTTTTTTCCCTTTGGAGATATTTTTGAGATCTCTTGTTATATAGATTGATTCATAGACCATAAAGCGCCTAGTTAAATGGAAGTTGACTATACCAAAAGGTATGACTGACTGAAAAAAATGTTAAAATTATAGTATTTTTTCCTAAAGCATTTGAAGTGTAAAACAAACGACTATCGGCATCTGTAGAGAGCTAACTGACCTACCACATTGATTTATTTATACATCGCGTAGTGTCTGCCACGTGTCTGTTTGGTTGTAACATAAGGTGGCTTATCTCACACGCACAAATTGAAAGCGCCACTTATGGTTATTTTTCTTCAATTTGTTTTTATCTGAGGATTTACGGCTTTAATCATAATAAGTAATTATTTTTATGATCAAACACAAGCACTATAGGAAATTCCTTAAATTTAAATAACACCTAATATTTCAGACATTTAAATAACACCCAGTATTTCTATATATACGGTCTATAAAGTTCCTTAATTGGACTTCTCCAAGCTTAGTAAATACTTCCTGAGCGGCCCGGGACATTTACTATTTTATTTTAAAGTCATCATATTGTCTAGCCTCGTTAACTAAGAGTATACAGTAAATATCCGTATGACTATATAACTCCTGTTTGTCATATATTAATGAATAAACCTCATATTTACCAGACAAAAGAAAAATCTGAACCATTAAACTGATTTTAAATTATCATCGATCGTGTAATTAACAGTAATCATTTTCCTAGTGATTAAAGTTTTAAAAGAATAGTCACCATAAAACACCTTTGTTTTTTTTTGTTGTTTTTAATAGGAACATAAATCACATTTTATTATTGTAATATTTTTATTGTTTTAAACTGGCAATTAGGAGTTTTATGTTTTGTTTATGAATACTATAATAAATTGCTATTAGAAAATTTTTATTGTTTCGTTGTAAAAATTGAAGACATTAGTGTCGACGAGTCACTTTTTGAAAATGTTCAGGAGAACCAGAAGCATTTTTTTGTGTTTTTTATAGAGCAGTATCTAAGCATGAAATACGGAATGTATCTAGAAAATAACGCATAGTTTAAACACCAATCGAAATGTACGCACCCTGTATCTGGTTCAGTATATTCCATACATTTTTCTGTCGGTCTTGCGTTTGCCAATATTTTTACTAACATTAGATGCTGCAAAGATCAACAGACACCGCATATATAAGTAATGGGTCTTTACCCATTCAACGAATACCTTAGCGAGCACGAAGCACATTCTTCAAACTTTACCTCGATTTATTGCTGTTGCTAAGAGCTTCTGCAGTTCTGTTTTATTCTTAAAGTCAACGGTGGATTCACTGGTGTACCTTCTATGTCTCTCTGTTCGGCCTATCTCGTTAGAGGAGGACAACTTACAACCGGGAACATTGCTTTACAAAATACAAGAATTTCGTAGCCGTCAGTATTGGACTATATTATTATTATTTATTCGCTAGGGGTATGGGTCGTATGGGTATAGACGGAATATCTTATGCCATCATGGTTGTCTTGGAATTTGACGGTATCATAGATACAGCTTTCGATGGTGCAGCTAATTGGTTTCTTTAAAATCAGCTTCCAAGTTATTTCCGTGTACGTGTCCATGTCAAACATCGTAGGCAACTTCATTACATAAATCATAACAACCGTATATACAGGGACGGATTCTGTCGGAAAAGGAGTAGGGGAAAGTTAATAGGTCTCTAAACAAATAGTAAAAACTCTTATATTAAAAATCGCACATTTCACAAAAAAAAATATCCAATGTCATGTACACAAGTTTTTTTTAACACCCTTTTAGGACGGCTTTACCTTAAAACTATGCTTTGTTTATCCTATTTTGCATTATAATCGGATGGTCCACAATAAAGGAATTGTCATAGAAAACCCTCATAATTTAAAGTTAATTTTCAAGTTTATGTTCTGAGAAATATATACAGGGTGTCCGGGAACATATGGGAAATCTCCCGGATATGAAGAAAACACGTGAAAAGAATACTATAGGTTCATATAAACTTCTTTCGTATCGGCCTCCTCTTCGGAGATATGGGCTCCCAAAGAGCACCAATGGAATCAAGTTTTTTACACATAATTATTGAACCACCTGGTATATTTCAATTATTTTTTAATATGATAATGATGAATGAATGAATTTATACCAGATAAGACCCGTCAAATTACTACCCAAGAAACTGTTGTGAATTACTCACAGCTGCAGGGACGGACTAGCTGTAACACTCATGGGCCCATTTTTTTTACGCCCTGTATGATGAGAACTTTGGACAATGTTTTTTACATACCTTTAACTATTGGCTAAAAATTAAGTACTCTTCATTCATGTCGCTAATCCTAACAGTTTTCGGAAAAAACGTCATTTTATTTACACCAGTCCCCTAAATTTTCACGGGTTAAATATGAAAAAGCGGAATTTTGAAGGTTGAACATTTGATCGGAACAAAGATACATCTTTTATTGAAATACCCGAAGCACATGATGTATATGAAATGCCGTTTTTTCGAAAACGGTTAGGATTAGCGACATGAATGAAGAGTACTTAATTTTTAGCCAATAGTTAAAGGTATTGAAGGTAAGAAAACATTGTCCAAAGTTCTCATCATACAAGGCGTAAAAAAAATGGGCCCATGAGTGTTAAAGCTAGTCCGTCCCTGCAGCTGTGAGTAATTCACAACAGTTTCTTGGGTAGTAATTTGACGGGTCTTACCTGGTATACATCATATTAAAAAATAATTGAAATATACCAGGTGGTTCAATAATTATGTGTAAAAAACTTGATTCCACTGGTGCTCTTTGGGAGCCCATATCTCCGAAGAGGAGGCCGATACGAAAGAAGTTTATATGAACCTATAGTATTCTTTCACGTGTTTTCTTCATATCTGGGAGATTTCCCACATGTTCCCGGACACCCTGTATATGTATTATTATTATTATATTTTAGTTAATTTCTAGATATTAGCTCTATTATAAATATACTGAGAGTGTCATAAGTGTCCATTAGTTTTTATGTTCTCCTTGCATACGAAATATTATTAAAATGATGATGAACGTGACTGACGACCCCTTCCCTCGGTCACATAGCGATATAAGAAAATAATATAGGGTGTCCTCCCAACACAAGAAGTTCAAAGTTAATTTCTAGTCCGTTATTGAGAACGGGCAGATAGGAGAATACGTGTTTCTTATTTTTGCAAGTCTATAATTGTACATTTTTAGTTTTTGGCTACCTCGATAGTTTCGGTAATTGAAAATGATGAAATTTCAAAATGAAACATTGGCGAGTAAGTACTCTTGTCTTCGCACATACTCTACAGTTAAATTAGTGGGTTTGTTATGATGGGACCATTCGTAGCGTAGGGCTCGGGAAGGGCAACACATTTTTAACACCAATTGTGACTGATCGTTCGGTCAAGAATAAAGATATCCCTTATCTTAGGTCATTAAAGATAGAGTAAAAATAACTGTTACTGTCAAAAAGCGATACAGTGTGTTTCACTTGTGCTATCTTTATAGGTGCATTCAGCTAAGCTCATTTGGGTACCTATTACTTTGATTATTTTCAAAATAAAACCTAAATCATATTACAAAAATGTTAATTCTATAGCAGTCCACATGCGCAAGCACAGAAACATTTTGTAATAATAAAATGATTAATTTTAATTGTTATTATATCAAAATAGGAAATTCTTAGATATTTTTTAAAAAAATGTTTGTTGTGTTGTGCGAGTTGCTTAGATTATAAAACATAATATTGCGACAAGTAGTGGAACAGTAACTATAATATTTGTAAATATGTCTAAAATAAATTATAATATTATATACATTCACATCACATTTTTTACTTAAAATTATTCGCGTCTTTTAATGAAATATCTTTGAGAACATTTGGTGGTTTAATTATAGAACTACAACGTGTCCAAGATAAGGAGGGCCAGTACAGGGATCTCGGAAACCGTAAGAGATACGAAGTCGGTTAAATAGAGGTAAAGTTGCGCATTTACGTGCCTAATAACATGCCGTTTAGAAAGTTTTAAAATTCCGAGTAGTTCCGAAGATATCCGGAAAAACCGAAATTCTGAAAAATCGTTTTATTGTTTTCCTGGATTTTTTGAGATCGAATTCTAAAGTAAATTGCACTTTTACATTGCCACTTTTTCCGCTCTATCTAACAACGTTAATTGTTTTGTAATCCGAGGAGTCATCTTCGAACGACCATTATCAACTTTCTTTTTTTAAATACGGTCCAGTTTTCCTGATATTGGAATTTGAGAGGTTTTTTCTCCCGACTGCAATGATGTATGACACATTGTGGTTTAATGACGTTTCGAGGGTTTTTTGAACAACATCAGGAAATTTTGGAATAAGGTCCTGTATTTTTCCTAATTTTATAAATAATATCTCCTAAGTAAGCTCTAAATTTTTTACTTATGTTGGACTAGTTCAATAAATAACAAATAATTTAATAATAAACCACAAATAAGAGAACAAAAATCATTCCAAAACAGTAATAAAACGAGCAACGAAAAAGGTAAGGAACTACATAATCAGGTGTTCAAAATGATTTCCGTTATTCTCTAAGCACAAATAACACCTTCTAACTGCCACATAACAGTTTATAAAAATAAAATAAAACATGGGATAGAATATCAAACTTTTCAGCATTTGTAAATTTAAGTTGGGAATGTCAAGTTAAACAAATCACGCGTCACCATCTTAATTTTTTTGTTTCAAACGCCTACTTTTCTTTTAAATCCCGAATCAACAGAAGTTTGATATAATGTTTCTGTATTTTGTTCACTTATTTGTGGTTTATTATTAAATTGTTTGTTATTTATTGAACTAGTCCAACATAAGTAAAAATTTAGAGCTTACTTATGAGATATTATTTATAAAATTAGGAGAAATACAGGACTGTATCCAAAAATTTCCTGATGTTCAAAAAACCCTCGAAACGTCATTAAGCCACAATGTGTCATACATCGTTGCATTCGGAAGAAAAAAAACTATCAAATTCCAATATCAGAAAAACAGGACCGTATTTAAAAAAAGAAAGTTGATAACAACGAACAAACCCTTCGAAGACGACTCGTCGGATTAGAAAACAATTAACGCTGTTAGATAGAGCGGAAAAAGTGGCAATGCAAAAGTGCAATTTACCTGAGAATTCGATCTAAAAAAAAAACCAGGAAAACAATAAAACGATTTTTCAGAATTTCGGTTTTTTCCAGATATCTCCGGAACTACTCGGAATTTTAAAACTTTCTAAACGGCATATTATTAGGCACGTAAATGCGCAACTTTACCTCCATTTAACCGACTGTCCCTCCTTATCTTGTACACGTTGTATAACCCCTTTTTCACTAAAAAGGTTCATATGCCTTAATATGACGTTCTGATTTTTGTAGCTAATTCTTTTTTCTGATTTTTCTGATTGTCGAAAGAGAATTAGTTCTATTATTGGCAGTCATATTCTGAAATACTCTTTGCTTTACAAATTTGAAGGAAAACTAAAAAGGTTAATTATAGTACAAATCTTGTTCTTAAATCTTACAATTATCATTTTAAATACCATATATCAATTTAGGGCCGTTTTAAGATTAAACCCCTTTCGTGAATACAAATATTCGTTATATAAATACTTCTTTGCTATGTTCAACTAAAATTAACAAAATTGTTACCGACAAATAGAAGCTACCGCATCCATTTTTCCAATCATCCCTGTCATAGTAATTTATCATGATTAAATCAGTCTTTTAATCTACTTTATATTCGTTTTCTATTCTACTAGTTATGTCACTATCTAATAACGACTTTTCTGAACTTTTTTCAGAAGTTTCCAATTGTTCGGCTAGGCCAATAATTATTTCTCTAAATACTAAACCATCTAGGTTTTTCGAAAGATATTTTAGGAAGAGCCAGTCCGTATAACTGCAGTATTTGGACACCGTTAGGACATCCCATGGGTTTATTTTTCCTGGACATGTGGTGGAAAATACCAATTTGTTAAATAATTTACTTTTGGCGTGTAAAAGAACAGTGACGAATCTAAAAATATTGTTTAGATAAGAAAAAGCAATATTTTAAATATATATTAATAGAATATGATTTTGAGTTGGTGGCCAATAAAAAAAAATTACAATACAGGCCTGTTTTAGAATATTTCTTGGCTGTCAGCCAATGAAAAAATTTTCCGTAGTCAACTTAGTGCCTGTTCTCGCCAAAGCAACTGGCAACCGCAACGCAACTTCAACGCGACACAGCACTAATGTTTAAATACGCGTGTTCCCACTGACTGACAACTCAACTGCAATGCAACTAAATAGTTGCTTATGAGTTGCCCGGCATACCGCGTCGCCATCGTCAGTTGCTTCCAATGGCGGTGTCATGGCGGACGAGACCGCAAGATATTTAACTTTTGTGGCTTATTCGGTAAAACCTATGGAATTTAACCGGATCATTATTTAATTCCTATGCCACTATATACGAACTATGTCTCAAATTTATGGTATAAAAAGGGTTAACACAGTTTTTTTTTAAAGCTTTTTAACAAGCAAGTATGTTGCGGCTATATCTTCATCTGACGAAGACGACATTTTGCGCACGTCAAAAGAGACTTCAAACCAGTTGATTCCAGAGCAACTCAACTGATGTTGCGGTCGCGTTGCAGTTGCGTTGCTTGTCAGTTGATTTGGTGAGAACAAGCGAGCAACTCAACTGAAGTTGCGGGCGAGTTGCGGTTGCCAGTTGCTTTGGTGAGAACAGGCCCTTAGAGAACATTATCGTTTGTTGACATTATAAGGTTTCCTTGACTTCTTTTATGTAACTGACGGGAGACACGTCACGCTTTGACAATACTTTTACGGAGTTGATTAACTTACCTCCAAAGAAGTCCCATTGCGGAGCAAACGAACAAAAAGATGAACCAAAACCAGAGGAAAGTGTAGATTTTGTCATTTATAACATTAAGCGCCATTACGCACATTGCGTCATGCCACTGAATGGATCCTGAAGGACCATATTTATGAAAGGTGCATTTTGTAACCTAAAATATAAAATACATAACCAAAGTTGCAGAATTTCGAAAAAAGATGCAATCATTATACAGGGTGTTATAGAAATGACGTATTATATTTAAACCTGCAATTCCTGAGATAAAGACAAATTGAAGAAAAATCCTGCGGTAAAAGTGACCCGACGTCAAACCAGAAAAACACCTGTGTGGCACTGCGATACATGTAAGTAATCAAGGAATAATGGCCGGTGTTGTCATATGTACACCTTAAACTCTTTAGACAAAATAAAATAATTTAAACACTTCCATTCTGTAATACCTTTTTGTACAATTAATTGAAGAACATTTACGACGGACTATGTTTTAAACAACCCGAAAAAACATATATCATAGTAATAGCCGCGTACATCACTAGGTCAAATGCCAATGACCTCTTGACGCCTTACATCGGCTGAGCGAAGTAGTTTCATATAACGACGAACGCGTGCGTCTGTTAGTTCAAGACCAACCAGCGGCCGGATACGATGTGTCTATTCGATCATCAACACACTCTCAGCGATCCGTTCTGTTTTTTCGGTTTACGCGTGTATCTTGCCCTTACATAAAAAATCTTTGAATATTGTTCTTATTGACGCGTTTCTTCTGGACGTCAAATTTCTCGCCTGTAAAAAAATCTAATAATCTGTATTATTGTATTTTCAAAAGCTAACCATCGGTTCTGTTTCACTATTACTGTGTGTACATAAAGTGTTTCCAGGTGTGTTCCTATGAAAAAGAAAAAAAAAACTGATTGTGTTTGCGCCTGGATTTCCTCGCTCTGTAGGTATAAGGATAAATACAAGTAGTTAGAAAATAATTTATTTTTATAATTTTATATGGAATTTCAGTTTCACATTAAGTTTGGCAACATTGCCATTGGCTCTGGGTGAAATGTTGTACAGTAGCGTACACTGACCTGTGAGTAAGAGTGTTTTTTTACGCTTTTAAAGCGGTCGATTTAAAAAAAATTAAATATGTAGCGCTTCTCTAGGACACCCAAGGAGTCACCCATTTAAATCCATCCGACGTCGTATGTTTCTTAACCTCACTTTTTTCTAAACCAAAAATTAAGAATGAATGAGTATATTGACTATTTTGGGAATTATTATTAGCTACTAATGCACCAAATTAAAAATACATTAATTTTAAGGTTAGGTAGTACATTATATTGTATACGAGTGACACTCTCTTCTTTTTTTACAAGCTACCCGAACAAACCACGACTTTTGCAAAAAAGCACCATGCACTTGTGTCCTTTCATCTTAAACAAAACAAGCCACTAACATACCAAACAGCGAATTGAATCACCACAATTAGAAACTCCTTTACAAAAATTGTTGTTAGGTAATGAAAGTTTATAAGCACTAATATACCGAGAACAATGTGGATGAACCACTTTTTATTCTGTAATTTGAAAAAGCATCCAGAACCAAAGATGGCGACGAATAACAACAAACAAATAATGTCGGGCCGGCTCTGACGCCATCGATAAAATTTCCACCCTACTGCGCAAATTCAATAGGCCCGCGCCATCTCCCGTAGCAGAGACACTTTTTGTATTTTGGAACGTTCGTATTGGCAATATACTGTTTATATATATGTGGATTTCCTATGTTCAAGTCAGCGATGCATTACCCGGTATGTTTGGAATCAGAGAAATGTACTCTTTCAACACGTAAATCCACAGGGTGTTCGAGTTTGTTCGTTTGTAAAAAAATTAAACACCCCAATATTACATTTCAAATAATGTAAGTGAGGTGTCATTATATGAGGAACGACCCTGTACCTCCATTTTTCAAAAATGTTACGAAAAAACTTGCTTTGAACAATATCGATTTTATTTATTTAATCAATTATAACCAATTTTAACCGTTTGTCTTTACTTATTAAATGTGACCTAACTAAGGCATGTTAATTATATTTCTTTAATTTGTCACAATGTATAAGTTAGATACATTTAGCAAGTAACTAATAATTAATAAAATAAGTAACCACATTTCGTATGAATTAATATTTCATACGATTAATATCTTGGTATTTGATGAGACAAAATTACATAATAAATTTGTTATTACCACTTAACATCTGTGGCTCTAGCAAAGGTCAAATAAATAACTTTGTTGTAATCAATTGCGATTAAATTTGCATACAGCACATCTGTAGATCTGTATGTATAGGTTAACTCCAAGGATCATGAAGTAATGAGAGAATAGGCGATGAGTTTAGATTTTATAAATTAAAATCAAAATAACAATAAGTTACCTACTTTGTAAATAACTTGTTTCGAAAATAGCTT
The DNA here is from genome assembly GCA_963991005.1 of Barypeithes pellucidus. NCBI lineage: Eukaryota > Metazoa > Arthropoda > Insecta > Coleoptera > Curculionidae > Barypeithes > Barypeithes pellucidus. Next base: position 25,390,004 of record OZ022559.1, read on the forward strand.
TGAGTCGGTGACGCAGCGGCCGCGCCGCACCGCACTCGGGCTGCAAGGGAGAGAAATTTTGTTCGTGTGGTTTGTTCTTTGAAAAAATATATTTTAAAAGTTCTGGTTTACATGAATCATAAAAATTTACCATCAGCTAGAATTTTTAAACAGAACAATACATGTGGGCGCGACAAGAACACTTGGTGCGGCCCTGATTGTATTGAATATTTGCAACAAACTTCTTCCCCTATTATTCTTTAAATCAGCAATATTTTTAGTTTGTTGAAAAACATTTGATTAGTTAATCCTCTAATTCTAAAAATCCAAAAAAATTAAAAGGGATTAATAAACGACAATGATATTAAGAATGTCAAAAATATTATTGAAATCATATTGTTTTAGGCATAGTAAACCTATTGTGTTAATTTTGATTTCTATAGTATTGACATAATTATTGTACTCGACAGAAATTTAATATTAATCCAAGTGTCACTGATGTCAAGCAAACGCAGAGATAAATATGGTATTTAAAACAAACATATAAGTAACCCTTGAAATATATTGTTACGCAGATGCGTGACTGTGAACTGATCTGACAATAATAAATGGATTTTATTTTAAATGCAGGATTAATAATTATATAAGAACGATTAATTTATCAAATAACTAAATTAGTGGCGCCTGTGAGTCGGAAAAAAGCCCGAAAAATCGAAATATTTTCAGCCGGAACAAGAGTACTTCTCCCCCCCCCCCCCGTTTTCGAGGTGTCAGAATTTCTCATTTGGATTACGCAACCCCTCAAAACGGCCAAAAACGACCCCCCAGAGGGGTTAAACGCGGTTCAAGAGGTTTCCCTGCAAAGAAACACCCTTTCTCCCCGTTTCGAGGATGCTGAGCACGGTGATGGTCATAGGCGTAACTAGAGGGGGGGCCAGGTGGGCCGTGCCCACCCCAGATTGGTCTGGTGCCCACTCCAGTGTTTCCGAAGCTCAAAGCCATACATACGTCATAGTGACACTTGCCATTAAAATCCTACAAGACTAGGGGCCAGGCCCCCCCTACAAAATCATTCTAGTTACGCCAATGGTGATGGTGTTGAATATCGCGTCCGACCCCTTCCAACCCCTCCACCAATACTCGCCGCTGGAAGGGATGAATTTTTTTTTCAAGTATCAGCGACAAATATATATTCCCCCCGTTTTCGAGCATGCTGAGCACGATGGCGACGTCAGAATTTCTCTTTTGGGGTTGTGCAACCCCTCAAAACGGCCAAAAACCACCCCCCAGAGGGATTAAACGCGCTTCAAGAGGTTTCCCTGCAGAGAAACACACTTTCCCCCCGTTTTCGAGGATGCTGAGTACGGTGGGGGTGTTGGATATCGCGTCCGACCTCTCCACCGACCAAACGCGATTTCCAACACCACCAACGTATGATTCAAATCGAGATTATGTAGATCAAATAAGACAAAAACACCAGCAGCTAATATAATATTACGATATAAAAAAAAACTTCTTTATTGTACAGGGTTTTCGACACTTTTATAGGGTATCTCCGTAATTGTTAGTGCTAGTAAGTAATGCAGGTGTCATGTGCTCTTTTTGGGTCAAACTTAAAATGGTAAAATCAAAATTTGAAAAATTTCGCTCGTTTAAGGGATGCAGGGGAAAATCAAAAAGTTGACAATTTCATAGTTAAAAGAGATACAGAAAAATGTTTCATACAGAAGTTTCTTTATATTGATTGTTGAATAATCTGCCGTTCTCAGAAAAAGCATACGGGGGTCAGATAAAAAAGTTATCGGACCTAATCTCATTTTTTTAAATAGAACACCCTGTTTATTTTAATCTAAAAAGATACAATTCTCCTTTCAAATATATAACACACCATGGATGATTTTGGTTTCCTAGGCGATTTATTAAACTTTATTACTTTAAACCACAGTAGACCATGAAACAAAAGCTAATATCCTAGAAACAACTATGTTGACTATTAACATTTAACGTCAGTTTCATGACCCATCAACATTTTGAAAAATTTGATATGATATCAATTTATATTGAAAGTGGAACAAACGAATAAATGGCGCAAAATGTATATTTTGAGTAGACAGAGTTTTTAGGGCGAGTTTTAATTTCTATTATTTTTTTGTAAACATGTTTTTATAGTATTTAAATAGGTTATTGAGTATGTTATTGCGCATTTTCCAACATAACTTGAAACATACATGAATATCTATGTACTTATCATTGCGCGATACCACACTAAAAATAGTCACAATTGGAATAAATTATTAACAGGCCGTAGTTGGTTTTGGTACATGTTTCGCAAATTTCTTCTTGAGAAACTTAAAATAAGTTTCGCAAAACGGACTTGAAGCGTAGGAAAAAGCCTCTTTTTGGATTACAATTTTTGGAAACGGTCCCTTCAGACTTCTTTGCTTATTCGTTATGCTAACAACGTAAATCGATAACTCATTTTATTGGTAATATGGCGGGGCTTTTGACTTATTTTTCACTTTTTATGACTTACTACTATATTTAGTAATTGATCTTTTAATAATATAATCCATTTATTCTATAGAATGTGTTTGTGACTTTTTCAAATACACACGTGTTTAAATTTGTTGTTTTCAATATTATTGACAAAATTATTTGTGACGCCTTTAACGATTACCTAATTCTTCCCGACTTATTGCGTATATTGTTTTATCTAACTCCTTTATATTATTATTTATTATATTTAAACATTGCCGACTAAATTATTGTGGCTTCCGTTTTGCTATATCTATTTAATAAATATACAGGGTGATTAACGACGAGCGTGCATTAGAAGTTTATATGGAGGACTACAGACGATAAGTTTCTGAAACGTCGGAGATTTAGGTTTATCGATACGCTCTCTTTAACTAAAATAATCACACATTTTATAGGACATCTTTTTGTCTGACTCTGTCAGTTTTTGAGATATCTGAACTTTTTGTAATTATTTGGCAAATGCATTGTGATGAAATAATCCATATAATTTTTTTACCTTAGCTCTTGAAGTAAAAAAAATAGATAGATATTTCAAACTTGACAGAAGTTCTCAATAAATTCAAAAATATATCGAGCCATGTCTGAAAATGAATTTACAGCATCTGCGTGACCCCAAAGTCACGGGAAACATATTTTCTGACAAGTCAACCCTTGCATATACTTTTCCGAGCGTGTCAAAAAAAACTGGAAAAATTATTAAGTCTCAAGGGTCCAAGTGGGCTTAATCGATTTATATTCACATGGAGATGACTCGTAAACAATTTTCTGATAAAGAGAATATTGCGATTGAATATTGAATATATACAACTGAACGATACCTGCCTTCCAGTATCTCTGCGTAATATTGTCAGAATTCCGCCTAGCTAGGTGCGATTCTTCTGAAATTTTTTTTCCACAATATTTGGGTGTCAAGGAATGTAGTGTGACATTGTCTGACATGTCACGATCGTTTTCCGAATTTCCTCCGAGGAGATTTAAAAAAAATTCCGATAATGAAATGGCGAGACCTGGAACGACAAAATTTTTTTCATATAATCTTTAATATATAATGTTCCATTCTAGAAAGTTTCAACTTCAGATTCGCTTTCTTTCTTTTTTTGTAAATTTTCACTTTTTTAACACGCTCGGAGAAGTATATGCAAGGGTTGACTTGTCAGAAAATGTGTTTCCCGTGACTTTGGGGTCACGCAGATGCTGTAAATTCAATTTCAGACATGGCTCGATATAATTTTGAATTTATTGAGAATTTCCCATCTAAAGCGGTACAGCGCCTCTCAGCAACGCTCTACGGCATTTCATCAAATATAAAAGTTGTAGAGGGGGACCTAAACTCCACGAAAAAACAAATTACTGATATTCCACTTCACGGACCCCCTATTGTCACCGTCTCTCTAACTAATACTAGGTTACATGTAACTTAATAGTGTACCTACACTTAAATTTTCATTGTTATTGTAAAATAATTTTCGAAACAAATAACAAAACTTGATATTTCACGGTAGATGTATTGCATATTTGACTACAGTTTTCAAATCTTGCCAACTTCTTTTTATAACAATTTTTCGTATTGTCGAAAAAGTACTTTACTCTTGAGCGATATTCATATTTTCTGAGAAACCTCGTATATGACTGAAAAAATTTACTATCTGATGGTTGCAGGTTTTAGACCATGCAAAACTTTTATGAAGAATTATTTCCGTTCTTAAGTTAATAATAAAAAAAAGTTTTCCATATGGTTTTGTATCAAGTTCTAAATCCGCAGTAACTAAAATTGTTAAAAATAGAACAATTTTTTTATTTACTGATAGGTAATTTTGATTGTGAACTTATTATGTATTTCATTGACTTCGAGAAAGGAGGATGTACTCTATTTAACCCGAATGCAATTCAATATTTTATGCAAACAATTGCACGTAACGTTATCAATCTTAAATGGGAAGGGGGGGATTCAAGTGGCGCATCATTTTAAGTAGTGTGTAAGTTTAAGTGGGCAATTTTTCAATTTGCAACCTGTATAATGACTTTATCAATCATCAAAAAACCTTAGCTTAACAAACTAGTGGGTTCGGGTTAAGTTAGTTACTTATTAGAACTAGATGCAGGATTTTGTATAGAGACAATTATTTTTAACGAACATGTTGTTAATAGCTGTCGAGATAGTATATTAAGATACAAGTTTCATAAGACATTATCTTAGAGCACGCGTTCAATCTAGAAAACGACCCGCGAAGCGGGGAGTTTTCTAATGTACAAGTGCTCTAATTGTCTTATGAACCGTGTATTTGTAATACTTTTCCATTTGGGTCTTTAAAGTCTGAAAAACTTTAAAAAATATAGTAGATTTTTTCCATTTGAATTAATATTTTCTTTTTGGGTTGGCAATACTTTTACAATTTAATAAAATGTTAGTGTCAAATATGCCATGATAGAAACAATTGAACACAACAAAGCTTCTTCCCATCCGTCATAATTAAAAATAAATATACCTATTATTAAAGTTAATAAAAATGAGTCGGGAAGAAAGTTGTACTCCGTCAGAAAAACGAGAAATTACAGAAAATAATCTCGAAAAACTTTTGAGTTATGGTGCAACGTTCGTAGCAAGTTTACACAGCCAATCAAAATCGTGCTTGCCTGTTAGTAAATATTATTTTACTTTATATCATCTTATTAACCATTTTAAAGTATACTGTTGATAAGTGTTGATAGTATCATTCAGATCACATAAACACCAAAATAGATATAATCACATAAAAATATAGAAAAGCCGAGAAAAACATGTTATCGTCGCCACCGTCAAATTTATAAATCCAGCTTTTTACGGCACCGTTAAACTGCACCGTCAATCGTAACGTCAAGTTTATAAATTGGCCTTAACAATTAATGCCCTGGAAATGTCTACAGTAACTATAAATATGTATATATAAACTAAAGTAATATGTATAATACTATATTGAATTAAAAATAAAAATAGTACTTTATTGAATAAAACTTTAGGAAAACTGGAAGATATTTCTATTATTTTTAGATTATGTTATTTTATAGTTGTGACTAGAAATTAGTTGACAGACACTGTCAGCATGTTATATATTTCCGAGTAAAGGTGTTTCAGATAAATATCTAGTAAAAATGATCTATTTGCAAGGTTAAAGGTTAGTATTTTAAAGTTTTCTATAAAAATTTTTTGTCGAATCCATAATGCCTAGATGACTAATTTCACCGAAATCGAAGTAAGCCTAAAATTCGAACCCTACTTGCTGCCAATATAAAAAAAATAAAATTTCAGTTTCATAAAATGACAAGTTTCCAATTTTTTTGCATTTCATAATGCAGCCATTATAAAACCCAAATAGAAAAAATATTTTATAGCATATAACATCTCAAAGAAATAAAAGCAGCTCTAAAAACGGTCGATTAAAGGATATAATAACTGTAACTAGTTGACCCTATGTTATTATTAATAATAGCTATGAAAAAATGTATTTCGCACGGGTTCATTAACCAATAATTATTTACGTAACTAGTAAATGTAATAGTGCTGAGAAAGTGTGATGTTGCCACACGAGCTCGGGTAATTCCCTTTTCACACGACTACGCACGTATTTTTCTAGACTAGATTACATACTTTTGTATTCAAAATTAAATTATAAAACAGTTTCTCTCATTTCTTGCATTTTACACTATACTTGCCTTAGGAAAAACTTCATCTAATGGATCGACGCTGGATTCGAGCCCTTCCCTCCAAACATCAGCTCCGAGACTGAGAAACTGACCGTCGAGAAAATTGTTTGTAATGTAGATTTGCAAAATGACCATAAGCAAATTCAGGATCTCGCAAAGCATTAGGTTGAGGGACCACGAACCGCTAATGTAAAGTCTCTGGATGAAGGCATTTCTGATCGTGTTGATTTTCTCTTCCCTGGAAAGTAAGTAATGTTTGCTTTACATGAATGAAAATTACCTATTCGAATGCGGTGACTTGACGGGTGGGATTTATGATTATTTAGGATGGGATGAGTATGGCGGAAATGATGGCGTTCCCATTCCCCCCTCGTCATTTCCGCTTTTCTCATCCCAATCTACTCTGATTCAATAAACACAAGATAAGATATCGGGCCGTTCCAAGTTCGTCGGGTACGCGCAGTGACGCTAATTTGGCGTCACTACGCTACGCCTCCTTGCGTGATATCATACCTTGTGTTATTGTATCATGCAATCTATTATTGGGGGCACTTAGAACACTAAATTTAAATGTCTTCGTTACAAAAATATGGTTCTAACTAAATTTACTTACTTTTCCTGTTTGCTAGGGATGCTTTTGTTCGACACCTGTACCTTTTTGTCAGCCAATGAGAAAGCTGCCAACTGCAATCCATCTACTAAGTATTTAATTCTACCACCTGTAAGTAGTTGCTGATTTAGTTATCAAGTAAGTAGTTTACCAGTATACAGGATTTCGGGAGATAAGGCATTTTAATGCGGTATTCTAGAGGCTAATACAGGGTGACGTGCTAATATTTCAAGGTGTGATTCCTTAGGTCATTTTATAAAGAAAAGTTCATATGAACAAATGTCCGCAACGGCTTAATTTTTTGCTACAGGGTATTGAATTTTTCTTTTTTAAATGGTTATTTTTTAATATCTCCGAAACTGCTTTAGATATTATTTTCAGTTTTGGTATGTGCTAATAGGATTTAGAACCACAAATTTTAGATAGAAAAGTTATTCATTTGTTGAACCAGTGGCGTCCCTGCAAACATGTCCTCTGATATTTTTTACAAAAAAGTTGGTACGCCACTGACATTTTTCCATGTGGATATTTTTTCTGATTAGCTGGGTCAATTCTACATGAAAACGGTCTCTTGAGTTTTTCTCGTCGGACGTACCGTTCTTGATTAAAACCACTAAATTCATATTAAAACTCATTATTATTAACATTGAAAAATAATTAATGATAAATTTTGTTTTATAAAAATTGTTGGAAATGGACACCTTCATTTAAAAGGCCCGTAATCGCATCGAATTGCCAACTCCAATAATTTTTATGAAACAAAATTATCATTAATTATTTTATCAATGTTAATAATAATGGGTTTCAATATGAATTTAGTGATTTTAATCAAGACGAGAAAAATTCAAGATACTGTTTTCATGTAGAATTAATCATAAAAAATATCCACATGGAAAAATGTCAGTAGCATACCATCTTTTTTGTAAAAAATATTGCAGTTTTTCAATTTCATTCACAATTATTTTATGGAGTAGCTTCAACAAATATCTAAAAATTAATAGCGCATATTGCCACATGTTCTTATCACTTCTACCATATGCCGAGGCATACTTCAATACAATCGGGCTATTCATTTTTGGATATTTGTTTATGTTACTGAATTGTGAATAAAATTGAAAAACTGCAATATTTTCTTTTAAAAAACGAATAATGACGTGAACCGAAAAACATTGTGTTACGAAAACGTCACACTTGAAAACAAAACATAATGAAGCTAAATTCTATCGCTCAATTTTTCCACAGGCCGTTAAGAAATTAAGCGTAAAAAAGTAAATTTGTTTCTGCCTGCATAATGGTCATTACATGATTATTTTTTGACAACTAAAATTCAGGATCACATCCCAAGACACAATTCTATATTTTGCTAAAAATTTCACTAAGATCGGAGAACAATTAAAAAAGATACAGGATGAATTGTGATTAAAATTGAAAAATTGCAGTACTTTCTTTAAAGATTTGTATCTTCTTTTAAAAAGCAGATAATGACATAAACCAAAACATATTGTATTAAGAAAAGGTCACACTTCAAAATAAAATACAATGCAGCTAAATGCTACAGCTCAATTTTTCCACATAGGTTTAAGAAATTAAGAGTAAAAAAGTAAATTTTGTTTCTGCCTGTATAATGAAGAGTATTTTTTGAAAACTAAAATTCAGGTTTGTTCGGGTTTGTTCGGGTTCGGGTTTCGGGACAATTTTTTCTAATAATAACCCTTGATATTACTAATAATGATAAGCAATTGTATATTGTATAACATTAACCAGTACTTAATTACCTTCTAGCTTTTTCCAAAATAAATGTGTGAAATAGAACATAATCGCTTGCCCAAATAACACGAAAGGAACCCATTGATAATATGCGTGTCTTTTAATTTCTTCCTTTGAATTAATTCCATAAGAACCCACTCCAGGGTGGGGCAAATTTCCTAAATCTATAAGTTTCGCATCTAAATCCTTTACCTAAAAATGATTAACTTTATTTTCGTACCGAATAGTTTAGGATACGAGACATGTTTATTATTGTTTATGCCAGATTAACTTACCAAAGTAAAAGTTGATGTGAAGAAACAATATGTGTTCATTACTTTTTCGGGTACTCCTTTATCTGCTATGCAATGAATATGCTCTCCAACATATTGCCTTGCACACACAAGGATAGTACAGGCCATAAGTATCGTAAAAGTGACCCTATAGTGCAACTGGAATATCCAGTTGTCTATTGTATAAGTCTGGGTCGCTAGCCTTTTAACAAAAGGCACGATCCCTTCAAAGGTCTTTATCATATTATTTTTTGAGTCTGAAGTCTAAAATTATAAAGAATATGATTAGTACTGTTGGGAAAAACCGATGATTTTAATAATCGAGTACTTGATACTCGAGCGATTTCAATAATCGAGTGAATCGCTCGAGCTCACTTGAATTATGACCAGAACAATTTGTTGATAAAATACCAGGTGTTGTTTTTGTAAGTTTTACAAGTTTGGTCTAGAGTTTTTATTAAGGTAACAGTTGATTCTGATTTTTTTAAATTTACAATCGTCGCTGGCACTAAGGGATTTGGCATACTTTTTTGTATGCACCTTCTCGTTTATGCGCCTTTAACAAAGACGTAAGTCGTGCCATACAGCGATTTTCGATTTTTCGCTTGAATTTATAATTAGAGCAGTATTTCCTATCGAGCCAAAAACTACTCGAATATACGAGCAGTTTTTCACTCGAGCGATAACACTACCAAGCAGCACATTTCGGTCGGCGTCTAGCGAAGCTCGGGTATCGAGTGAAAGGTAATAAGAAACAAGCCACGATTTTCCCTTGAACTTATAATTCGAGCGGGGGGGGGGGGGGGGGGCACAATGTTACACAAAAAACATTTAGACTTATATTTTTTTCATATATTAAGTTAATATTTTTTACTTTGCATAGGTTCGTTCATTGATGCTTTAGAAACAGATTTCCTTGTTTTATATGAAATTATTATCTCTACTATTCTCTACGCATGTTAACAACGTAAACATAAGTCTAAAAACAAGTCAAACTCAGACAGAAACGTAAAAATATAAAAAATAAAAAAAGACTGAAATATATAATTCAGAATCTTTAGGTGAGAATAAAATAAACCAAAAAGTGTACACATTCACTATATACATTAAACATTACTTTAATTCATTATAGTATATGTGCAAATCAATATAATTTTTAATGAGGGGTATAGTTGTACACGCAATACTGTACCCCCAGTTAAAGTGTCCCAATCGCGTTTTAACTAAGAATACGCCATTTTAAAGGAAACAAAATTTTTCTAGGTTATGTTCCACTGGAAGTCGCAATTATTCCAACGCAATGCGCGTAAGGCTATAATTCCGATTATAACACTGTACCCCATATAACACTGTGCCCCGCCTTCCCCTACGTTATATTTGTCATTTTTTTTTTTCGAGGATTAGGAGTTTTTAAGGTAACTATCAATACAGTGTGTTTAAGAAACAAGATTAAAAACAAAATCTGCCTAAAAGCTCACGTAGAATCCAAAAATGTAATAATATATACAGTGTTTCATTTAAAATAAATAAGTTGACGCCTTCAGTGAACAGATACGTCGAAATAGCTTCAGTAAAAAAATTGGCATCTTTTATAGCGAGTAACAATTATACTTGACACTCATGCTAGAGCGAACAATAGAAAATACTATGAATCTAAAATAAACTGAAATTTTCCCTAAATATAAACTATTTTACGGTCCTACATCAGAATCAGTATCCGGTTTGTATTTTGGCATTGTTGATTCCTGTACTGAACTTTAACAACGCAACGGACACACTATATTTGAGTACGATTTACACCAAAACTGATATTTCTTAAACTGCGGCAAATTTGTAATTAATTTTAATCGTTTTCTTACCATTTTTGATGTAGACCTTGTCAAAAACTGTAAAATTTACAATAATTTAAACGTAAATTGAATGACAAGCCTTTGTAAAACTATCGCCGATCTCGTTTCGAACCCCAGATAACTTTATCGACCACTTAAATTTTTGTTTCTGATGGTTTTCAATGAACATTATATTTCGTTTATTTAATCAGTTGTTGTTAAAGGGCGTGGTAGTTATTTTTTCCCTAATTTAAATCAAAAATAATAATTATATAGTAGAATGCGAAAATTTCATTCATTTTTAAATTTAAACCGGGTGGTGCGTCCGGTCAGGACACATAGGATATCTCACGTAAATTATTATTGTTTTTATTTTAGCCTAAAAATGTACTTAAACCAACGATCTATATCTATGAATAGCCAAACTCTAGAAGCAAAAGTGGCAAATTTATGGCCTCGCGTATATAAACAAAGCTGATCATCAGATGTCATGCGCAATGCCTACTGTTGAACTATTTAAGGCCGTATTAGATTCGGCAATTTTTTCTCTTGCGCCGGCAATTATAATGGCACGTATTCATGCGTAGTAAACCGTTTTCGATCAGCTGGAGCATTGTCAACGGTCAGAACAGCAGTGGGTACTGTCGAAATCCCTAAAATATCCCCAGAATTAGAGATGTGCAAACCTGTTCGTTTTGATTACCAGTTAAAGCAGCTACTGCTATTTACAAATAGGTACCAGTGGGTTTAAATGGCCATTACCCGTTCATACCTGGTTCGGCCAAATAATAAACAGTTAAAAATAACAGAATAATCCATGTCTACCCAATTGCGCTGGCAAGGGCAATTAAAATGGCGCCTGCCCCATTTCTGGTAATGAGAGACAGCTGATCGGGAACAGTGTACTGCGCATGAATCCGGTACGGAGAACGGTGTATTGCGCCTGAATCCTTGAATTATAATTGCCATTGCTGGAGCCATAAAAATTCCGGATTGTAATACGGCCTTTACCTTAACCGGCGAACAGGACCGTACGTCGCCCTTAATGAAAATAATTTCACGGCAATATTTTGGCACCTTCAGCAAGACCTTCTTTACTGAGAAATAAACAATTTATTTTCTCGCATAAAAGAAGGCCTTGCGGCTATCACTGAAAAGCCACTATTAGGATTAATTTTGATATCTATTGTCCACGTATCGGATAGATTTTTAATATCGTTACATCGCTACGACTTCGGTTCTGGGCGGTAATGGTTGATTCACGTCGTTGGTTGGCATCCAAACCGGCACCAATACGGCGAGGTTGCCTATATGACGGCGACAACATTGTGCGCAAGACAACCGGCGAGCAACCTTTAAAAATGACCGGTAAACCGTGCGCACCAACCCATTTTTTTCACTCATAAAATTTAACTTTTTACTGCGCATCCCATAACTTGTACGTATCCATAGTTATAGGTCGGTGACTTAAACTTTTTAAAGACTACAATAAGAAAAATGTCCTTGTTCAATGTAAAGCAACGAATACTAATAAACAGGAAGAAGACAAACCCGGCATCCATTAAGTATGGCATCAGCTGACAAGCGCGCGTGCTTTTCAAATGTCACTTTTGTCAAAGTTGTTATTACTGTCAATATTTTAAAGTGACATTTAACCAACAAAAAACATTCAAAAACCCTTGTATTTGATTTACTAAGTGGTGAAAATCAAATATTAGGATTCTGACATGTTTTAAGCTGTAAATATCACTTTAAAATAATCCTTACCCACTCTTATATCATTTATTGAACTAGTAACGTAACTACAAATGAAAAATTAAACTTCAGAAATAAGCTTGTAAGTAGTTTTATTAAAAAATAGGAAGTAAATCATAATTCCATGCCAGACGAAGAAAATTGACTTGTAAAATTATTTAACAACTCGGCCTGTTCGCATTTTATGTCTGTCTCTGTCTGCATCAACCTGCCTTCATTAAACCCGCCCACTTTATGGCTTCCAGATATAACTACGTAAGTCTGATATTGACACTTAATGCATACTAATATATAAAGATTAACGTCGTTTACTTGTGAGCGCATGGAGCAGAGTAGGCTTAGCATCACTTCCATGGCCTTCTTACGTGTTTCGATCCCTCCCTATAAGCAATCTCACCGGGGTGTATTTTTAAAATGATAAACTAGGAAATACGAACCTGACACATTTCTGTCAGTATATGCGAACGTTTAGCCAAATATACTTAGTTTTTTTCTAATCTTAAACTGGATTCGTAAAGTTAAAGGATTGGAAAACGCTATGAAAAAATTGCGTGAAACAATACAATGTTATAAGAATAATAATAACAATTTCAAATATGAAGAATTTTCAAATTTTTGTCACAGATCTTCCTGAAACTTGTTGATATCCCAATCGACATGTCAGACAATCTAAATATCAATAAATTAACTAAGAAACTTTATTATTAACGGCTAAAACTTCACGAAAAGAAATATTGATCAGCTGATGACTCTCGTCTCTTTCTAACCTGCCAAAAAGCGGCATATTTTTTAATTAAATTGATGCAACATAGTTGGCTCTGATTGCTAATTTGAGATTGTTTGGGATCCTCATCTTAAAGACGTTATTAGGAAAACAAAGAATAAAATATGAAAAAGATATTGAAAGTGTTCTCCACTGCAGTTTACCAATCAACAACAATTCCTTATAAAAAGTGTACCAATTGTTGAGAAATATCTCGTGTGACTCGTTGAGTGAGTATTAGACGTGTTATATAAAAATGTCTAGAATTGACTTACATACCAAACCATATAATCATTGACAGGTCCAAGCGACTTAGTTTTTAACTTTTAGTATACGAAAGGGAGAGAGACCCCTTTACCTTCATTTAGCGACGTTTATGACAGTTTTATTTTTACAAGCTGGCTATTTTTGAACACTACTTAATAAAATAATGTAGGTACTTATCTTATATAGTACAATACAATCTTGACGGTTTGAGGGTTTCGATTAAATTCTGAAATAAATGAATAATACGTACTTACCCAATACGATGCGCCTAAATGTTATGTCTTCGCGTTAATTTTTCCTTAAAGCCACATGGAGTTTACTTAATTAGAAAATAAAATTTAATTATAGGCGCCCCGAACTCGCGCGGTTGTCAATTTAGAGTAAATTAATTTTGTTGATTGTTTCGACCTGAGACATGCGCGCATTTCATACTTCTATTGTCGTAAGTAACAATGCATCAACTGATAAGATAGGTATGCTTTAAGATAAATCTTGCATCGGACTAAAAAAATTTTAAATATAATCCATAGTTTAAATTTCCTTATAAATACAACAGGTACATTTATTGGAAGGAACAGTACTTCACCTTTACGCGATGACGGTAATACATTTCAAATAAGCCATTCGTGATTCAGAACATTGCCAGTTACTCATATTTCAGTAAAATGCTTTGAAGAATTAATAAGATGAAATTCAATATTTAATAAAAAATGATCAAGGTGAGAATGTCGGAGTCAGTCGAAATCTCCGATTTGACCCCCTGTTCGTTTCACGCTTTGAAGGCACGAGGCGAATTGGATCTTCCCTTGCAGTTAGAAGAATACGTCGAGCGTCCGCCCGTAATCGGTACGCCGACAGAAACAACGATAATCCGAAGAAAGAGACTGCACGTGATCGGAGTCTATACTTCAATTTTCTACGCTGAAAAACGGAGTTTTCGCTTCCTATGAAAACGGTACATTTAAGAAAAAAAATTTAACGAAAGATGTCTAAATTTTGTTAACAACTCGAGGAAAGTCCCATCATCTTTTTCTATATGGAGCAGTAAAAAAAACTAAATCCAAAAATCCTCCGGAACATAAAAATATGGACTTTCCGCGAGTTCTAGTTTTACAAAGTGTTTTTTCCTTTGACATTTTTTTCCTAAAACAGGAATAAACGCTTGGGAAGAAATTCGTTTATAGGTACTCCGGAACTGTGTTAAAAACGAAAAGGAATACCAAATACCATACATATTTTGTTTTAAATAACATGTCAATAACCCAATCACCTTAATAGAAACCGAATTAAAATTACGCCTTATCGCGGGGCAAGTCAAAATTATTCGAAAATTCGTGCGACCTTAGAACGCCTCATACGATTAGACAGGTTAGGGGCTTGTTACAGGCAAATTGAAGTTCCGAAAGACACTTACATAAATATTTTTTGTGGTCGGCTAATATCACAAAATTGAACTGTGGACACAGAAGCTTTGTTCGAATTTGTTTGTGTCGGTTTAGATTTGTGGACTATTTGAAAACAATTCTTGAACGGCACAGGTTCCTATAAATGAAGAATAACATAATAATTTTATTTTGGTTTTTACTAAACAGATGCTTGAACACAAATATCTGCAGGTAAAGAAACTCCTAATCTGCTCCACCAGTTTAATGACAAAATTAAAAACCATACATGTTTCGAAGGTTTAAACCTTCATCTTCAGTGGAAAATACAAGGACATTAGAAGAAACTCATGACATTGTTTAAACTAAGCAAAGCAGGAAAAAGAAAAAATCCCTTTATAAATTATAAAAAAAATTTATTAAAAATTAACATTTTCTTTAAAAAAAAAATTAAATAAATAGAATGCATTATTTAATTTTGAACTTAATGTAAAATTTAACCATTTTGTAAAAATGTAGCATCTTGGGACCTCCTTGCTTAGTTTAAATAATGCCATTAGTCTCTTCTAATGTCCTTGTATTTTCCACTGAAGATGAAGGTTTAAACCTTCGAAACATGTATGGTTTTTAATTTTGTCATTAAACTAGTGGAGCAGATTAGGAGTTTCTTGACCTACCTATAACTTCCCTCCACTTCGAGATGGACTACTTCAAAAAAAAAACGAACAAATATCTGCGTTCTCCTCACATAGTCTCGCCTAAGAAACAAATTGGAAACTAAGATAATTCGTCTATTTTGGCTCGCCTCTTTCTCACCAAGTAACTGCAAATTTAACACTTTAATAGAGACTGCGATGTCATTCCCAAAGTTAATGACGTATCTAACCACTAAACAAAATCGAAACATTTGAAATCGAGTTATATAGTTAGTGTCGATAAGAAATATAAAAATCACAAAACTGGGAAACGAAATACCTATCTCATAGATCTTAAAAGGTGCTTTAGAGCAGGAAAGGTAATTAAACACTTAACTTTTAGAAAGTGAATTTTGCGATACGAGGTGGCAGCAAAATATATTTCTTGTTATATAAATTTGGGGACAGTTATATAGAGAAACTAAATTTATTAGGCATTTTTCTATTTAGAAAAAGTCAAATAACAAAATATATTTAGCATCACACGGAACGACAAACTTAGTTATCTTTACTATAACAATAGTAAAACTAACTATAATTTATGGCTCTATATCTGACTGGAATAACTTTTAATAAGAACTGCCATAAAATTATAGAAACATTTTAACAAGTAAAAAAACCAAAATATTTAGTAAACTTTATTTTTTTGTAAAATTTACGATATCCTGGGAAACTGTTGTATCTGATCTATGCCTTTTATTCTTCTAAAAATATTTTTACAACACTTCTTTTAAACATTCTATATAGCATAGTCGTCAGTAAAATGTAAAGATTGTTTCACGAAAAATGGATACGACTTGATTTCCTGGGTCGGTCCCATTGTGTCGACAAGAGCTTGGCAATAAACAAGTGAAGTATGAAGGGACGGACTAAGGAAAACAAGTAATGATATGATTATATTAATAATAATCAAATGAAATAACATTTTTTTTTAAATATTACTAGTCATATTTATTTACATTTATAATGTCATTCTATAGATAGTTCTGTTTCGCTATCCCTATCCTCATCAAAATTAATTATAATTGGATTAATTATACGATCCAGACTAATATACGAATTTTCTACAGTGATTACGTGACGGACTGAGTTTTTCCAACTACCTGGGGGAATATCATTAAAGCATTTTCGTATTAATTATACAACACTAGAACTTAAAGTCGGAGAAATATTTTCAGACCTAACCAGTGATTTTAACTGGTTCCCCATATGCTCTATGGGGTTAAAAATGCAATAATAGGGTGGGAGCCGTAGCACTGTATGTTCAATTTCTTCTGCCAATGTGTCACAAACATATACTTTTTTTATACAAAATGTCTTTAAAGCTTCTAAAAGATCACTTTTTTATAACTTTCTTCAAAATATATATCATTCGCCGCCATGTAGTTCTGAATCTCCAATTTTGTATTATTTGAGCTTGGAGCTTTATGTAATTGGCGACTGTGATAGTTCGCATTGTCCATTACTATCACGCTATTCTGAGGAATGTTTGGTTGAACCATTCCTCAAAAACTAACAAATGTTACCACAAAAAGATATTTAAATATAAATTAAGCAACCTAACCTACCTGATGTGCCTATATTTAATTATAATTATTACAATCCGGTCCTTTCCACATAATAATAACAAACGGTCATAAATAATGGGCCACAGGTACTTTGCAGTCATTAAGTTATATCCATTTTTCGTGAAACAATCTTTACCATACATTTAAAAATATTCAACTACTAGAGTAAAATATAGGTAGTTTTTGGGTTTCGGTCACTTTGAAATGAAATTCCAGTATTTGGTTAACGTTTCGGTTTATTATACTAAGCCATCGTCAGAACTATTTGTTAATAAAGAAAAAAAAAGGCGTATAAATAAATAGAAAGAAGCAATATTTTAACGGTGTTAGTGACAATTTTCTTATTTTATGTTAATATTAGTAATGTATAGAATTATATGAAAAATATATAAATGAACATACCTTGTACAATTCTCACTTACACAATATATTTTGTATTTTTGCTTGCTGTTGAGTTTTTAACGATTGGACGTGAACTGATTTATTTTACCATTTAGCAATAAGGTTATTATTTATATACTATAAAATAATAAAATAAAAGGTATGCATATTTAGTATTATTTACATTTTGGCTATTGTGTTTGTTTACCGTGAGTACACCACACATCATTTTACCCCAAATGTTTTCGATCGGGTTCTAATCTGGACGTTTCGAAGGCCAGGGAACAACTGTTATATTTTTCTTGGAGAGAATTTTGCACAATGCGTATTGGATCATTATCATGCTGAAATGTAATATTTTGACCATGTACAGCATTTATGGATGATATCATCCCTTCATTTAGTATATTAACGTAGACAGCTGCAGTTGTTCTTCCTTCCACGATTTGACAAACTCCCAGTCCTCTAACTCTAAACTAACCTCAAAGATTTCTAGAGAAACGCCCACATTAGTTTATTTTGTGAGTGAATACTTGTTTCATTATACTTCTATTGCCTATTACATGATTGAAAAGTTCTCTCGTCAGAAAATATACCTGAATGTTTCCCAGAAATTATTTCAATTTAAATATTCTTCTGCAAATTCTAACCTGCCCTGTATCTGTATATACTTCGTGTATCGGAATTTCGAATCCTATCTCTAGCAGTATTTGCAAACCCTGGAAAGTTCGTCTCTTGTTTTATATTCCTGTTTCTAGTGGATGATCCCTTAGATAATAATTTAAGTAATCTCCTATCTTGATATTAAATCTAGCAAATTATTTTGTTGAAATCCATGTCATGGAACTTCTTAAAGTCGTTCTTGGGATCGCACCCTATCCTAAACGATATATCGTTTACGGTTCTAAACTTAGTTTTTATTTTAGACCAAACTATTTTTATTCCTTAGCATAACAGTAGCATATGGCTGGTTTAACCATAGCGCTTTGTTCGAGCGGTATTCTTTGATATATAATCAAAGTCTGTTATTTGTCGAAAAGAGTGGATCGATTTTAGAGGTTAGGTTTAGGTTGATATTGGGCTTTTTTGTTGATTAGGCTATACAGGGTGACTCCGATTAAGTCTGCACTATTGTTAACTCCGATATTATTGCAGCTTCGATGTTGGTTAAATTAGTAAACTAGCAGCATTTTTCTGTTGATTAATATCGCAAAAAGAAAAACAATTTTATCCAACATCGCGTTTCTGCATTATTTTAAAAAAATACACACTTAGGTAAAACATCCCACTATTGACATTCAACCAATGATTGACATGTTTTATAACTTGCCATAATTTAAGAAATCTTTATATCTGACCTAAAAATTAAAAGCACCAACCCTTTCGGACTGCAATCTGACAACCTCGTCCACGTTCACATTTTTTAAGTATATGGCGGAATGACTGTTAAGGAGCTGCGTTTGTTTAATCACAGGTTACCAAGCAGGCACTATTTTATGCTAACGTTTAGCCAAATAAACTTAATTTTTTCTAATCTAAAACTCGATTCGTAAAGTTAAAGGATTGAAAAACGCTATGAAAAAATTGCGTTAAAAAATATAATGTTATAAGAATAATAATAACAATTTGAAATATGAACAATTTTCAAATTTTTGTCTTCCTGAAACTTGTTGATACCCCAATCGACATCTCAGACAATCTAATATGAATAAATTAACTAAACAACTTTATTATTAACGGGTAAAACTTCACGAAAAGAAATATTGATCAGCTGATGACTCTCGTGTCTTTCTATAATAACCTGCCAAAAAGCGGCATATTTTTTAATTAAATTGATGCAACATATGTAGATGGCTCTGATTGCTAATTTGGGATTATTTGGGATCCTCATCTTAAGTGCTATCTATTTGATTCCTAAGATGATGTTTCAAATAATATACTTTACTACCAATATTCACCCTTTTTCTTTGGTTACTACCCTTAGTTCTATATATTTTGTAAATTACGAATAAATCTGTAAAAAAAGATAAATTGTGTCAATTATTGAGTTTCCTTGGGACAATTTTTTTTCGGCCTGTCAATTTAAGGATTTTAGAAAACAACAACTATTAATCCTTGTTCTTTAATTTAAATTTTTTTAAATGCTGTCGTTTCAACATTCGACGATTTTAATACCTTCTATGATTGGCATAACGTTGTTAAATACTTTATAAAATAAGAAACTTTCTCAGGATGATCAATTTGGTAAGAAATATTTCTAAAACCTGTCAATCATTGGGTGTTTTACCTTACTGGTCGAAGAGACATTCTAGAGACTGGTGTCTATAGTCTCCATTATATTATAAGATGGCCACCCTCACTTAATAAATATAATAATAATTAGTTTCGATTAAACCGCTCTCATGTAGAATTAATTGTCCAGGCCAATCAGAGAAAATGTGCACATGAACACATGACGTACCACTTTTTCTTGTAAATGTTAGCAGGGATGCCACCGGTGGAACGATAGAATAAGTTTTCCACACCTAAAATATGTGGTTTTATGTCCTATTAACACATACTAAAACACGGCATTAAGGAACACCCTGTATAAATATATTTTTTATACTCCTATATTACTAAGAACCTACTTACGCACTGTCTACTGTTACGTAATGACTGTTTCGTAATATATATATTACGTAACAGTTCCACAAATGACATTACCCGTGATATGCCAAAACCGTCAATGTTTCCAATAAATTTTATGCAAACTCGGTTGTGAATTCCATCGGGTCGCCTTGACAACGTAAATGTAAAAATTTTAAACGTCATTTTTAATTTGGATATTTTTGGGTAAAGTATGATGAGTGACTACGATATTCAGATTGAGGGAACGCCACGGAAATAGTATATTACATACCAAGAGTGGTAAGACGCCTATCTACGCTCGTACCGTACCTCGAAAGAGTGTGTAATGTGAGTGGCTTACCACTCGAGTTGTGTAAATACATTTTTGATACACTTTTTCATGCCACTCCCTGGATTTTTCCAGTAATAAATTATTTGCTACGAAAGCAGCTTGTAATGTAATTTTTCTATTTAGGTTTCATAATGGCTACATTATGGAACGCAAAAAAATTGAATAACCTGCCATTTTATGAAACTGAAATTTTATTTTTTTATGTTGGCAGCAAGTAGGGTTCGAATTTTAGGCTTCTTTGATTTAGTTGAAATTAGCTTCCTTGCCATTATGGATTCGACAAAAAATTTTTATAGAAAACTTTAAAATACTAACCTTTAACCTTGCAAATAGATCATTTTTACTAGATATTTATCTGAAATACCTATACTCAATTAACTGATTGTGTTTGTGCCTGGACTTCCTCGCTCGTTACGTATAAGGATAAATACAAGTAGGTAGAAAATAATTTATTTTTATAATTTTATATGGAATTTCAGTTTTACATTAAGTTTGTCAACATTGCCATTGGCTCTGGGTGAAATGTTGTACAGTAGCGCGGACTGACCTGTGAGTAAGAGTGTTTATTACCCCACTTTTAAAACGGTCGATTTTAAAAAAATAAAATATGTAGCGCTTCTCTATGACACCCAAGGAGTCAGCCATTTAAATATAATACGTCATTTCCATAACACCCTGTATTTATTATGACGGATGGGAAGAAGCTTTGTTGTATTCAATTATTTCTATCATGGCATATTTGATACTTGTAACATTTTATGAAATTGTAAAAGTATTGCCAACCCAAAAAGAAAATATTAATTCAAATGGAAAAAATCTACTATATTTTTTGAAGTTTTTCAAACTTTAAAGACCCAATTATTTAGAAAAAGTATTATAAAATACACGGTTCATAAGACAATTAGAGCACTTGTACGCGTGCTCTAAGATAATGTCTTATGAAACTTGTATCTTAATATACTATTACATTATAAAGATGAATTAATTGTTAGTACTTTGTACTTGGTATGTACTTCTATTTTTCCATCGGACATTTTTAAAATGTTGACAATTTTAATGTTTGATTTAATAACTATACTTATTGATATTTCGATAAATAATAAAATCATTTTAATTATACTTCAAATTTTTCCTTACGATAACATGTTCACTAAAGATGACAATACATATTACAAATTATTTTTATTTTTTGATATTGAATTTGAGTTCATAGATTCTGTGGTATCAGACTTAATTGTTTTTTATATGGACCAATCTAGGAACAACATGTTATTACTGATGTTATTAATGATTACATATTTGCATACGTCTTACTACTACAATAATGCAAATACTTAGTTATTGTATCGTATTTGTTGATTTTATGTAATGTTTAGTTAAGATAACCACGCTCGTATAATCATATAATGGAATCGTGTTTGATGTGCTATTTATTCTTATTATTGTTTTGTATGTTCACTAACATTTTCTTGTTAGCGTCCTCGCCGCTTAATTGGGTTCTGTAAATTGAATGGTTAAATATTTTTCGGAAAAATGATTGTGTTTTAGGGTTAAAATAATATCTAATAACAATATTATGACCTAATATGATGAATTGTTTAAGGTGTTTTGTTAAATTTTATCTACAGGATGAATCAGGAGTTCTGTCAAAGTCCATTTGTAATAACTGGAACTAAAATTATTTGGCGGGTACGAAGGTCATCTATCGTATGAATCAAAATACAGAGTTCGACAAAATATTGTTGCCTGTATACAGGGTATCCGGGAAGTATATGGCAATATTTCGACAGCGTGCAGGGGGGCGGGGGGGTCAAATTAATACTACAAATATAGCGTGTAGAGGTTAGACGGTATATATTATCGCGGTTTTTTCCGTACCGTCGCGTAGCGGTACGCTGGTTCGAAGTAGTGGGTATTTTCTTTGACTGTAAACACGAGTTATTTCTTTCCTTTCCGCAATGGTTGCATAGTGTTTAATCTGTATTTTTTTTACCCGTGCGTGATAACGATAAATACGATCATAAAATCTATGTATAACTTATAAAAAATTTTACACATATAAAAAAACTAAACGAAGCAATCAAAATACCATTTTAAAGATAACAATATTTTGCGAACTTTTGCATAACTAAGCCTTGGTCTCTTACCGTCTCTAATATCGGGTTCCAAATTCTTAAAGATTGTTTCACGAAAAATGGATATAACTTAATGACTGCAGTAAAAGTACCTGGGGCCATCCCATTATTTATGACCCTTTGTTATTATTATGTGGAAAGGGCCGGATTGTAATAATTATAATTAAATATAGGCACATCAGGTAGGTTAGGTTGCTTAATTTATATTTAAATATCTTTTTGTGGTAAAATTTGTTAGTTTTTGAGGAATGGTTCAAGAATTGTCTTTTACCAAACATTCCTCAGAATAGCGTGATAGTAATGGACATTGCGAGCAGTCACAGTCGCCAATTACATAAAGCTCCAAGCTCAAATAATACAAAATTGGAGATTCAGAACTACATGGCGGCGAATGATATATATTTTGAAGAAAGTTATAAAAAAAGTGATCTTTTAGAAGTTTTAAAGACATTTTGTATAAAAAAAGTATATGTTTGTGACACATTGGCAGAAGAAATTGGACATACAGTGCTACGGCTCCCACCCTATTATTGCATTTTTAACCCCATAGAGCATATGTGGCACCAGTTAAAATCACTGGTTAGGTCTGAAAATATTTCTCCGACTTTAAGTTCTAATGTTGTAGAATTAATACGAAAATGCTTTAATGATATTTCCCCAGGTAGTTGGAAAAATTCAGTCCGTCACGTAATAACTGTAGAAAATTCGTATATTAGTCTGGATCGTATAATTAATCCAATTATAATTAATTTTGATGAGGATAGCGATAGCGAAACAGAACTATCTATAGAATGACATTATAAATGTAAATAAATATGACTAGTAATATTTAAAAAAAAATTTTATTTCATTTGATTACATTAATATAATCATATCATTACTTGTTTTCCTTAGTCCGTCCCTTCATACTTCACTTGTTTATTGCCAAGCAAATCATTAAGTCGTATCCATTTTTCGTGAAACAATCTTTACAACTTTACAAATCTAGGAATAGACGCGAACCCTGTATATTTTAATGAAACTTTGAAAAACAATATCAATTTTGATTTTGACAATTATTTTTTTAAATACTTTCGGTATTTGTCTTTAAAAAGAGGGTTTAAAAGAAATTAACCTTTTTCGAAATAATCAAATTCTTATACAAACTAATCAGAAGTATACTTTTTCCTACAAAATTAATTTATTTACCGTCAATTTATAAAAACATAATAATAACTAACCTATTATTTTTACATGCTACATTATTACTAGTTACTATTATAAACTTAATATTATTTAAACTAAAATAAATTATTATTTGTTGGTGAACGAGAACTATTTTTCGTTTTTGAAATAATCTGACAATATGAGGTATCCAAAATAGTTTCCTTCAAAAATTAGTATCAAAACCAAAAGTTTCTATAAATCTTATATAGTTCTCCCGCCCCTGCCTCTTATAAACTAAAAATCTACAAAATATTATCACATGATTTTGAATTTCAGCAGACAAACCACCTTTATAATCTTTATACAATTATCGCGGTGATAAAGTCTGTTTCGTTGCCGTTGATAGCTCGATACCCTCATTAAAGATTGGCCTAAAATATTTTACCTATAAAATGGTCTTTTTACGTACATCTAGCATAAAGATGAAGAAATTTTGACCTATTCCACCGGGTAACAGATAAAGTAACAATAGAGCCATAAAATGAAATGAAAGGATAATGATTAAAACGGCCCATCATGGTCGGAGAGTTGGGTTTTTAATGTAACCGCTTATTATTTTATTTAAATGTAATAGATTTTATGATTTTATGAATTTATTTACAAGAAAACTAATTTATTTACAGATCAAAAAATATTGACAATTTCAATAATTATAACTCGATAAAATGGTCCTCAGAAGAATCTGAAGAGTCATCATGTCCTACGCTTATTACTAAAGGCTCAATTTCCATAGTTGTGTCAATTACGTTGTCAAGTTCCCACATTTTTTGTTCCTCTACTATAGCATGTTTTATGGCGTTTTGCCAATTTTCTGATGACACATTTGCTAAAGAATGAAGCAAGAGGTGTCGCACTTCTTGCATTTTAAAAGTTTTGTTATTTCTAGCAACATATCCTTTTACTTGAGCCCATATTAATTCGATAGGATTTAGCTCACAATGGTAAGGTGGTAAACGGAGCACTATAATACCTCGATCTCTTGCCATCTCGTCAATAACATACTTTTTATACTGTGATTTATGTAGCCTAACAATATCCAAAAGTTCTTTTTTTACCATGGTATTATCGTAACTCAATTCCTTTCGTTGTAACCAGTTTACGATTTCCGCCTTTTTCCATGAAGTTGTGGGAAGATTCTCTTTTAGCCTAGAGTGATAGCTGGCATTATCCATCACTATTAGATCTTAGATTTTCTTTCACGCAAGAACCTATATATAGTAGCCTCTCCAACTCCTACCATATTGGCACACTCTGCAATGATGCTACGAACATCACTTGCAGGTTTCTGGTACACTAGAGCATCATGCACGTTTAATATTAATGTCTTTTCTCGGAGAGAATATGCACTCTTGCTAATTTGACGAAGACACGTTGGCGAAAAACTTGAAGCCATTGTTACAAGTATAGAAAATAATTCAACTTTGAGATAATGCAGTATCTAAATACAACTAAATACATAGTTTGACAAACGCACATCAAATGGCGTAATAACATCCTAAAGCAGGCAAAAATAGGTAAATTAATTACCCCTGTTGTACCTACTTTAACCCTAATCCTACTTAACAATGGACAGAGGCCAATTTTCTTATTAAATAAGGTAATTACTATTGGCAACGCCTATGGTTTACGGTTGTTTTATGGCTTCAACCCTCGATATGAGCTATCAACTGCAACAAAACGGACTTTAGAACAATTAATAGTTTTAACATTAATATTAATAATTTTCTTGTAATTAACAAAATATCAGGACAAATTACCTACTATTGACCAGAATCTGGGCACTTTCTCCTTTAAATAATAATGACTGCATTTATATTACTTATCTTATTGCAACCGTTAAAAATGAATTGCATTCCATGGGCGTAGGGTAGGGTGGGGCGCTTGCTTTTCATATTTTCTGTATAGAGATTCATCAATATGTAATATTTCTCTCCCACGGATCTAATCAACGATGAGCTCTTGGATATGCAAACTGATCGTATGAAAGCAACATACGATTTCACAAAGCCTTTCAAGATTGACTGGAACTTTGATAAATGGACAAACAGTGCATCCCCGTCATTTGACAAGGGTCTACTTTGGTACACCGATAGATCAAAAACCGCCAACGGTGTGGGCGCAGGTATATTTGGGGAAAGGCCCAGGATGGACATGAGCATTCCTCTGGGGACCTACGCCACAGTATACCAAGCGGAAGTTCATGCTATACAAGCATGTATACTACAAAATCTTGAAAAGGGCTACCACGACCAAAAGATTTACATCCTTTCGGACAGCCAAGCTGCTCTTAAGGCTCTGAACTCCAATCGGTTTACTTCAAAACTTACACTGGAGTGCCATACCAACCTAAAAGTACTGGCGGCCAGGGGGAACAAGGTGGAACTCTTGTGGGTCCCTGGTCACTCCGGGATATCAGGAAATGAAAAAGCGGATGAACTAGCGAGAGCCGGATCTGCTCAAAGTCTCAGGGGCCCCGAACAACACCTATCTCGATGGCAAGAGTTACTTGGCCAAATACACGCACGGGCCGTAATTGGAAAACCATCGAAAATACTAGCGAATGGGATGCTAACCCTGACGCGGCCCCAGCTTAAACAGGTGATGGGTCTGCTAACAGACCACTGCCACTTGCGAAAATACCTTCAACGGATAGGGATAAACATTGAATGTAGACTCTGCGGCGAAGAGTATGAAACCGCTTCACACATAATATACCGCTGCGTAGCGTTGTCTCGTAGAAGACAAAATATCTTCGGGAACATACAACGTGGTGACAACCTCCCACATGACAAGCTTGGTAGAAGGTTACTGGACCTCATAGAAGGAACAAACATCTTCTAACAAGATCGGGGTACACAATAAGCCGAAAGGCTGCAGTGATTTGAAGTTCGAGCCTTTAAACCGACCCCCGCCTTTAACCAACCAACCAACCAATATCTCTGAAACAGTGTTTTTCTGCATTCTCACTGCTTATGTTGTACCCTTACGCCTCACGTATTGCTTAATATAGCTTATGAGGGTTTTTTCGAAAAGACTTTAAATTTAAATGGACTTTTCGAGTTGAAGAAGCGCGATCCTTCTACCCAGCCATAAAACAAGCGGTGCAGATTTTGCTTGCATAGCCCTGTACAATGTGCATTATCGAAAGATCTTTCAGAATGAAGAATGATTTTAATTTTTATTGCATTATAATTGTGAAATATAAAAAATGTTAATCCTAGAATTAAAAGTAATTGTATTTGAAGAAAAAAACTTTGGTAAATGTATTCATTTTGTCTTGGTTTTAGAAAAAATAGTATAAAAGGACTAAAAGTGCTTAATAGAAAAATGATGCACTTTTAATCCTAATATGCTATTATGCACTTTAGGGGATTTTTTTTTAAATCTATCTTTTTAGGGATTAAAGTTGTACTTTTAATCCCTGAGGATATTTAAACCCTCAAAAGGAGAGATTAAAACAAAAATGTAATCCCTCAAAATGCAATGCAATTTAGTTTTTTTTATTATTTTAAAAGTCAATTTCCCTTATCTTAAAGTGCATATAATATAGAATAATATATAGTATTAAACCACTTGACGACATTTTTCACCTGGGGATAAAAAATGCCACTTAGGTTTATAATGTACTATTACAAGTCCGGGAAAAATGGATGGTAATTAGTTATCTTTTTTAGTGGTCATTTTTAAAGTAAATTTCCGTATTGGGAGCGGAGAAGGGGCTTTCAACAAGATATCAATCAGATAAAATTTTGCCGAAAACGAATCGATGTTATGTCTACGGGTTCGATAAATCTACGGCGTATTATTGTGTAATAAATCGTACCGATTTATCGTTACTTATGCGGGCACCTTGATATGTTTCTAAAACATTTGTTACCAAAAGGTTATCTAAAGTTTAATGCATTTCGCTATTAAACAATGATCTGCTATTAAACAGTGGCCGGCAAAAAGTTGGACACAAATGGGAAACTTTTTTATTATTGAAATACTAAAAAATAATTTCATGCCGATTGCTGACCTATATTGTGATATTTATCACGCGACTACTCGTTTGGCTGGAAAATCGAAAAAATATATCTTGTCATGGAAAACTGGTTATTAGATGATGAGATATCGAAAAAATGTATTTGAAAAAAGTGTTTAGATTTTAATCTTATGCTCTTTTGCAAAGTTCAGGAGTTGAGGGCCAAAATTACAAAAATCATATTTTTTTCGAAAAATATCCAGTACCTATTAGTTTCATAAGTTTCATATTCTCAGGAATATAAGAAAGTTTGACGCTCAGAAGGCTGACACGACATAAATCCTTCTTAAAGGCACAGAAACTGCCCCTGGTGTTTTATCAACACATTCTTCTTAGTCATAAAAATTTCAAGTGATTAATCGCTCGAGCGATTCACTCGATTATTAAAAGCGCTCGAGTATCAAGTACTCGATTATTAAAAATCATCGGTTTTTCCCAACACTAAAAATAAGTTCTAGGCATGGGCGTGGTTTTTAAAGGGCAAGAGTGGGCAGTTGCACCCACCCGAGGTATATCAGAAATTACGAATTTTGCTCACTGAACGTTATTTTTGACAATACAGAAGAATGTTATTAAGAAAAGTTATTTTGAATTAAAAGTTATATTCAAATATGCAATTACAGTTATTTAGCATGAAAATTTAGGTTTTTTGATTATTTACTAATCATTCCGTATTAATTATTCTGGCTTGATACAATTTAACGTAATCTAGGATGCACTGACAAGAAATATTTGACACGGAATATCATAGTGCGTTGGTATTTATAAAATACATTAGAAATGGCAATTTTACTTAAGTCGTGAAGAAAAAATAGAAATAAAATTGTTTTAATAATTATACGGAATGATTAGTAAATAATCACAAAACCTAAATTTTAAGGCTAAATAACTGTAACTCCATATTTGAATATAACTTTTAATTCAAAATAACTTTAACTTCTTTTCATAAAACCAATAATAAAAAAGTTTTCCATATGATTCCAACTTAAGTAGACACACTGTATAAACAAATTTATAAAGAAATCTTTAGCACCGTTATTATTTGAATTAAATCTAGATTTTCGGACATCAGTGGATTACATTTTTTCGATTTATTGGCCAAAGATAATTTTTAATCCTATTCACATTTGTTTCCGCAAGAACTATTTGACATTGAAGCAATTTACGATGAAATTATTGCAAATTTGGCATTACAACGGTAGAATACCATTAAAATACAAATAAGCATATTAATCAATGTTATTTAAAATAAATAGGTATGGAGTTATTTTTTGGTTTGTTTTCCGCTGTCTCTTTTTGTATACATTAAATCGTAAATTCGTAAAATCGGGATCATTTTAAAAATACTGAAAAATCCTCAGAAAACTCTTCTTGAAAAAAAATTACTTTTGTTCGTCTGTTTAAATTGAGTATAATGAGAACACCTTACGGTTTTTCTAGTATTTACTATAAATTATGGACTAAATTTAGATGTGTATTTTGGGTTTGCTCGTGGGGCGTGGTTCATAAATAATTTCGCCTGCGGCGTTTTCGTTCGCAGCGAGATTTTTCCCCTTGTTGCTACCGCTGGTGTCCTGGTTTTTAAGTTTATAAAATTACTCATTTTATCATCTCCCCCCCCCCCCCCCCCCCCCCCACACATACAAAACATTCAAACGACGCCCATAGTTCTAGGTTACCAATCATGCAAATGCAATCGGCGTAAAAAAGGTTTTTTAATATTTCAATAATAAGAAAGTTTTCCGTATATGGCCAACTTTTTCCCGGTCACTGTACATCTAAGGTTATTATGGCCAAGTCCAACGACAAAAATACATAAAAAAAAACAATTTCGCCGATACAAGCAGATTTGTCGTTCCACTGAACGGTCAGTCATCGGACCATTCCTTTTAAAAACTAATTTAGCTCTGCTAATTATTCGACCTTAAAATATTACCGTGCTCTACACACGATCGTTAAAACCTTCTACAGCCTACTACCAATTTAGGGACATTATTTAAAACTGGTATTCGCAATTTATAATTATCTTTAAATTTTAAGTCCGACTGCAGCCACGCAGGTAGCAATCGGTGATATTAAACCCGTCTACAAGAATTCGTATAAAATTCATAAAATGTAAATTATGCAAATAGCTTAATCAGACAGAAAATCACTTCGGCGACCACGCCACGCTGGTCATATTTAGTTCATAAAAAGTCACAATCATGTTAGGCATTTCGTATTGGGCGTCTGGCGGCTTATATTGAAATGCGCGACTCACCTCATGGCGTTTCTTCTTCTCGTATAACATAAAAATGCAGTGGCTGTTGAAGACTTTAACGACGTCGGTTCAGCGAACGCTGGAATGTCACCTTTGCCGGTCAACGCGACCTGTTTCGTTCTTAGAGCGCTCCTGTACTCCGGTGCCGCATGGCGACGACTTGCGTTTTTCTTCCTTAAACCTCTCATCGTGGTTCGTAAGTTGGCCTTAACAGCGATCCATTTTTGTTAAGGAACTGGGTGAAATAACTTTTCACCTGTAAAGAAACATTTATTTTTATCCGTACCTTAACTTAAATAAATATAATCTCGGTCTTGTATTACAGTGACGTCTGTGAGTCGAACGAACATCGAAATATTCTCAACCGCCCCC
Source organism: Barypeithes pellucidus (assembly GCA_963991005.1). Classification (NCBI taxonomy): domain Eukaryota; kingdom Metazoa; phylum Arthropoda; class Insecta; order Coleoptera; family Curculionidae; genus Barypeithes; species Barypeithes pellucidus. Next base: position 25,420,450 of record OZ022559.1, read on the forward strand.
CCTCGTTTTCGAGGATGCTGAACACGATGGTGGCTTTACAATTTCTCTTTGGGGTTGCACAACCCCTCAAAACGGCCAAAAACCACCACCCAGAGGGGTGCTTCAAGAGGTTTCCCTGCAGAGAAACACACTTTCCCCTCATTTTCGAGGATGCTGAGCACGGTGGTGGTGTTGGATATCGCGTCCGACCCCTTCCAACCCCAAGTTAAAGCGCTATTGAAGTTTGACATTTCCTTCTTTGCCCTTGTCTATTTTCTTGTAAGGGAACACCGCGTATATTGGTTAAGTTTTTAGGAGTGCCTTTTAATTCTAATATTTCTTATACATTTCATATACCTATCTCTTATTGTTTCTGAGATAAAAAAATTATTTCTGTCTAATGTTGCGCTAAACATAGCCTTAACTAAACACTCGCAAATTTGTGGTCTGAATTCATGGAAAGTAGAGATTGTAGCAATAGTTTAAGGAAACACAATGTATTTAATTCCCATGGAAAAATCGATTCGATATCATACAGGGACGGTTAAAATTATGTTTATTTCCGTTACTTCCAAAAAGCGGTCAGCCGTGAGCTGTTTTCAATGGCCGGAGCTCCTGTATATTATATTTAAAATTAAAACAAGGTTAAATTTGCTTTCGATTTCCTATACCTAAACCTTCAGGTTTCCTCAATAGAGCCAGTTTTTTGGAAAATAAATAATTTCATAAGAACTTCATTTGTGTAACTATTTTCGTTGATGTGTAGAAGATTATTTTGGAAAAGGTCAAAAATTTAATGGTTGTGCGCAATTCTTTAAACTAAGGGCCGAATGTTACCTTAAGTTAGACCTCAGCTAAGATAGCCTTAACGTTATGGTGAACCTTAAAAAACTATGTTTTAAATTAATTTGAGGATCCATTGACGCGTTAAGTGGAAGATTACCAAGTTCTTAAAGATCCAATTCCTTTAGAAGAGAGTGAGAAAGTATTTTAATAAACTGTCAAACTTGTTTTTGATAATTTTCCAAAAAAAACTGTCTCTGCTGAGGAAACCCGATGGTTTAGGATATATAGGGGTACATATTGTTTTAAAGCAAATTTACCTTCTTTTAATTTTAAAAATAATATACAGGGTTGTATTAAAAAAACAGTAATTGACCACTTTATATTTTCCATGAATTCAGACCACAAATTTTCTATGTTTAATTAAGTTCATGTTTTGCACAATATTAGACCGAAATAATTTGTTGTCTCGGAAACAGTAAGACACAGTTATAGGAAAAGTATAAGAAAATATTATTAAAAGTAAAAGGTGATTCTAAAAACTTAATAATATACGGGGTACGGCAACGCCGCAAATGTTTTAGATCGATGCAACAGGTGCGTTTATATGAGATACCAAACGTACGTCTAACCTACCATACACCGTGAGTTGCCCTGTATATTGATGAGTTTTTTTGGAAAATTAAAATCAAGGTGTTGCAGCTGACGTTCTCGTAACAGCCGATGAATTATTCTTGCCAATGAGCAGATGTGGTTACGTGACCTAGGGCATGTGTTTGTGTGCACCCTATTGAGTAACTAATTTACGAGACCTCTTACATACAATCGGATTTAAATCGAAATATTTGGAATTTGAATGCTTAAAAATAATTCGGATCCCTTCGGTTGCCGACGTTCGACGTAAACAATGACCAGTGTACTTTTCCGGGTTGTTCAAACCCAATTTGCAATAATACAGGAAATTTTCCCAAATGTGTTTTCCACCACGTTGTACAGTACAGCGGCCTTGTCTATAGCTTAAAAATAGTCTTTTTCTGAGCAGCCATGTGACCGCAAAGACATATAATCTCTTATAAGTTTCAAAGTATTCATTTCGTCTTCATCAATAATGGTGAAACTCGTTTTTTGTCAGTTTTGGTTTCTGGCACCGTTACAATAAAGACTGATTTTCTATCTTCTTCTTCTTGTTCATTCAAAACGTTTCATTTGGTGTCTCATGAATAAATTTTAGGATATTTTCTCTAGATAACACACTGGATTTTTTTGGTTGGTACCCTTTTGACCCTTGCTTTAAATACTCGCATACTTTGTGGAAATTACATATATGAATACTCTTATTTACCATTAAAGTCTTCTTTATCATCGAATATTTAGCCCACAGAGAGCTCGGGGAAAATTTTTCAGATAGATCATTAAAGTACCCCAACAGCACTGTTTCGTTAATGTTTTCTACAGCATTTTCTGACATCCACTTCAAAAATTGGTCATATTCTTTGTCGTATGAGTCTCTGGATTTTCTCGGTAACAGGTTTTTCGTTGCCTTTTCAGCCTTTTTTCAATTTCGTCGGGAATTTCAAAACCTTGTTCCATTTTTGATTTTTGACTTTGACACATTCAACATTTGAATACTTATCTCCCTAGCAACAAAAACTCAGGCTATAATAATGTCAAGATAATGCGCAGGTAAAAATAAAAAATTGGTAAATCAAATTAAACTTTTTAAAAATATTTATTATTTAAAACGAACTTTGTATGCACCACGGGCGACTTACAAAGCCGAGGGCCTCAGGGCATAATCATCTACTTAGTGACTTGATACATAAATAACTATTATATACCTTATCGTATTTTTCCTTGACTTTTAAAGGAAGTAAGCTCGGGGGTGTTGTGTTCTTGCTACGCTACTGCCTATATTTGTACTAACTAATCATTGAAGCATGACAGTCATGGGTTCAATGATGACATGGCCCTACTCTTAAGTTAAGTACACTTACTGGGTAAGAGTTTCCAATGTCCATTATTGTAATGCGAGCTTACCAAAACAGTTTGGGTTGTGTTCGATAGCCGAAGCTGCTTCCTTCAATTTTATTTTCCTTCAGTGTTGTGTTTTCTATCTCCTCTTACCGTGTTCTTTTGATGTTCTCGTCTTCAATCTCCAAACAAACTCGCTATTTGACATTGATAAGCGATGTAGATCTAGATTATTTTAATATCCAATAACTAATATCAGAGCAATGGGACTTAAATATTATCAACTTAACAGCACATTGGAAAACCCGAGTTTAAATAGATATTTACCACCTTACCTAACTCTAATGTTAACTGATAGCTTTCGAGCTGCGCCCAATTTTTTTCAATTTCATTTAAACCTAAATTTTAAAAAAAACAATTTGTGTTTTAGGAAAGAGAAGTAGCTAGCAGCTTAATGCAGTGTGAATTACAAGGAATGTTGGACTCATAAATCTGCATGGAAAGCCGAACTTTTCATCTGATTCCTGTTATAACGGAATGGTACTTGTATGATTGAAAAAGGGGTAAATTACCTGGGATTTTTTCTTTAAACTATAGTGAATTTTGACAGCCTTGCATTTATGACCCTATAGTATTATAGTACTATACTATGCAATTTAATAGTCATAAATTTTCCCTTCCTGTCAGAGTTATTAGTATAATGTGATAAGGTTAAAAATAGTAACATTAACAAATTTTCGACTGATTATGATTATTATATGATATGCATACTTCCACTTAGCAATATAATAAGATTTATTTGCTTTTTAAATGGCGTTAGCATGTTTGCTAACGCAAACAATTATTTTCAATTGTTATCCTATCTTGAGAAAAATCTGGGCATAGTACAATTATTGCGAACAATTAGTAATATTGAAAATATATTTTTTAATCTGTTTCTTAGTACGCATATCTAACTGTTTTCAATATCATGTAAAACAAGGAACTTCCATAGGATGGAGAACGACCAAAAATCACACCATGGATAATATAAACCTCAATGGCGTTATATGAGCCTGCGACGTTGAGAAAATACTCGAAAATCATCAAATTTAAGTTCATCGGATACACATAAGCCATCGATCCAGAAACTGATCTTCTTGCTTCTACACTGCTTCGTGCAGAAGCACCCTTTTATGTGTATCGTGATAACTTATCGATTGATTTATATCTTCCTTTCTTTCTTTCTTTCTTTCTTTCTTTCTTTCTTTCTTTCTTTCTTTAACCCTCGCGATGGTGCCTATTTTTCACTGTGCTTGTTCGTTTTAAAGTTTTTCTGACTCTCAGACCTGACCCTAACCAGATATACAGGGTGTTATGGAAATTACGTATTATATTTAAACCGGCAATTCCTGAGATGAAAACAAATTGAAGAAAAATATCCAAAAATGGCGCATTAATTTAATATGCCCTGCACATGACCTGATGTCAAACCAAAATTAAGCACGTGGTGACACTGGCAGAAAGGTAAACAAAGCAACATAATATGGCGAAAAACGTCAGTGAATTTTGAGCAGTGTTGTCACTCTTTAAAAAGTCAATAACCGTGTGACAGAAGTACCATTCAATCTGAATTAGTATTTTAAAGTGCTACTGTGTAGACAAAAATATGCCCTTATTGTATAAGGTTTCATCGGGTAGTCTGGGAAATAATATAATTTTTCCATACATTGGTATTTGACATCTAAAAATTTTGAAACTAAATGACACGTTTGAGTCTGTTCGGGTTTACTCGGTCGATCGATATTGAACTATTAGGCTAACATCTAATAATACAGCGTTGTCACTTTCGATGTTTTGTAAGATTATATTCATAAATTATGGAATTTCCTTCTGTAATATTATTTTCCTGTATAATTATAGTCTCGGAAATGACAACCGCGCTAGTTCGATTTATTTTTCCGAATATGTACGAAGCACTCGAACCTTGGACGCTTCTATGTGAAGGGGATGTTCTGTCTGTCAACATAATTATTTCATCATTCTTCAGTAAATGATTAATAATTTGATGTTTAGAAATTAGCGTTTTTATTATTTCTTTTATAATTTGTATCCTATCTTCTAAGTGCTGTTGTTCTATGTGTACGGTAGTGTTATTGTAAAGTGTAATGCGTTAGTGTTTAGTGCTTTTGTGTAATCTAATAATAGGTGCATATCTTCAAAAAAACTAATTTGAAACTCGTGGGTGTCTGTGTGTTTCTTTAAGTGATTTAGTGTAATTTGTTAATGTTCTGTTTCACTATGTGTTTTTTTCTCTCGACGATATGCCGGTTATGTTCCGAGGTTGGAAAGAAGAGGCCGAATGGGGTTTAGTAGGTATAAGCTTATTATGCAGTCCAACACTCTCAGGGCACGTGATGAGCATAAAGCTTTTCCCATAGAAAACAGAACTGAGCCCTGGATCGTGTCGTGTCAGAGTCCTGGATTTAAGCTAAATATTTATTTTTATAAGAAACTAAAGTTTTACATTTTTACACCGTTTTGCAACATTGCGCGTAACAGATATTTGTGATACACTACCACAGGGTGCTGTGATTCATTACCGCGGAGTCCCCTGTGAGTAAGAGGGTTTGTTACCCCACTTTTAAAACGGTCGAGTTGAAAAAAAAATATGTAGCGCTTCTCTAGGACACCCAAGGAGTCACCCATTTAAATATAATACGTCATTTTCATAACACCGTGTATATAGTATAGTACATAGTACCGCTGGACCATAAAGCATACTTTGACTTCTGACCAATCGGAACATCCCTTAATATTTTCCAATACGGCGGAAAAAGAAGTTTTTAAATTTTTTTAATGAAATGAACTCAAGCGCAAATGCACTGTGCTAAATTATCAATTATTATTTATCTCGTCGTTAGAATGCATACATTTATATTGCATGCATTATTGACTATTTGATTGATTATATTATTTATCTATTTTTTTTTATTAAAAAGGACTAAAATCGAAAAAAATAGTATAGCACTTATCCCCTAAGAAATGTCACCTCAAGCGGCTCGTTTTTAGCATGGACGCGTGCTCAAATATGATGGGCTATAAAACTTTAATATACTATTGTGACATCTTTCAAAGACTACCGTTACACATGAGCTAAATTCTTTGTTGGTTTTTCTAAATAAACGATTATTGTATACAAAGGAATTATTTACTTTGTATTTAACAATAGAAATCCATAAACTTTAATTTTAAGAAACGATGACAAAGTAAATTCCCTTTTGATACATTTGGTTAAGTACTATTCTAAATATAAGCATACCTATTGGGCAATTCACAACTGATTTTTACAATTAATTTTATAAGGTCATAATTGTTAGAAAAACAACTGTTATAGACGTATTGTAGTCAGTGCCGGCTCGTGCCGATTTAAATGGGTTGGCCAAATTATAAATTTTGACTGTCTAAAATTGACAAGCTCTCAAAATATTATCTGATTCATCATGCCCTCAGATGGTCAACTCATAAGCTCCGCAAAATTGAACCCAATCAATGGTTTGCTGTAAAATATATATGAGCGATGGCAGCAGTTTCATTTTTTGACCATAAGGCTACTCCGCTAAACAAATTACATAAAAAAACAGAACATACATTGATTTTATGGTAGCCACCTTATTATTATGGAATTATCTTGATCTTGACGCACTTTTTTTCTATTGCCTAGTCAGGTAAGGGTAAAACTATTTCTAGTAATGTAATAGTTAGAGAGACGGTGACAATAGGGGGTCCGTGAAGTGGAATATCAGTAATTTGGTTTTTCGTGGAGTTTAGGTCCCCTCTACAACTTTTACATCTGATGAAATGCCGTAGAGCGTTGCTGAGAGGCGCTGTACCGCTTGAGATAGGAAATTCTCAATAAATTCAAAATTATATCGAGCTATGTCTGAAAATGAATTTACAGCATCTGCGTGACCCCAAAGTCACGGGAAACACATTTTCTGTCCAGTCAACCCTTGCATATACTTTTCCGAGCGTGTCAAAAATAAATGAATGAAAAAATTATAAAGTCTCAAGTGACATGGGTCCAAGTGGGCTTAATCGATTTGTATTCACTGGAGATGACTCGTAAACAATTTTATGATAAAAAGAATGTTGCGATTGAATATTGAATATATTCAACTGAACGATACCTGCCTTCCGGTATTTCTGCGTAATATTGTCAGAATTCCGCCTAGCTAGGTGCGATTCTTCTGAAATTTTTTTTTCACAATATTTGGGTGTCAAGGAATGTAGTGTGACAATTTTCTGACATGTCACGATCGTTTTCCGAATTTCTTCCGAGGAGATTTAAAAAAAATCCCAATAATGAAATGGCGAGACCTGGAAGGCCAAAAAATTTTTCACATAATCTTTAACATATAATGTTCCATTCTAGGCAGAATTCTGACAATATTACGCAGAAATACCGGAAGGCAGGTATCGTTCAGTTGAATATATTCAATATTCAATCGCAACATTCTTTTTATCAGACAATTGTTTACGAGTCATCTCCAGTGAATACAAATCGATTAAGCCCACTTGGACCCATGGCCAAGGATTTTTCCTATAGTGCTTGTGTTTTTTTGACACGCTCGGAAAAGTATATGCAAGGGCGAACTTGAGAGAAAATGTGTTTCCCGTGACTTTGTGGCCACGCAGATGCTGTAAATTAATTTTCAGACATGGCTCGATATAATTTTGAATTTATTGAGAATTTCCTATCTAAAGCGGTACAGCGCCTCTCAGCAACGCTCTACGGCATTTCATCAGATATAAAAGTTGTAGAGGGGGACCTAAACTCCACGAAAAACCAAATTACTGATATTCCACTTCACGGACCCTCTATTGTCACCGTCTCTCTAACTATAATGGTCACATATCGCGGAATTCCGGGCGAGAATACACGAAAACCAGGACCTATTTTTCAGCTATGGGAAAACACCATCAACATGGTAATAACGCTATAGCGCCTGCGTGCTTTTAAATAAACGTCTCATTTTCTGCATGAGGGCTAAGAGGAAATGGCTGTCATGGCAGCATGCTGCAACTAAAATCAATGTTGTCGGTTGCGCATTTTTTTAGTTGATAGTTTTTTTCGGACCTTGTGTTACACACTTATCAGTGACCTCCATTATGGTAAAAAGTTGTGACAAATTACAAGAAAACAAGTGGATAGAATTTGTTAAAATTTTAGATTTATCTTCGAAATATGTTACTACATATTATATCATCTTGTATTTTTGGAAAAAAGAATTTTATTTTTTTCAAAACGGTAAATAACGTTTAAATTGAAAAAATGTGTTTATACACTAATTTTTGTATGTACTATCAATAATCTCTCTTAGTTTTAATGCAAAGAAGTCACACCGAGAAAAAATATCTAAAATCGCAACTATCTAAAGTGATTTGGCAACGCTTCGGGTGATCAAAGGCAGAAGAATAAGAGAAACGTCCCCTACTCCCCCGATGCAGCCGGTAAGCGCGCTGGCTCGTCGTGTCTTGGAATGGCGATGTTGTCTCATTGTTCAATAACAATGACTTATGCTGTTCGGTGGCGAAATCCCAAACTGGACCACGCGGTCCCCGATAAATAATCTTAATGAATTAAGCTAACTTAATAAAGGATATCAGCACAAGTAGGGCCATCGCACCGTAACTCCCTCCTCTAAGGACCGCCACTGATTATAGTTAATTGTTATCTCCTTATAGCGTACTATGTCGTTGTGCTAATTACAGTGTTTACTGATCTAATAAAGCCATCACTCTTAACAATCGATTCTGTAAAAATCTTCATTGTTATATGAAATTAGGACATTTTTATTAAACATTTTAAATCAACGCAACGGCAACGGTTAAATAAAAAAGGTCAAGGCAGATTTCTTAAATGATTAATGTAAGCATTGCCATATTTCTAAAAATGTTGCATCGTGAAATTGCGGTTTTTGAGATAAAAAAATGTCATGCCGGATCGCTGAATGTTGGTATTTATTTAATTAAATTTAGTTACGGGCCAATAGTCTGAAACTTATAGGGTCTTAAGACAAGAGATTTATAGCTGTCGAGAAAAATAAAAACACTTTTAAGGGGATTTAACTATTTATACAGGGTGTTTTAGAAATGACTTATATATTATATTTAAACCCGCAAATCCTGACATGAATATGAAGAAAATAACCATAAATGGCGCTTTGAATTAATTAGCGTGATAAGCCACTTTATGTCAAACCCGAACAACTACTTACTCATCAAGCAAAAAAATGTATGTTTCGCAACATAATAATATCACACAAATGTGAAAACAAGAACAAAGAAAAGCGTTTAATGCTACAACTAATAAAAAAAAAACCTTTTTATGTATTAAACCAGAAATACCTTAAAATTGGAATACACACAAGTGGGAATTGACGCGAAAGGCGCACGCGCTACGGCATAACCTTCCGCATATCAAAACATACTGAAGTACCCGCGCCTAGTTTGAATAACGTTTTCCAAAGACTGAACTACATACCCTTGTTAACAAAACAGCTGTATATGGCACACTTGGGATACGGGGGTTTTTACCTAAGTATTTAGACGTTCGATTAAAAAAAAAGTTTATAGGCTTGGACACCCAAGAAGTCTCTCATTAAATTATAATAAGCATTTTACCTAACACCCTGTATAACAAGTCAACAAGTTGCAATTTCTGATTCCGGAGTACCTGTAAACGAGTTTTCTTCCCAGGCGTTTATTCCTGTTTTAGGAAAAAAATGCCAAAGGAAAAAACGTTGTAATAGAACTAGAACTCGCGGAAAGTCTATATTTTTTTGTTTCGGGAGATTTTTAGAGTTAATTTTTTTTTATTGCTCGATATAGAAAAAAATGATGGACTTTCCTCTAGTTGTTGACAAAATGTAGACATCTTTCGTTAAAAAAAAATTTTTTTTAATGTACCGTTCTCATTGGAAGTGAAAACTCCGTTTTTCAGCGTATGAAATCGTATGGTAAAGTAGAGCCCCATTACGTGCAGTCTCTTTCTTCCCATTATCGTTGTTGCTGTCGGCGTACCGATTACGGGCGGACGATCGACGTATTCTTCTAACTGCAAGGGAAGATCCAATTCGCCTCGTGCCTTCAAAGGGTGAAACGAACAGGGGTCAAATCGGAGATTTCGACTGACTCCGGCATCCTCTTAAAATGCCGTTTTGGTATTGTATTTCTTAGAAGTACCTAACCCCGCTATTTATTTAACACGAAAAGCATTCTGTGCCATTTGCAAACAATCTAAATATTAGTAAAATGTGATTTGGATTTTGGAGTGGTATTTTTTATTATTATTGATGTACGTGTATTAGGTTATTAATAGGGATTTTGTTCCTACGAGATTATCCTGTCATTCAGGTGTTTTAAAACAATTCCATGATTAGTAATCTCGAAAGATGTAATTAACTTATATTTACAATACAATTATTATCCGTAAATCTGACTGGTGACAATATTTCAATTTAAATCCCTGTGATTAAAAGGGGTTTTAACAATAATTCTGATTTAAAATAAATACTACATAATCTACTATCCTTGAGTTTTCAACAAACTATGACATTAAGGATATTTTTTATACAATGAAATTTTTGATTATACGGGGCAATTCATGGTGGATTGTACATTAGACGTTTTTGGCGAACTAGCCGACGGGCGCCTCTGAAAATTTGGTCGTTTGCATAAACGGGCATGCTCTACCTTGCTAAAATATTTTTGCCATTCCATTGTTGCCGCTTCTACTCGAAAGTATGATGATATTTTAAATGGAACATAATGCATATAATCTTGTTTTTAGAACTGATATTAATGTAACAACTTTCCTATACCTGTCTCGTACCGTTTTCCAAATAATAAGTAAATTCCCTTTTTTTCTCGGAAAACATAACATTCAAAAAAGACTTATATTGAAACGTCTATTCGCCGTGAATGATCCTGTATAAGGCTTTCCATTTATAACCGTTGATATGACCTGGGCCTGGAGCAGATCCATGATAAAAATAGATAAATCCAGCAGGCATTCTTTTAAATGTCAAATTTGAGTTTTTTTTTACGTCAATAAATTTACAATACCAGGGGGAAGTGAAAGTGTGTCTTTGATATGTCAACTTGTAAAAACAATATTCTAGACTTACCTGACTAAACTACTTATATACCGGGTGATACATCGTTAAGTTGAACATAGGAAATCCCGTGTAACTTTTGAGGTGGTCCCTATACATTTTATCGAAAACTCCATTATAACTTCGTGAAGAGGCCGAGATGGTAAATCCATGTTCTGAATTTGAATATATTTCGGTGAGCTAATCCTAATTACTAACTATTCAATTAAACGTGATGGTAAAACCACGAAACTCTCATAGTTCAGCAACCACCAGCAAATAAAACTTGGACATCGACGAAACGAAAATTAGTGTCAGTAACAATATTTTTATTATTCGTTATGTCCAGCTTTACGTCATTTTTTGGTAATAACGGCATCGAAATTATTTTCCGGTGTTTGCTATATTACCTGAACTATAAGAGTTTCGTGGTTTTACCATCACATTTAATAGAATAGCTTAGGATTGGATGTATTCAAACTCGGCCCATGGGTTTACCACCTCGGCCTATTCAAGAAGTTATAATGCAGTTTTTCTATAAAATATAAAGGGAAGCCAATATTCCAACAACTAAAAAAATTACATGGGATTTCCTATGTTCTACTCAACGATGCATTACCCTGTATATATAATAAATGTAATACAATAATTTCGTGTTGTTTTTAGGAACTTTTAGAAATAACTGTTGGTTCCAAATTTCACAAATTCATTATGGTTTTGATATTCTTGAAGAAGATGGGAAAAAATTTTCAAAGGAAATTTTTTAAATTAAATGTAAGAAAATAGAGCCCCTGACAAGATTTAATTTGTACATGTTGCAGATAACTTAAAGATCAACTAGAAGTTTGACATGTATTTTAGGGTACATGTAAATTGGATCCCGAGATAGGTAAGTGATTCTAAAATTATAGCTCAATTGCCTTCCGCACATTTTAGATGCCTGAAATAGACGTGTAAGTTGCCTCCCATGTTAATAAAGATTACTAATAGTTAGAGACATAGGATTTCTAAAATTCAAGATACAAAACACTGCGATAACTAAACTTAACAAACAAACAATAACACTGCGATAACTAAACGTAGGGTTTCTATATATAAAAAAAATTAAATTGCAAAAGGCTGCGATAACTAAACTTAACAATAACACTGCTACAACTAAAGTCGGTACGGTGTATGAAGTCCGCTAAGCAATAAAACCTATCGAGCAGGGTAGTCGGTGGCTCTCAAACAATAAATTATATTTTAGGTATTTTCTAAATAAAATAATTTAAAGTAAATAAAAAATTAGTATAGGTAAAGAAAAATAATTATTTTCTAGCTTTTATAGTATTTCTTTTTTATAAAGTTTTGGTTCTAAAAAGAACCGATGTAGTCTTGCGATAGAAAGTACCTACTTGTAGAACGAACGAACGAACAAACCCGTACTTTACTAAAAACAGTCTTCCTCTGCATTTGAAATTTCATCCATGCTTTCAGACTCATCAGAATCATTATCATCATCCCTAATAATTAACGGTCTTGCTTCGTCTATAACCTGTTCTGTCTCATAAGATTCAAAAATAATTTTTTCCAATGCATTTCCGCCATTCTTCTTTGCCCACTTGGCTAAGCGCCTCCTCCCATAACTTTATAACGCTAGGCTTACTGATATTTTTACAGGCATGTTTGTCATAATAATTTTTATTAATACCCCATATCAATTCAATAATTGCATTATAATGGCAATGGTAGGGCGGTAATCTCAAAACTTGATGTCCATAAATGAGGGCTAATTCGTCAACGACATATTTTTTTTTAAATGACTGCTCTTTACACTTGCTTAAAAGATCACTTTTAAAAAATAAATCTTCATGGTTTTTTTTTTGCTTTGACAAACACTCTCTTAATTCTTCCTTTTTCCAGCTGCTTGTAGAAAATTTCTCTTCGAGTCTCGTATGGTAAGAGGCATTGTCTAAAACAATAAAGGAAGGGTTTTCTAAACTTTTTAAAAGTGTTTCCTCGAACCAATACTCAAAAATTTCAGCATCCATATTGCCGTGATAATCAGTATTTTTCGTCGATGAAAATATGACACTGGCATTTGAAACAATCCCTTCATCATTGCCAGCATGTATTATTATATACCTTTTTCCATTACTGGCACGGGTACTGGAATAGCAATGTTTCGAAGTTGCATATATCCATGTTTCGTTAAGAAAAACAACTTGCCTTGACAATTCCGATTTTTAATTATTTCTTGGAAAATAGTGATTATTATATAGATTTAACTATAATGATCCCAAAATAACTAAATTCTAGGAAAAAGTACCTGAGAACAGCTTTAACTTATTGAGACAAAATCATTTTCATTTAATAAATAAAAAAACTATGAGTGAAAAATAAACTAGATAAAAATATTTATCGCGGTACATAATTCTAAGATAATTTTGTTTTGGAACCGATGATTTTGCTCAGCCGACTAGAGTGAATCAGTGGAATGTTCGGTACGATCAAGTATAGCGAAGGTATTGTTAACTTAACCGTTTTACTGTTTAACAACCTTTAATGATTTAATCCGATATCGGACTTCATAAAACGAACAGACTTTAAACAATAACTTTCTGCACTAGATACATGCTGTAAGGTTTTGGCAGGCAGGTTACTTATTGATAAGATGATAAAACCAATTAAGCAGTACTCTGTCGCATACTACCTGCCGGGAGGCAATTGATCAACACCCCAAAATTCTTACTTTGAAGATAGAAGTTTAAACTTCAAATTGATTTTATTTCCAATTGGCTTTATTAACAAGTTTAGTTATCGTAGTGATATATTTAGGTTGTTAAGTTTAATTATCGCACTGTTACTGTTTAAAAATAGTTATTGCAGTGTTTTGTATCTTTTGAATTTAAACCGAAATATAATGTTATTATTATGTGGAATGGGCCGGATTGTAATAATTATAATTAAATATAGGCAGATCAGGTAGGTTAGGTTGCTTAATTTATATTTAAATATCTTTTTGTGGTAAAATTTGTTAGTTTTTGAGGAATGGTTCAAGAATTGTCTTTTACCAAACATTCCTCAGAATAGCGTGATAGTAATGGACAATGCGAGCTATCACAGTCGCCAATTACATAAAGCTCCAAGCTCAAATAATACAAAATTGGAGATTCAGAACTACATGGCGGCGAATGATATATATTTTGAAGAAAAATATATTTTAAAAAAGTGATCTTTTAGAAGTTTTAAAGACATTTTGTTTAAAAAAGTATATGTTTGTGACACATTGGCAGAAGAAATTGGACATCAGTGCTACGGCTCCCACCCTATTATTGCATTTTTAACCCCATAGAGCATATGTGGCACCAGTTAAAATCACTGGTTTTACACATCTCTTTCAACTACCTACCTAAAATGTAAAGGAGGAAATTTACCTATTATTTTGGGTCCGGCTTATCTCGGAACCCACTTACCTGTATTTTATTGACTTCATGGTGTGATATGTTGTTGTTTAATAAAATTATTTCCCAATACGTCACGCCGCCGCTGTCAGTATATTTTTGTAGTACCTTCACTTAACGCTATCTTACTTTATTTCTTTAATCCGAATCTTCAGAAAATGAAACTCAAATTCAACAAAGTAACTCCATCTGCATATTAACCGTCGAAATACAATTCAAGGGTCAATTAGCAGTAATTTGGGTGACCATTAATAAATCAGTTGAATATGCATGTTGCCTTGAATTTAAACTAATTTAAAGTCAGATTACTCGGTTATCAAATACAAAGACGGAAAAAATACTATAATTAACACTACGTTAATTAAAACAAACCAGTGGGGTTATATAACGTCGTAATGAATAAATAAAAAAACGGTTTTATCATTCATCTTAATCTATATTATGATGATAATAAATAATTTACGATAAATAATTGATAATTACTTTATTAGTCTTAAATAGGCCGAATATTGTATAAAAGTTATATATAACTTTCTTTTACTACTACTGTTCACCAGTTATCCTTTAGGGCCCATCAAAGATTACCAATATACCTGCGGTGTCCGCAGCAGAGTCTCTACAATACTTCTTTCCCCGGAGCTTGTTCACTGACGCCTCGCAGAGAGGCTATCGTTAAAATAGAGGGGGCCCAATCCGACCAACTAGACCCTCCCCTTCGTCGCTTCGTCACGAACGTTCACCGCTTTCGAACGCTGATACAGTCGCTCCGAGCGCAGTACACTTAAATACACAGTTGATAAAATTAGCGCTGCCGTCGACTGAGCAAGACAATAATTAGTTGACCCCCTAATTAGTGAAATTAAAGTGCAGTGGTAGTGACGGTCCGTCGCGATGTTTGACGTGTTTGGCTCCGTTAAGGGGCTACTAAAAATCGATGCAGTCTGCATCGACAACAACATTTTTCGGTTACATTACAAAGCCACTGTCATCATACTGGTGGCTTTCTCTTTGCTTGTGACTAGCAGACAATATATAGGAGACCCTATAGACTGCATAGTGGATGAGATCCCTTTAAACGTCATGGATACCTATTGCTGGATTTATTCGACATTCACCATTCCGAACAGACTGACAGGTCGCGTTGGACAGGACATGGTCCAACCGGGGGTAGCCAGTCACGTGGACGGCAAGGACGAAGTTAAATACCATAAGTATTATCAGTGGGTGTGTTTTGTACTTTTTTTTCAAGCCATGCTTTTTTACATTCCAAGATATCTTTGGAAAACTTGGGAGGGCGGACGCATCAAAATGTTAGTTTTGGACCTGAATTGTCCCATAGTAAGTGAAGAGTGTAAAACTGACAGAAAGAAACTCTTAGTAGACTATTTTACAACAAATTTACATATGCAAAATTTCTATGCGTTCCGTTTCTTTATTTGCGAAGTTCTCAACTTTGCCAACGTTGTGGGGCAAATTTTTTTCATGGACTTTTTCTTGGATGGAGAATTTAGTACTTATGGAAGCGACGTACTAAGATTTACCGAAATGGAACCCGAAGAACGCGAAGACCCGATGGCGAGAGTTTTTCCAAAAGTTACCAAATGTACGTTCCACAAATACGGTCCATCGGGATCCGTGCAGAAGTTCGACGGACTTTGCGTTCTACCTTTAAATATTGTGAATGAAAAAATTTATGTTTTCCTGTGGTTCTGGTTTATTATTCTCAGTGTCCTCTCTGGCATTTCCCTGATCTACCGTATGTGCGTTATTATGGGCCCAAGAATGCGACTTTATCTCCTAAGAGCCCGTTGCCGCATCGCTGGACAAGACCAGATAGAAACGATCGCCGATAAATGCGAAATCGGCGATTGGTTTGTGTTATACCAACTGGGTAAGAACATTGACCCTTTAATTTTCAAGGAAGTCTTGTCGGATTTAGCAAAGAAATTGGAAGGAAAAGAGACTGTGTAACTAATGCTACGTGCCGTTGTTAGCGGATAATGATTCAAGCTCCGATTAGAAAATTTTAGCGGAGTGTCTTGTGTGACGGACAGAGTTTCGAAAAGAAACGTGACAAGATTGTGGAACGAATTACAAAGCTCTGTGATGACAGAAAAGACTGTTCTTATACTACACCGTTTAAAGACTCTATTAGTGATAATATTGAATTCCTTTCTTTAAATTATACGTATACATATGTAGCTCAAGTGGTCATTCCAAACAATAATGGTTAACTCCTAAATTATTTTGATTTAGCGTCATACTGCCAATTTATATACGATTTCATAATATAATTTAGAAATGATTGTACATTATTATTTTTATTTTAAATGAAATAAGCAATTAAGAGACCGTTTTCGCCCATTTTGGGCCAACACAAACAAAACATTTTATTATATAAAAAAAAAGACAGCATGAGTACCCACAACTTTTAGACTTAGGTACTTATTTTAATAACTCCTTTAAAACATTGATTCTGTGGTTATTAAGCTATGTACAAGGGAAACGGTGTGTGGGTATAGAACGACCGGGCGAAATCGTATTCTCTGTGATAGATCTGATACTATTCGATTGTATCATTCTAGCATTAATAGTATAAAAGTTAAATTTATAAATAAATGTGATTGTTAGTTTAGGCTATTATAGAAAGTAATTTTCAAACGTATTTGATAAGATTTCTAAGATACAGACTTTTTATAATTCTGTAAAAATGTTTGTGTTCAAATTATATTTTATATGAAGTTTTAAGACCCAAATGTGCCTTTTAAATTGTATGGAACTATATCATATATTTTAAAAAATAAAATGGACATTTTAAGTATACTTATTGAGTTTTATTTATCTTCTCTATTATTTTTTATGGCACATACTTGTAGAAAAATATTTAATGGTGCTTTAGTTGTTTTATTTAAATTACAAAATACTATTATTTCCAGGAAATTTATCGCTGCTGTCATCAAACAAATTTCAAGTACTTAAATCTGTGTTAAAGACAATACATTTTTATTTTATGTCAAGTACATCACATGCTTGCAAATTGCGTGTCAAAGCCTGATAAAATGTAATCGTATCGTAACGTATCTGATGAAGCATTTTTAAACTATGACAAAAGGTTATCTATTGTTTTTCTTTAAATTTCAATGAGATCATAAATTTTAAAAAATACTCGTCCAATATGGAACTGAATGAAAGTAATCATTAGAACGAGTAGAGTATTGTACTTTCCTTACGACTATTTCATAATAAAATGACGACATATTAATCCTATCAGCATAGCTGGTAGTTAACGTAAGTATAACGTTTAGTACGCCACCAAAAAGAAAAGAAGAAAATAACAACATAACCAGTAACTGATGACTTGTTTACGTTAAAAGTAATTTTGACAGCTTCATTTGACAATAGGCATTCAGCAGAACCCATCGATTCGTAAGCAAGCGATTAGAAATCATCTGCTTCCATCGGATTTAAAAAGCGATTTATGTCAGGTTGAGGAGTAAAATTTATAAAAAATATTTTATTTAATTTTCTCATTTAACATCCAATTGCTATGATTTTTTGTAATAAAAACACTTTTATAAAAAATACATGTTTTGCACAAAGTGTCGACTTAAGCGGAGGCACCCTGTATAACGCCTTTAAACTAATGACTTCAATTAAAAAAAAGTTACATATAATTTTTATTCGCACTTCTAGCATGTATGTATTTAAAATCTACTTTGAAATCTATTTCTAGTTCTTTTGTCAAAACTCCTTATCGCATCTAATTCGAATGACATTTTTCTTCACTCAGAACATTTTAATTAGATAACGTAGCATTTTGCTTCATAATATTTCTCTTAATAAATAATGAGTCATGATCATTGATCATGACTTTTAAGAAATTTTATGGAGTTCTGTTGAGTTTTTCGTGATTAATTTACCTGTACAGGATGTAGGCGATCCCCCCGCCCCTTCTTGTCTGGCGCCCCACAGATTACCTTTGTAAATATTTAAAAGTTATGCCTAGTGACGTTTTTGCCATTTCGTGTCTTTTTACTTTTAGCCTAAATATCCGTTTTAGTGGATCAATTACCTAAAGTTACAAAGTTAAATATTTCTGATTAAATAAATAATGAAAGCAGAACGAAATTTGAGCAAATTGACTGAATTTCATTGTTTGCTTCCATTAATAAAAAAAATTTCAACCATAAACTCCAGGTTGCCAAAAAAAAAGGTATTTAGCCGATTTTTAGATACAACGGAGACGGATATTGCAAAAACTAAGAAGTGTGCCAAATAGGGACGTTCACTGTCTTTTAAATGTAATAAAAAATGATAGCTCTAAGGCAGGGGTGCACAACTGAGATTTGTCAAAGGTCACTTTAAAAAGGCTGCGATCAGCTTGGGCCGTCTGAGGCAGAGCCAGTGGCTTAACTTCAAACTTTGGACCCCCCCACAAAATTATTTATTAAGCCCTATAAAATGATTTATTTAGTTAAGCTAGAATAACGTAAATTGGTAAATTATAGATATAGATGTTACTCCATAAGAATTTAAAATAGAAAACTGATATGATTCCTATGAGAGAAATTTTTTTAACGCTCTTTAGAAGCTAAGGTTTATACTAAAAATCACATTTATTATATAACCATATTATTCTTTTCTGAATAACTGTATTGTTTAAAATCAATTTTAAACCAAATTTCCAGGAAATATTTACAAAAGTATAAGTTCTCGTAAAATTAATATCATACAGGGCAGGATAAAATTAGAAGTATATTTTAAACAAGTCGCAAAAATAGGTTCTTTCTTTCCTCAAATAATTTAGACTTAAAGATTGTTTCACGAAAAATGGATATAACTTAATGACTGCAGTAAAAGTACCTGTGGCGATCCCATTATTTATGACCGTTTGTTATTATTATGTGGAAAGGGCCGGATTGGAATAATTATAATTAAATATAGGCACATCAGGTAGGTTAGGTTGCTTAATTTATATTTAAATATCTTTTTGTGGTAAAATTTGTTAGTTTTTATTGTTAGTTGTATTACCGATATTATTTTACCAAACGTATAAAAAAACAGTATGTGGCGTCCATGGAAAAACATTGATGGTGTTTCTTCTAGTGTTGCAGTGAAGAAAATGCATTTATCTCTCGATGCTAGGGAAATTGTAAAAAGAGTATATACTTCTTTACTCAACACTTTCTATAGAATGACATTATAAATGTAAATAAATATGACTAGTAATATTTTTAAAAAATGTAATTTCATTTGATTACATTAATATAATCATATCATTACTTGTTTTCCTTAGTCCGTCCATTCATACTTCACTTGTTTATTGCCAAGCTCTTGTCGACACAATGGGACCGACCCAGGAAATCATTAAGTCGTATCCAAATTTCGTGAAACGTACTTTACATGTTAAATCTTCTTATATTCTGAACAAAAAATATGTTAAGAGATTTTTTGATATTTCACTCGATTAATCATTTATAACTAATTTTCTGTTAATAACTGAATATGACAATGTTTAGTCATCAGTTAGCCATGGAAACAATTATTGTATAAAATGAAACATAAATGATATTTGAATGAAAGAAGTGAAAGAATTTCAGCTTACTAATAATAATAATCTACAAAAAAATTATTTGAAAAATTGTTCGACATGACCTCTGGTTTGTTAAATGCATTTCTGTAAACGTATTTTCCCTAAATTGAACCATTGAACAAGTTATCAATTAATTTTGTTTGTAGATTAATAAACTCCTGGACAAAATTAACGCAACATCATAAATTTGCCATATTTTTGATGCTACTTTTTTTCTGAACTTATAATCCGATTTGAGTGATTTTTTTTGCATTGTTGGTTGGTTCCTTGACAATGTCTTGGTTTTCGCTGTTTATGATAAAAATTTAATTTTCGATTTATATCTAATGATTGTACTTAAAATGCAATGTTTTTTCCCGAAAATTCGCATCACCCTGTGGAGTATATTAGCAACCGAAACATATTGCAGTTGACATTAAACGGTAGGTCCATCTTTCCCCAACATTTTCTTTTTTGGTTTACTTCATTATCTCTGTTATTAAAGGAGATACACTGTTTTATAGCGTAACATGTTTTTATAGTCTTTAATATTCAACACATTCATTGTTAAATGTTTTCAAGTAGACTATGGACTTTTTCTGACATTGCAAGCGATGTGTCAGCAGATGTTGTGTTTTAAAGTTTCAAAGGTCAAATAAAATTCGCCATACTGATAAAAAAAACTATTCGGAAACTGCTTATTAAACGTTCGTTTCGTATGTCCAGTTGCCCGACGAGTATTTTAATCTTGAAACCTACTTGAAAACATTAAACAATGAATGTGTTGAATAAAACGGTGTATCTCCTTTAATAACAGAGATAATGAAGTAAACCGAAAAAGAAAATGTTGGGGAAAGATGGACCTACCGTTTAATGTCAACTGCAATATGCTTCGGTTGCTAATATACTCCACAGGGTGATGCGAATTTTCGGAAAAAAACCTAGCATTTTTAGTACACCCAGAATAAATCGAAAATTAAATTTTTATCATAGGCAGCGAAAACTATGACATTGTCAAGGAACCAACCTACAATGCAAAAAAAATCATGCAAATCGGATCATAAATTAAGAAAAAAAAATAGCATAAAAAGCATGGGAAATTTATGATGTTGCGTTAATTTTGTCCAGGAGTTTATATTACTAGTAAGTTATTCTTAAAATCTAAGGCGATCGACAGATGTGTAGGAACTCCTTTTCTTGATGATAGTATTAAATCATAATAAATTAGTGTTGCGTAAAAAAAAACACTTTTTGAAGTGGCGAGGGTCCTGGTATTGCGTAAAGGGAGGCCACTTTGGGCCGTGGGCCTCCTGGACGCCAGGGCCCCCCCGCATTGCATGATCTTGCTGCATAGTTCCGCGCCTGGGCAGAGCCTCACATGGGACGACGACCAAATATGGCTCGTTAAAATTAACAAAATTTCATATTAGGAACTAACTCAAAAAATGTAAACATTACTTATATTCGTTACAAGTCAAGTATCAAAAAACTCAATTAAAACATAGATTCGTGAACCGTCAAGCGTGAGAAAAGAATACGCACATGCAATATTATTTTTGTTCTCAAATTTCAAAGTAGCTGTTCTTAATATGTTGTTTATGTGCATCGGCGAGCAAAGATAATATACACTTATAGAAATCTAGCATGTTTCCATCACGGCATTTTTCTTTGGATACAGACTAAGTCAATGAGTTCTGATTGAAGTTCATGGCGACTGGCACCAGCAGTGATTAAAGATTGATTTTTTTTGGTTATTTAGTATTTGTTGGGTCTCGCAATCCGTGAATGTTATTAAAAATTTTGAAGCTGCAGCAAATAGTATTCACAAAGGATAAAGGATAAAGAGTGGTGGGCGAGATTCCGATTTTGAAATAGATCCAGCGATTATACCGAAATTTAAATATGCGTCAATAAATAACCAATGTAGTAGTATTTGCAGAATTATACCGTTGATCTTTTGACTGCAATAAAACCTCATTATCCCTTCGACCATAAAATAAATAAGGAAATCCCAAATTTTAAAACCTTTTCGAGCAGAGCCGGACCAGGTATACAAATTCAATTTATACCTATACCTGATGCATATATAAATACAAAGTGATTTTTAATAATTTTAATCTTCAGTGGTTTTCCGGCGAGTAATTTTTAGTTAGGCTTATTAGTGGTAGAATGTGGCGTCCTTGGAATTGTGCTGATAGGGGGGGGGGGGGGGGGGCATCTTCAAGTGTCATTTTTAAAAGAAAGCATTTATCTACCGATGCCAAACTAATAATTAAAAATGTGTATCAGTCGTTGTTGAGCAGAAATTTTAATTCGATGGATGCTTTAGCAGAGACGTCTACTTTGACAAAAACTCCTTTTTCTTCGGTAAGAAAATTATTTACCTTGACGAAACGTGGTTCGATACCCATGACACTCCAAGAAAAGGTTGGTATGATTCTTCCAAAAAATGTGAAACTCACAATATTACATGCTGGTTCAGAAAACGGGTTTGTTCCAAATTGTCTGTTGCTTTCAGCTAAAAACATAGCAGATTCTTCTTTAGATTACCATCAAGATACCGACAACTTTTTAAAGATTGGTTTAAACAGAAACGCCTTAAAAATATACCTGAAAATAGCGTCATTGTAATGGACAATGTTAGTTATCATAGTCGGCAAGCAAAAATCATTCCCAATTCTAATAATACAAAAGCAGAAATTCCAAATTTTATGATTGAAAATGATTTATATTTTGAAGAAAAGAAAGTATTAAAAGCTTTTAAAATAAATAAGGAATACGAGTGTGACAAACTTGCAGCAGAAAATGGACATACAGTGTTGCGTCTTCCTCCGTACTATTGTACGGTACTAATATGGCACCAATT
This sequence comes from Barypeithes pellucidus, assembly GCA_963991005.1. Taxonomy (NCBI): domain Eukaryota; kingdom Metazoa; phylum Arthropoda; class Insecta; order Coleoptera; family Curculionidae; genus Barypeithes; species Barypeithes pellucidus. Next base: position 25,443,202 of record OZ022559.1, read on the forward strand.
AAAATCCAATATTAGGAGAAATAATATTTCTCCTACATTAAATGCATCTGTCGTAGAATTAATTAGAAACGAAGAAAAATTTCTACAGACAGCTGGAAAAACTGTGTACAGCATGTACTTAAGGTGGAAAATTCTTACAATTTTTTTATAAATTTAATTTTTTCTTATTTGTTGCTTTTTTGATCAATTTTGTGCTTTTTTTAGTACTTTTTGTTTAATATTTTTGTGCTTTTTTTTTAATTTTTTTGTGCTTTTTTATCCGGTCTCTAATTATCATATATTGTTGAATTAGAATTGAACTTTCGACAACAGGATAATTAAAATCCTATTGGTTGTATATTGTTTTACTACTACATTCGTATCGCGTGATACGTGAACAGTTACAATGTGGACAATAATTTATTGAAGGCATCAACCTTTTAAGGAGGCTAATATGATGGGCCATAAAATTCAGTTAAAATACCATCTATTTAGCTATTTTATCCACAAGGAAATCCAGTTGGAATTTGTTCCTAATTAATGGAACTTTTACGTCCGGAACTTGGTTTATTTAATATTTTAAAGAAACAAGGAAACCGTTAGATTGAGCCGTACTACCATTACCAAGAAGATACTTACTCCCTAGGTTAGAAAAAAAAGACAAAGTCGAGGAACTTCAAAAAAATTTAATCCGTCAACAGGTACGTTTATTTTCCGATAATTTTGGAATAAATTTGTCCCCGGTTCGACGCACGAATAGATGAAATAAATTTTTTGAGTCATAACTTCAACTTCTGCAATTCACCTAGGATTGCCAGTTCGACTAAGACTCTTCAGAGTTTTCCAGGAATATATTTTTTTTATCGAGAATTGAGGATGATCTCGGGGATTTCTGGCAGATCATAATTTATCGATAGATTCCGGGAAAAATTCGGTTACTGTGCATATTATATGTAAGGTAATGCAGTGTGTTACCTATACCTAATAATGAATATAACTCATAATATCAATATTTACAAAAAATGGTAATAAATATAATTGATACAAATGTCCGGGATTATGCAAAGCAATCCGGGACCAGGGAAAATTTTTTGTATTCCGGGAAAATCCCGGCCACATATGTCTAACAAAGCCTGTAACTCACAATAGCAATATCTAAAAAAAAAGTAATATATTTGGTACAAAATTCCAGGATTATGCAAAGCAATCCGGGACCAGGGAAAATTTTTTGTATTCCGGGAAAATCCCGGCCACCTATGTCTAACAAAGCATGTAACTCACAATAGCAATATCTAAAAAAAAAGTAATATATTTGGTACAAAATTCCAGGATTATGCAAAGCAATCCGGGACCCGGGAAAAGTTTTTGTTTTCGGGGAAAATCCCGGCCACCTATGTCTAATAAAGCCTATAACTCACAATAGCAATATCTAAAAAAAAGTAATATATTTGGTACTAAATTCCAGGATTATGCAAAGCAATCCGTGACCAGGGAAAATTTTTTGTATTTCGTAAAATCCCGGCAACCTATGTCTAATAATGTCTATAACTCACAATATCAATATCTAAAAAAAAGGTAATAAGTATAATCGGTACAGAATTCCGGGATTATGCAAAGCAATCCGGGACCCAGGAAAAATTTTTGTATTCCGGGAAAAATCCCGGCCACCTATGTCTAATAATGCCTATAACTCACAATATCAATATCTAAAAAAGAACTAAGATAATTGGTACAAAATTCCGGGATTATGCAAAGCAATCCGGGACCCGGGAAAATTTTTTATATTCCGGGAAAATCCCGGCCACTTATGTCTAATAATGCCTATAACTCACACTATTAATATCAAAAAAAAACTAATATGATTGGTACAAAATTCCGGGACCCGGGAAAAGTTTTTGTATTCCGGGAAAAGTTTTTGTATTCCGGGAAAATCCCGCCACCTATGTCTAATAATGCATATAACTTCCAATATCAATATCTAAAAAAAAACTAAGATAATTGGTACAAAATTCCGGGATTATGCAAAGCAATCCGGGACCCGGGAAAATTTTTTATATTCCGGGAAAATCCCGGCCACCTATGTCTAATAATGCCTATAACTCACACTATTAATATCTAAAAAAAACTAATATGATTGGTACAAAATTCCGGGATTATGCAAAGCAATCCGGGACCCGGGAAAATTTTTTATATTCCGGGAAAATCCCGGCCACCTATGTCTAATAATGCCTATAACTCACACTATTAATATCTAAAAAAAACTAATATGATTGGTACAAAATTCCGGGATTATGCAAAGCAATCCGGGACCCGGGAAAAGTTTTTGTATTCCGGGAAAATCCCGGCCACCTATGTCTAATAATGTCTATAACTCCCAATATCAATATCTAAAAAAAAACTAAGATAATTGGTACAAAATTCAGGGATTATGCAAAGCAATCCGGGACCCGGGAAAATTTTTTGTATTCCGGGAAATCCCCGGCCATCTGGCAATCCTAGATTCAGACCTGCTTTGATAGAAAGTAATTTGTGTCATAATTTCGGAAAATTAGGTGTCTCAGCTTTTTTCCCCACTAGTAAGTGCTTTTTCGCTAGGAGATCCGAAAAAATATTATTAAGAACAGATGTTCAGAAAGAAAAACTGAGTAAGAATACATAATTTTAAAATCCTTTAAAATAATGTAATGCTCTAAATTTTGAATAAAATTGAAAAACTGCAATACTTTCTTTAAAAATTTGTATGTTCTTTTAGAAAGCAGATCATGCGTGAACCAAAAAACGCTCACTTCGAAACAAACTATAATGAAGCTAAATTCTATTATTATTATACTTCATTTTCTAACAGGACGTTAAGAAATTAAGGGTTTTGTTTCTACCTGAATAATGACCAAGATATCAGTATTTTTGAAAACTAAAACTCAGGGTATCATTCCAAGATACTAACTAATCTATACTTTGCTGAAAAATATTTACAAGGTTACAGGACTATAAAGTCGACTAACACCATCTTTGTCCGGAACTTATAGTCGTGGAGTATATTTTCAAATACAACATGGAGAAGAAAATATCGTGAGACTTTGCCTAGTTTTTCTTTTTAGATTTTAATGGCCGATTTGGTCTCTTTAACATTACCCCAAATAGCCTCGCCTAACTTTATTTTAAGTTATTTTTATTACCTACCTACAAATACAATAAAAATTGTGGTAATATTACTTTTACTTGAATAGGATGTCTCGCCTTCCGGGAAAGGGACCGTAAAGTAATTAAACATATTTTAATAGGTACCACAGGTAACTATGTATATTATACATAAAGCTCTAAAATGTAGGCAAAATACGATGGCAATTTTATTTAAAGTTATAGCATTATTTCACTACAGCCGTTTTGCCATTTTGTCAGTGCCGGATTAACGTTTAGGCCAACAAGTTTCGGGGCGGCAATTATTAAAAGACCCTCCGCCACTGCATTTTGTAAACATTTATTAAAATACCATATTTCTGGAGCTGATGTGGTATTTAAGATGAATAAAATTCTTAGGGCCGATATTTCAAAGGTACAGAATGACGTAAGTCATCCTTAAGACAAGTTTAACAGTATATTAAAGGTCTATTTAACTCTCATCTAAAGGAATAGACCTTTAAGAGCGTGGTAATCTAGAATTAACCCTCAAATTAATTTAAAAGGTAGTTTTTTTTAAGGTTTATCTCAACGCCCTAAGTTGAATGTTAAGTTAGACCTTAGCCTTAGTCTTAACGTTATGATAAAACTTAAAATACTTAAAATTAATTTGAGGGTCAACTGACACGTTAAGCGGAAGATTACCACGTCCCTAGAGATCTATTCCGTTAGATGAGAGTTAAAAAGAACTTTCATATATAGTTGTTGCAGAATTATACCGTTGACTCTTACTGCCATAAATAAACGTCACGCTGAGATAGTTGCTTTGAGAAACCCCGTTGACGTTTCTGTTTAATTAATGCTATTCCACGAGGATATCCCAAACCATGTGCTGTCAAATCAAATTCTGAAGTTCTGTCAGGTACATACAAACGTCATGAAAAAGTTAAAATAATACCTTAACGAACGACGATAATATTTTCTAACTTCAAACTAGCAATAACGTAAAAAATTCCGAAAAATTGGTTGGCAGCCAAAGGTTGAATTCCTTAAGGTAAATCGGCAGGATCAGTTGTAGTTATAGTTGTTGGAGAATTATACCGTTGACTCTTACTGCCATAAATAAACTACCCTACTGTATACGCCTCAACCTCTTCAAAGCTCAATAAATGGGATCAGGGCCGGCTTGAAAATGTATAACACACCACATGATTTATTTTTATAATTTAAAATAAATAGATAGGTATTTTTAGTTTTAGGTACCTATAATAAATGTAAAATAATGATAACAATTAATGATAATTGAAAATAATATAATTTAAAAGTATAACTATTAGGATAACAAGTACAATAAAAATTAATTAAATTCTAAGAAACTATTGATAATTTATTCAAAATTTAACTCTGTATCACTATCACTATCTTCATCTAAGCCTAAACTTATAATTAAGGGTTGAACATTTGTAATCATACAATTGTAAGAATTTTCCATCTTAAGTATATGCTGTACACAGTTTTTCCAGCTGTCTGCAGAAATTTTTCTTACTTCGTTTTTAATTAATTCTACTACAGATGCATTTAATGTAGGAGAAATTTATTTCTCCTAATATTGAATTTTAATTGGTGCCATATTAGCTAAATAGGATTGAATATACAATAGTACGGAGGAATACGCAACACTGTATGTCCCTTTTCTGCTGCAAGTTTGCCACACTCGTATTCCTTATTTATTTTAAAAGCTTTTATTACTTCTAGCAGTTCTCGTTTTTTGTAAGTTTCTTCAAAATATAAATCATTTTCAATCATAAAATTTTGAATTTCTGCTTTTGTATTAATAGAATTGGGAATGATTTTTGCTTGCCGACTATGATAACTAGCATTGTCCATTACAATGACGCTATTTTCAGGTATATTTTTAAGGAGTTTATGTTTAAACCAATCTTCAAAAAGTTGTTCGTCGGTATCTTGATGGTAATCTAAAGAAGAATCTGCTATGTTTTTAGCTGAAAGCAACAGACAATTTGGAACAAACCCGTTCTCTGAACCAGCATGTACTATTCTGATTCTTTTGCCTTTATTTGATGGTACCTTGGTTTGACATTTTTTGGAAGAATCATCCCAACCTTTTCTTGGAGTGTCATGGGTATCGAACCATGTTTCGTCAAGGTAAATAATTGGACGATTTTCTTCTCTAAATTGTTTAACAGCTGTTAAATATTTAAGTCTCCATTCCCGTAAACGTTGAGATTCCATTGATGTTTGTCTTTTATCAATGCTTCGGTATTTAAAACCCATTTTACGCAATATTTTCCTAAGGCTTGAAAGGCTACAAGAGATATTTGTTTCGTCTTTAATCAGCCGCTCTTTGAGGGAAATCAAAGTAGGTACAGTTTGTGCCTCATACATTTGGTAAATCTTCCTTTTTAATAAATCCATGTCATTTTCGTCAATGCTTCTAATGTGCCAGAATCACTCCGATGTCTCTTACCGCAGATAAAGGAGTTTTTGTCAAAGTAGACGTCTCTGCTAAAGCATCCATCGAATTAAAATTTCTACTCAACAACGATTGATACACATTTTTAATTATTAGTTTGGCATCGAAAGATAAATGCTTTCTTTTAAAAATGACACTTGAAGATGACCCCCTATCAGCACAATTCCAAGGACGCCACATTCTACCACAAATAAGCGTAACTAAAAATTACTCGCCGGAAAACCACTAAAGATTAAAATGATTAAAAATCACTTTGTATTTATATATGCATCAGGTATAGGTATAAATTGAATTTGTATACCTGGTCCGGCTCTGCTCGAAAAGGTTTTAAAATTTGGGATTTCCTTATTTATTTTATGGTCGAAGGGCTAATGCGGTTTTATTGCAGTCAAAAGATCAACGGTATAATTCTGCAAATACTATACTGTCAAACTTATGTTAAGGATGTCATTCTGTACCTTAAGGTGACTTTGAAATATCGGCCCTTAAGGACTACAACTTTAAAAAATTATATTTGCCTTGGAATGGATCAGATCGTATCTAAGGGAAATATGTCAAAAAGTAGTAGTTAATGGGTAAGGGAAAGGGCCGAGTAACATCTAGTAGAGCGGACATAAAACTGGGAATACCATAGGGAAGTGCATTGGGACCACTATTATTTGTTATCTATGTGAAAGATATTACCGAGCTGCTTTCTACCGAAAATACACTAACAAATTATGCAGATGATACAAATTTTCATATTACGGCTCCAAGTCAGTTTACTCTTGACATAAGGACGAAAAAAGTCATGATGGAAGCAGATGAGTGGTTTAGTCAAAAATAAGCCATACTAAACACCTCAAAAACTAATGCTATAATATTTAAAACAACAAGATCCACATTAGAAGAATTGGAATATCTCTCTTAATGCCGAGCAACTAAAAATATCATGAACAACTAAATTTTTGGGAATGGTCTTGGTGGACAATACTCTGTTATGGGATCACCATGTACAGTATGTGATTGGTAAATTAAATAAAGTGTGCTACAGCTTGCGCATTTTATCTAAATACTTGGATAGACAATCGTGTAGAATGGTGTACTACGCAAATTTCGAATCACGTATGAGATATGGAATTATTCTGTATGGAAAATGTAGGGATGCAGAACAGTTGTTTGTATGTCAAAAAAGAGTAGTGAGAAAGTTGTAGAGGCAAATTTAAAGCGAATGGGCTTCTTACTATCCCTGCAATTTACATACAAGAAAGCATATTACTCTTTTTCAAAAATAGAGATTTGTTTAGAAGTAGTGAATCACAAAATGTATATTCTACAAGAACTTTGAATTATACGTTTCCCAAATACAGACTAACATTGTACGAAAGTGGCGCGTATTACAACTGTATAAAACTATACAATAGACTTCCACATCATATGAAAAATTGTGACAATATTAAAAAGTTAAAAAAAAGTGTATTTAAGCTACTTAAAGACATTGAACCCTACAACATTGAAGAATATTTAACAAACACGTCAAATTTATGATTCGCAATAATCTGCTGTATTTTTGACACTATTTCATTTTATGTTAAGTAATGTAATTCTGAAATAAAGAAAGTTTATTATTATTATTATTTAGATATTCGGATGCATCCGAGTTCAAACATCGCTAAGGCCAATGGTGGACCGGAACTTCAAACTTTAGAGCAATACTGATTTTTTTTATTCTCGGGTTGGTGGACCAAGAATTTTCTGATTTCCCGTTGGTGAGGTTATTAAAGTATTTATAATCATGTGAGCTCTAAAGAATTTGATATGGCCTTTATTGCATAAAGTAGTCATAACATTACACGTTCTATAAACACTGAACCTCTGTATCTTTATCGCAGATAGATATTATTTTCTTGTATACTTAACGTAAACGCCAACTATGCAATTTAAATTGATATGCATGTAAGATATGCATATTATTTATATTTATTGCTTTTACGATTAAATGACCTTTACGATATTACAAGCCTGTAGTGAGTTGTATAGTAAAAGTACAACAGAACGCCAATGTGGAGATAAAGAAATTAATTTCAGTCCGAAGACATATCGCACAACAATAATTATACAGTGCGTCCACAAAGTCTTGCACAAATTGATTTACGTCAATATTTCGGAAACCGCTATTTCCTGAGGTATGGTGTTTTATACAAGAGTTTTAAGTTTTTATCACAGAATTCGAAATTGATATAATATGGTGTTCAATTTAAAAAAATCTTAGATGATGGCATACCTCCCACCTAGTATACCCTATAGGGCTTTACCTTTAAAAAATGTGCAGAAAGATTTTATTCCGTCTTTATTATAAAGTTATAAACAACCATGGTGCATTAATTTGTAGTTTGTAAAAGAGTGGATCATTTAAATAAGGATTTATCATTCCATCGGTAAGTATGGTTATGTTTTAATATTGAACCATCTGATATAACCAGACTTCAACATTGTTCCCATTCAGCCAACACACATGTAGTTCTATCTTCCACCCATTACTGATTTTCTATAACATTTCGCACAATTACAGCTTCACTTTCCTTTATGAATGGATTATGGGATCTGTAGCTTACAATACCTTTGACCTACACCATGAAAAATTTACTGAGCTCAACGCTGTTCTAAATTAAATATTTCTAGTATAATCTACATTAAAAAAATAGTCTTAAACAGTGACAGTAAGAGATGAATTTTCATAAATATTTTTGTAATGGCAGCCCATGAATAAAATATGGTGGTTTTTACATTAGCATGCAAACTTTTGTTTGTTTGACTGGTATATATTAATATACAACGTGTCCAAGATAAGGAGGGCCAGTACAGGGATCTAGTAAACCGTAAGAGATACGAAGTCGGTTTAATTGGAGGTAAAGTTGTGCATTTACGTGCCTAATAATATGCCGTTTAGAAAATTTTAAAATTCCGAGTAGTTCCGGAGATATCCGGAAAAACCGAAATTCTGAAAAATCGTTTTATTGTTTTCCTGGATTTTTTGAGATTGAATTCTAAAGTAAATTGCATTGCCACTTTTCCGCTCTATCTAACAGCGTTAATTGTTTTGTAATCCGACGGCGTCTTCGAAGGGCCATTATCAAATTTCTTTTTTTTAATACGGTCCTGTTTTCCTGATATTGGAATTTGAGAGCTTTTTTTCTCCCGAATGCAACGACGTATTGTGGTTTAATGGCGTTTCGTGAGTTTTTTGAACAACATCAGGAAATTTTGGGATACGGTCCTGTTTTTCTCCTAATTTTATAAATAATATCTTCTAAGTAAGCTCTAAATTTTTTACTTATGTTGGACTAGTTCAATAAATAACAAATAATTTAATAATAAACCACCAATAAGTGAACAAAAATCATTCCAAAACAGTAATAAAACGAACAACGAAAAAAGTAAGGAACTACATAATCAGGTGTTCAAAATGATTTCTGTTATTCTCTAAGCACAAATAACATCTTCTAACTACCACTGAGATAAAATAAAACATGCGATAGAATATCTTTCAGCATTTGTAAATTTATGTTCCATATTTTCTGGAAAATAGTAAACCTCTTGAAATGCTCTCAAACGATCACTATGGGAATGTCAAGTGAAACAAATCACGCGTCACCATCTTAATTTTTTTGTTTCAAGCGCCTACTTTTCTTTTAAATCCCGAATCAACAGAAGTTTGAAATAATGTTTCTGTATTTTGTTCACTTATTTGTGGTTTATTATTAAATTATTTGTTATTTATTGAACTAGTGCAACATGAGTAAAAATGTAGAGCTTACTTATGAGATATTATTTATAAAATTAGGAGAAATACTGGACCGTATCCCAAAATTTCCTATAGTTGTTCAAAAAATCCTCGAAACGTCATTAAACCACAATGTGTCATACATCGTTGCATTCGGAAGAAAAAAGCTATCAAATTCCAATATCAGAAAAACAGGACCGTATTTAAAAAAAGAAAGTTGATAATGGCTCTTCGAAGACGACTCGTCGGATTACAATACAATTAACGCTGTTAGATAGAGCGAAAAAAGTGGCAATGCAAAAGTGCAATTTACTTTAGAATTCGATCACAAAAAAACCCAGCAAAACAATAAAACGATTTTTCAGAATTTCGGTTTTTCCGAATATCTCAGGAACTACTCGGAATTTTAAAACTTTCTAAACGGCATATTATTAGGCACGTAAATGCGCAACTTTACCTCCATTTAACCGATGTCGTATCTCTTGCGGTTTACGAGATCCCTGTACTGGCCCTCCTTATCTTGGACACGTTGTATATAATTATACATGTCTTTAAGTTTGAAAAAAAAATAGGAACTAAAGGTCTAAAGCTGACTATTTGGAACTGCCAGAAACGCCCCACAGAAACTTATTACCAGGTCTGTCTGATTCTGATAAATACACCAATTCGTCTGACGCATGATCTTCCTCATTCATGACGCTCGATCGTACGTCATGTGTACGCTGACAGGAAGTGAAGTGGCCAGATAAACAGTGATTTCTAATAAATTATTAAATTTACTAGGAAAATTTATGACATTATTAATTTGTTCCGATTATACTCTTCCAACTTTATAAGGTTTATATTACGATTCCGTTTAGAGTCTGAATAAATACCTTATGTAACTAATGCAAAAAGTTATTGTTTAGTTACCGCAGTGTTTTGTATATTTTTTACTACCCACTAAGTGCAGGAGCTTGGTTTGTGATCCAATACTGAGAAATTTAAGTTTGCGTAATTTATGTATATAATGTGGGAAATCTCCCGAATATGAAGAAAACAAGCGAAAAAAGTACTACAAATTCATATAAACCTTTTTCGTATATGCCTCCTCTTCGGAGATATGGGCTCCCAGACAGCTCTTCAAGGAATCAATTTTTTTACACATAATTATTGAACCACCAGGTATATTAAAATTTATTTTTAATATGATGTATACCAGGTAAGACGCTTCAAATTACCATCCAAGAAAGGGTTGTGAATCACTCACAGTTGCAGAGCGGACTAGCTAGACACTTTCTTGGATAGTAATTTGAAGGATCTTACCTGATCTCATATTGAAAAAAAATTTTAATATACCTGGTGGTTTGCGCACGTACACCCCCAAAACAAATAAAAAAATATTTATTTATATTCATTTAATATTATTTATCGTATAAAGTCCGACGTGGAGGCGGGGGATAGCTGGGTTATGGCGATTTAACATGGGAAAGTCGCACAATCTTGGTGTGCGCCTTTGTGTGTTTGTTCGTGCATGTATGTAGTAATTCGAGCGTGGATGTTCCAATATTTTAATATTACATAGGTATTAAGTTAAAATGAATAGTTTGACGGTGGGCTATTTAAAAAATAACTTTAGCTCTTTGAGTTCAGAGCATATTTTCTGCCACCTTTACACTTTAACAAATAATTGTTACCATACCAATGACCACACCCGAAGGTAAACGATGTTTTTCAACATTAAAAGGAATAAAAACATTTTTGCGAAGTTCTATGAATGAAGAAAGGCTAACGGCTTGAAAAAAATGTATAGAGGGTATTCCAAACTTTAATGACTGTTATGGGATTTGAACCCGCGACCTTCAGATCGCTAAGCGGACACTCTACCCACCGAGCCATATTACAAGCGATAATAAATAGCGGATTATATATAAATTAAATTGGCAGTTAATTTTTCAAAGATGTTTTAGAAAAATGTCTGAAGAATTTCTTCTCAAAGACTCGGGCACTTGTAAACAAATAAATACATGCCGAGTGCGGGATTTGAACCCGCGACTCTCAGATCACAAGGCGTACGCTATACCACTAGGCCACCGAGCCTATTTGTCAAAAATAATAAATAGATATTTACATTCTCCATGCGCGAGTGTTTTCATGTCATGTAGACAGGAAAACTGTCTGAAGAATTTCTTTATTTATTTGGCATCAAAACTTCGGAGCACGGGCCGTCGGAGCAGGCCCGCGCCGTACATAAGGGCAAAGTCGTTTGATGCACGACGGCGCCGAGGCGCCGAAAAGCCTTAAAACTCAAAAGTAAAAAAAAGGTAAGCAACAAACAACATTGTCAAAACAAAATTTATAATGTTAAAAAAAAGACAGTAAGGAATTGCTAGCTATTACATTTTTTTTTATTTGTTTATTATTTTATTTTTACTCTTTGAGACGAGGGAACCGAATTTCTCGAAAATAATATATTTTCCAAATGAGAGTACGCAATAATAGCATTTATTCGATCGAATACGTAGCATGATAACATGAATTGTGTAAACTCAAACAAATCTGATTTTATTCATGTTTGAGCTTGAAATTTGGCTTGCAACGAGCCAACAAGCGGACAAGCGTTTTTTTCCTGTCTGAGCTTGCAATGTACGAAACTTTATATATTAAGCGCTGCATCGGTCGCCATTTCATTTGTTGCCAGATGCTCGATCGATAATTAACTTAGCGAAGTGAAAAGGTGCATGGGGTAAAAGATATCTGTTTTTGAAACTTTAGTTTTTTCTTTTTCTCAATGAGAAAATACTTGTATGGCTTGTACTTGTAAAATATAAAAATAAATTTATGAATATACTTTTTAAAATTATTGTTCAATAGTGGATAATAATACCTAACTTAACCCGTATCTGTACTCACATATGAACGTTGAACGAATTTGGGGCGTTATTTTAAATTTGCACAAGGGCGCCAAAAGTTCTAGGCGCGGGCCTGCGGCGGAGGCTTTTCCGGACTCGTGCGGTGCATCCGCATCTCGTCCGTAAAAGCCTCTTTTCGGCCCTTGATACGTAATGTACTATTACCTAAAGCATTTTCTTATTGCTTTTTTTCTTCCTACGTTTAAAACGCCGAAGAATATAATTATTTGGTCGTTACAGAAAAATAAAATTTTAAAAATAATTTCATGATACTTGTGAACCAAACAATAATATGGTGGTGAAAACACACCTCGTCAACTATAATTTAAATATTTTGATGGACTAAATGTATACCTCTTTAGTGAATCAGAAAATGTATTAACCAAAGAACAATAAATTAGTAATCTACAATATAAAAGCAATATATCGCAACAACAGTCAACTTTAGAACAATGGCATCGTTCCGCCTATGATTGTTTACGGACGATTTGATTTACTTAGGAAGCAACATGGATTGCTTAAAAAATATCACAGGTTTCATCAGAAGTCGCCCGTTCATAAATTACGCCTAAAAGAAAAATTTAATTTTCTGTTAGGGATGAATCTTTCTAATTCACAATATTTTCAATCATTTTAAACAGGCCGATATTTTAAATCCACGTGAATGCGTTTGGTAAGTCAATCCTAAGGTATTCAGTTAAACGTGATGGTAAAACCACGAAACTCTCATAGTTCAGATAATACAGTAAACACCAGCAAATAATTTCTATGACGCTATTGCCAAAAATAGACGTAAAGCTGAATATAATGAATAATGAAAATATTCGTCACAGGCACTAATTTTTTGCGTCATTGAGTCATTTACAGCTCGACAAACGAGTCTATAGCTACGCGGTATCGGTAAGGGGGAAGCAATATCTTTTAAAACATGGCCGAGTCATGGGCGTGCTATTATTATCTTAAGAATGTAATAATATATATTTTTTCATGGCATGAATATATGTGTATCACCAGTGCAATATATTAGGCCTTTCCATTAATATTTTTCGCTTATTTTGGCATTTTCGCCAATAAAATCCATTTGATTTCAACATGCACTTCAAAGTTTCACGGGAAAACGGAGAGTTTATGTCACTTCTCAGCTGTTGTAGCAACTTTTTTGAACCACTTTTAGTTCCAAATAAAACTTTTGTATTGTTCTCCTAATAATGCCAAAGTCGAAGCCTTCAATTTTTCCGACCCTTTTTTTGACAGGAGATGACAACAATTGATCCGGGTTATTTTCTTCCCTTTCAATATCTTCTTTGTGAATGTTTTTTACTGCATCCACGCTTACTCCCGTATACATTGCGGCCCTTTCTAGCTTTCGCTTAAGTGGCAATTTAACTGTATTAATTTGTGATTCCTCTTCACGCACCCTGTACACATGGGCAATCACTTCACGGGTCTGACTATGAAGGGTTTTACCAGGGTATATTCATTCATTATCACAGTTTTAAAACAAACCCTATCACTACGCAACTGGATGAAGCATATTGGACATCGCCGAATAACCACGGCGGCACAATAGGCATGTCACCAGACGCGTGTCGCATCCTCTGTCTGGGATATAACCTATCAAATTCGCTCTAGCCACCGGTTACCCATGGTTACCGTTGATATTGCACCATGTTGCCCTATTTTTAGATTATAAGTACTTTATATTTTATTTTGCATTGGAATATTAAAATAAATAGTATGAAAAGAAAGTTTTAAGAACATTGAAACTATAATAGAATATTAGTTTCGTACTTATGACAATTTACTTTAAACGGGTAAATTTAATTTTAGGGTTTACTTGGTAACATGTTATTAAATTAAAATTAAATATATGTGACAACATTGTTAACCCAAGAAATTTTCTTGTCCGCATTCCTTATGTAGCTACCGATAAAGTTGTCGACACGTAAGACCCTTCTATGCTAGATCTTTCGTTAAAAGAAAAATGTAGAGGAACCCCTAGACCTATGTGCCAAAATCACTCTGGAATAGTTTGTTTATGACAATATTACAAACAGAAACATTTAACTACTTAGAACGAGCCAATCACAATTAGATTTGAAAGGCGACAGCTTATATAATACATTTTAAAACAAACAACATCTTATCCCATTTGGATAATTGATCTAAATTAAAATTAGGTTAAAAAAATTAACCAAAGGTCAAGCTTCGTCCTACTATTATTGTAATTGGTATCAATGATGATAATTAATAAAAATACGCTGTAATAATAGAGAGAAGGAATGTGGCCCATTAGAATATGTAGTTCAATTTAAAATAATTACAGCGTGGAACTTTTTTTTTGCAAAAGGAGAAAGTGTTTTTTAAGTCAAACTTAATTACTTGCAGGTTCCCGAATTTAGCAAAATACAATATTATTCAAAGAATTAGAAGAGACCTGATTTTGGTAACAAAAAAATAAAAAAACATACTGTCAATTGTAATTTGACCTTACGTTGTAACTAATGCAATTATAGATTTACAAATTGGGAAAGATATGGATCTCTTTATTTCATTACAATACTAGACTTCTGTGGTGAGTATCTCTGTTGCGTTTTCCAATTGAGCCGCACGCCAACTTCCCTGCCTTCACTGAGAGCCTTCCCAACGTAAATCGAGGATTTAGGGAGAAAACAGTTAAAAATTGCTGCCGTAAAGCATAAAAATGCAACGTGAAGACCAGTTAACTGAGGCAGTAATATTTGATCCAGAAGATGACTTAACGTACTTGCAGAAATCGAAAATTGTTGTAGTCGACTGATAATGAAAATCCTAATGATTTTTTGAACCTAGATGAAAATTTGATTGTTGAAGAAAAATTGAAAATCCAGGTGTGAAATACAAGAACTTTCCGAAGATTCTGGTGTCGATGAGGTTCCAGTACCAACAGAGGCTATCCCAAATTATGGCAAAGCTTTCACCCTAACCAAGCTGCAAAAGTTTTGCACAACATCACGCAGATGCAGAATCTTTAGAGTTTCGTTCCAAATTAGAAAAACGATTTCTGGACGCCATTTAAAAAAAAGAGGAGACAAACAACATTATTGAATTTTTGCGTCATTACAATGACATTTCATATGTGCATATAATGTGTATTATGTAATATGTACAGGGTATCCCATTTTCAGCACTCTTATAGGATATCTCCGTAATTGTTAGTGTTATCAAAAAGGTAATGTAGGTGTCATGTGCTCTTTTTGGATCAAACTTAAAATTATAAAATCAAAATTTGAAAATTTTCTCGCTTAAGAGATATGGGGGAAAATCAAAAAATTGAAAATTTCAAAATTACCCTATATTTTCTTAGTTAAAAGAGATACAGAAAAATGTTTTATACACAAGCTTCTTTTAATGATTGTTGAATAATTTGTCGAGTATGAATATACGGGGTCAGGTAAAAACGTTATCAAACCTAACCTTATTTTTAAAATGGAACACCCTGTATAAAATAATTTTAAAATATACTCTTTTTACTATGCCGAGGTCAAAAACTTATAATAAAGAAAACAAGAAAAACGAAGAAAAGTTTAAATAAAACGCATAGGAAACCAACATCATCCATTGTGTGTTATAAATTTGAAAAGATAACTTAAAATGCTATCTTTTTAGATTAAAATATACAGGGTGTTCCATTTAAAAAAAATGAGGTTAGGTCCGATAACTTTTTTACCTGACCGCGTATACTTATTCTGAAAACGGCAGATTATTCAACAATCAATGTAAGAAACTTCTGTATAAATCATTTTTCTGTATCTCTTTTAACTAAGAAAATATAAGGTAATTTTGAAATTACCAATATTTTGATTTTCCCCCGTATTTCTTAAGCGAGCGAATATTTTCAAATTTTGATTTTACCATTTTAAGTTTGACCCAGAAAGAGTACATGACACCTACAGTACTTTTTTGATAGCACTAACAGTTACGGAGATACCCTATAAAAGTGTCGAAAATGGATCGAAAGGTAACAAATATTTGTTTTTCACTTAATTTTCAAGTTTTTTGTTTATTTTAAGAATATATACATACGTTTTAAACATTCCAAATTACAGTTTTCATTAAAGAATATTTCTATTCGTTTTCCCTTTAGGCGGACATCCCTTTTGAAGGGACACTTTCGGCCGGTTCCGTTGGTGTCCGCCCAAGGGTAATTTCACTATACTGAACAATTATAGATAAATAATGTAATTATAGACGTAATGGTAAATTAAAATACAGGGTGTTCCATTTAAAAATAAATGATTTATGAGTATTTATTATCTTATACCAGAACGGTATAATTTTTAAAATTCTGATAACGTGTTGATAGTGAAAGACCTTTTTCGGGCGCCGGCGATGTCTACGAAAAAAAAAGAAATACACCCTCTGCAAGTAACGGGGAAAAAATTATTTTTCTGCACCATAACCTGTCCATTATTAATTACAAATCTTAATTTGTTACATACTATTTATGTCATTTGTTCCATAGTTTGGGTCTTGTTTAATTTTTTTTGTCTCAATTTCTCTTCCTCTTCGTTCGCTGCCAGGGCCATTCCCGAGGGGACATACAGCTTACCGTGGGTTCCGAACCACGATCCTCAGTCATACTTGTTTTATCTTAGTTTTGTTAAATAAAACAGGTTTACTTAGTGGCTTTGGTTTTGTGTTCATAATTTCTAGAACATATTATTTTATATTCAGTTCCGGCCGGATTTTGTACCGGATCTGGCCGAACCGAAAAATTAGGCCGCATTCGCCGAGTCCAGAGCCGGTTCCACTACTTATGATAATACTGTTTAAATGCTTCCTTCCTAAAAAAATAATAAGGTGACCAATTTAAGTTATTTTATTTAAACGATGCGGCGCCGTAATTCCCACGACTCCTCCTTTTAGGTATGCATATTCCTTTGTGCAACAAGTTACTAGTCAGTGGTCGTTTCTTCATTTCCACTTAGTCCTTCAGCTGGACGATTACTCATTCAAATAAAAAGAAATTCCTGCGCCACGATTGATTCATCACGGGCTTCGGGATTTGACGCATCGTAATCTTTTTTTTATAAATGGACACTGTTAAAGCACATCGGCCATGACCTCTTCGTATCTAAATTCTTCAGACATCTACCTGTACGTCTGCGCCTACCTATTCGGATGTTCGTGCGAAGGATAGTAAATCATTCCGCCAACGGTATATTATTTAATGTTGCAACCACATTTCGTGCTGAAAATGTGGATATTTGATTGAAGTACACGTGCAGCACACTTGTGACAAACTGCATCAAAATGTATTCAAGATGCCGCCCATATGAATGCACTCTATAGAAATATCCTTAACCATCATAAGAGATATGATACGAGTTAATTTTAAAAAGCTGACGACAAGATAATGTGAAATTTCAATTTCAGCAGTTTGCTATGGAATTTCGCCATACCAACTGCCCAATGTAAAGCGTGTTTTACATTACCCCATATCTTGTACAATAAATTGTACGATTTCTTGTGCAATAAATATACAAAATATTGTTGGGATGGTAGAGGCCGTATTAGACTAGGCAATTTTTTCTCTTGCGCCGGCAATTATAATGGCACGTATTCATGCACAGTAAACCGTTTTCGATCAGCTGAAGCATTGTCAACGGTCAGAACAGCAGTGGGTACTGTCGAAATCCCTAAAATATCCCCAGAATTAGAGATGTGCAAACCTGTTCGTTTTGATTACCAGTTAAAGCAGCTACTGCTATTTACAAATAGGAGGTGCAAAAAGTTGCTGAATTAGCAGTCCATAAGTTTAATAAAGAATGTAAACTGCTAATTTAAGTACCAGTGGGTTTAAATGGCCATTACCTGTTCATACCTGGTTCGGCCAAATAATAAACAGTTAAAAATAACAGAATAATCCATGTCTACCCAATTGCGCCGACAAGGGCAATTAAAATGGCGCCTGCCCCATTTCTGGTAATGAGAGACAGCTGATCGGGAACAGTGTACTGCGCATGAATCCGTGTCATTTTAATTGTCAGAAGAGTAGAATTTCTGACTGTAGTACGGAGAACGGTGTACTGCGCCTGAATCCTTGAATTATAATTGCCATTGCTGGCGCCATAAAAATTCCCGAGTGTAATACGGCCTTAAATAGTTTGTAGGGTTGTCTGTTTTAAACTTATCAAATTTATTGTACAATAAATGTCCTAGGATTCTGCGCTTTAAGTCAGTGATTTTAGAGTAATGTTTGTTTGTATGTATCTTTGTTGGTAACAATAAAAATGTTGGTAAGGCTTATAACCTAAATAAATGTGTTTTTAATTTTAACTAAGGGTTTTAATGTTTATATTATTTACCTACTTTTTCAGATAATCTGATATTTCAGAACTTTGTTTTAAAACGTGGAATTGGCGACTGGCGAGAAATACAAGTGTCAAATTGGCGCAAGCGCGATTGAAAATTGTACCGCGTATGAAAAATAGGACCTGCTCTATTTTTCGTACACACAATTTACTGTATGAAGCTATACAATTTAAATTGTACAAATTCTTGGACAAGAAATGGGATAATGTAAATCACGCTTAAGAAGGGAGTTTTATAATTGTTTATTGTTTGGCGGCTAACGGAGGATTATTTTAGCATCTTCTTAAGCATTAATCAAAATAATTCCTACCGCTGTAAATATTACTATTAAATTTTGTAAAAATTCATTACGTTTTTGGTTGTTTATTATGTATTGTAAAATAAAAGATAACACATAATTTGCTGCCGGCAATTTTGTTAGTGTTTCTAAGTAATTTGGGTCTGCTAAACCTAACAATAACCTCAGATTTGCTCCATCTGATCGTTTTCAAAAACTAGCGCCAGAAGCTGTATTTTCGAGATTAAGGTTATTTTATATCGCATAATTAATTATATATGTATTACTGCTACCATCAAAAAACAACTCAGGAATGGAAGAAAAATATTTATTGTACACCACAACAAATACAATATTAACAATATTAACTTAAGTTGTTAATTTAAATTAACCAAAACTAATAAATAAAAATTAGCTAATCTGCATCAGCCAAAAACGTCCTTTTATATGATTTTCTCGCATGCGACAGTCTCGTTGAAGACTCCAGCAGTAATTGGCATCATGGGAATGTCCCATCTACCCTGATATCTCTCTGCCATAGTTTATATCCTGGTGGAATCGTCCCCCCTGTTCTTGTACCTGGATAAAGAAGATTATTTTCATTTAGTCTGGTGGCAAGTAACTCGGCATACTTTTTTGGGAGGTTTAAATCTCTGACAAGGTCACTTAGCTCCTCCTGAGTAAAGCGTTCGGGACTTGTTAAATCTCCTGCAAAATCGCTGTCCTCTTTTTCAAATCGGTCACTCTGCAGCTCGTCAGATGACGTTTCGACTGTATCCTCTGGTAACGTAGGCAGGCTGCTATATATTGGAATTGGTATTTCTTCAGAATGCTGAATAGGTCTTCTTGCTGACTCCAGGTTAGGATAGTTTCACTTATACCGATTGTTATGATTAATGTCCTTTATCCTTTATCTCCACAGGACAAAAATATGAATCGTCAAAGTGGCTTTTTGTTCCCTCCATACCATCGGAACACCAAACTTTAAACACTTTCTTTGTCCTTTTGTCCATTGTCGCAGGTTTTCGACACAGGTCTTGCATACAACATGCGGAGCCCAGGGTTTATCTTGGTCTCCTAAGTGAACACCAAATTAGGCCAAATAAGCTTTTTCACAAAGTCACAAATCACTCTTCTTTCAAAATGTACTCGCCACATATGTAACAAAAAACGTTCGGATGGTTTACGCAATTACGCCTACTTGTAGAAGCCATGTGTAAATACGATTTTTCAATAAACACACTCTTGCAATGAAACTCAAGTTTCAACTAAATTTTGCAAATGCATGCAGGCAATATTCCGCATATGGGGATCATATAGGTACTAATACCCTAGGACAGCGGTCGGCAACCTACGGCTCGCGAGCCGAATGCGGCTCTTTCGATGTCAAGTCGTGTCTCTTTCGATGTCAAATTGCGGCCGTTAGTGGCTCTTTAAAAACTGAGAAATTGTGTAAATTATAAATTTTGGCTCTTCCGTCTCAAAAGGTTGCCGACCCCTGCCCTAGGACACAAGCGAATTAATTTATGAGGCTTACGGTACTCTTTCATTGCCTTCTAATGTATATTTTGTGCTAATTGCACATAGGAAAATAAGAAATCTGCAGGTGTAAAAAAATTCACCGGAAAATTATTTCTTATCTGTAACAATTATATGGCCTTTTGCCAATATAAGATTAGGTATTTCCAGTGATTTATGAATAAATAGGTATAATTAAAAGGGCATTAGTCTTGGAATTAGTTAAATTTTTGATAAAATTTATGACCATTATAATTGTCAAATATATTAATATTACAATTTATTATAAGTAGGCTCTATCTCAGAAACTAGAGCTGATTCGAAGAAGTGTTTTTGGAATCACCGCATTCAAAATGGTAAATCAGGTAATTTTTCAAGTGCGAGGATCCGAGGATTTCAATAGGAAATTTTGACCAGAGGACCGTAAGCGGGAGGAGTCTAAATGGAATAAACCTGTGAGCTACATTCTATGTGCCTGTATTGCCTTGCAGAAAGGACCTCTTTCATAAAAGTTTGATCTGTGCATCGGTATATGAAGCTGTTCTCGGACTTTGGTCTCCTGTTGTATTTGAAATTGCATAATGAAGAATAACAAAATAAAGAGAATTGTGAGAATTTCAACAAGCACGAAAGACAAATAAATATGAAAAAGGAAAAGGTAATTCCTGCTCAAAAATGCATTCAGGGCCGGGTGGGAAAAAATAAGTGGTCTTTAAAAAAAGGATGAAAAAGATAAAATAATTTAATCGAGATTCGGAGGAAGAAGAAATGTCCATGTAAGTTTGAAATACAGCGCATTATACGTTTTTGTGCCGCTGCTAGGGGATATATGTCTTGGAGTGGAAACGAATTTGCCCGGGGTGCAAATAATGTACTGTAACCGTATTATACTACAGATAGTTTTAATATTGTTAAGCTATAGGAACAAAGTTGACGGGACAAATATAATAAGACTCATTATAAAAATATCTCAAAGATATGTTATGGTTATAAAACTTGTTAAACTTCAAACATACCGGCATTCTTCTATTTCAATAAATATTACCACTCGTATTCGTAAAAGAGCAAGTGTATGCGCCGAGATTAGCGATCACAAGAAACCGTGAAAGAAAGCTGGTCTGGCCGGTCTCCTCACAAACCCATGACCCTCGGATTCTTTGCACTGGCGGAGTAAAATATGGGTGTAAATATTCCTAGCCCCTAAAAACGAACGGAACTAGGGGAAAGTACGTTTAAATGCTTGTATATGAGTTGGTCAAAATTTATATCGGAGTTATCTATGTCAATTTTTTATTGGTCTAAAATAATCCCAGGGAACCCTTCGACATAACTGAAAAAATGGTCACACTGGCTGGATGAAAATGTATACCTCACCAAAAGGAAATCATATCTCTTGACAAAAACTTTTGAATACCAATGGTATTGAAAGTTATTATAACTTAACACCAAAACCCCTGGCTGGTATCCCTATACCACTACATCGAACAAGAAGAAAATATCTCCTGGAATATCGTGGACAAGGTTTGTATTTACCAAACATTTTTTAGGACGATTGCATAACAGATTTCCGAAACAAAATTGACGGAAAAAAAGACACGATTACTTTATAGTTGCATCCATTTTTGGCAATGGATAAAAGAACCCTAATTTCGATAATTTTTTATGGTAGTAATCTTTATAAGGTTTGCCCACCACTCAAAATAGTAGATATTTTTTGCAATGTTATGAAACCCTTTATCTTTGAGATAGTCTGGACCAATTTTTCGTTCATTGTTTGACCAATAGATCCTGGAATACTATTTGTTTTAAAAGCTTTAAAAATTTTAGAAACATTATTTTTTTTCTAAAACTTGACTTTCAAATTAAAGCAACCTCTAAAGAAAGCCAAATTGTGTGCAAGTTCGGATATTTCTAAAACTTCCCGAGATTCTTGAATTGATTTGCTTCCAAATTGTATCAAGCTTCTATAAATTCTCAATATTTATCGGCATATAATCGGCTTCAAATATGTTTTGGGGGTAGATGGAGCTTTTATAAATATTTCTTGTCGTATTCTATTAATTTATTGATCAACGATGAACAACATTGAACCTCATGCTTCCTTATAAAATACAGCAATAAGCTTAAAATCCGGTCTCTAGTTAACAAGCAAAATTTCAAAAACATATTTTTTTATCTACATAGCAATGGCATATTTATTATCTAAATAATACTGGGGTTAGTTTAATAAAAAAAATATGTTTATATAAAGGTATTTTGATCTCGTGGTAGTAATAAACGGGTCGCGTAAACCATTAATTTAAACAACGAAACGGTGCAACGCCACTGCCTTACAGGCCTTAGGAAGACGCAAGGAGGGTAAACGTGTAACACGGTATACCAAGTGGGTGGAAACCACTCGTCCAGTCAGCGAGAATAGTGAGAAATGGACGAGTCTTTGAGACGTCTCTGCATGGGTGTCTATCATAATACATGCTAATGGTGCCTTCCGATGGTAGCGAGCGGTCGGCTTTAACAGCGGTACAATAAATGTGTATTCCTGACCAACAGACAGCGTAACATTTCTGTGAAATGGGGTTATGTTTATTGGCATACCTAGTTTCAGAATAACTATTAATTTTAAATATTTAGTCCGTAGTATATGTTTAGGTTCGCATCTTAGGACTGATTGCAAAAAATACATGAAAGTCGTGGGGGGTTTGTACAAACCATTAGAATATTGTTGAATAAGTAGTTCTTCTCACTTAATAAATAACGGCTCTGTAACAAAATTCGAAAAACCAAACAGTGATTGCTTTGGTTTCGGTCACAACCCTTTTCTCTTAGAAGCCGTTTGAGCCGGAAATTTGGCATAGTTAGTTATTTATGACCTAAACATACACTACCCCAATTAATTATCGAATATTAATAAGCTGTTATTTCGTTAATAATATGTGTTTTAACTGATAGAAAACAGATTCTAAAGTTTAGGTCCTGATAGGTATAATTTTACGACGTAGCTCAGAAAACCTAGATGAATGTAAATTTTCTAAAATTTAAATTTGATATATCTTACATAAAAATTGAATTTAATTAATTTTTTGAACTAAACCTATACTGTTCACCGGCATTTAACGCTGTGAGCTTTATTTATGCGTAGATATTGGCGATTTTCACAAGACCACGGCCCCGACACTTAGAAATTCTTCTGGATAATCTAATGTTTAACACGGGCTGTAAAATAATTCCGCATCATTTTCTGTACTAGGGTCCTTAAACGGCACATAACGATAACCCATTTTTTGGCTTGGTGGCCATTTTATTGTCATGTAACAAAAACGAATCGAGCCACGAGACTGACAAGTTGGCATTCTTCATATTTTCAGTGTTTTTTAGTTAAAATCCTTAAATAAAATGGTTTAAAATCATATCGAGTATCATTTATCGAAATACACAACATTTATCGACCCTACATAATAGTGCTTAAACGTAAAGTCCATTCTTCGGTTCTTAATTGTAGAAAATTAATCAATAACATCCTCATTAAGTTTGGAATACCCTCTATAAATTTTTTTTCATATATTTCATTTTTAAACTTTCTAATAAAGTCCCTAGATTTACCCTTTGTGGTCTGCGTTAAATAAATTTCGGGTTTAGGTGTTCCCGCATTTTTCACTTCAATTTTTTCCTCCAAACTCAAAGAGCTAAAGTTATTTCTTAAATAGTCCACCGTCAACTATTCATTTTAACTTAATAAATATATAATATTAAAATAGTAAAACATACACGCTCGAATTTCTAACTAGATGCACAAAACTGTGCGCCTTTTCTATGTAAAATCGCCATAGCCCGGCTGCCACCTGTCAGCACAGAGAAACTGCACTACTTAATCGCACGTGCGAGCAAGTCTCGTCATAATCGTCATTTACCTCGACCGAGGCACGGTTGCCGGATCTATACAGTTTGGTTTGACGGGTTGATAAAATATTAGGGAGGGTCGGACTTTATACGATAAATAATATTCAATGAATATAAATTAACATAGAACGAATGTTTTGTTTTGGGGGTGCACGTGCGCATGTGCTCCTGTGGAAGAACCGCCACTGACCAGTGTCTAACCAAGATATATATATATATATATGTCTAGTTGGTTTAGTTTAAAAATTCAATTTAATTTTTTTGTAAGATACGTCAAATTTTAATTTTATGAAATTTACATGCATTTAGATTTTATGCGATACCCCGTATAAGCAGACATATCAGGACGTAAACTACTCTGTAATAAACTCTAGAATATATTTTCTATCAGTTAAAACAAAAATTAATAAAATTGGTTCATTATAAACGACATAACAGCTTATTAATTAGGATGTGCATTTTTAAATATTCGATAATTAATTGGGGTAGTGTAGAAAAAGTGTTATTTACAAAACAGATATTGATTTAAAAAGGGCTCCCCCCTAAAGAAAAAGCTAATAAAGTCGGTACGGTGTATGAAGTCCGCTAAGCAATAAAACCTCTGGAGCAGGGTAGTCGGGGGCTCTCACACAAAAAATTATATTTTAGGTATTTTCTAAATAAAATAATTTAAAGTAAATAAAAAAAAATAGAAGATACCATCCTGCACTTGAGCAAATTTGAATTATTTCTTGGAAAATAGTGATTATTCTATAGATTTAACTATAATGATCCCAAAATAACTAAATTCTAGGAAAAAGTACCTGAGAAAATCTTTAACTTATTGACGCAAAATGTTTTTCATTTGATAAATAAAAAAAACTACGGGGGAAAAATAAACAAGACAAAAATATTTAACGCGGTACATAATTCTAAGATAATTTTATTTTGGAACCGCTGATTTTGCCCAGCCGACTACAGTGAACCAGTGGAATGTTCGGTACGATTAAGTATAGCGAAGGTATCGTTAACTTAACCGTCTTGCTGTTTAACAACCTTTAATGATTTAATCCAATATCGGACTTCATAAAACGAACTGACTTTATAACTGTTTTCCAAGACAGGGAGTTGTGTACTTTCGGAAATTTTCCTAATCCAAATTATTATTTTTTTTGGTTGAACATCTTAATATCAAACCTTACTTTGGACTTGGTCAGTAGAAACAAACATGCCTAAAAGCAGTTTACTTCAGAGGTCCCAGGGCACTTGTCAATTTATGTAACTTTCTTGTGTTTTCTTCTGCCGAATACAGAAGGAAATCGGCTACAAAGGTGTAGCGAAGTCGGGTTTTCACTTGTTTTCCCAGGGCACTGTCATGATTCAGAAATGTTTGCTGTCCATAAGTTGCTGACCAACTAGCCATTTTGGTTGACCGATTATAAAGATTTCAGTTCGCAAGAATAAGAATATTTTGCTAACCAGTTAAATGATACCCTTTAAAAATTAGGCCAATTGCCAAGAAACGTTTTTTAAACACATTTTGTTCCTTATATTCACTTAATTAGATAGGTACGTAAATAAATTCAAGTGGCTTATAATGAAATATCTTAATGATTTGGAAAAACCCCTTTAATTTTTGTACCTATGTATTAAAGGTTTTTGTCCCGTCTTATCATAAACATTTAGTGGTAGTTCCAAATATACCATAATATCCTTTACATTCTATGGGTACTAACGATAAAAACACGTAGACGCAAGCTTTATCTTTGTCTGAGGTCAAACAATACAAAATTCCAAAGAATGTACCTGGGTGTTCGTTGAACCGTAGTGCTTAAATGCGGTAGGTAACGACGCTTTACACAGCCGCTACTGGTGTAATTGCAAGAAATCACCCAGGGATGGTAGGTAGGCATCATAAACTTAAGATGAAACTGGTACACTTGGCCTTCGTCCTCACAAAATCAAATGTATTGCGATTATAATAGAATTACCCAAAATATTAGGTAGACTATTTTTATTTTACATGTCGGGTGATAAATGAATATGTGTCGCTGTAGACGATGATATAACTCTAGAGATAAGCCAATGCGTCGATTACGACCGTCGCCGACGTCACGTCGAGACCTATTTTTATATACAGTGCGGTTACTGAATGTCCCCTCCTCCCCTGCTAACTTTTGACCCGCTAATTTTTTTACAAAATTTGTGGTGGGACAATATGGGAAGGTAAACTACCTTTTGACGCAACTGTCAAAATGGCGGAATGGGTGCCATCTTGGTAAAGAAAATTAAATAGGAGGAGGGGTCTTGCGATACAATATTAATAATATTTATGGCAATTTATAAAATTAATAATAATAATAATAATAATAATAATAATCTTTATTGTCTAACAGAGTAAAATCCAATTACAAGACAATATGACCTATAAAAAGAAAAAAAAATACATAAGCAACAAAAAATCCAAAAGATAGGAAAAATAAGAGAACAAAATAATGGTTGCATCAAGGTAACAGTTTATGTTTTATAAGTTTAGTAAATTGGGTATTGGACAAACCGAATACATCAATGTCATTAAGGGTATTATTGAAAATCAACATGGATTGGTATACAGGTGTTTTAATCAGAAAGTTAGAGGAGGGAGTTGGGAGATAAAAGACGGGATGGTGCCTAACTGAACGAAGAGGAACATGGAAAAGAATACAAGACAGCAGCTCCGGGGAATCGATGAGCGAACAGCAAATACGATACAAAAACTGCATAAACATGAGGTATCTGCGGTTAAGGAGCGATGGCATCTGGAATCTAGACAACAGTGCATTCTGGTTAGTACCCCGGGTAGGATATATACCATCTTCTCTATAGGCGATAAACTTGACAAACTTTCTTTGTACGTTCTCTAGTAAAATAATATATTTATGAAAGACCGGATGCCAAATAACACCACCATACTCCAACTTAGACCGCACAAAACTGTAATAAAGGGTTTTCAGGGTTTTGGTGTTTGAGAAATCAGTCGAATTCCGTATGATAAATCCCAGGGCCTTCATCGCACTGCTGTGAATGCTCTTAAAGTGGTGGGAGAAGGAAAGCTTATTGTCGAAAACTACCCCGAGGTCTTTAAACGTTCCGCAGTGCTCAATGGTTGTGTTGTCAAGAGTGTAATCAAAATAAACGTAATCGGCTTTGTTCGTAAAAGACATAGTGAAGCATTTACTTAAATTTAGCGGCAGGTTGTTTGTCTTACACCACATCTCCAGAATGTTCAAATCCCTTTGCAACAATATACAGTCCGTTATATCAAGTATTATTCTGAAAAGTTTCAAGTCATCAGCGAATAGTAGTACTTTGCTGGATAGATTTACACTTATGTCATTGATAAACAAGAGGAATAATAAGGGGGCCAAATTACTACCCTGCGGAGCACCACTCGAGGCTAAAAAAGTAAAGGATTTATGACCACGAATCATCACATATTGTACACGATCCCTAAGATATGAGTTAAGAAAAGAGACAAATTTATTAACAAAACCCAAGCCGGCCAGTTTATGTAACAGGATGGAGTGGTCAACTCTGTCAAAGGCCTTCGAGAAATCCGTATATATCGCATCTACTTGCTTGCGGTCATCCATAGCCTGCCCAACAAATTGGGTAAAACAAGCCAGGTTAGTCACTGTGCTACGAGCATTGAAGAAACCGTGTTGATGAGGTGAGATAAGCAGTTTTACCTGATTAAAAGTACATTCATAAACCGCCATCTCGAAGACCTTGGCAAAGGCCGACAATATAGAGATAGGTCTGTAATTGGATATCACACTGGCATTACCTTTTTTAAGTACTGGGGTAATCCTTGCTTCCTTCCATACATCAGGAAAGGAGCTAGTTTTAAGCGATAGGTTAAAAATAAAAGATAAAGGTTTAAGAAACGGAGCGGCACAGTCTCTGACAAGAAAACTAGGCACATTGTCGGGCCCATGAGTTGGCTTATTTTTTAATTTCTTTAGAGACTTCAAGATTAGTTCGTCAGGAAGGTGTTCCAGAGAGATAGATGAGCTCTCCACAGATAAGTGTGGTGAAAGAGCTTGCCCGGAAGGGGTGGAATAAGCAGATTTGAAAAAGTTTGCAAATGCATTTACGATATCGTTAGGCTTAGAGTATTGGGTGGTGTTGTCAGTGAATATCTCAGGTAAAGCGCAAGTTTTGTTTTTTGAGTTGATGAAGGACCAGAAGTTATTCGGATCGTTGGATATAGAAGTTTCGGCCTTATTGGTGTAGGCTTTATAGGCAACATTGATCTTTCTCTTAATACTAGCACGGAGTGCTCTATATTGTTGCTGGAGCACTAGCGAGTAGGATTTTTTGATTTTTTTGAGAAGTCTATGTTTGCGCTTTGTCTCTTTAATAATGTCAGGTGTAAACCATAAGGGAAATGATCTCTTGTGGATGACAGATCTCGGAACGTAAGCATCGAAAACTTCATACAGTAACTTATAGAAACAGGCACAAGCTTCATTAGCATTAGACGAGGTATATAGAGTTGACCAATCCATATTCAAGATCACGTCATATAACAGAGGATAATTTACTCTCCTGAAATTATACTTAAGTTGAGATTGATTTACAGGGAAACCTGAATCAAGGCGGGATAGAAGGGATAGGTTAATTCTTAGACAAGGATGGTAATTGTCCTCTTTGACTAGAGGGAAAGATTCGCCGGAGACATCACATATAACATTGGAAAGAACAAGATCTAGGAATGAACCATAGGAGTTTGGGATTTTGTTAACTTGCTCTAAGGCGAGTAGGTGAAGGAAATTGTTGAGAGATTCGGATTTAGCGTCGTCGGCATTATTACCGTAGAGTGCAGGTATGTTGAAATCACCCATGATGACAATATTACTATCATATAAGTAGTGGAGTGATTCAAGACATTCAAAGAAGGTTGTCAGGTCGTTAAGAGTTGCACTAGGCGGTATGTAGACAACTAGTATGAGCAATGAGACAAAGTCAACGCTCACCCTGCAACCCACAATATCCACTTTGATGACATTGGTGCGAACGGCCTGAAAATCTAGTTGAATTGCTTTAAGTTTATTGTTCACAGCCAGTATAACTCCACCACCCCGTGATACACCCACACCAGCCAAGTCTCTGTCACAACGGAACACTGTGTATCGACCATCAAATAGTTCGCTCGAAGAAACACCATCCTGGATCCAACTCTCGGAAATTGCTATAACATCTTGATCAGCTTCACAAACCGATTTGTAAAATTCGATAGATTTCGTATTGAGTCCCCGTACATTTTGATATAAACAGGATATTGTTAGTTTTGAGGATGATGCCGCACTGTTAGACAAGTTAATTAGTTTAAATTTTCTTTAATTTTAATAATCTTAGGAAAACCATTGAAATATTTAATCTTAAGATTTGTTTCACCATTCACTAAACGGGAGTCCAAGGTTGTTTTTAATTGTTTGTATTCTTCAATCTGCTTGGGCGTAAACTAAAATAGCAGAAGAAAAAATTGTACAGGGCAACCTCGATAATTAGGACTAATTAAAACGGCGGTCATCCGGATTAGTAAATAATCCGGATTATTGAAGTGAGACAGTTTTTTTATTGAATAACGAAACATTTAATACAAAACAACTAGAAAATAGTACATAAACAAAAATTATTTAAAACAGAAGCATACTGTTGCTGTAATCTTTGTTTGCTTGAATTATCGAGTACTATCAAATCCTGATCATAAAGTACACAATGCAGTTGAAATGTTTGGCCGGATTATTGAAGAATCCGGTGTAACAAAGGTTCGGATTATCGAGGTTGCACTGTAATAATTATTTTTTTAAAAAGCAGCCATTTTCTTTTAGGTACGAATAGAGGCACAATATTCTGGGATCGTAAAGTACTCGATAGGTCCCACTTCCTGTCAATTTTTTTTTTATCAAGATGGCCTCCATCCACCACTTTGAATTTGAGGACCATGCAAGCTGATTCCTATTACACTACGCCAAGTTGTATTTATTTTTCTAGGACGGTAAATGAAATAAACGGATAATGATAAAAATAATAACTATGCAATTATTTTTAAAACGATGCCATTCTGTTTTGGATGCGAATAGAGAAGTAATATTCTGGCATCGTAAGTACTCTATACAACCTTCAAAATGATGTATCGCAAGACCTCTGTGCCTATTTAATATTCTGTATCAAGATGGCGCGCCCATCCTCTGTCATTCTTGCATCATTACCTTCCCCTATTTTCCGCACTCAAATTGAAAAAAAAATTAGCGGTTCAAAAGTTAGCAGGGAAGGAGACCTTAACTGTATAAATAAGATTATCCAAATTATTCATGTTTACACCTTTCAGATAGAACACTTAAAAATAACAGGAGAAGTTCATATAAATTTTTCTTCCTAAAAATATTTTTTTTTTCGAAAATAGTTCATTTTAACGACATTGATTAAGAGTACATTTTTTCAGCTTAAGGTTTAGACTAGTTTAGAGTATACAAAAAAATATTATTGTCGTTCCTTCATCATACAGGGTGTAAAAAAAGCATTTTTGTGCAAAGCAATAAAGGAATTCTACCCGGTGTTGCCATATATACACCTTAAACTCTTTAGACAAAATAAAATAATTTAAACACTTTTCCATTATGTAATACCTTTTTGTACAATTAATTGAAGAACATTTACGACGGACTATGTTTTAAACAACCCGAAAAAACATATGGAATAGTAAGAGCCACGTACGTCACTAGGTCAAATGCCAATGACCTCTTGACGCCTTACATCGGCTGAGCAAAGTAGTTTCATATAACGCCGCACGCTTGCGTCTCGTCGATCACCAACACACTATCAGCAATCCGCTCTGTTTTTTCGGTTTACGCGTGTATCTTGCGTCCATAAATACAAGTAGGTAGAAAATAGTTTATTTTTATAATTTTATATGGAATTTCAGTTTGGCAACATTGCCATTGGCTCTGGGTGAAATGTTGTACAGTAGCGCGGACTGACCTGTGAGTAAGAGTGTTTGTTACCTCACTTTTAAAACGGTCGATTTAAAAAAAATATGTAGCGCTTCTCTAGGACACCCAAGGAGTCACCCATTTAAATATAATACGTCATTTCCATGTATATTTTTTAAAATTAAAAAAAATTTATAATTTAGTAATATATATTTCAGTTGTCCGTTTCCTAAACTAATAACATTGTAGATCAGACACAGCGAAAACTGCTTCTGAGGTCTCCAGATGCGCGATACGAAATTTAAAACCAGTTAAGTGGGTTTATCTTAAGGTCTTGAGAGATATAATAGCATGGCGAGAAAGCCATAGTAATAATTAAGTGGCAGTAGGTAATAAATTTGAAAGTTTCAGTTAAAACGGAAGGCAGATATTCGGAGAGCACTGTAACCGGAAGATTAGATAAATATTCCATCTGGTATAACTCGAGCATTCCACTAGATTCGGAATAGATTTTTAATTTTCTTTCATAAATACAGAGTGTTATGAAAATGGCTTATAATGTTATAATATTTAGATGGGGTCCTAGAGAAAGCTTACATACTTTCTTTAAATCGAATCTCTAAATACTTTAATACTTTAGGTAAAAACCCCTTTATCCCAAGTGATGCCACGCCATACACATCTGTTTTCAGACAGCTTGAACCATTTTTTTGTTCTGTTGTGAAATAATTATAATAATATGTGTGTGTGATGTGATTTTAAATTTGCGTGACATTACTATTGATTGTATTGCAAAATAGCCATTTTTCGCCCCGTCATTTCAGACTGTAGGAAGAAAATTGTTGAAAAATAATTATAGCATTTTTCTAAAGACTTGTAAATATGACAACACCGCGGCCGACATTTAGTATGACGTCTTTCGAGAGTTGACCTACTTTACTAAATTGTTGACATATTTCGCCAATGCCTACTTACAATTTGTTTTCATCTCAGGATTTGCTAGTTTAAATATAATAAGTCATTTCCATAACACCCTGTATATGTACCAACAAAATTAATGACCTATCTTATGATAAAAGTAGTGAGATATATTCTACTTTGAAAGTTTTTATAAGTATATATAGAATTGATCAGACTTTAAACTTTCTAGTTGGTTAGAATGTATTTTGAACTAATTTTTGGGGTAAATTAGGGAAAATTTATACTTCTGGTCATTCGGTGAGGATAATTACCTTTACCACCAATTATTTTAGGTATCACGGAGCTTGGACGCATTAGCTCCTTCATTACAAATGTTGTATTATGATCGATTTAATATGACTAAAGGATACAAAATCATATCATTTAAAAGGTACTTACATGTTGTTTTCGTATGAATACCTTCCCCAAGCAGTGTCATCCTAATTCGTATATTTTAAATCCTGCGATAGACCGAAAACTGGAAGAACCAATATACGAGTAGCGCATTGTTTACCATATTATATTTATTTCTGCTTTATTACTAACCAATTTCTAAAATAAAAATTAGACAATTTATAATTATAAATTCTGGTAAAACGCAAGAGAACTGTGTTGTTGACAATTCAACTTTCTAGTGGTTTCTTTCAATCTTCTAGTGACGGGAGTTATTCCACGGTTAGAGGTACCTACAAACGTAGATGTTTCTACGGACTTGCAGGATCCATAAGTTGTAAAATATGTCTTCCTTCGCTTGTCCGTGCAAGGTCATAGCTCTATCAATTTCGCATTTAATTAGTTTTTCCAGATGACCACAACGCCATGGCTCTTCCAAGCAACGCTGTGGGCAACCAATCAAAAAATATCAGAACTTTTGATGCTTAAAGCCGTATTAGAGTCGGCAATTTTTTTCTCTTGCTCCTGCAATGGCAATTATAATTGCATTGCATGCGCAGTAGACCGTCAGCTGGCGCAATACTTCTTGCATTGCGATAATAGAATCCGTATTACAGTCGGCAATTCTACTCTTGTGGCAATTAAAATTGCACGGTATCAAGCGTGGTACACCGTTCTCGATCAGCTGGAGCAATTAGTCTTGCATTATCAGGAATGGGTCATGCGCCATTTTAATTGCCATTGCCGATGCAAGTCTGGGTAGAGATGGATTATTCTGTTATTTTTAACTGTTTATTATTTGGTCGAAGCAGCTATGAACAGCTTATGGCTATTTAAACCAGCTGCTATTTAAATTAGCAGTTCACATTCTTTATTAAGCATATGTACTGCTAATTCGTCCCAACTTTTTTGAATTGCTTTTTGTAAGTAGCAGTAGCTGCTTTAACTGGTAATCAAAACGAACAGGTTTGCCCATTTCTAGTTCTAGTTCTGGGGGTATTTTAGGGATTTCGATGGTACCAACTGCTATTCTGACTGTTGGCAATGCGCCAGCTGATCGAGAACAGTTTAGTGCGCATGAATACGTGCAATTATAATTGCCATTGCACGCGCAAGAGATAAATTGCCGACTCTAATACGGCTTTTATTAAATAGAACGTGCATGTTTTAATATTCGATAATAAATTGTGTATAATGTATTGTATACAGGGTGCCCAAGATAAGGAGGACCTAACATAATATTAACGTTGGAAAAAAAATTTATTACAATTTTTCAATAACTCAAATCCTAAACATCTTACCAAAACTTTTTGTGTGGCATATTGTTAGTGCTTTGATTGCAATACTTTTCTCCCATTTAATTGAAGTTGTATCTGTTACCATTAGCAAGATCCCCATAGAGGCCTTCTTCATCTTGGGTTTGTTCGTATTACAATACAAGTTTCATAAGGCTACTAATTGTTGTTAAAACTTGATAAATTGACTTTATAAGTATGTGATAATAATTTTTTTTTAAATAAATGTTCATTCAGTAGAAAAATAATACCTAAGTTACTATATTCTTTCTTATCCTTCTTCTTACTTGCATATGGACAAATAACATACCCCCTAAAGTGCCGTAGTACACGTAGTTTGTTCACCAGGAATCAAAAATCTAAACAACATTAAGTGTTATGATTATCTTTTAGGTTTGATAAGTTAAAACAATTGGGATAAAAAAAATCGTTCCTATATTTAAATAATGGCTCTATATTAACGGGATAACAAAAGATATAAAAAAATATAAATAAATATTATCTAAATAAAATTTAACAAACCCTAGAATATGTCTGCTTTGCGTTCATAGGTTTCAAATAGTATTGTGATCGCTCGAGCGAAAAACCGCTTGAGTACTAGATTATTGAAATAACCGACATCGCTCGATTATTAAAAAAACCGCTCGAGTTACAAATTCAAGCGAAAATCATCGCTTGTTACTTATTATCTTTCATTCGATACCCGAGCTTCGCTTGAAGCCGACGTATATTGTTTCGGTCGATAGGAAATACTCTAGTTAAAAATTCAGGCTAAACATCGAATCATTGCCTTTCACTTGATACCGATCTTCGCGCGCCACCCGAAATGTGTCGATTGGCGACGTTCGATTTTGACGCTCAGAAGGCTGAAACGACATACGTCTTTCTTAAAGGCACATAAACGAGAATGTACATATAAAAAAGTATGCCAAATCCCTTAGTGGAGTCATCGCGACATAGGTTTTGTTTTGACTGGCTAGCCAACGGCGATTGCAAATTCTTTAAAAAATTAAAGGATGTAATTTTTTTTTAAATCAGAATCAACTGTTCTTCCTTAATAAAAACTTAGACACTTCTAAGACTTACAAAAACAACCCCTGGTATTTTATCAACACATTCTTCTTAGTCATACAAATTTCAACTGATTAATCGCTCGAGCGATTCACTCGATTATTAAAATCGCTCGAGTATCAAGTACTCGATTATTAAAATCATCGGTTTTTCCCAACACTAGTTTCAAACATAAAAATATTAATGAATATTTTTAGCACTGCTAGCTAATTAATAATAAATTAGAATTATTATGTGACATATTATAAGCGATTCATCAATTAGTTTATTGATGGACATAAAAAACCTTAACATAAAATACCTTATATAATGGGTTTTTATAAAAAAAATATTTACATCCTTATTTGGAATCGTCCCGCTTTGGTCATGTATTTCACTCCTTTAAAAGGCTTGTACTTCTCGCCGTACATGTCCAGTCTATTCACCTTAAGTCCACTAACTGCCAATTGACTAATTGTAAAATGAACATTTATTGATGGATTTATCTCCGCTGTATTGGTGCCACTGGCAATTGCAACCTATAAAAAGTTATAGCTTACAAGTAGTGCATAATAAGTACCTATATTTTCAGAAAAATGTTTCGTTTAACACAGGGGCTGATAAATTATGCGCAGCGGCGCCCTGGGGCGCCGCGAGCTGATGAGCTATTTTCAGGTGAAGGTGCGACTGTGAGAGGGGGAGTGGGAGTCTCCAATGAAAGAAAACAAAGTAACAACCTATTTTTGCGACTCAATTAAGGCGCCGTGACAAAATACCAAACCTCTAAGTGCTCCGTGAACTGAAAAAGGTTGGGAACCACTGATTTAACAGATTAAAATCAGTGGCGGGTTTGTTCGGGTTTGTTCGTGACTCGTGACCTATGATAGTTCACAAGTATTATGAAATTATTTTTGAAATTTTATTTATTTTTTTGACGTTTTGAATTTTAAATCAATTTGTTCCAATCTTTACGTGCTCACTGTATAATAAAGCAATTCCATAACACCGAACTTTTTGAAACTTACCGCTCCTCTGATATTGGGTAATTTGGTGATATCTATTTTTCCAATGTCCCAGTGAAGAATTTTGGAAACTGGATCAAAATTGTATTTACCCTGGTTGGCCGTTAAAACGCAGTTAAGAATACACTTTGGCATCAAAACTTCTAATCTAACACCTAAAATATAAAAATAAAATTAATTTCACGCATTTCTAAAAGATAAACGCCTAAGGCGGAACACAATGATTTCTTCCGAGAAAAAGATCCATACATTATGCCATTAAATTTTATTTTAACACATTCATTAGGACGTTGTTTAAGTTTACAGTTAAAAATCAATTAAATATTATACAGGGTTTTTCTTAATAACATGCTAATATTTAAGGAGGTTATTCTTGGATCCATTCTAAGAAAAAAACCTCATATATGTCCTAAACGTCTTAACTTTTGAAATACAGCGTGTTAAGGAATTTCAATTTTTTTTTGTTCCTAGATTAAATACCAGGCAGCATTTAATTTTCTTATGTGAAAGGGCAAGAACAAATGTAATGGTAAAGTCCCCTTTAAACTTTATGTGTTCTAATTTTAACGTAATGTGTGGAAACTGTGATATATTCTTTTGCAGTTTGGGTGAACTAAGGAGAATTGTGGAGCTGGATTAGCAATGTATTATTTTCTTATATATATTTATTTATTTTTAACTTTCCTACTGGTATATAACTTATGTTATTTTTTTTTATATTGCTCTGTAAATTGGTTCTTCTTGTTGGGCAATAAAAGCTATTATTATTATTATAAAAAAAGGTAAGAAGCAGATTTTGTTTTGTATACATAAACAGTTTTGACAGTTGTCTACCTATTCTAGTTGTCACGTATTATTTTAAAAAAAAACATGAAAATCACACTGTATCTGAAAAGTTAAGACATTTAGGATATTTGTTCATATGAAGTACTTTTCTGAAAATGAACCCAAGAATAACCCCCTTAAATATTAGCATTTTAGTAAGAAACACCCTGTGTAGCTATATATTTGCATTTAGCAATATGTTTATATTTATGAGCAAATAAAAGGACCAAAATGGTGGGCGTTATTTCAACACCGAGATTATAATTTTGTATTTATTACCTTGTAGCAATGGCTGTACTTTCATGTAGTGATCGGCCAATACCGATATAAATATCGGTACATCGACATATCGGCAAATATTGACGATAATCGGTATCGGCAAAATCGCCGATATATACAGGGATGATAAAGAAACGGATCAGGCTTTTATATAGAATACCGTCCACATAATCAGCTTGGACACGTCAAATTTATTTTATTGAAATGTATTATTTTAGAAAAAAAGATATTATAAGGAACATATTGTATATTTTTACATTCTACAATCTATTCTAGATTATTCGTAAATCATGTCCTATCTTCAACCGTTTACCAAATATTAATACTTTATTGGTGCTTTTTTTTATGATCAAACACAAGCACTATAGGAAAATCCTTTAGGGCACTCTGGGAGTGGTGCGTGTGCGAATAAAGCTAATCACGTTGGTTTTGAATCGTTGGAGGATATATTCGTTGGGAAAAACGACCTCGGGAAGGTCGTTCCATAAGGATGAAGTCCTCCAGATGAAAGAATTCTTAAATAATGAAGTTCGAGGAGTTCTAAGGTTAACCACGTATGGATGGGCGGCAGTGGTTCGTCGTGTATTTCTGCTATTCGCCGCTCCGAGTGGAATTAAGAGGGCAAGGTCAGCCGAGCACTTTCCATAAAAATATCTGTAGAAGAGAGTCAAATCCCCAACCTGTCTTCAATGTCCTAGGCTGTCTCCGATCAGACGAATGGCCCTTCTTTCGATAGAATCCAGTAGCCGAAGAGTATGTTTGGGTGCAGAGCTCCAGACATGAGAGCAGTACTCTAGTGATGGTCGAATCTGGGCTTTGTGTAGTGTTAAAAGTTGTTGAGGTGTGTACAACTTTTTGGTTCGGAAGAGTACACAAAGTTTTTGAGAAGCTATCTTGGCGATTGCCACAACGTGGTTACGCCGAGACATATTTCCTCCCAGTGAAGATGTGCGTCGGCAGCCGATGTTTGTGCATTCAAAGAGAAAGATGAGATAAGTGTGCTATCGTCAGCAAAGCTAAATATCGGATTTATAGTTTTCACTAGGAGGTCGTTAATGTAGAGTAAGAAGAGAGTGGGAGATAATATGGACCCTTGAGGAACACCGGCATTGATGGTGAAGGTGTCCGAGAGAAATCCGTCAATCGCCACTTGCAGAGAGCGGTCCTTAAGAAAGCTAGAAAACCATGCACAGAATCGACTGGGCATACCATAGGATCGCAGTTTACTTAGAAGCCCCTCATGCCAAACACGATCAAAAGCTTTAGGAATATCCAGTACAACAGCCCGAGACTCCCCATGATGTTCGATTGCGTTGTTCCAAAGATGGGTGACATAGGCTAGAAGATCTCCAGTTGATCTGGACTTCCGAAAACCATATTGATGATCGCTGATAATGTTGAAGCCTTCCAGGTACTTTAGAAGTTGTTGGTTAATAGCTTTAATACCATTACTATGTTTCTCGACATAGCAACGTTCTGAACTCAATCGCAATTTGCTAACTAAATTTGAGGCGTCAAAAATGTCAGTGAATGTTAATCAAATTTGTGAAACTGCTATATCGAGAAACATATCAATGGTGCATACCAGCATTAAAGTACATATTAATATTTCGTAAAAGGTTGAATGAAAATTAATGATTTATGAACAATGTCTAGAATTGATTGTAGAATGTGAAAATGTAAAAATATATAATAACTTCCATTAAAAAAATTGAAATTGATACAAGTAGAATATTTATGATCCACCCTGTTTTTCGGCTTTTTAATATTATTTACTGGAAGCGATATATATATAAGGGTGGGAAGTTTTTAAATTGACACTGTATATATATTTATTTTCGATTCATCCCGTGTTATTTCCCTCCCTTCAAATGAAATCTTTGTTACCTTCTACTGTCCTTCCCAAAGTTTGTTTCGGACCCACAGTCAAATCCAGCCTCGCTTGTTCGCCCGTCTTTATCGACAAATTGTGTCTGACATATACAGGAATTGCTACTACACTTTGTGTATTGATATGATAAGATATCAGTCTAAAATTACCATCTGGCGGAATAAAAGATAACACACGTTCAGCCTAAAATGAGTAAAAAAATTTTAAAAGTATTTTAATATGTTATGTGTCCGGGAAAATGTGGTAAATCTCCCGGATATGAAGAAAACAAGTGAAATGAGTACTAC
The DNA here is from genome assembly GCA_963991005.1 of Barypeithes pellucidus. Taxonomy (NCBI): domain Eukaryota; kingdom Metazoa; phylum Arthropoda; class Insecta; order Coleoptera; family Curculionidae; genus Barypeithes; species Barypeithes pellucidus. Next base: position 25,482,453 of record OZ022559.1, read on the forward strand.
AAGTTCATACTTCAACTTTTTTCGTATAGGCCTCCTCTTCAAAGATATGGACTCTCAATGAGCTCCAATCGAATCAAGTTTTTTACACATACCCATTGAACCACCAGGTATATTAAAAAAATATCTAATATGATGTAACCAGGTACAAATTACTGAATTACAGCTGCAGGGACGGACTAGCTGTGACACTCATGACCCCTTTTTTAACGCCCTATATGATAAGAACTTTGGACAACGGTTTTTACATTAGATTTACAACTATTGACTAAAAATTAAGTACTTTTCATTCATGTCGCTAATCCTAACCGTTTTCGAGAAACGTCATTTTATTTACGCTGAGTCCCCCAACTTCTCACGGGTTAAATATGAAAAAGCGGAATTTTGAGGATCAAGCTTTGATAGGATCAAAGATGTATTTTTTACCGAGATACGCCAAATACATGATGTAATTAAAATGACATTTTCTCGAAAACGGTTAGGATTAGCGACATGAATGAAGAGTACTTAATTTTTAGTAAATAGTTAAAGTTATGCAAAAAACGTTGTCCAAAGTTCTTATCATACAGGGCGTTAAAAGAAGTGGCCATGAGTATCACAGCAGATGTGAGTGAGAGTTTCTTGGATAGTAATTTGAAGGGTCCTACCTGGTATACATCATATTAAAAAAAAAATTGAAATATGCCTGGTGGTTCAATAATTATGTGTAAAAAATTTGACCATTGGAGGTGTTTAGGACCTCTCTGAAGAGGAGGCCTATACGAAAAAAGTTTATACGAACTTGTGGTACCCTTATCACTTCTTTTTTTCCGGGAGATTTTCCACATTTTCCGGTACACCCTGTATACAATGTGTTGGTAGTAATTCCACGGTATAAATAAATACGAAGTTTCGTATTCAAGTTATTTATAAAGTGACAAAAGATAACCGAAACGTGCCCATCGAATTAAGTTTTACAAGCTGGGCCATATAGGATCGATTAATTTATTTAAAATTCAACCTTTCATTTTTTGGGAAAACGCTCGGACCCGTCGATTTCAATTTTTAGATTTGCAACTTATTTTCATTTATACAGGGTAATAAAAAAAAAAGATTTCGTGTGACAAATTGAACCCCCCATTTTTTATTTTATTTTCGAATTGTACAGAAAATTTTGATCACCTTCATGTCTAAAAAATCAATTTTATTTAAAAAAATTAGACCGATAGAACCTCAATAATGCACAATGGTTTGCAAGAAGTTGATTATCGCCTAGGACGTTATCAGAATGTTTCTGATGGTCAATTCCAACATTCATTAAATAAATATTTCACATTCTTGTAATCAACACATGTATTATTTATAATTAAATTTATTTTTTAATTAAAATTATTTTTTTTAAAGCAACTTAATTAGGTTGTAATCAAAATTTTCTATAGAATTCGAGTCACCTTGTATAAATGAAAATAAGTTGCAAATCTGAAAATAAAAATTGACGGGTCCGAGCGTTTTTTCTTTCGAAAAATTAAAGGTTGAATTTTAAATGAATTTATTCCAACCTATTTATCCCCACTGTAGTATATATACAAATTATTTGCATATAAAATACCACTCTTTATAAAAAATCGTCTTAAATTTAAAAATACAATACCGTACAAAATTACTTCTTCTAGTTCTTGAAAATTACAATAAATTATCATATTATGTAAAGTATTTAACAGGATTCCGGAGTACCTGTAAACCACTTTTCTTCCCAAGCGTTTATTCCTGTTTTAGGAGAAAAATATCATAGGAAAAAAAACTTTGTAGTAGAACTGGAACTCGGGCAGTCTATATTTTTCGTTTCGGAAGATTTTTAGATTTAATTTTTTTTACTGCTCCATATAAAAAAAAACGATGAAGGAAGACTTTCCTCGAGTTGTTAACAAAATTTAGACATCTTTCGTTAAAATTTTTTTTAAATGTACCGTTTTCATAGGAAGCGAAAACTCAGTTTTTCAGCGTAGAAAATTGAAGTATAGACCCCGATCAAGTACAATCTCTTTCTTCCGATTATCGTTGTTTCTGTCGGCGTACCGATTACGGGCGGACGATCGACGTATTCTTCTAACTGCAAGGGAAGATCCAATTCGCCTCGTGCCTTCAAAGCGTGAAACGAACAGCGGTCAAATCGGAGATTTCGACTTACTCCGGCATCCTCTTAAGGACAAAATAAGGAAAGCAAATCCGGCCACCTACTTTCAGGACTTTACCCATAAATAATCTACCTGAAAATTCTAAGATGTTGCGTCTTACCTCCCACCTCTTAAATCGAACACAGGGATGAAAACTGACATCATCAAATAATCTGGGATTCATAAAGGATAAAGTCAGATCTGGCATTCCACTGAGTTTAATGCAACAATCAATCTAAAACATATTACTACATTACTTACTACACTATTTGCTTGGATTTTTAAATGTCGACATCCTCGCTTATCGGGAAAATAGCATTTTAGCATATTTTCTTATTTATTGAACACCATGTCCGTGATTTTCATTTCACACACGCTGTATTTTAGGGAAATTATACTATTAAAGAGCATCATAATGTTATTATATAAATTAAGTAAATACGTTTCTTAAAAATCAGTCAAAAACTTTTCTAGTGTCTCTCATACTTATAATATAGACAATTTGGAAAAAATGTTACTTACATAGCCCTGTATCTCCGCAAACACAGTCGCTCCCGATTTATCTATAATGGCATCGACTTCTTCAATTACGTCGAAGTATGCTTCATTATTGGTATATTTTACACCAGTTCTTCTCCAGGGAATATTTGATAACTGGCCAGAAGGGAGTATTTCACTGACACTACAACATGATAATTTAAAATATTTAGTTCAAGAATTATGCAAGAAAAGTCTGTTCAGAAAAATCACTTCATACCGTATCAATGGAAAATAACGACAATACACCAGACTACTATTCCTGTGTGGAAAAATCTAGACAGTAATATTAAATAAATAAAGATCCTAATCGACATTGGGCCTGACCATTTGGCAATCAAAATTAGAATAAGTATGTCCACAGTACCTCAATTATTGCAATTTGATTTGAATGAAACCTTGAGCAACCAAGTAAACGTCAAAATGAAATACCTTGAATAGGGAATCCAATCCCGCAAATGCTGGATCCCGCGGTGATTTCGCGGGTTTGACATTGCGGAATTAAACGTGCGGGATTCGCGGGACTCGATGTGGGTGCTGTATGTTAATAAAAAGTTGTTTTATGCAATTAAAAACAGAGTAGAGTAGCAGGAAAATATTTATTGCATATATGTAGGTACAATACTAGTTTAACGATTACATGTTACATTGATTTTGGAAGTATTTTCGGAGAAAAGATAAAGAAAGTTTAATGTTTGATCTTTTAGATTTGATCTTATTTTATTGCATATATATCCTGCACATGAAAAAAAATTTGTAATTTTCATTTTCTTAGGTAGCACAGAAGAACCACTAACATCTAAGCGCTTAGCAATAGAACTAAACAAACTACTCGAGCTGCTGGTACTAGCTTTCATTTCCTGTGTTATTTTATCAATATCAACACTATCGCTGCTGCTCTGGACTTTCAAATTAATATATTATGCTTTGTTTGTAAGTGGGTGTGAAGGCATTTCGTAGAACAAGCAGAGATTTTGATAATGCTAGGGCATAACTTACATTTAGCTGTAAGACCATTTTCAGACTTAAAAAATAATTTCAAACTAAACTTGAACCTTTATTCTCTTTGTAAACTACACTGACACTCATTTTTGCGATTGCTGTTTAAATTAAATTCCATATATTATATTCAACCACTTGATAAATGTCACTAGATATTAGTTGAATAACGTTCTTACTTTCGCATGTACGCAAGAAAAGTGTTCTATTTAGCGTATTTTCAATAGCCCAGCAGGGCGGGGAATCCCCTACGCGACGACAAAAATAACGCAGTTCATTGTTTGCTATCCCGCAAATCCCGCGCATCCGCGGGATCGATGGGCTCAATCCCGCAGGTATGCGGGATTAAAGTTTGGGTGTGGGATTGGATTCCCTAACCTTGAATATCAATGGAACTCAAATCCCATAAAACAAAAAATCCAAAACACTTAGAGATGTAAAATTACCGGTAATTTAAAAATCGGTAATATTACCGGTAATATTACGCAATATTACGGTAACATTGGTAATTTATAAAAAAAAACAGCTTTTTAAGTAATACAAGTTTTTTTTATTTCAAAACTGTAAAAACATTACGAAAAACAATAAGAACGTTTTTTTAAACTAGTCAGAGTCAGAATGGACTACGTAATAGAGTGGATAATAGTAAATCATCCTCATCATCATCCCCAACCTCGTCATCTGATTCTTCTTTCTCTTTCGTTAATTGAGTCAAGTCTATATCTTCGAAACCGATATCTTCTTTTTCTATGTCTTCCTCAGTATCTTCTACTATTCTCGAATGATCTTCTTCATTTAGTAAATTATAATTATGGGCAATATAAGTTAGTTTTCCGGCCCTCTCCACGGTTAGTCTGTTTCTTTTTTGCCGATGAATAAATCCATAAGTACTAAAGGTTCTTTCGGTTGCAGCTGTTGACGATGGTAAATTTAAAATGTCTACAGCTAACCTACTTATTTTAGAACTGGAGCAAATTCCTGCCCACCAAACAGATCCAGACATAGATTTTTCGCTGGAAATGACGAATTCCTTAGCAAAAATATTACCTCTAATTTTGTACTGTGCGAGTGCTTCCATAATAAGATCTACTTGTGAAGAATACTTTGGATGACGCCTTGCAGTTTCATAGATGAACTCCGTTGCAATTAAATTTTCAGCTTCAGTTAACTTCTCGCCGCGTTGACTTGGTTCTAATAGGTAAGCAGCAAGATGAACAGGTTTTAAACATTTATTTTCTCGTTTTTCAAGAATTGAACACATTTTCTGGTTTTCAAACATAGTAATAGATAAATTTGATCAGGTCAGGTCAGGACCGTACTGTTGGCAACCCTGGGTATTCCCCGATAAATGAGAGTATGGAGCGAAAAAAAAACAATATTTCCAATGTTACCGATCTTGCGGTAATATTACGTAATATTACCAAAATTACGGTAACATTACCTCGGTAATATTACCCTTTACATCTCTAAAAACACTACACAAAAAGCTACCATTCTTTACATACTTCTTACTAGTGATCGGCCGATACGGATTTTTCTTGCCAATACCAACATGATATTCAAATTATAAAAATATATATATCTGATTTTTAATTATAGATAATTTTGACTACTACGCGATTATAATACAACTGTTATCACAAAGCACAAATAAACTGTGCCTGTGTAGTATAGCCCAACAGATGACATTAATTTAATTAATTATTAAAGACAAAAATAAATAATATGAGACTAATCCAGACTCTGAGTTAAAAACACAACCAGTTCAACAAAATAATCTAAAACATAATATATCAGTATAAAACAAACCTGTCAGAAAATCAATGAGGAAATAGGACTTTTATCAAAAAGTCAACAACCTGATTAAACATAAAAATAACCTAAATATTTCGCATACATATTTGCAGAAAATAGAAAGTGATATTGAACACATCCAGAAAAACTTGAAATCTTTTTTGAACACTACAAAGAATCGTCGAAAGAATGGTTGATTTTATTAGGGCACTAGGTAGAGGGTCAACAGAAGTCGTCCATTACTCTCAAAGTTCTACTAAAATTTAACCTATCATATAACAAACATAACAAACCTAAATGGATGTCTCAATAACATCCATTTTACACACTTACTTTGTTTTTCCTGTTACTGTATTTGCAATTGTTCTTAATATATTTGGAGGTTTAATAAGCTCCTTTAAGATATTACTTTCAGTTGCCAAGGGGAAACCATTGTCAAGCATCTCATCTAAAAGCTTTGAAAAAATAATTACACACAGTTTTCCTTTTTTATATAAGCATATTAACTTACCTCATAAACAATTACATAATTTTCTTTAATAATCGATTCGGTACAGTCAGAAAAATAGTCCTAAAAAATGTAAAGTTAAATTCTGTGTGAATCCAGCAACTAGTTTTGAAACATGATGTAAAAACCGGTTTATACATATTTTAGGATAATAATGGTGTAAAATGTGTTAGATATATCAAAAGAATACATAAAAAGATCAGTCATGAGCAAACTAAAAATAAGGCACCCAGCTAAATATGTACTTACTTGGAATGTATCAACGATGCGATGCAAAAACTCAATAACAAACAATGGAGGTATATCCTCCATACAAACAGCAACATAACTTACTCCACTTCGCTGAATTGAAATCAAGTAATGATGTGGCGTAGCTATAACTGGATTAATGTCTTTGGCGTTAGCTCTTTGAGCTTCTAAGTAATAGTCACATACAGATCTTGATATTACACTTCGCCAGTGTTTTTCCAAGAAAACATCCCTAAAAAGATAATCCTATTTTTAGAGAGGAGGTAATAACGATTTTTTACCGAATTTCCAGAGAAAAAGTTGTGTATGCATGTAATCAAGCTAGTATATCTCATGAACCATTGAACTGTTTTCTCCACAATCCGAAAAGACAGAGAATTCCAGCATGTTTTATTTAAGTTTATCATTGTTGTATTGTCTCATATAAGACTAAAATATGGTATCCAAATTTCTGTTCACTGTTACTATGGGCGCTGTTCCAACATTGAGCCAATCTGATACCAAATACTCTTATCCACATAGAAACTTAACATCAGAAGTAACTTTGTCTATTCACCTAACATTATTCATGATTTGATTGGCTTCCCAAAATCCTGTCTAAATTTAATTGTTGAATTTTGATTATTGAGGGAGAACAGAATGTTTGAGTCACAGCAACATCACACTCTTCATGGACAGAATTCTGCGAGTTAAACAAATAAAATGTAAGTCATTTTGAGTTCGCAAGTTACAATTAGGTATTTCCAAGTTTTTAAGAAAATCACTCTTGTTTTATTAAACTGACAGAATAACTGAAGATACTGACGTTAAGAGACCCTTTCAATTTGAGAGTGTTTCCTTCAGTTTAAAATTTTGTTGTAATTTTAAAATTACTCTATTCTTGGAACAAGAAAACCAAAAGAACAGAACTACTTTGTTTTTTCGCGACATAAATATTAAACGCTCACTGCTTTTTGTTCTAAAAGATAAGGTACATTACTTACCACTCTTAACAGTGCAAATAATATCGTTTATCAAATAAGTAAGTAGCGAAGAGGTAAAAGTATGGAAAAAGTATTGCATTGTTCACTACATATACGCCTGGAAAAACACATCTTGGATATTGATAATCTCCGGTCATGATTGAGTAGTTAGGCATATATTTAACATTACATTTATTTACTTCTTACACCATAGCATACATAATTTATGTGTTTAATACCAGCAAATCCCCCCTAAGAGACTTGTTTTGCCAGACTTGTACGTATATAACCAAAACCACTTACCCCTGAGAATTAATTATAAATAAACTATGTATCATCTTGCCGTGTGTCCTTTTTTATTATAAAATTTGTCCTATTTAAAGATCAAGAACACAATACAAGTTACAATTGCTACAAAATACAAAACGACCGATGAACACTTAAGACATGACATAACCACAGAAAAAATTATTTGTCCAAGCAAAAGTAAATAGCGCTGACAACTGTGACAGAGTAGATTTACACCCGCTAGGAAATACAGAGAAATTGTAGGCGTTACTGCAGGACCAAAGAGGAGATTTTGGATTCAGGCCAATCGGGAACTCTTTTGAGATCTTTGCAAAATACCACCAAGAATGGGCTTCCCCATTGACGATGTGATATGTTTTATCCGATTAGAATGAATTCGGAGGTTCCTAACCAGGGTTGTTAAAGTGGTTAATGTCATTTACAACCGTAGTAAATGTAATTTGCTACATGCTCTTACTATGTATTTTGTTACATTTACTACAATTGCTACATTTACTACTTTCATCTTTTTATCCAAAAAATACTAATCTCAAGATGAAAAATGAGACCTGGGCAATTTGATAAAATACTCATGACCCTTGAAGAATTTAAGAGAAAAGAATATTAGTAACGACACATCTCTCTTCTGTGATCATTCGAGCGTGAAAATAACGCGAGTAAATGTTCGCTTTGTAGTGGATGGAGCAACATTTTTTAAAAAATAGGTTATTGCTAGACCCGTTTTTTAAAATATTTCAATACAAATTACAAAAATACTTCGAAGTTCGAATTTGGTTTATTTGGTAGAACTTATAGTTAGAATTTTATTATAAAGTGCAGTTTTAATTTATAGTAAGTTACCAATATTCCAAACATATTTAATAGGTCACTCACTGTGAATGACCCTGTCTAGGTGCTAACTTTAGAGTTCGTACTTTTTAAATGTAAAAATGCAAGTAAAATTGTCATATATTTTAGCCTATACGTCCATGGGTTCTAGCTGTTCATTTTTAAACTGACATCACAACATATACGTTATAATTTTAGATGTGTGCAGCAGAATCACTTAGAATGGCAAATAAAAGTTCTATACCTAAATTACTTAATAAGTTTTTTATCAATTCTGCAAGGAATTTCTATAAGTATAGAGTACATCAAATACCGAGAGTAGCAGTGCCAATCACAAATTACTGGACAGAATATTTTAAAAGAATGCTAATACTTAATTATCCAAATGTATATAGGAAGCATTTTTATTCAACTTCAGTCGAAGAAGAATTAGTAGATTCAATTACATTTGAGAATGTTTGTGAAGAAACGTTAGATTCACTTGCTGAGAATTTTGAAGAATTAATTGCCAATGAATCAAAGTTAGAGAAAGGTGATATCATTTATGGGGTAAGGGATGATGCTGGTAAATTTTTATTAAAATAATACCCCACTTGTGATACCTCTCTAGAGCGCCTATCAAAAATGCTTTTCAGCGATACCACAATTAATGAAATTTAAGTATGGAAGGTTAGCAAAACTCATAGACACCTTTGGATTAGAATTGGGCAATAACCTTAATATGCCTTTTTATTACCAACCAATCAAGTTTCTCGAAATTTTCTTTTATGTATTTCTTATCCTTATGTAGACCATTCTTGTCAGGATGGCTTGCATTAAGAGTAAATAACACATACCCTGAGCACCATAAAAAAAATCATTTCTACTTGTCCTCCCATAGAATACACCATTCCCGAATTAAGATAAAATTGAGGATAAAATACAGGCAAAAGTGATGGCAACAGCTAACACATTAAATTTTAATTGATCTAAAATTGTAAAAAATGCATATTATTATTGAAGATTTTACAAAAACGAGCAAAAAATAAATATTATTTGCGTTATAGCAAAAAAAATTAGTTTTAGGACTACAATAATGTTTTAATTTATACTTGGGATCATTTACGTTTATTTTCCTGTCAAATTTTGCAAGACAGCTTTAAAATGTTCTCAAAATTTTCGTATTTAAATCTCATCAATTTTGATATGGCTGAAAAGCATTTTTATACGCTTTCTAGAAAAGTGTCATAAGTAGGGTCGTATCATTTAAGAATTCTAGAGGTAACTTCTTTATAACGGATCGATAAAGTTGTTAATATCGTCGAAACCTTTTGTTTGGGAAAACATACAATTTTTTCTCATGTTATTTCATTAATTAATCAACACTGTTTCATTTGCCATTCCATAGGACAAATTACGCTTATCATGCTTCCATGTCCCGAATGTTGAGATTGGCAAATCTTTCAGTTGCGAAGTGTGGCCTGGGGTTTGCTGGCGTTTCCTATTCTGAATTTCAAAGACATCTGAGACTAAATTTTACTACTCCTATAATTATAGGCTGAGATGTGTTTTATGTGTGTTGAATGTTAAGTTAGTTTTTGAATGTCAGGTTTTTGGAATTTTTTTGTAATGTTTTTGATTGTATTACTCTTGTAATTTTTAATTTTAAAATTTTAATTTTAATTTTTGTTAGTTTTTAAGTCTTTGTACTTAAATTTTCCGAAATGGGTTGTAACCCGTTAATAAATAAATAAATAAATTTCAATTACTATTACTTGATATTTCATTATGTTGAAGCTCTAAACTTAAATGTGACGGTAAGATATCACAATTAACATTTTAATCAGAACTTTAAAAGCGAGCAGGATAATGATGGATACATAATTGCTATCCCCATTTGTATGATTATATTCCAGAATGTAGAGGATTTTCAAAAAATGCAAGCAAAGAAAAAATAGTCGGTCTTGTAATTCTTTCCGTTTTAAAGGCGGACAACTTAGCTTGCTTATGATCTTATCTCACTCAACTAGATGTATGTATGTAACGTTTTTTTCTATTTAGGCTGGTGTTTTAACTGTAGACCTAGGAACGTATGGGACGTACGTTATTAATCGCCAGTCTCCAAATCGGCAAATATGGCTTAGTTCTCCAATTTCAGGACCAAAACGATACGACTATTCAATTAAAAAGGACCTTTGGATTTATAAACACGATGGCAATACGCTCCACAGTTTACTAGAAACCGAAATTAGCAGTATACTACAAAAAGATATAAATATATTTACTTTAGAAACTAGAAGAAATTAATAAAACTTTGTTTTGTGTATAGTATTTATTCTATATTATTTAATGGTTATTTAATATTTTCAATTAGTCCTAAAAGACAGACCAACAGAAAATTGAACTGGCTGGAGACAGCCCCTTGACGTCACTAAGCCACGCCTCTTCCGCGATATCATACCTTGTGTTTATTGCATCATAGACGGCAGTGATCATAAGATGCTTCTAAACGTGCAACATTTTTATGGAAGTTGACGGAAACATTGCCAGCCATATGTACACAAATATATTGCAATATATTTTGGATGGCCCGGCAATATAGTCAAACATGTTTTGCCGCGTTAGTCAAACCGGTATATATGGTTTAGTATTGTTAATGCGATGCTGGTATTTCTGCAACAATGTACACATTGTCGAGCTATAGTTCACTAATATTTCAGACATATATTCACCGACCTCTATCTAAAAGCAAAAGTGGCAAATTTATGGCCTCGCGCATGTAAACAAAGCTAATCGTCAGGGGTCATGCGCAATACAGACTGATAAACTCTTGGCCTTAACCGGCGAACAGGATCGTACGTCGCCCTTAATGAAAATGATTACACGGCAATATTTTGGCACATCAAGACCTTTACTGGGCAATAAACAATATATTTTCTCGCATAAAAGAAGGCCTTGTGGCCTGAATTAATTCTGTAGTAATGTAGAGAGCGGCTGGGGGGATAACAACAAAATTATATAATCAAAAGAGGTCTGCGGTCAAAAATGTTTGAGAAACGCTGTGTTAGAGAAACATCAATTTACGTAGATTTTAAGGGTGATCACCGCATAACTCTACTCGGAATCCAGTTTGTAAGATCTTTGGCTTCAGCTAAATTCCACAAGCTATTCAGATTGAAAAACTGTTATAGGCAAACTTGATTGTTGAGTTTTGAGTAGTGCACAATTGTTCTTGATTCACATCATAAACAAACCTCTGGTAAAATTTGCGATAACCGAACATAACGGCGAACTAGCAGGCAAAAAACGCGTCGAAAATATGAGAAAATCATATTTTAAAAATATTTACGGAGACTAGAGGGAAATAAATCATAAAAACCATATTTAAATTGTTTATTATATAATTTGACTTTGATCTTAAAGCGTTTATTACAGAATTTACAATAAACTAATATTATATTAAAAAAATAATATAACTGTGGATATTACAAAGATCTAGTGCATTTTTAAAAAGTTAAAGAAAATATTAAATAAATATAAAATAAAGACAAACACAGCTGAGTTTGATGTGAATTGTAAATTATTACTTTGATAACTTAAAGTTTTTTTAATAAAAAATGAGAAAATTAGCTTTTATTGCGATTTCACAAAATTAAACAGTTGACAGCGTCCAAATTATTATTGTTATATAAGGTTATATATACAATAAAGTTTGGAAAGGCCAAAAATAAAAATTATACTCTTATGAGGAACTGGCACTGTTTTGTACTATGAAACACAATCAGTTTATAATCGCTAGCTAATTAATACATGGCTTTAAGACGAAAAAAAATATTTTCGAAAAATTAACATCTTTCTAGTCCTATTATAAACTTCAGCTATAAAAATTCACAGAAACACATTTTTCTAATAACTTAGAATCACTATCGTCCATTTAAATTTGCCATACTCTTACTGATTTGAATCAGAAAACTCAAACAGATCTTGTTCCAATGGTTTCGTTACCCAGGCCCCCAACTGTGCCTTTTTAAATGCTTCATAGAGAGCCTGCCTCGCTGCCTGTAGAAATTTAGGAAAGCATAAGGTGTAAGTATAGTTTTTCTGATACAATATTTTCATTTCAAATGTTTATAACGTTAACTCACGTAAACGTGTAAGCTAAAGTACTTATAATACAATTCTACAGGGGTAAGGTACTTAAACCACTTAGTGGTAACCTACAATACTTCATAAGGAGTATTAAGGTAACAAAAGCGAAGGACTATCATCGTTACCACGCAGTCCGTTTTCAATTTAAAACCAGGACTTTCCAATGCCGTTTTGTGTAAGTGCTCAAACAGTCGCTGTCAAGTTGGAAAAGGTACAAAGACACAAATTATAGTTTGTCGTCCGTACATAACAGCATTGGAAAACGCTGGATTTGACTATTTCTTGCAAATTAAAAAGGTATAATAACTACGACTCCCAAGCCAGGAATATTATGAATATCCTAGCGCAAGATGTCGATAAACTTTCTTGACGAACAAGATTTTGAAGATACGCGTGCGATTCAAGTGAATACAATTTTCCAAACTGCGTGGTATTAAAGTGCCCCTGATTTTTTTCAAATAGAAGCAAAAATTATCAAAAAAATGTATTAAAAAATCTACGTCGAAGGGAGTAAAAAATTTCTAAGATTACCTACATTTCTATAAACTTACCACATATGTTTTGACAGATTCCTTCGCATCTGCATACGAGGTCATTACAATTTTCTCGCCACTAATGGTAGACAACTTTCCTTCCAAATCAAAAAATCTTTGAGCCAATCTTTGCTTGCACACCACAGAAATGCCCGCGTCTGGTTTTCCTTTTTCAGTCGACACGATTTCTGGTCGTTCCATATCTTTCATCCAAATAACGGCAAAACTAGGTGCCTTTTGGGCTTGTCTGCTCTCTACTGAACTAACTTTTAACATTTCAGGACGATTTAAAAGATATGGAGGAGGTAGCCCCTGAAGGGTGTTCTCAATTCTTCCGCATATAGCTCTATGATGGTAATGTAGAGTTATACATATACATGGTGGTAATAAAATTTGAAACAAACTTAATATCTTTAAAAAACAAAAAAGCCCATAAGTAACGTCAACTTAGATTGACGCTAGGGGGAGGGGGGCATGCCGACGCCCATACCCCGGGCGGCAAATTCAAGTGTGGCAGTTGTAGCACCCCGGGGCATCACCCCGTACCCGATTATTAATCGATTAGAAACTTTTATCAGTGTCCAACTATTCATAATATCGCCCCAATTGAGCTTTTGTTAAAAAACTTATACAGAGTGTCCCAAAATTAATAGTACACAGTACAACAGCAGATTCTTTGGGTAAAAATATTGAGATTTAGCCAAACTTTACTAGTTCAAAAGTTGATAATAACCGAGATCCAGGGAGTCCAAGTTCTAATTTCCTAATTAAATTACTTTTTAACTAATATTTTGGCATAAAATTTTTGGTTAGGGGGGTTTTAGGGGCGAGAAATGTGAATTTGTTAATTATTTTATTTTTATATAGATTGCAGAGGGCGCTCGCTGCAGCACTCTGGATACATAGCAACAAATGCAACTCTTTTGCGCTTTAGTGTAAATATGATTTTATTAAAAATATCAATTTTCTCATCACATTTACCCAAAAATGGCGTGTGTATCTCGTTAATGTCGCTCCGAGCAATTGTTTTCGACATTTTTGCATTTATAGTCGCATCAGTGCGCTTTTAAAAATATTACAACAATTATCGTCAAAAACCGTTCTTTCCTTGATTGTTTATTTATGTAACAATAAAATTTTCATTGTTCTTTTAATTTCTTTGTAGTCTGGACTTATTTTAAATATTAATAAATTTCTAATACTTTAAAAAATATAGGTTAAGTTTGAATCCTGTTATAATCTGAATTATTTGTAGCTAAATTATATTACCTATTCGTAATGTAAATAAATAAATAAATAAATAAATGATGTCTTTATTGTAACATTTAAAAGCTACAAAGGGCGAAGTTGAAGACTGCGCTTCCTCACTTAACCTACACAATACCTAACATTATATAAAAAAAATATAATTTACATTAGTTACTCAATTTAATAATTTTCATTTAGAAGTACAATTTCATTAAAGCAATAAGACAGATTCAAACAAAAACAGGTAATATATGTTGAATTGATAATTTAAATTGCAAACCAGAAAGGTATCTGATATCGATGGGAACCATATTGTATAGTTTAGCGATATTAAAACTAAATGATCTTTCAAAGTAAGAAGATGTATGTGCTGGGGTCGTTAAAATACATTTATGACGGAGATCTAAATTGTGCTCATCACTACGGAATTTAATACTCCTATATAGGTAGTCCGGACATTTTTTACTAATAATTTTATTAAAAAGAACTAAGGAATGGAGCACCCTACGTTCATTCATTCTTAACCATTTTATTTCTCTCAGCTTTGCAGACACTCCCCTTTCACGCTTCCTTATACCCCCTATTAAACGTACACAACAATTTTGAATTAACTGAATTCTTCGGGCATCAGCATCCAATAGACATGGGCTGTACACAACATCAGCATAGTTAAAATGTGACAATACGATGGAATCACAGAGCATTTTTTTAAGTTTCTCATTTAAAATATTTCGTTGAGCGTATATTAACTTAAGATTTGTAATAATTATTAATATCTAACAATAATGTTGTTTATGTTATGTTATGTCTTTCAATATTTTAAGAAGTGCACTGCACACAATCACATAATTGTATGCAGAAACGTTGGTAAAAAGTATTTAAAGTAGGAAATTGTAGTTAACTCGGTTATTATCAACTTTTGAGTAAGCAATGCTGACCAAATATTTTTACCCAAAGAATCTGCAGTTTTACTGTCTCCTATTAGTTTTGGGACCTCCTGTATATAGCTCAATCTGGTCGAAACGCGGGAGCACGGGCGCGAAGTTTTTTTTTAATACAACTACTAACGAACAAACCCAAGGGATGTATAGACGGGAATAAGTTTTATTTATTCATTTACAAAGAATGTTATGAAGTTATTTAGATTCAAATGAATCTACACACAATGTACTAAAGCCTGCGTGTGCGCACTACCATAGAGTAAACATACAATACACTGTTACAAATTCGGACTTCACCATTGGGATTTCGGAAATGGTAAGAGATACGAAGTCAGTTAAATTTTGAGTTTCAGTTTTTATTCTTTGCTGACTTTGTTCGAAGAGATGTCCAAAAATAAATTTCACTTTCTTATTGCTACTTTTTATTCTCCACAAGATGATATTGTCAGATCTTTCATGCGTCGTTTTTTGTCTTTAGGTTACCATCATCAACTTAATTTTTTTTAATACGGGCCTGGATTTTTTTGTTTAAATTATAAAAGAGGACCGAAATCTACGTTCAGTGGTATACAACACTTACTGGTTTTCAGACGTTTTGTTCCTGAAATTAACCATCTTCATTAAAATACCCCCAGTAAGTTCCTCTAATTTACTTTTGTTTTATCGCTTTTAAGTGACCTTTATAGTTTTATTTGGTCAAAGTATGATATTTTACTACGCATTGTAAAATAAATTAAAAAAGAGATTCTGTAAATATCAATTTGCCCAATTGAGGAAACATCATGATAAAAAAATCTGGGTTCAGTGTAAGAAGTACTGCAAAGTTATCCTATTCCCTTAACAGCGACTAAGAACTTTAAACGTGTAATTAATAAATGGTACAATTTTTTAGTAATTAATTTTTTAAATCTGTTAAAGAAAGATTATATTAGAATATGGACTATGGAGTCGACATTTTTTAAACTTGCGATAACTTCATTAGGAATACACTCAGTGTGTTGTGCTCTATTACAAAGTTTTTTTAAATAAAATAACTGTCCCGCAATCTTGTGCATGGAAAAAATAGTAGCAGTAAAAAACCTATTAAATTCAAAAATACAAATGATTCCCATTTGATGCAAAGCCGTCAATGGCTTTTTAATGGTACACTAGAGCTATAAAGCGTTTCAAATATTGTTTTTATGATTTTTTTAAAGATATTTAATCTCCTGCATATTTTATTACCACCTTATATTGTATAAAAATTTTAATTCTATTAATAGATCAACAAAATATGAATGTTATAGTTGATATTTTATTCTCTGAACGAATTCCATAAACTAAATATACCTGTACAAATGTGGTTCCTTCATCAGTCCACCCAGTACCAAACTCTTCAAGTAAATTGGCTCGATGAAATGTGACAAAAGAGCTCCTTGTAAACCCAAAACATTCCATTTACATATTTTATCAGAACATGACATTGTTAATAGTCTTTCACCCTAAAATAACAGACAAGTCAATAAACGTAACATAAACCTTGTCAAATTATAAAAGAATGTCCCCCCCCCCCCCCCCCCAACAAGAAAATTAAATTTCTAGAGAACCGGAACAGTGATTTTTGGCGTCATGCGATTTTCGTTCGTATTTATGTTTGATTTGATAAGGATAGAGTATAAAGTCTATACGTTGTATCTTTACACTTGCGTCACAAACACAGGGATCGAGAGTCATTGTGACATAAAACTCCCCCATCTTTATTAGACTTAAAAGTGAATAAAAACACAATAAAGCGTCTGCGGTGTTCCGCAATACGTTTTGAATTCAATAACGTGTTAGACAAAAGTAAAGCCGCAAACACACTATTATCACGTCACGTGAATTCACGTGTTGTCATATCGGCAAAATAGCACATGCTGTCACGGCTTAGAAACACACTACGTACACTGCAGATCATTTTTATTACATATTTTGTCTTTGTCAAGACCGCAAGTGAATCTTGTAGCCTTCTAGCGTTAAACTCTGACACAGTGTTATCACGCGTGCCGAATATGTAAATTTGTAGAAATAAAATTGTGCCGTCAAGTATGACTTCCCGTGAGCTGCATGAGGTGACTATAGTGTACTTCTAAACCTATTTATAAGCACGCATAAACCGCGTTGCAGATATTTCGGGTATGCCGTGACATTGCGTGATAGCATGTGATCTCGTGTGACGTGTTAATAGTGTTTGCATCTTTACAGTCGTTGTTCAATTTCGATTTGCAGCCATTAAAAATTTATCAGCTACGGTTGCCGTTTTGATTTTTGATGTACCAATCTTAATTGGTTTTTATAAGTTTTCTATGCCTTCAAGTTGAATTTAATTCCATAAATTACCTATTTCATCATACTCTTGTGTTTTCGGTAAGTATGCACACTTGCTACAAATATAAATACCTTGTTTTGTCAAGGCATGTCGGAAGTTTAAGGGGTGGTCAAATTCCGTTAAATGGATTTATTCGTGATTTTAAAGTAGATTATTTAATCAGAATTTTTCGTTTTTAATGACGTGTAAGTGATGACGCACGGGAAAAGATATAACGTACAGACTTTAGTTGCATATTTGCACCACAATCTACCTGAATTATGCCATCCCATGTTTGATATGAGCTGCCTTTAATCGGTATAGTTCCTTCGCCGGATTCAATTTTTGTACGCAATTGTCCTCTAGAAATTCGGTTTGGATGTCTGTCTATACAAGGATTATCTTCATGCGGACTAAAAATTCGGGCATCACCACACGGTGCCGTGTTAATGTACAGGTGGAAATCTATTCCATCCTTTAATTTGTATCCCCTCCCTTCACTTCGTTTCGTAAAAATAGATTTGGAAGCTGTCTCTAAAAATTTGAATCAATCAATCAGTTAAAAGCATAATAAATTATTCTGATCATTTTTATACCTAAAAAATTAAAGTTGTTTTAAAATGTTAAAACAACTACTATATTCTCCTTCAACAAATACAGGGTGTTATGGACATGATTTATCATAATTAAACCCGCGAATCCTGAGATGAAAACAAAATGAAGAAAAATACCCATAAATGGCGCTTTGAATTAATAAGCGAGATGAGCCACCTTATGTCAAACCCAGTGGTAGCTGTTGTCATATTAGCACGTCAAACATATAATTTAAAAAAATTTTCATTTTGTCATACCTTTGCGAGTAATTCTTTTCACAATTTGAAATGATGCCGAAAAATTTGTGTTTTGCAACAAAACCAATAATAATATCACAAAAATTTCGAATCACATCACAACATTTATTGTTATAAATTATTTCAAAACCGAACAGAAAAACGTAAATGCTACAACTGATACATTTAACACCTTATTTATTAAGCCAGAAATACCATAACGTTTAAAATTCGTATACAAACATGCGGGAATTTAAGGAAAAGGCGCGTACGACGGGACGTGTCCCTTTCCCAAATCAAAAACCATACTGAAGTAGCCCCACCGCAATCGAGCAATGTTTTCCAACGGCCAAAGTCTAGGCCACATCGTGATCTGGCACCACTGCTCGCCTGCTGACCTACATACACTTGTTAACTGAAAACAGATGTGTATGGCGCAACACTTGAGATAAAGGGATTTCTACCAAAGTACTGAGACATTCGATTTAAATAAATATATGTAGGCTCTCTGTAGGAGTCACCTATTTCCCATTTAAATATAATAAGCCGTTTCCGTAACACCCTGTATATTGACAGGCATTACCAATGTTTTTTTTGATGTTACATACCTGGATTAGTGTGGAGTACTAACTGATCATACAAATAGTTAATCCAGCACCTTCTTGCGATAATTTCAGCATGCATATCATTCAAAGAAGAACCGTTAAGACATATGTGGCCACCCGAGACACATTTGGTTCCTGTTGTTACGCAGAGCACTTCTGCATCGTCCAAGGTTGTGCCTCTGGTCATTACTATACCTGCCAGGACTTTTCTTCTGGAATGTTGAATGTCACCACCCATAACTTCTGCGAATTTCTCGTTTACCATTCTAAAATGGAGATTTGTTACAAAATGTTGAGATGTTGGAACTCGTCCAGGTATAGAATTATAATTTTTAGCATCTAATAAAGAGATTCCAAGCAGAGAGGAAAAAAATACCATCGGCAATATATTAAAAGAATTCAATATTGCTTTGGCAACGACAGCACACTCTTGTCCCATCTTTCATTCTGTTTGAGAATTCTTTCGTCTGGAGGACGTCATGATGCAAAACCAACGTAATCGCCTTATTCGCACAAGCACCACTCTCAGAGTGCCTTAAAGGATATTTTAGTGGTTGTGTTTGATCATGAGAAAATGTTGTTGTTTTAGAAGCGTTGATATTTTAATATTGACTGTGAAATAACGAATTTATGTCTATTAACTCATCAAAATAATGTTATTAATATAAAAAATACTACCTTCCGATTCCGTCAGCTTTTAACAGACTTTCACGTGAAACAGTAGATCCCAATTCCGATTGACTATTTAACATGCCATCCATAGGCGTATAGCTTATAAGTTTTGCCAGAGCAATTTTTGCAGCTGCAGCTTTGGCATTTTTCTTACTCGACCCTAAAATGCACAACGTTTTAAAACTTAGACCAACCATGCATGAATATTAGGGGTGGTAATCCCGATATCCTTGGATCTTTATGAAAAATCAATCTCGAATATCCCGGGATTAAGTCCTCAAAACCAGGGATATATTGTATAAAAGTTTTTTAAAAATAAACTTGTTTCTCCTCAGAAGGTTATAGTTGCAATAAGTTACGATCAAGTTTAGCGTGTGTGATCTCTAGCGTGTCATGTTAATTTTATTTGGAATTAGTCCCGGGATCCCGGGATTATATACTCCTTATCCCTCACTCCTAATAAATATTAATGAATCACACAGACGTTTGTTATACGATTTGAAAATATTTATCGTAACTTACCAGTTCCTGAAAACGTTTCGTTTTCTATGGTAATCGTAGTTTTAAATCTATTGACCACATCAGATTCGTTATGAGCGAATCCGTATACAGCATTGGGATAGAGCTCGTTTAATAACATAACGGGATTTTTATCTCTCGGAGCTATAACATTCGGAGATGATTTGTTTTCGTCAGAAATTTTATCGCTTGTAAAATCGGTATCACCTTTCGCGATGTTTGTTGTAGACAATATAGTTCCATTATTCGGGAACTGAATGAACGATTTTAATGCTGCCTCTGCTGCTCTTGCTCTGGCTATTTTCTTGGATGAGCCCGAGCCCCAATATTTTTGACCATCGACTTCAACAGAAACGTTAAATAGAGGATTGTGCGGGGGTCCAGTTACGTCGCCGACTTCGTACTTTAAGCCAACCCGCAATTCGTTAAGAATGGAAACGGGATTTTTGTCGGTGAGGTTAATCTCCGTTTTTTTACGTTTTGCTGGTACGGTCTTCTCATTGTTTTTTGTATCCTCTGTAAAAATATAAAATCTTAACATAATATATTCGCTATCTTTTACCCTCAAGATATTCGGTTTATTTTTAAATGATAGTTGTAAATGTACAAATATTTTTATTGCAATCTTAAATCGATGTTTATGCTTTCAAAAATATTCCTTTAGTTTAAATTAACAGAGGGTTTGGCTTATGGCTTATCTTTTAAATAACTTTAAGAAACATGTTTAACAAAAACAACTCTCAACTCATTTTCATTATAAATTAAAAAAGAACCATACATTGTCCATTGAGCAATGCATTTTTTAAGATCAGGTAAAGATGTAGCTCATAATTAGGTATATCTGGTCTTTCATGCGCATGTACTATCGTGCAGATAAAAAACTAGGACAACAAAATCACAAAAAGGTGCTCGACAGCTGTAAAGGTAAAAACACATAACTTTTAGGAAGTACCTAACCTAGGTTACATAATTTAACGTTTTATATTTTTCGATACGAGGTGGCATCAAAACATCTTATTTCTTTTATAAACTTGAGCGGCAGTAAATATATTGGGCATTTTTATTAAGAAAAAGTCTAATACCTTATTTAAAGTAAGTATATATAACGTCGCCTAAAAATGAAAACGAAACTAAATAATAAAAGAAATTTAATAGAAGGTTACAAAAATACAAACGCAAAATTTGCCGGAGCAACAAAACATTTTTAATATTTGTCATAGAACCATTCCTATTTATTACTTCTTGAAGCCCTTGCGGCATACTTAAAACTAGGTTTCTGCATAATTCGCCTGTTACTTCATCCCAAGCTTCATTTATCCTGTAGCGTAATTCATCTCTGTTTCGTGGCCGAAAATAATGTCAATACATTGATTTCACCATTTTACCCTAAATGTTTTCGATCGGGTTCAAATCGGGACTTTTCGAAGGCCTAAGAAGAACCGCTATATTATTTTCTAGGAGAAAATTTTGCACAATGCGTGCTGTATGTATTGGAGCATTATCATGCTGAAATGTAAAATTTTGACCATATACAGCGTTTATCGATGGTATCATCACTGCATTTAGGATATTAACGTATTCAGGTGCAGTTAGTCTTCCTTCCACGATTTGGCAAATTCCTGGACCTCTAGCGGTAATCCAACCGCAAACATTTATAGAGAAACGCCTGCTTTGGTTTGTTTTGTGAGTGTATATCTCATCATACCGCATGCCGGAAGACCTATACACTCGAATTCTTCCATTATTACACGATTGAAAAGTTTTCTCGTCAGAAAATATAACTGTTTCCCAGAAAATATTCCGATTTAAATATTCATGTACAAATTCTAACCTGCCTTGTTTATTTCTTTCCATTAAAAATATTTTATTAGTAGCACAACGACTTCGTATATCGGAAATTCGAACCCTGTCTCTAGCAGTATTTCCAGAATCTGGAAAGTTCCTCTTCTTTCGCCTTTATTGCAGTTGCGAATGGATGATCCCTTAGCTTAGATAATTAACTAGTCTTCTATATCTATATTCATCTTCAGTAGAAATTCTAGGGGAACCTGAACCTGCTTTCCTAATAATAGCCCCATGCCTTGCTATTTTTTGTTTTGCCAACAACACGCTAGTTTTTCACCGGCACGATGGTACCATCGTGCCGATAAAAAACTAGGACAGCAAATTTTCTCCTTGACTACTAGAAATTATTTACTGTCGAGTCTGGTACCAGTAAAATGTCATATACAAATTTTACATCTCAACATAGAGTGTCACTTTATCATTAACTTATCAAGCACATTTTTTTTAAATATGCCACAATTACCCCCCCCCCCGCAAAAGGCTATTATCTACAGTCGGTTGCGAGATGGTGCTTTTATTAGGGATACTGCAGGCGAACTGGGAGTAAACAGAAATAAACAGAAATGCCGTGTTGTTGGCAAAACAAAAAATAGCAAGGCATCAAACTATTATTAGGAGCAGTTTCAGGTTCCCCTGTTTGCTAAAGATGAAAATAGAAGAATACTAATTATCAAGAAGTAATAAACAGGAATGTTCTATGACTACATATCAAAAAAAATTTGTTGCAATGACAAATTTTGTATTTGTATATTTTTTTACTTTCTGTTAAATTTCTTTTATTATTCAGTTTTATTTTAATTTTTTGGCGACATTAAATATACCTACTTTAAATAAAGCATTTGACTTTTTCTTAATAAAGAATGCGTAATACATCCTCCATATAAACTTCAGCTCAACTTTATAAAACAAGTACTTAACCTATTTTGATGCCACCTCGTATCACAAAATACAAACCTTAAGTTATGTAACTTAGGTTACTTTCTAAAAGTTAGGCGTTTTTACCTTTACAGCTGTCGAGCGCCTTTTATAGTCTATGAGATATGTATTTCTGTTCCCAGTTTTGAGATTTTGCTGTCCTAGTTTTTCATCGGCACGATGGTATATTAATCCATATAATGATAAGATGGCGAACAATAATAATTTAAAGCACAATTAGAAAGGAACCAGGAGAGGAACAATCCAATATCCACTATACTTACACTCCAAGTAGGTATGTAGTATGTACCTAACAAAAATTGCTTTAAAATATATTAATAGTAATCAATTACAATATAACATTAAAGTTGTTTGGATTAAGAAAATATAGTCTAAGATAAATATAGTCTCTATAAGCATCTAACAAAGGCAATCGTTAAGGAAATTTAATTTTTAATATTAACCGTTAAACTTTAAAGTTCTCAGAATTGTTTTTATTTTATTTTGGAAACAAAAAGCAAGATGCACACAGTCGGCGACTCATCAAATTCCATGTGTTTATTTTACAAACGGTAACATATGTTTCGCCCTGATATGGACCTAACATCAAAGCAAAAAAAATTAAAAAGGTAATACACATTGCAGAGAAAAATAAGTAACTTTTTACCTCTCTTTTCTGTAACGTGTATCACGTGTTTGTAACCTTTTTAAGTTTGTTTGTTTGAAGGTTAGGTCTGATGACGCTCATATAAAGATGAAACATAATATATTATCGCTTATAAAATAAACACATGTTATTTGATGAGACGTAATTTATTGTTACGGAAATCAGGTCTTTTCGAGAAATGGACTACTTGAATTTTATTTTAGGGTATTATAGGTGGTACCATCTATACTAAATTCATCTAAAGAATGGAAGGTGTCAAAACAATGTCACGTGATCTATAAAATTAAGAATGTTTGAGCAGAGTTGCATTAACGGTCGAACGGAACTTTATAAAATTTTTGAAAATGTGTAACATTTAAATATTTTTATAAAAATCGGAATATAAACGACATGCAAATATGTAAAAATTAATTAAAATTTGAGTCACGAATAAGAAAACAAACTACTTCTACGTCGGTAGCCTTCAAACCTGCCTAAATGCCGCTCTGTACTGCATACAGGATGTGCGGCGCGGCTGAAATCGGGGTCTTCTTCTTGTAGTGCCTATCCGGTTCGGATGTTAGCGACTGAAATCGGGGTATATAGCCAATAAACGCATGAACACGTGATTGTCATGCGTTGCTGATTGTTTTGACGCCCTCTGTCCTTTAAATGGATTTAGTATAAATCTAAATTTTCTTACAGTTCATTAGACATTTTACCGAAGAGAATACGTATCTAGCGTTCATAATCCTTACTTATAGCAATGAAAATAATTAAAAAAGCATTTTTAACAAAATTAATAACAAACAAACAAGAAGCATTTCAATAAACGTCGTAAATAATGTAGGATTATCAGAAAATTAATATTTGGCCACAAAAGCATAGTAGAAAAAAAAATTGGTGTAAAATTAAATAAGCTCCACAAAGTGAAAAAAATAATTGGCAATGGTTGAAAACAGAAAATTCAAAGTCAACTTTCCATCTAAATCATAATTCAAGAAAGCATAAACAGTTTAATGTTAAAAACTAAAGTGAAAAAAAAATGTAAGAAAAATTGGTAAAAGCAGATAAAAATTGTTTCCCCCTGTGTCCCAACTTTAAATTCTCATGCAAAAAAAACAAAGCACTTCATCATTTAAAAACAAAAGAACACATAACATGTAAATACAGCAGACAAACACGAACCACTAGTTTTATTATCCAGGTCAAAAGAGCACATTCCAACATTAAACTATAGAAATTGCAACTAAGAAATAGTTTACCTAAGATAGCTGCAATAAGCGATCAATTGAATTTAAAATGTCTACTTAACGCAGATATCTAGGTAAACCTCTCTTTTTAAATAAAGGGCAAGCTACACAGTGGTTGGTTAAAATATACACAAATGCATCTAGGAAAAATGTAGCTTACAATACAATTTCCTGTTATTTAATATAGAGCATAAGCAAAGCTGGCCGGTGCAATAAAATAAAATACTAAGAAAAGAAAAGAAGTAAACACAGTAGTTGCATACATAATTTTAATTGGAAAGCTTTCAAACATTAATTCATGGGGTTCATGACGTCGTTGTACCCAGGCCGCTTATTGGATGTTATAAAAATTGCTGAAGAATTGATTGATTACTCATAAATACCATAGTGACCCATAAATACCAGAGTGACATGATGAGAAACATAAGATAAGGAAACATTAAGGCTCGTTTTATAAAATAATCCCTTTTTTATGTATCTCCCATCCCTAACCTATATAAATGTCACCATTAACGTTGGAACCATATATGGAAAAAAAATGTGTTGTAGGTAAAATTTGACTTCACCATCGCCAAGTTTTTGCTACAATAAAGACCAACAATTATGTAATTAAATGGGACAATGCGGGTTTGGTCAAATTTGACATTTTCTCCACAAAATGCCGAAAAATAACATTTATTGATCGAATTTTAAAAAAACTATTTGAAAAAGTGGTTTCTATTGTAATTTTATGTCGACACACCAAATTTGAAACACTTTTGATACTTTTTATTTTCTATCTATTTTTGGCCAATTATATTTTCATTGAAAACTTATAAACAACGGCGCTATTATTCTAAGTGCCTGTTCTCACCAAAGCAACTGGCAACCGCAACGCAACATCAACGCGACACAGCACTAATGTTTAAATACGCGTGTTCCCACTGACTTAAGGCAACTCAACTGCAACGCAACCAGTTGCTTATGAGTTGCCTGGCATGCCGCGTCGCCATCGTCAGTTGCTTCCAATCGCGGTGTCATGACTGACGAAACAGCAAAATATTTAACTTTTATGGCTCATTCGGTAAAACCTATGGAATTTAACCGGATCATTATTTAATTCCTGTGCCACTATATACGAACTATGTCTCAAATTTATGGTATAAAAAGGGTTAACCCAAAATTATCGCTCAGTTTTTTTTAAAGCTTTTTAACGAGCAAGTATGTGGCTGCTATATCTTTATCTGACGAAGACGACATTTTGCTCACGTCAAAAGAGACTTCAAACCAGTCGATTCAAGTGGGAACGCTAGAGCAACTCAACTGAAGTTGCGGTCGCGTTGCGGTTGCTTTGATTCCAGTGGGAACGCATGAGCAACTCAACTGAAGTTGCGGTCGCGTTGCAGTTACGTTGCCGTTGCCAGTTGCTTTGGTGAGAACAGGCACTATAGGTCCATTTTTTCAACGTATTTATTATTTGAAAAACAAAAATCTCCTCTTCGTTGGTTAAATATTTAAATTTATGAGGAGTTTGCTCCCCAGGTAGCAACATTTTTAAACCGCAATTTAATTTTCTTAGGAAAATGACTTGACGATGATGATTAGATGATGCGTATTGTATAAATAAATAATTCAGTATGTCGGCATAAAATTACAATGCAAACAGCTTTTCAAATAATGTTATATATATTATATAATGTTTTCAAATTCGACTTTGACAGTTGACTAAAGCTGCATTGTCCCATTTAATTATATTTTTGGTCTTATAGTAGAGAGACAGTGACAATAGGGGGTCCGTGAAGTGGAATATCAGTAATTTGGATTTTCGTGGAGTTTAGGTCCCCCTCTACAACTTTTTGATCTGATGAAATGCCGTAGAGCGTTGCAGAGAGGCGCTGTACCGCTTTAGATAGGAAATTCTCAATAAATTCAAAATTATATCGAGCCATGTCTGAAAAAGAATTTACAGCATCTACGTGACCCCCAAAGTCACGGGAAACACATTTTCTGACAAGTCAACTTTTGCCATATACTTTTCCGAGCGTGTCAAAAGAAATTAATGGAAAAATTATACAGTCTCAAGTGACATGGGTCCAAGTGGGCTCAATCGATTTGTATTCACATGGAGATGAGTCGTAAACAATTTTCTGATAAAAAGAATATTGCGAAAGTGCGGTATTTTTTCTCAAAATTTTCTTTATTAAAAGTATGGTTTATTCTGTTATATTTTCTAAAATATTCCCCTTGGAGAATTATTTCTAGGTTTATCTGATTCCCTCATCTTTTCCGAACATTTTGATATATATAAAGTTACCAGAAACATGTTCTATCTTGGAGAAAATTAAGAGAATTCGTAACGGTGATAGCAAAATTTCTAAACTTCGGTCGAAATGCATGAAAGGCGTGGCTTTTACTGTAATTAGTGAAAAGTAGACAAGGGCAAATGTTTAAATTCTACAGATTTGAATAAATCATACACACCTTAAGGAAAAATAGGCTTAATTTGGTAATATTGCGAATATAATATCCCGTCATACAACTGAACGATACCTGCCTTCCGGTATCTCTGCGTAATATTTTCAGAATTCCGCCTAGCTAGGTGCGATTCGTCTGAAATTTTTTTTCCCACACTATTTAGGTGTCAAGGAATGTAGCGTGACAATTTTCTGACATGTTAGGATCGTTTTCCGAATTTCCTCCGTGGAGATTTTAAAAAAATTCCAATAATGAAATGGCGAGACCTGGAACGACAAAAAATCTTTCACATAATCTTTAACATACTTATAATGTCCCATTCTAGAAAGTTTCAACTTCAAATTCGCTTTTTTTTTATTTAAATTTTTTTTGACACGCTCGGAAAAGTATATGCAAGGATTGACTTGTCAGAAAATGTGTTTCCCGTGACTTTGGGGTCACGCGGATGCTGTAAATTAATTTTCAGACATGGCTCGATATAATTTTGAATTTATTGAGAATTTTCTATCTAAAGCGGCACAGCGCCTCTCAGCAACGCTCTACGGCATTTCATCAGATATAAAAGTTGTAGAGGGGGACCTAAACTCCACGAAAAAACAAATTACTGATATTCCACTTCACGGACCCCCTATTGTCACCGTCTCTCTAACTAGAAGAAAAAACTTATGGTAAATTAAAATTTTACCTAAATGGAAAAATACATTTTTCCCCAAATGGTTTCAACTTTAATGGTGCCCATAAAGCAGTAGAATCCGATTAACTGATTAACAACATTTCTTAGTCGCCTTTAGGGTCAGTTTTTTGAACAGCGATAGATAAAAGCAGAAAGATTACTTGTCGGAAATAGAGTTTCCAACCAAGTTTAATATTTCCATTTACTCTTGATCTTATACAACAAATTTAATCGACGTTTGTTGATTTTACCATATTAACGTGTAATATTTTTTGGAAAGCTCATCTGACCTAGATATAATTACATTTTAAAAATACTGACCCTCATATCGTATTTACCTTTACCTTCACTGAACTCGTCATTATCAGTGACCTCCGCCGAAGCTAAAATGTTATGAAGAATATTACTAAACTTCACATTATCACTGCCAGATAATTGCTGCATTCGAGCGTAATCCTCGATTCTGCTTTGAAAATTAAATATAAACGATAAAGCATTTAATGCGGCCCTGTTCTTTGAGAGCTTTTTCGATGGACCAGTCCCAAAAAATTTTCTATTAAAGTCCTTAACTTTGAGAGAAATTACAAACAGCGGGCAATGCGGAGGACCTGTCATGCTTTCGACTTCATAAGTTAAAGTAGAAAATAATTCGTTCAAAACGGAAATCGGGTTGTTACCGCTAATAATCTGGTTAACTTGTCCTGGTTTGACTTTTAAAGGATATGGAGAAATACAACCTAAAATTAAATCCAGAAAAATTGATGACTTATCTTTAAAGAAAGTATGAATTTAAGATACTTTTGTTAAAATTTGCCGTTAGTATTAAGCATACACGCACCTACATATTTAATATCAATCACTAAAAGGAAAATGGAAATTTGTTCCTAAAACTAAAAGGCAAAAATAATTTTATTTCAAATAAATTGGCGTACTCAAAAAATTAGAGATTTAAATTTCTAAAATCAAAGTATGAACTCTTACTATTTTACACTCTTTCACTTTTACTCTTTTTGCAGCTAATTTATTATAATAATATATCCATTACATCCCTGTAGGTACAGGGCTTTAAATTTAAAAAAAAAGTACTTATCGCTTTTTTAATTTCCTTAACCTATCAAATTACCCTTATGTTCAAAATACAATACCTATTTCCATTATATGACATACGCTACAAGTGAAAACGAATGCTATTTAAAAAATAATCATGCATATACAAAGATGAAATCAACTCAAAAACATTTTTATTGTTACAATAGTAAGGCCCGATAAGATTTAGCCTTATTTTACCTTAAATAAAGGGTGCATATTTTTCCATATTTAAATATAATTAAGATAAACGTAGTAGCACTACATTCCTTAGTGAATATAGTAAATATTAGAAACGGGGTGAAAGTACTGGGGTAAATTATAAAAATAAAGTACATGAATTGTATCCAGGTTATTATACCTAGCGATACCTATATTATATTTTAATATGTCACAAAATTATACCATCTACCGATAGTAACAGAAATTACCTTAAAATATACGTTAGTTTTCTCATACACAATTAGAGGTCACTTTGCCGATAAATGAATATTGCGTCCAGACTTATAACGAAAAAATTAATGTAGTCATGACACATCTAGAAAAGTCACATATTTTTTTGATTTGATTAATTTTTTTCATAATTTCATATGTCAATAGTCACAACAACTATAAAGGTCCTAAATGGCATACCTTTTTATCTAATAGTAAGTAAAAAAGGACACTAAAATACTAAAAGACTTAACTCAAATAGCAACACATAATTTTTTTGTGAACTCTAAGTGCCTGTTCTCACCAAAGCAACTGGCAACCGCAACTTCAGTTGAGTTGCTCGCTTGTTCTCACCAAAGCAACTGGCAAGCAACGCAAATGCAATGCGACCGCAACTTCAGTTGCTCTTCCGTTCCCACTGGAATCAACTGGTTTGAAGTCTGTTTTGACTTGAGCAAAATGTCGTCTTTGTCAGATGAAGATATAGCCGCAACATACTGGCTCGTTAAAAAGCTCAAAAAAAAAACTGAGCGACAACTTTGGGTTAACCCTTTATATACCATAAATTTGAGACATTTCGTATATATTGGCACAGGAATTAAATAATGATCCGGTTAAATTCCATGGGTTTTACCGAATGAGCCACAAAAGTTAAATGCGGTTGAGTTCCCACTAAGTGCCTGTTCTAACCAAAGCAATGGCGGACGAGACAGCAAAATATTACCTTTTGTGGCTCATTCGGTAAACCTTTGGAATTTAACCGGATCATTATTTAATTCCTGTGCCACTATATACGAACTATGCCTCAAATTTATGGTATAAAAAGGGTTAACCCAAAATTGTCGCTTTTTAAACCTTTTTAACGAGCAAATATGTTGCTGCTATATCTTTATCTGATGAAGACGACATTTTGCTCATGTCAAAAGAGACTTCACACCAGTTGATTCAGGTGGG
Organism: Barypeithes pellucidus; assembly: GCA_963991005.1. Lineage (NCBI taxonomy): Eukaryota > Metazoa > Arthropoda > Insecta > Coleoptera > Curculionidae > Barypeithes > Barypeithes pellucidus. The sequence goes on from OZ022559.1 coordinate 25,512,849, forward strand.
AACGCAAGAGCAACTCAACTGAAGTTGCGGTCGCGTTGCAGTTGCTTTGATTCCAGTGGGAACGCATGAGCAACTCAACTGAAGGTGCGGTCGCGATGCGTTGCGGTTGCCAGTTGCTTTGGTGAGAACAGGCACTAACACTATTAAAATAATTAAATATATGTGGATAGTACATAACTTATGATATTAAAATGTTAGCTTTCAAGCTTTTTCCATACCTAATTGATTTCGTAAGTCGGAATGCACTAACCCAAAAGATGAACAACTCTTTCCACACCTACAGAAAAAGCTAGTACTGTCATTAGTTAATCTTGAGCTACAGGTTCTATGTTGACCTCCACCACTCAATATCTGTCATGTTTGAGATAACAGGGTCATGTGGCAGGGCTTTATAAGAGGACTTTACATGAAATCGCAAGAATAAAGAATAAAGAATAAAGTGGGAAAGTCTTTGGCGGCACAGCTTAAAGCGTTTTGATTTTCCTCTTCAGTTAAGCTTAATAATACTTAGACAATTACACTAAAAATTCCTATTAGGAAGAGTGTGAATTAATTTATCTCTTTTGAAAAAAGTTATTTGATTTAATTCACAATTTAAACAACTGATCTAATTCATGTGAATTAAAATGCTTTTAAATTTTTACACCCCTGGAAGCAAAAAAATGAAGACGCATTATGAAACTAGACAATTGTAATGTTTCTGTGTTTATTACAACTGGTCGAATCATGAAAAAGGTTTATAGTTGGCTAATCTATGTTAATACAAATATTTATTCTGTTATAAGCATGTTAATAAGGCAGACATGCAGATCCCTATAGCCTTTGCCTTGTGTGTGCTAAACTCCTATGATTATGAGAAACTAATAAAAATTAGGTTGAAACATTATTGACTTGAAAAATACATCAAACAACTCATAATGAAGTAAAATTACTTGTTGCTACATATAAAACATTTTTATGTAGAAGTCATATGGGAATCTACCTATTTACATGTTCAAGTTATCATAAGGTGTCTAAAAATTTAGAATCACCAAGAAGGTAAATTTGTAAAACTATATATTTTGGGATATTTTTGAAAAACTATACAGCTAAAACAGTTTCTCGAGATAATTACATCTTTATTGTATATAACCTGGAATTGTGCATACATATTCCTATTTTTCATTCATTCTTTACCCAAAAATTATCTGAAATAGTATTATCTGAAATAATATATTACTGAAATATTTCTTGGTGCGCAGGGGGAAATGAAAATTTTATCTCAGGAAGTATAATTCCTGGCATCTACCGATGGGTTAATTAAGTGCATAGAAATTTCTACAAAAGAAATAGTTGAAAATACATTTATTTAGTTGCCCAAAAGCATTTTTTAGAGTTATTTTTCATTTATTATATGATCAATCTCGTTTAAGGATGTTTACCACAGAATACTATTTTTATGTTTATATAAAACATAAATATAGAAAGTTACTAGAAAAGATCTGCGGTTCTAACAAAGATAAGTAACAATGATCAATATAAAGTTAAACTGGATTTACCATCCAAAGACCTTTTGGTTCCATTTTCAATAGATTTCTCGGATTCCATGTTATCACCGATGCTTTCCTCAATATGAAGTGCCGATTTTCTGTTCTCGACGGTGGTTTCGGATTCATTACCCATGCTGTAAGTTCTAGAAAGACAATAAATTGTTTTTAACCCCAGCGGCAAAAACCGGTGTTACTTGTTTGAACAACTTGTTTTAAAAAAAACTTAGACTGACAAACAATATACAAAAAATCGTCCTACATAAAATTAATAGTTAAAGTCGAACGAACGCACAAATTATGGAAATGCACACAATTAATGAAATACAAAAACGCGTAGTCTGACCGTGAAGTATGAACCAAACCGAACGAGAACGACACAAATGAGAACGACAAGAGGGTCAAGAAGAGACTATGCGAGACAATTCCACAGAGGAATGATAGGTTCGAATTCATAATTTGGTCGAGAGCGTGAGTGAAATCCTTTTTCATGTTCCGCAAGTTGGAGTGAAAATGGGATCGTCTCACTCTAATTATGAGTTATCTTTGTGTCGTTTTGCACGAGACCTGAGTGTACCGTTCTAAATGATACCTGCAAGCATGTAAATATATGCAAAATATACGCATTTCTCTACTCACGACCTCGCCTAAAATGAATCCCTACCCTGTCGCTAAAGATGAAGAAGCGAAGATACAGCTTTCACCAAGCAGGAACTTTCTTGATGGTTCGAATGGGTTTACCCATTGGTCTACTGTGACTTTCTTTATCCAATAAGAATCAAGGTATTACTCGAAATAATGTATTTTGATTAAAGCGTCTAGATTATAAAAAATGGTGTTGGGAAAAACCGACGATTTTAATAATCGAGTACTTGACACTCGAGAGATTTTAATAATCGGATCAATCGCTCGAGCGATTAATCACTAGAAATTTTTATGACTAAGAAGAATGTGTTGATAAAACACCAGGGGTTGTTTTTGTAAGGTTTAGTCTAGAATTTTTATTGCGGGTGAACAGTTGATTCTGATTTTTATTTAAATTATATCCTTTAACTTTCTAAAAATTTACAATCGCCGCTGGCTAGCTCGAATATACGAGCAGTTTTTACCTCGAGCGACCACACTACCAAACAGCACATTTCGGTCGGCGTCAAGCGAAGGTCTGGTATTGAATGAAAGGTAATAAGAAACAAGCGACGATTTTCGCTTGAATTTATAACTCGGGCAGTTTTTTTAATAATCGAGTACTCAAGCGGTTTTTCGCTCGAACGACCACAATACGAATTATAAACACAAATGTTTAAATTATTTACCTGGAAATTGAAATTAGGACGAAATTTGTACATTCGCCTGTTTTATAAATTGCTAAAATATCATAGGTATTAGTTATGTAATTTCAAAATGAAAACCAAATGATGCGTACGAACCTGTACGAACAAGCAACTTAAATCAGTTCAGAAACTAACTTGAACTTATAGATATAGGTAAAACGAGTGGTTGTTTGTAAGCAGCTATTATAATGACACACAGAATTTAAACGATTTTGAATTTTTGAGTTAATATACGGTCGAAGAAAATGTATAGTGTATAAGACTTGCGTGAAGCCAATATTATAAACACTTGCGTGTTGTAAACTCCTCACTCGCATATAAAACTTGTCTGCATGCACTGGTTACACAACGTACATGTTATGTAAATGTTTTGTTATGTCAGTTTGCTTGGGCATAAATAACTCGGAACTCGGTAATTAGATTGAGATAAACCCAGATTTATTTGGAATCACGGAATCACGCCCAAAGTTTGGCCAATATTATAAACACTTGCGTGAAGCCAATATTATACACTCGTTCAGTTTGCAACACTCGTGTTGTAAACTCTTCACTCGCATATAAAACTTGTCTACATGCACTGGTTGCACAACGTACATGTTATGTAAATGTTTTGTTATGTCAGTTTGCTTGGGCATAAATAACTCGGAACTCGGTAATTAGATTGAGATAAACCCATATTTATTTGGAATCACGGAATCACGCCCAAAGTTTGGTTGCATACCCGTTCGACCAACTATTTATTTCTCTGTGATATGCTCTGAAAATTTTTTTCGTATGTTGGACCAAAGAAAATATTTAATGACGACCATACTGTTTATACACTAGCTTAAATATCCGATTTGAGAATTGTTTGTCAGTACCAAATATATCTTTATTGATTCACAAAAAATGTTCCAACATTTCTAATTTAATTTGTAACTCTATGCAAGAAAATCTAAAAAAATAAAAGTAATATGGCAGTTTAAGACAAAAACAAATTTATTTAAAGTACCTAGATAAATCATTCTGGGCATGCCTCTCCGAAACTATTGAAATTTGCTATGAGTCATGCGCGATTATTTTGACCAATCCGTTTTCTTGATCAGTTTTATGTTATTATTCAGCCATGTTCATTGTATATTGTTAAAAATTTTCTAAAGTTTCGGACAATTTCAAGGAACTAATATTTAGAATCCGGCCTAAAAATGGCAGGAAATACGGGAATGGAACAGCTTATTCCCATAGTGAATAAGTTACAAGATGCTTTTACCCAGCTTGGTGTGCATATGACCCTCGATTTGCCACAAATTGCTGTGGTGGGCGGACAATCGGCAGGGAAAAGTTCTGTATTGGAAAATTTTGTGGGGAAGTAAGTACCTGTATTCCTAAACTAAAGTGTTTCGATATTTTTATACCAAATATATTATTATAAGGTCAAAAAACTTCACCTACTTACATCCATATAATTTGACCTGGTTTTTAAAGGGCAGTCTTTATTGACATCTTTAGGTTCTGTACCAAATATAGACTAAATATTTATTTTATTATTAACCCCCTGAGTAAAAGTATTATTAGTTTTATTTCAATTTATCTGTTACTTATTAGGTAAAACAACTTCCAATTTAATTATAGATTTTTGAATTTTAAAAGGTCAACAGTTTATTGACTTTATGATTTTATCTTATTTCAGAGACTTCCTTCCTAGAGGTTCTGGTATTGTTACTCGACGCCCTCTAATATTGCAGTTGATTCATGGGAATGCTGGTAATATATTATGATTTTGTTGCAGTTATTTATAATCATCTAAAATTATATTTTTATTAAAATTATTTTTGTACCTATATAAAATCAAACATCTTAAAAAATTGTAAAAATAGTCTGACTAAACCAAATTGGAGGCGCCCATGCTATATTTTTTCTACTTACCTATTCAATATACAACTGCCAATTGATCCATCCAAACAAACCTTAATATTATTTTTATGAACATGTCAACTTATCAGAAAGTAAAAGTGGCAAAATTTTTAACCTTCCTAATATTTTTGGTTGAAAACAAACATTTTAGAAAGTTTTGATTAATTTTTTTTTTTTTGAAATAAGTAAACCAATGTTCAAATTTCAGTTATTTATAAACATGGTGGGGATTTTATAGTGTTACTAATGCAAAATCGAAAAACGGCTGGAACTATTTTATTCAAATTCTAGGACGCCAATAGGTAGAGGACATACCTAGGTTTAAAATTATTGTATTAAAAAATCGCATTTTGCATGGTATTTATAATAATCAGTTCATACGGTTCATAATAAAAAATCCAAACAAACCCGAACAAATTTGGGAGGTACATACTAGGGGTATTTTAATGAAGATGGTCAATTTAAGGAACAAAACGTCGGAACCAGTAAGTGTTGTATACCACTGAACGTAGATTTCGGTTCTCTTTCATAATTTAAACAAAAAAGGCCAGTCCCGTATTTAAAAAAAATTAAGCTGATGATGGTGACCTAAAGACGAAACGTCGCATGAAAGATCATGTTGCTTTCTTGTGGAGAATAAAAAGTAACAATGAGAAAGTTAAATTTATTTTTGGACATTTAGATTTTTCCAAATATTTTGAAAGCCCCTGTATTTATTTTTTTATTTTCTTGCGACATATACGACAGCCCAATTTAACCGACTTCGTATCTATTGCCGTTTCCGAAATCTCGAAGGTGAATGCCGAATTTCTAACGCCCTGTATACAGTACGTCCCCATGTACGACGCATGAATGAGTGAAAAAAACTGAATTTCTTCAAGTTGAAGCTTTATCTTCTGGGGTACAGTCCTGCTTGGTAGAAACTAATTTATAAGATAATTTTAATTTTAAAAAATCAGATGTCTTGGAAATTTACAAAAAGCTTTTTCCCACTAGTAAAGTGCTTTTTATCTAGGAAATACAAATAAATGTTATTAGGAATAGACGTTCAGAGGGAAAAACTGAGTAAGAATACAAAATTTTAAAATCCTATACCTACTATGATATTTTGCATTATTTACATACCACCTTCCCTATTGAAGATATTTACAAATTTTAAACTATCTGAATGTCTAATAGAGAGATAATAATACACCGGATCGCTTTTAATTTTGAATCAATTCTCTTAATGTTTTAATATCTGCAATAGGGAGGGTGGAATAGAAGTAATGCAAAACATTATATCAGGCATAGGATTTTAAAATTTTGTATTCTTAATAATTTCTTAATAACATTTTCTCGTATCTCCTAGAGAAAAGGTCGATGTATTTTTTATTTTGCTGGCAAATAAGCAAATAAAGATATTATTTTTATTTATTTATTTATTTATTTATTTATAATTAAACCACTTATTGCTTTTTAATGCTCCGCGTTGATTAGTTACCTTACACTTCGCCTTCTTAGGGCATTTTCAAGAGTACTGTTATTTGGATAGTAAAGTTTGTAGTTAATTTACAATATTTATATTACCTGTTTTTGTTACCTAAACCTTATTTAGGGCCGATTTTTCACACATAAGTCCGTGTCCACAACGGCGCTCCGACCCTCGCTCATCGCCTTGTACCATAGCACCGCACAGCCTCGCTTGAGCTTCGCACAGTAGTCCCTCGACATCAAGATATAAACATGGACTGTGTGTTATTATCTTCTTCCGACGAAGAAGATATTGTTTTAGACTCTAATATAACAAAGTGGTACTTATATGCTTAAACAAAAATCTAGTATTTATATGCATTCTCATATATTCACAAAAGCGTTGGGGATCTTTCCTTAGATCTTTATAAAGGTGATAAAATTCTCCATAGAATCTTCGCTTTGCGATAATAGGATGCACTGGTAATCTTGATTTCTGTTTAAACATATACCACTTTGTTATATTAGCGTTTAAAATAATATCTTCTTCATCGGAAGAAGATGACAACCCACAGTCCATGTTTATATCTCGATATCAAGAAACAAACTGATAGACAGGCAAGGCAATGAGCAAGGGTCGGAGCCCCATTGTGGACACTACTGTGCGATGCTATGGTACCAGGCTATGAGCAGGGGCGCTGTTCGGCGCTCCGTTGTGGACATACACTTAGGTACAGTCACATAAGGTACAGAATGAGATAAGTCATCTTTAGCACAAATTTGACAGTATATTAGAGTTCTTTTTAACTCTCATCTAAAGGAATACTTTAAGGACATGGTAACCTTCCACTTACCACATCAATTGACACTAGAATTAATTTAAAACATTTTTAAAGGTTTACCATAACGTTAAGGCTTCCATAGCTAAGGTATAACTTAAGGTAACATTCAAATGTCGGCCCTTGGTTGATTGGTTGGTTAAAGGCGGGGGTCGGTTTAAAGGCCCGAACTTCTATCACTGCAGCCTGCCAGCTTATTGTGTACCCCGATCCTGTTAGAAGATGTTTGTTCCTTCTATGAGATCCAGTAACCTTCTACCAAGCTTGTCATGTAGGAGGTTATCACCACGTTGTATGCTCCCGAAGATGTTTTGTCTTCTAAGAGACGGCGCTACGCAGCGGTATATTATGTGTGAGGCGGTTTCATCCTCTTCGCCGCAGAGTCTGCATTCAATGGATCCGTTGTTTATACCTATCCGTTGAAGGTGTTTTCGCAAGTGGCAGTGGCCTGTTAGCAGACCCATCACCTGTTTAAGCTGGGGCCGCGTCAGGGTTAGCATCCCATTCGCTAGTATTTTCGATGGTTTTCCAATTACGGCCCGTGCGTGTATTTGATCATGTAACCCTTGCCATCGAGATTTTAACACTTCTGCCGGTTTGACCTACATATAATATAACATTACAATCTGCACAATTCATTTAATACACTCCTGATCTATCAATTATATTTTATCTTTGTTGTTAACTATTAGCTTGCCTGGATTTTGTTTATTTACACATTCTGTTCTACAGCCTAAATTTGTTGCTTATATTATTACTTAACCCTTTCACTGCTCTGGACGAATATATTCGCTTTGCCGTAGACTGCTCTAGACGAGTATATTCGCATTGCTTGTAAAAATAGGATCACACTGCTCTTGACGAATAAGCACGTTGGCATAGTTTTCCACGTGCTCCACTGTATAATTCCGTGTTTTCAGTTATGTCATACTAAAAAGCACTTTTGAGTTGCTATTTGTATATACCTGGTAAAGTTGTGAGTTATTCTAGAAATTAACTTTTATGTTTTTATCAGACTTTTTTCTGCATATTATGTAACTTGGTTATAATAACTAACTTTGAAAATAGAAAATATGTTTGGATTGTGTGTTTTATTCAAAGAAAATAATAAAAAAAAAAAAACTTTGACACACTAAATTGGATCAAGGTGCTCTTGACGAATATATTCGCAAACCATGAAAAAATAGCGAATCTGCCGTGCCGCTTTGTTTCAGCACCGCACAGTGAAAGGGTTAAGTAGGTATAGTTAATAAATTTCAAATTATTATTTTTTGGAGGACTAACACTCAGGGTTCGGAGGATATATATCAAGTGATATATATCATGATATATATCACGATATATATCATGATATTTATAACTTGATATATATCCGATATATTCGACAATTTCATTTATTAAATTAAAAATGTTTTCCATCATTCTAAACATCCGAAAATGTCTCAATACGCCACTGTACAAAATTATAATTACTGTAGGGATTCACTTGGCTACCGCGCAAGCATCACCGCGCGCCGACTTCGGGATTCCCAGGTACGCGACGATTTGTTTCGCTCTTGCTTTCCCAAATAATCTTTATTTCTGTGTTTTCACTCTGTGTTGACTTGATTGTAAGTTAGTTGTGATTTTTATTGAATATGCCAAAACCAAAACATTTTGTTTGGCGATATTTTGACTGTATAATTAAAACAAAAACAGTACTGGAAAATGGGCAAAATGTCGAGAGTGTTTAAAGGAGATGCAGGGTATACCATCGCGAATGGAAAAACATATTTTAACACACCAAAAAAATATGCCCAGTGATACGCCAAGTCGTGAAACAACACAACAGCATCATTCTGTTCCTGAAGATGTTCTGCCTTCCACTTCCACTACTACGAAAAGAAGTGTCAACACATCAGGTACGTAGGTCATTGTTATACATATTATTACTAAATACCAATATCAATGTTAATAAAATAATGTTAACATCTGTTTGTTTTTAATTCTTTTCTTCTTACCTAATTGAAGTTATAAGCAAATGTTAGAATAAAAAGTTTTTTTGTTTACAATATAAGTTTTAATTTTGTGATTGTGTTGAAATATTAATGTTAATAAAAAAATACTAAAATCTGTTTATTTTAATATTTTTAATAATGATTTTTGTTATTTCTGCTTAATTAGAGAGAGAGATATATAGAATATAGGTTTTTGTTAATTAGTTTGTGTTAAAATATAGTTTGTGCAAGAAACAATGCCGTTTTTTAATTAAGAAAATAAATTTTAAACATGATTGTATATCGGATATATATCCGATATATATCAGATATATATCGGATATATATCATGTGATATGATATTTATATAAATATCATGATATTTTCGAACCCTGCTAACACTATAAAACTATCTTTCTTTTGTCTATTTTTTAATAGGTTATTAATTAGGCTTTCTTTGTAGCTTTCTTGCTATCTGTTTAATTACACAGAGTTCTTTATCAAAGTTTTCTTTTTTTAGGGAAAATGTAACTAATCTGTATATGATACTGTTAAATAGAGTTTGATTTTCCACGAGTATTTTGATTTCTGATGTATGTCTGTTATATGTGATAGTTTAGGTAGTAGGTTTCCTATAGATATCAAATTCCAACCAAAAGCCCTAAAAAGGCGAAACCTATGTGTATAGGTAACTTTAATAAACTTGAAGCATTAAAAAGCAATAAGTGTTTTAATTATAAATGTTTAAAGAACGTTTCATAAAGAACCAACTGCGGAATCAAATTAAAGATATTATTAAGTTTTGTATTGACCATTATTGCAAACAGATACTTCAGGTTATTTCGTTTCATTTAGAATGGGGCGAATTTCTACACTGCAAGGGAAAGAAATTTGTGGATTTTGATGAAATCCGTCGAGAGATTGAAGGGGAAACTGATCGAATGACCGGCAGCAACAAGGGCATATCGAATGTTCCTATCAACTTAAGAGTTTACTCTCCCAATGGTAAGTTGTTTATATATTTTACTGATAATTTATTGATTTAAGTTATGGTATTCAGAGTATCTGTTGAAAAATCAATAAGAAAATAAATTCGCGGGTTCTTTAAATTTTCGCTGGTAATTCGAAGATCTATGATGAAAACGATTGCATTAGCAAGGTAACAAGTCCAGTAACTAAAATGCACGCTACAGTTTATTCTTTATATCATAGTCGCACAAACTGGGGAGTTTAACATAACGAAAAGAAAATATGTATAAAGTGTGTACGTTATATCTGTACCCATGCGTCACTTACAGGTCAATAAAATCATGCGAATCAATCAAAATTTAGCGCAAGAAAAATATCAAAATATCGGACTGATTTCATAAACATTATAATATATAATTTATAATTTCGAAAACAAAATTAAAAAGCGAAAAACTGGCGTTCTATTCTTTATCATAAGAGAGTATAATCAAACCTTGATCGCCATTTATTTCGCTTTCGAAATTCGGTGTTTACATAATCCACTTTAAAATCTTGAATACATCCATTTAACGGACTTTAGCCAGCGCTTAAATTCTCGACATGTTATGACATGACTTTACAAAACAAGGTTATATTTAGTTATATTAATACCAAATGTCCATAAATACTTACCGAAACACACAAAAATACGATGAAACAGCTCTGAAAAGACCTGTTTTTAGGATTTCAACTTGAAAACACAAGAACTTACAAAATCTAATTAATTTGACACTTCATTGACACATCAAAATAATCAAACTAGCAACTATGAGTTGACCGCTCTCAAATATTTTATGGATACAAGTCAACATTCAACAACAATTGTAACTCTGGTCTTTGTCTAACACGTTATTGAATTCAAAACGTATTGCGGTACTCCACAGGCGCTCTATTATGTTTTCTGTCGCGTTAGAAAATATGTTTTTTCTGTGGTTAATGATAAAAATCCCGTAACTTTCATCTCTAGCTTTGAACTTCGATTGCTAAAGAACAACGGAACTGTTCAAAAAATCTGACTACTTATAATAAAATATTGGTATATCACATACACATGATGATAGAAAATATATCAAAAATCATTCACGAAGCTCGAGAACATTACCAGCCGGGGCGAAGCCGAGCCACCATTTCACTTACAAAAAAATTATTTGTCGTCACTTTAAAACAATATAGCTACTAATTACGATTTACAACAATAGCTTATAATAACTTATTTTATTACAGTATTGAACTTGACTTTGATTGATCTTCCCGGACTCACCAAAGTACCAATTGGTGATCAACCAATCGATATAGAACAGCAAATCAGATCAATGATCATGCAATTTATAAAACGAGACTCGTGTCTAATATTGGCTGTTACTCCTGCTAATACCGATTTAGCAAATTCTGATGCTTTGAAATTGGCAAAAGAAGTTGATCCGCAAGGTATTGTTAATCACCGACTAATATTTATAACTGTTTACTGCCAAAAACGTTCTATACTATAAATTTTAAAATATCTACTAGTTTCAAAGGTATTGTAAACTACAGATCCCATAACCCATTCATAATACTCTTGGAATGTGACGTTGTGATTGTGTGAAATGTTATTGAAAATTAGTACTGGGTGGAAGAGAGAACTACATGTTTGTTGGCTGAATGGCAACAATGTTGAAGTCTGGTTATATCAAACGGTTAAATATTAAAACATAACTTACCGATGAACAGATAAATCCTTATTTAAATGATCCACTTTTTTACAAACTATACATGAATGCACCATGATTGTTTATAATAAAGGCGATTTTTCACCAATAATCACACAAAAATACAAATCAACCAAAATATTAATCAATCCGTTAGATCACAGCGCCAACGTTGTAATGTTTACGAGATTAGTATTCATTCATATTTTTGCTCCTGGATCGTAGCGCAGTAGTAAAATAGAAATATATGTTGCCAGAGTACAGTTGGATTAGTTCAAGATTTGTTTGATACTTTTAAGTATAATAATATGGTTTTACAGAATCTCTCATCGCCTTTTCACAGTTTACATTAAAATCATAGGGAAATAAATTTATTTTAAGAACAATTGCGGATTAACCTTAAACCAGTTGTAATTGTCAAATTAACAAATTTTTAATTGGGATTTTGCAGGATACCGTTGCGTTAAATATGTGAATCTGGCTATGCTGCAATAATGACCGAAAGAGGTGGGAAAGACTATTTATATTCGTTGCGTAGGCTAGAAATGTACATTTTTATATCTGTAGTTTATAATATCGTTGACTAGTTCCCACCCTCTAAGCATTTAATTATCTACTTTAATATACAGTGTGTGTATATAGTCTGGAAACGGCTTAATAACTTAATAATTTATCGGCCGATTTAAATAAAATTTGGTACAGTTGTTTAAGAGGATCTTACGCACTGTCAGCTATTTAGTTTGTCTGGAAATCAAGCGAATTTTATCATCGATCAAAAGTGAACTGGTGTTTTATATAATAATAAGTAAAACACAATTTCATATAAAAATGACAGCTTTCGTTATTTCAAAAACTACTGATATTAAGAATGAAGTATGATATATGAAAAGTGTAAGAAATGTAACGTAGAAATTATAAATGAAAAATATACATACACACTTAAAATTCGTTTGATTGCCAGACAAACTAAATAGCTGGCAACAAAGCCAATATCGTAATTCGGTGCGTACGATTCCCTTGGAAAACTGTACCAAAGTTGCACATATACACACACTGTATGCACACTGATCTTATTCTGTCTCTTTTTCTTTTACGTAAATAGGTGTTCGTACCATCGGTGTAATAACTAAGCTGGACTTGATGGATGAAGGAACTGATGCTCGAGATATATTGGAAAACAAATTACTGCCTTTAAGAAGAGGTTATATTGGAGTAGTGAATCGTTCACAAAAAGATATTGAAGGCCGGAAGGACATTAAGGCTGCCCTTGCTGCTGAAAGAAATTTTTTCCTTAGGTAATTGTAATTTAAAACTTATTTCCTTTGTGTTGCTTCTACATATCATAAGTTACCTTTGTAATTAGTGTATTTAAAACTCTTGATTGTTAAATTAGGCTTGACTTAAAACCTCTTTTCATTTCCGACGCGTAAAACATGCTTTTTTCAGATAGATACTGGCGTTTTAGTGGCATAACAAGAGATAAAGTATATTGAAAATACTTACAAATACATCTCTCATATATCGTGATCAGCTTTGATAATATACTTTTCCTCTATCCTTTCTAATAAAGTGGTGGGGGTTGATTTGGAAAAAAATTCAATATCTCAGGAACGCTTATCGGAAAATAATTAAATTTAAAAGAGTTCTCTCTCTCTCTCTTCTCCGGTTAGAAAAAAGATATCACCGTTTCTTCTGGACTTTATTCCTCTTTATAACGAGAAAAAACATAAAATATGTTAAATCTGTGAAAAACCCCATCTAGCGATTACAGTAAAAATGACAGACTTCGCTTGTAGTGTAGCTGACGGAGCAAGTTAAATGACACGTAAATTTAATATTTTACGATAAGGCATTCCTGAGATATTAAATTTTTTCCAAATCAATGTTTGAGTTAATCCCACCACTTTATTTGAAAGGTAGAGAAAGAAGTATATATGTGAGAGATTTATTTGTAAGTATTTTCAATATACCTTATCTCAGCAAATTGTAGAGGAATCGACTGTTAACAAATTACTATTAGTGTTACGTCCCCTAGCGGCCGTTCAAGAAACTTGCAAATAATTTCCATAAATTTCTCACGGCAACATTTCCTATAAAATTTTTTTCTTGAAGCTGTATGGTGAATGGTTTCCGAGATACAGCCCCGATTTGATCATAAGGTGGTAGTTAGATTAAAAGAAAACATTATGGCCCATTTACAGAGAAGCTTTTTAATACTCATTTTTACAGGAGAAATATTTTGAAAAGTAATAGAAATTACATTTAACTTTACACATCTTAATAATAAACAGAAAAACATGAAAGAAATTAAATAGATTGGTTTACAAGGTTTTTAAAGTATAGTATCTGCAAGGGGATCAAATATCGTTGGATTCAGAATAAAAAGTGGAGTTCATAAACCATAAAATATTGTTACTTTTTTAAAAACAAAGTAGATGATGCTTTCTGTATGTAATAAAATATAACTATCATGTATTTTAATTTTTGGACACTGTATATTTCGTAATAAACCCTATGACTCTTAATTAATTAATTTGTTGTGAATCTCTAATCATAAAGAATTTATCTTACTTAATTGTATTTATTTTACTTTTTCAATATTGAAAACTTATTTTCAATAAAGTTTGTAAATAATATCTTTACAGATACATACATATTTTATAATCCTATAAGATAAGAACAGATAAATTAATCCAGTACTAATAGTGCATTATACTCAATATTGCTTTTTATCGGATTATTTTGCCACAAAACCAAATCATTTTCTCTGGAATCAATAAACTTATCTAAGTTTGTCGCACAAATTGAATGCGCTGTACCTATACCGCACCCTATCCATTGGTCGTCTCATTGCTGTACTTCGGTCCAAACGACGCTAAGGGTCCCTAATTTGCTTTTTTAATGGACAGGCTTGAAAAAATCGTAATTTTTGTGAAAAAAATAAAAAATCATGATTTTTTTTTTTATTAAATGGCAAAACAAAATTTTTCTTTATTCAACCAAAAATACATCTTGCCTAGACTTGCAATTGGAATAGTTTCTCTACGACGTCGAAATAAATTTGTGCTTTCATGAAATTTCCCGTCCACGTTTCTGGTAGACTGAAGATGGTTGTGAATTCAGGGTGCATTAGGTTGCTTTTATACAGAGTGCTACTTAATGATATGTACTTATTTTAATGCATGATTTCTGGACCAATTTTAAGTCGAAAGTTCATATACACATATGTCCTAAAATGCTTTGTATTCGATATACAGGGTGTTAAAGTTTTTAATATTTAATAAAGTACCAAACGCTAAATAACAAGAAGCGTTCAAAAAAAAAGAATCCAAACGTTTCCTTAGCAACCGATAACAATACTAACTTGATTTTATTTAAACCATTCTAGCTTAATAATGATTTCGATAACGTAACAAAAAGGGATGCTTAATTATTATTACCATGTTATTTTTTTTTCACACGTTATGTTTTAAGAGAAATATGAAACATGCATTTTTTTGTTTAAAATTGAATGATAATTACTGTAATTACTTGTACTGGTTTTATAAACAGAATTGTACCAATTTATGCTTTAATAATTTAAATCATAATTTAAATTGAATAAGCAGTTGATTTAAATTGTGATTTAAATCGTTTGATTTAAATCGTCGCAACCCTGACTCCTATGCTTTTCGTTATCGAAAAATTACAGTTTTAGAATATTAGTCAACCGTCTGAATTTTTATCCAATATATGAAAATATACATTTTGTAAAATCCATCCTTAAGTCCTTTCCGATAGCCGAATAGTGGGTCGTCTATAATACACAGCCTGTCTTGAGCAACGTTTAATTTTTTTACACTTTTAGTCATACATCGTACCGTCATCTTGCTGATCGTTTGGGAACCCCCTATTTACAAAGAGTTCTTAATCAGCAATTGACCAACCATATTAGAGATACGCTACCGGGCTTAAGAGACAAGCTGCAAAAGC
Organism: Barypeithes pellucidus; assembly: GCA_963991005.1. Taxonomy (NCBI): domain Eukaryota; kingdom Metazoa; phylum Arthropoda; class Insecta; order Coleoptera; family Curculionidae; genus Barypeithes; species Barypeithes pellucidus. Next base: position 25,528,534 of record OZ022559.1, read on the forward strand.
AATTACTTACTTTGGAAAAAGATGTGGATCAGTTCAAACATTTTCGACCTGATGATCCTGCTATCAAGACTAAAGCCATGTTGCAGTGAGTATTTAAATAACTTAACTTTTGAATGACTTCAAATGTCAAATTTATCACAACTTCCCGTATAAATAATGTTGTTCCATTATATTTGTATGTTTAACATTAGATGTCATATTTATTAACGTTGTTTTATTTTAGAATGATTCAACAGCTACAAACTGATTTTGAGAGGACCATTGAAGGTTCGGGCTCCGCTCAAATTAACACAATTGAGCTTTCAGGCGGTGCGAAAATTAACCGTTTGTTCCACGAACGTTTTCCATTTGAAATAGTCAAGATGGAGTTTGATGAGAAGGAGCTTAGACGAGAAATTGCATTTGCGATCAGAAATATTCATGGTATAAGGGTAAGTAAAATGTCGATAGTAATAAACACATCCCTATAGTTTCAAATATACAGTGATGGGCTAAAATATGGAACAAATTCATTTAAAATCAGGTTTTATTTTTTTGTAAAAACGCTGGGACACGTCGATTATAATTTTTTCTTCCGGATTTTTTGCCTCAAAAAGAAATTATACTGGGTGTGTCACAAAGTAGATGTTGTAAAATTTTTTTGTATTTTAAATAGAACCACCCTATTTTTACTTATCACATAAATTCTACGTCAAATTCTGAGCATAATTCATGTAGCATACTCTATCCTTATCTCTAACGGTTTTAGAGAAAAATTACATCTTAAAAAAGAAATTTCTTTAAAAAAAGGTACATGTACCTACTTAAAGGTAAACAGGTAAATTTAAATTAATTGTTACTACGATAGCAAGTCATGTGTCAATCAAAAAGAATTTTAAGTATAATTTTGAAAAAACGGTAATCATGGTGCATTTAAATGAAACTCAAAGAATCGAAATTTTAATTTTAATTGGATGTGGAGACAAAACAAGAAGTCAAGAAGGAGTTTGTAACTTGTTTAGCGCTAAGTATCCAGAACGACGGATTACAAGATCTACAGTGAGTAAAATTGAGAAAAAATTCAGGGAAACAGGGAATGTAGAGGATCGTCTACGGCCAGGTCGTCCAAAAATTAGTGAAAACACAAAATTGAACATTTTGTTAGAAGTTGAAGAAAATCCCCATAGTGCATCCACTGAAGTAGCCCTTAATAATGATGTTAGCCGACGATCTGTTTTGCGGGTATTGAAACAAGAAAAGTACCATCCGTATAAAATTAGGTTGCTGCACGAGCTAAACGAAGATGATCCCGACCGCCGACTACAGTTTTGTGAAACTATGATGGAAATTTGCAACTTAAATCTATTTTTCCATCGCAGCGTACTTTTTAGCGATGAAGCCACGTTTTGTTTGAATGGTTCGGTAAACAGACAAAATTTTCGGTATTGGAGTACAAATAATCCCCGTTGGATGAGAGAACAGCATACGCAATACTCACAAAAAGTAAATGTTTGGGCAGGGATATTAAATGATAGAATTATTGGACCTTTTTTCTTCGATGGAAATCTTACAGGAGACCGGTATTTACAATTTCTTCAAAATGAATTAATTCCCACAGTAGCAGCGGATTTTCCAAATCCGAATCAGCGTAATCTACCAGAAGCGTCTATTTGGTTTCAGCAGGATGGTGCTCCGCCTCATTTTGCTCGACAAGTACGAGAGTATTTGAATACTATTTTTCCTGAACGATGGATAGGTAGAACATATAAGTATAAGGATAAACCACAAAATTTGGAAGACTTAAAATTTAAAATTAGATATGAAATTAGGCAAATGAATGAATATACTGTAAATAATGTTTTAGAAGGGTTTTTAAGTAGATTGGCATATTGTCAAGAAGTTAATGGTTTGCATTTTCAACACTTAATAAAATAATTTTTCAAAATTATACATACATCTACTTTTTGACACACCCAGTATAATTTCTTTTTGAGGCAAAAAATCCGGAAGAAAAAAATTATAATCGACGTGTCCGAGCGTTTTTACAAAAAATTAATACCTGATTTTTAAATGAATTTGTTCCATATTTTAGCCCATCACTGTATATTCGGGACAACAGAACAACGCTTTATCGAATAGTAACGCACGGTGGCGGCGAGCAAGTTAGCATTTAGGGCTGGTGAAAATTTATGCTAGTTTAAAATTCACCGCATTGCTATCTTTTTTCGTAAAAAAATTGACCAATATCAGATTTGTCCCTTATAATATTTCTTTCAGTATTTGCAACGGCTTCGTTTTCCGTCTTCACATCCCTCCATTTTTGATACAAATTATTAAGAAACTTTCAAAGTTACCTCTTTTCGCTTTTACTAAAAATTGTACACAAACGGCAAAATACAAACCACGAAATCACACAAGTAACTAACATTTAAATAAGAAAATATATGTGGATATTAGACATAGTTTGTGTTATATTGCAAAAATAATTAAATTACAATGCATTTTAAATAAATTCCACACTAATATATTAGTCCTACATTTAATAAGCTTGGTTGTTGGGCGAAAACACAAACAAACCCATTATTAATTGTTTTAGAAAATAGTATTTATTTTTCATACCCATATACACATAGATTCAAAAGTTTTGCATCACTCTGATTCGCGAATAAGTAATTACGTAATCGCGAAAATAGACTAAATATTAGTTCATTGGTAAGTTTAAAATAAAAATCAATAAGTTTTAAAAATTTTTATTTTACCACAACATTTTAAACCTTCCAAAAAAAAGGAAAATTTATTTATATTATATAATTTGTGAAATTTAAAAAAATATAACTTCTAATAAAGTGTATTTCCTCCTCTGGCCTCAATGCCTGCCATTCCTCGGTAGCAGCGACGACAAGCTCCTGGAGTTCTAAGGGGATTTCTTCTAACGCGAACTGCCCTAGAGAGCATATCCCAAGCATCTTCTGTCGGGTTCATGTTAGGGGACAAAGCATGCCACTCCAAGCGATTGATTCCCTCACTTTCTAGGTATTCGTCCACGGCTCTAGTACGATGGGGCCGGGAATTGTCGTTCATAAACACAAAATTGTTACTAACAGCCCCTCTCCACGTCTTAACTAAGGATTTACAATATTCCTAATGTACCTGTCGCCAGTCATTGTGCCTTGAACGTGGACTAACTCAGTACGCCCGTCAGACATAATACCTGCCCCTTCCTCCCGCGAATGGAGGCAAGGGGCGAGCATGGGCAAGTTGGGTGGCTCTTGTTGGTTATCTCCAAACACGAATCCGGCGACTATCGTTTACCAGACAAATCCTGGTCTCGTAGAAAAATAGGACAGAATTCCAAAATTCTTCGGGTAAGCGCACGTGTGTTTCAGCCCACTGCAGTCGACGAACTCGGTGGTCATATTGTAGTTGAGGAACTCTTACTGGCCGCCGACATCTTAAACCGGATTCAAGAATGCGCGAGATACATCACTTTGAAAAACCCCTATTCTTTCAGCAACAAATCTTTGGGAATGACCTTCCTCAACTAAAGCTACTATTCTTGCACGATCAATTTTAGATATTACCCGGCGATTCAATTTTACACACTGAACCGAAAAATTTAACCGGCCAGCGCCAACAAAATACAACACTGGAAATGTTATCTTAAACAAATGTCTTGATAATATTTTTTTTGCTACAAAAAATGGTATCCTTTTAACTGATAAACATAAATAAACATTTAGAAAAAAAATTCATTCCTGGAATTATCTTAACATGTCAAAATCAGAGTGATGCAAAACTTTTGAATCTATGTGTATTTCTTCATTGTATTAACATTTTAACATAGATAAAGATATTTTTGCTTAAGTGTTTTTTAGGCCTTGTTTTTGATCTTGGTAAATAATTAAAACGCAAAGTAACATATTCTTAACTCTTTTTTGATATTTAATTATTTCTTGGCAAGTCCATTTTTATCAAAGAACTTGAAGTCTATACGTTATATCCTTACAAGTGTGCAACATCACTTACAGGTCATTAAAATGATACTAATCGATCAAAATTATGCACAAGAAAAATATCAAAACCAAGACTGATTACATAAACATTGTAATAGAGTGTTCCGATATACGTATTCCGAAATATAATTAAAATTTCGAAAACAAAATTGAAATGATCACAGCGAAAAACGTATATACGTATTCCGAAAAATAATTTATAATTAACAAAAGTACAATGAAATAACTCTAAAAAGGGCTGGTTTTAGGATTAAATTCAACTTAATAGCACCAAAAAACCAATTAAGATTGATGATTGACACATCAAAATAACCAAAATTTCAACTTTGACTTAAGAGCTGATGAATATTTATGTAACTTTTGTCTTTGTCTAACATTTTATTGAATTCAAAACGTATTGCGGAACTCCTCAGATACTCTATTGTTTTTATTCACTTTTAAGTCTGTAATAAATAAAGATGGGGGGTTTGATCCCTGTATTTTTGACGCACGTGTAAAGATATAAGGTACAAACTTTACAGTATAATCATTAGAAAACATTAAAAATATACATATGTGAATACATTCAATTAAATATTCAATTTAAAAGTACCAATAACAATAGTAAGCAAATTAACCAAACAAATCACTCATCACAATTATTAATCATCAGATTATAACTCTACAGAAATGCGTTGCCTATTGAAATGAGAGTAGCTACTGCCAAAAAGCTAATGTTTTGATTTAAGTTGGCCATTTTGGTAGCCCTCGATATTGTGATTCTTCAAGAACAATTTACAAACTTATGATATAATATGGTTCCGTTGCAACATGATTCGAGTAGATGCTAAAAAATGTAAGAAGTAATTCCTGCACCAAGAATTTTTTATAACTGCAAATCATTGGAAACATTCCTAATTATTTATTTGTATCATGAGCGAGATAGCTTTGAAATCTCCTGATTAACGACGAACTACTAAATATATCTTTTTGAAACTATTTACATTACAATATTGGAGTTTCCTTGTCACTTCCGGCTATACCTATTTTTTAAATGGATTTTACTTTCCACTCGTTTTTTGGCAAAAGATCACACCTAGTGTATCGAAATCGTCACTTCCTGTTCAACCAGAAGTTGTATTTCTTGATAAAGAATGAAATCCAAGATAAGAATCTGCAATCTGCACTAATAAGCACAACTAAAATGCGTACCCTTGTCAATCGAATAAATGTCAATATTTCAATGGCTGTATTCAGCAGAACCTATCGATTTATGAGCGATTTTTAATGGGTGACGTCACGATGCGCATCGATTTCTAGTTCTGCTGAATGCATTTTGCTGTTAGTTTTTTGTTTGGTTAGGATCCCTTCTAAATATTTTCTTCCTCTTCACTAGCGGAGATCATGTATAATATGTTTTTATAATTATAATTCACTTGTTTCCTAATTTTTTATAAATTTTACTCCATTACATACAAACAAAACTGACATAAATCGCTTTATGAAATCGATTTGTGAAATCGATTTCTTTTAGTGCATTCAGCAGATGATTACTAATCGCTTACAAATCGATGGGTTCTGCTGAATGCGCCCAATAACTATCTTGTTTAGGGTGTATAACATAACCATAATAGGCATAATATTTAGAATCTCGAGCGAAATTTGAAAAAAATTCCATACCATTTAAAAAAATAAAAGGGTTCCGGCTACTTCCGGTATAAACGGAAGCGATAGGAAAACGCCAATTTTTAGATAAAGTATGCTCTTCTAGAAACATAAACAAATCCGAACAAAGTTTACAAAGAATAACTTTTAATAATTTCCCTTAAAGCTTTAACGGTTGTTTCTCGTGTAAAATAGAGTATGTTTGGAATCTTAACATAATGTCTATTTTTAATGTGCATCTTCTTTTTTAGGTGGGTCTCTTTACGCCAGATATGGCTTTTGAAGCCATAGTTAAGAAACAAATTTCTCGGTTAAAAGAGCCATCCTTAAAGTGTGTAGATCTCGTAGTTATAGAGTTATCCAATGTAGTTCGTATGTGTACAGACAGAGTAAGTATATCAAAAAAACTAGGAAAGGGATATTTTTATACCCCATTTTTTTTTTTTGTAGATGAGTCGTTATCCACGACTGCGTGAAGAGGTTGAAAGAATCATCACTACCCAAATAAGACAAAAAGAACAGTATTGCAAAGAACAAATTTGTTTGTTGAATGATTGTGAATTGGCCTATATGAACACAAACCATGAAGATTTTATTGGATTTGCAAAGTAAGAAATATTGTAAATAAATTTAAAGCACTAGTTTATTAAGTGCCCTAATTTAAACTTTTATAATAATATTGAATTATGAACGTCTAGTTGCCTAACAGATACAGAGTGTTACTTAAGATGTTTTGTTTTCGATATCAGAGTTTTTTTTTGGTTCAAAAATCTCGAATCCAGTTTGAGATATAACACTAAATTTTGGTGTAGACAATTATGATATAAAACCGCACGTTTTTACCCCAAAACGTTTTTTTCCTCAAGGCAGTGGCGTGGGTACAACTACGCCTCAATACAATTTTAACCAAAAAATAAGTTCTAACAAAAAAGGATGCATAATAATTTTATCACGTTTCCTTGCTTGCTTCCAAACCGTAAGTTTGTGAGATATCATTTTTCTTGAGAATTGAATGATAATTAACAATAACATAATTGTTTTAATATCAGTGTCATAACATATTTTTTGGTTAAAATTATATTGAGGCGTAGCTGTAGCTACTGAAAAAAATACTTTTTGAGGTAAGAATGTGTCATTTCATAACATAGTAATCTGTACGAACAAACCCAGCTGAAACAGGTGGGTCTGCTTATAGGCCACTGCCACCTGCGAAAACACTTTCAACGGATAGGTATAAACAACGGATCCATTGAATGCAGACTCTGCGGCGAAGAGGATGAAACCGCCTCACACATAATATACCACTGCGTAGCGCTGTCTCGTAGAAGACAACATATCTTCGGGAACATACAACGCGGTGATAACCTCCCACATGACAAGCTTGGTAGAAGGTTACTGGACCTCATGGAAGGAACAAATATATTCTAAGATCGGGGTACACAATAAGCCGGTAGGCTGCAGTTATGAACCAACCAATCTGTATCAAAATTTAGCGTAATAACTCAAATCTGTTTCGAGATATTTTATAAAAACCAAAATTAAATAAAAACGTTGAAACTCTGTATATCGAAAACAAAGCATTTTAGGACATCTGTGTATACGAACTTTTAGATTTAAAATATGTTTAGTTAAAATATCATTTGTATGTTGAAACGTGAATATTTCTACTATTTATAAAACAACAGTTTTTATTACATAAATCCAAATTGTGTCTCTTGTAAATGTCTTTATAGAGATTAATACCGAGTGTTACAGGAAAGGATTATTTTATTTAAATGGGTGTACCCTAGAGAACCAGTCCATCATTTTTTTAAAATATACCATCTAAAAAAGTCCTCAAATACCCCTAAAATCTCAGATTAGATGCACGTCCAGTGGTGCACCGAAAGGGGGATGATTTGGGGGTCAAACAAAGCCCCCACTCCCGAATAACTGGTGTTTGTTATAGACATTTTTAATATATTTATATAAAACACAAATTTAATACCATTCAATTTCAATAGAAAAAACATTTACTGAATTTTCTCGCTTAATATAGCAAAGCGTCATTTATGATTATCAATTTGTTTTTATATCAGGAATTTAAGGATCGTGTTGCAAATTTTATCCCCGCAAATATTAACGTTCGTGGCTAACATGGTAATTTCGCTTTTAGTGCACAAAATCAGTCCGAGGCAGCAGCGACTAAAGGTTCCCGGACTCTCGGAAATCAAGTAATACGCAAAGGTTACATGTGCATACACAATTTAGGGATAATGAAAGGAGGTTCGCGTGATTACTGGTTCGTCCTTACCTCGGAAAGTATTTCGTGGTTTAAAGACGAAGAGGAACGCGAGAAGAAGTACATGTTACCTTTAGACGGCCTTAAACTCAGGGATATTGAACAAGGATTTATGTCTAGACGTCATATGTTTGCTCTTTTTAATCCTGACGGCAGGAATGTGTATAAGGTAAGGAGAGGTTTTTTTAATCAGGGTTTTAAGTTGTTTTTTTTTTTAATCATTAAAAGCCTGCTTTTCGCCAGAATATTTGCCTTCCTGCGCTACTACTTATTCGTCAAGATGAAGACTACATATTTAAATTAATTGTTCTTCATAAATCTGGTAAATACAGAAATTAGTCGTTACGTTATTTACAGAGTCGACCCACTAGTTAATTCACCTTTTTAAAAGCATTCGGTATAGCCCGAAACCAGTAATTAGTTATTACCATATTTTTTAGGATTACAAGCAATTAGAATTAAGTTGTGAAACCTTAGATGAAGTTGACTCGTGGAAAGCCTCATTCTTAAGAGCTGGAGTGTATCCGGAGAAACAAACTGAGCAATCTAATGGAGAAGAGGTAATACTTTGTATAAATAAAGATCAAGTAGACTACAAAATTAAAAATAATTTTAAATACAACAGTCGAGAAATATAACAAACTAAGTTTTAAGATATATCCGTTTGCTTAGTAACTGAGTAAAAACTGCATACTTAAAATGTAAAACGCACCACCTAACGCAAAGTAATTCGAAGGTAAAAATATAAAGTTATGAGAGTAAAAGAGTATCTCTGATCTTGGACCCCAATGAAAAATATTATAAACTTTCTACCAATAGGCTAACAAATTTACCAATATTTGCATTATGGTGTAAGTAGTGCAGCGCCAACGAACAGATCAAAGTTCAACGTTATCTGCTTTTTGATTTCCTTGAACTTGAGAAAAATATACAACTTAAATAAAATTAAGATACGTGATGCGATCGAATGGAATCATCGAGATACGATACTAACTTATGTTTATTTCTTGTTATAATTTATCGTAGTCGTTCACAAAGAAGTTTTAGTGCTTCATGGTCGCCAAAACGTTGAAAAACGACCGTCTTTCACTCTTTTTTTGTGTATACGTCGAAGTACCAAACACTTTATGTAAATACTCAATAATAGTTTTATACGAGGTGTGTTATGAAAATGCTTTATTATATTTAACCCCGCAAATCTTTAAAACAACAGGAAAATAACCATAAATTTTGTATAATAAACATTTTTCATAGGAAACTATGTTCGCCACTGCAAACAATTACATATATAGATCTTTACTCTGTCGAGAGACATGGCCCTTTACGGCGATGTCAATTTTACAGTACGTTTCACGAAATTTGGATACGACTTAATGATTTCCTGGGTCGGTCCCATTGTGTCGACAAGAGCTTGGCAATAAACAAGTGAAGTATGAAGGGACGGACTAAGGAAAACAAGTAATGATATGATTATATTAAGGTAATCAAATGAAATAACATTTTTTTTAAATATTACTAGTCATATTTATTTACATTTATAATGTCATTCTATAGATAGTTCTGTTTCGCTATCGCTATCCTCATCAAAATTAATTATAAATGGATTAATTATACGATCCAGACTAATATACGAATTTTCTACAGTTATTACGTGACGGACTGAATTTTTCCAACTACCTGGGGGAATATCATTAAAGCATTTTCGTATTAATTCTACAACACTAGAACTTAAAGTCGGAGAAATATTTTCAGACATAACCAGTGATTTTAACTGGTGCCACATATGCTCTATGGGGTTAAAAATGCAATAATAGGGTAGGAGCCGTAGCACTGTATGTCCAATTTCTTCTGCCAATATGTCACAAACATATACTTTTTTTATACAAAATGTCTTTAAAACTTCTAAAAGATCACTTTTTTATAACTTTCTTCAAAATATATATCATTCGCCGCCATGTAGTTCTGAATCTTCAATTTTGTATCTTGGAGCTTTATGTAATTGGCGACTGTGATAGCTCGCATTGTCCATTACTATCACGCTATTCTGAGGAATGTTTGGTAAAAGACAATTCTCGAACCATTCCTCAAAAACTAATAAATTTTACCACAAAAAGATATTTAAATATAAATTAAGCAACCTAACCTACCTGATGTGCCTATATTTAATTATAATTATTACAATCCGGTCCTTTCCACATAATAACAAAAGGTCATAAATAATGGGATAGCCGCAGGTACTTTTACTGCAGTCATTAAGTTATATCCATTTTTCGTGAAACAATCTTTACCTGTTATTTTTCTCGTGACTTTAAACTTTACAGAAAAATCAATATTAACAAATTCTTCTCACATTAATAACAATACAACCTTACAACTTTCGGACTACTATGTAACCTGACAGTATCGAATTTCGTTAGGCGTTTATTGATTATCTGAAATTTCAGTTTTGCATTACGTTTGACAACATTGCATGATGCCATATGTTTTGAAATTGAAACACTTCATCAAATGTCAAGTGAACATTTGTACTTATAGCGTACGCTGAATGCGGTTGATTTTATGGGTGTTTTACCCAAGTTTGTAGACGGTCAATTAAAAAAAAAGTATGTCTACTACAACACCCATGAAGTCACCCATTTAAACATAATAGATAAGCCATTTCCATAACATGCCCTATGTTATTTAAATATATGGAATATCTATCTTAAATTATAATAAAATGTTAAGATTACCTGTGGATTAGTGTAGTGACGTCATACACGAATGGTTGTTCATTGTTGACTACACCGATAGTACTATAAAAGAGGAAACGTCAGCTTTACATGTCATTATTTTTTAAACTGCGCTACTGTGAACTGCTTCAATATGTATCAATTGCTTCCTTTGCTTCCTTTCGTAAGTGCCCATACCAGTGTGCTACCAAATCTTCCTGTAGAAATATGGTGTATTATTCTGAATCGCCTTGATCCCGCATAATTGTTGACTATCATCAGGACGTCTTCATTTTTTAATTCAATTGCTCGAGGAGATATCGCTCTTAAAAGAACGGCCGAGCATGCTACAATAGAAGAACAAAAGGAGATGTTTGCAAAATGGACCCGGCCAGCGATGTCTACCAGAGTAAGCCGTCAAGATTTTTCCAGATTGTTCGGAACAAACGTTAAGAAGTGTGTAGCTATGAAACATCAAATAGTTGGTAACAGAACCGACAAGGGACTGCTATTCAATAAACCTACAGTTTCAGGTATTGGACCCATGAAGAGGCGTACGAAAGAGCCTAGATTTAACCTCTATAGATTGTAAAACATAAATAATTGAATAAAATAAAGTTTAAAATATAGCTTTTGTTCTTACTTTTAATAAATAATGTCATAGTAAAGTATACCGTCGACGTTTACTGCAATAAATCAACTACCTGATTAAATCCCATTGTGTAGGTCCTAACATCTTCAAGCCGCAATAAATGGGTTCAGGTTCGGCTTGAAAATATAGCTATCATAATGATTTTTTTTTATTTTGGGGGTTTGTTCTCCCGAAATGTAATCTTTACTATACCGTTGATTTTTTGACTGCCATAATACCCTAATTATCCTAGCTGACCATAAAATGCCTCAAATTTGCATCTTTTCGGGCAGAGTCGGGAGTACAAAGTTTATTTACCTGTATCCCTAATTATTATACCATTTTAAGTATGTTAATTCAAAATAAATCAATATATAGATAGGCTATATTTTCAAGCTGACCCCGCACCAATTTATTGCCGTTTAAAGATATTGGGGCCAAAAAATGGGATTTAAACAGGTAATTATTGATTTATTGTAGTATAGGTTAACGGTATAATGTAAACGATAATATACATGGTGTTTCTTAATAACATGCTAATATTCAAGGAGGTTATTCTTGGGTCCATTTTCAGAAAAAAACGTCATATGTCCTAAACGTCTTTTCATGTTTTTTTTTTTACTAAATTCGTTAAGGTTAATGACTTAAATAAGTGACAAGTAGACTAGGTAGACAACTGTTTATGTTTACAAAACAAAACCTGCTTCTTACCTACTAGATCCTTTTAAATATTTGTTAAAGCCTAATTTCATGAGTGCAAATGAATGAATTTAATTTTTTTTATACGAAAACTCCGTCAAACGACAAAAATCAAGATACGGCATTTGCTCAGCAAGGAATGAAAAGTTCACAAATATTTTTTATTTGAAAACCATTCTTTCCTTCAAATATACCGTGGGCAATTCCCACACGAACGCCACTGGTCGGAATAAGAAAACATGTTATACATCATAAAATGCCTCTTGATGAATAGAAAGTGTGTACCAAATTTCACAAAAATATCTAGAGCAGCATCACAGATATTAATAAAAAAGGAGATTTTTTTTTTAAATCCCTGAATCTCAAAAGTAAAGACGTTTTGGACTTATATTCATATGAAGTTTTTTTCTGAAAATGTACCCAAGAATAACCTCCTTAAATATTAGCGTTTTAATAATAATAATGATATTTACATTTGGCACGTATCGACATAAATAATTCAGTTAACTTTTTTAATTTTCTTTATTGATGCAGCTGTTCTTATCATCAGTTACTTAGAAAATGGACCTCTAATTCATTTTACTAATATAATTTTAACTTTCTAGGGAAAGAAATCGGCAAGTATTTTATAAAAACACTATTAGTTTTGCTCCTTATCGTCCTCCGTATACTAAAACAAATTCCATGTATTAACATTTTTCTTTTTTGTGGTTGCTCTAAGAATTTTCGTAATTTGTTTGGATTTTTTGCAAAAAGTGCTTAATTTTGCTTGAGATTGTTATATCTAAAACTATCATTTATTTGGCACGAGAACGTGAAAAATTCAGCATTCTGAACTAAAACGTTTCATACTTTTTTTTCGACTACATTAAAGCAGTACCGGACCGGCAAAGGCCCGGTAAATGGTTGCAAAGATAAAAAGTCAACTGGAGAGTCACAATAATTTTGAAAATATCCGCTAACCAGCGATGTGTTGTTCCTGGCGTTACAATTATAACAACATGTCACTTTTTGATCTATTGTGTTATGCGGTTATGTTTTCTTTATTTTTAATACATTTTTACCTAGGGATTTGAGGTTTAAACAGCCTCCAGGACCAACTAGAGCAAGTAATGGAATTTCGTTAATTTTACAACAATTTTTGGCAACGGCGGATATTTAAATTTTTTTCAATTGCATTTTATAGGAAAATAATTATCTTAACCTAGCACCAAAGTTATACTAGTTCCCTATATATATATATTTGCAAATTTCCCGCCTACGGCATGTGACAGTTTTTTTTTTAGATTTTGCACCCCTTTTCCATAAGTTCAGGACTTTCCTCTTCATTTTTTTGTATAAAAGGCGGTTTTTTAATTGCAATTTTATCGTAACCCCTTCCCCCAAATAATTCATTTTAAAAAATCACGTGATTTTTTAAGTTAACTGCATCCCGTAATCTAAGCTTAATTTTGAAACAAAGAAAATACAGGTTTGTTCTATTTAAAAAAATTTACATATTTATTATATCTGAAAGGTATAGTTTTTACAACACCCTGTATAAAAAAATATCTAGTATTTTTATGAAATAAAGAGACCTATTACCTTTTCTATATTTTTTCAAATTTTTGAATCTTTATCAGCATTAGTTACAAAGAAAGCTCAAATTACCTTTGACATGTTTTTTTGTACAAAATATATGTGTGAAGGATTAAAGTTATTTGTTAAGATTAGCAAGCGATACTATTAAGCAACTCCGTTAAGTTAACTTCTCTTATTTATACTAATCAGGTAAGAAAACTACTGGCGGCGATAAGCCCCCCTCGTAAGGGGCCCGCCATGCTGGGTGCTCGTGAGGAGACCCCCCCACGCTAATTTACTTCATTGCGGTTTTTTCAACGTATAGAATAGATTATATCGAATGTAAATAATTTATTTTTATTTCAATTTGTCCCACCAGAGTAGCAACGAAGGAAATTCCAGCTCTATGGATCCGCAATTGGAACGACAAGTAGAAACCATAAGAAATTTAGTTGATAGTTATATGCGAATCGTGACAAAGACAACGAGGGATCTGATTCCCAAATCCATAATGCATATGATCATAAATAACTGCAAAGATTTCATCAACGGAGAACTGCTTGCCCATATTTATGCCAGTGGAGATCAGGTAAGATGACTTTGTAACATATTTAAACTAACTATCTACTGTACATATTTAGTTTTACTTGTGGAAAAACTCGATTTCGCCTCTTGTGATACATTTTACCATAACATCAATATCAAGGTGTTTCGGGAGGAATAATTTAATGAGGTGTTCGAGAGGTCAATTTGAGAAAAAATAATTTTTTGCTTGTAATACTTCTACAACGATTTGTGGTATGTACCATTACATAAATCTATACTTAATTTTTTTACTCAAGAAAGTCAAAATCAGGGGTGAGATTCGAAATATCATTCCTCAATATTTCCTTAAGGATAAGCGCAATAATAAGTAATAATTTATTTACTAGTTTCTTATGCTAAACTTTTTCATTTAGAATGTTTTTGATTTTGGTTTTCCGGATTCGAAAAACTTTCCACCCGTTGGATTACTTATCTGAAAGTTCTAATACCATATTTCAGTCGCAAATGATGGAGGAAGCCCCGGAAGAAGCTCAGAAACGCGAGGAAATGATGCGCATGTACCATGCCTGTAAGGAAGCGCTGCGTATTATAGGAGACGTATCCATGGCTACCGTTTCTACTCCGGTACCTCCGCCGGTCAAAAACGATTGGCTGGCCAGTGGTTTGGATAATCCACGTCTTTCGCCACCCAGTCCGGGCGGACCAAGAAAACCTACACCTCAGATGGGCACTGTGGGTTCCAGTGGTAAGTTTTGAACAATGGGCGACGTAATAACACATAAGTCGGTGTCACTATACAAGGTGTTATGGAATTGGCTTATTATATTTAAAGCAGCAAATCCTGAGATGAAAGCAAGTTGCAGAAAAATAACTATAAAGGGTGCTTTGAGTTAATAAGGGAGGAAAATAAGTCATCGGCATGAAAAGGCGCGTGCACTACTGAAATTTTGTAAACGAACTCGTATGATTAGTCGAGTGATCAGTCGTCAGCGATATTGTCAATTTTAGTTCAAATTATGGAATAAAAATGTATGATACAATTTACCGATACAGGGTATTATGGAAATGACTATATTTGCACCGGCAAATCCTGAGATGAAAATAAATTGAAGAAAAATAACCTTAAATGGCGCTTTGAATTATTGTACGAAATATACACTTTATATGAAATCTGAAATTTTACGTGGCCGCTACTGAGCACGTTCGCAATCAATAGTTTATTGAGGCGCTGTTGTCATATATTGCAACACAGAATTGTAAACGCACGTGATCAGTTTTTGGCAACAAGACGTCTTTGACCCGCGTTATCACTTCTTTTTCAAACTTTTTAGAAAAAAAATACTACAATTTCAAGGTCCATACTCTCTTACCTTCGATCTTATTTTAAAATAACCCGTTTTATAATTAAATTCCATAAAAAAATAAAACACAAAAAGTATGTTTTGCAACAGAACCAACAATAGGTAATATCACACAAATTTGTAATCACATCACAATATTTCTTATTATGAATTATTTCGCAACAGAAAAATGCTACAACTAACAAAACGTTTAAAATTCGTATACATCAAGCACGCGGAACCCTCGACAACGTCATTCCACCCCCGAGTCTCGAAACATGCTGAAGCAACGATAGTCGCGCGCGGCAGGTATCCACGCAAGGGCGAAACATACGGTGTCATCTGACGACACTGTTAGTATACTCTAATGACCCACATTGTTGCTAACTGAATCCAGATGGAACGGCGCGACAGTATGTGGGTAAAAAGGGTTTTTACCTTAGAATTTAGATATTCGATTGGTTTAAAAAAAAGTATGTATGTAGGCTTTCTCTAGGACACCCTAGGAGTCAGCCATTTAAATATAATAAGTCATTCCCATAACACTGTACATCGGAAATTATGGTCAACTTTGATTTTAAAAAAAGTGGAATCCTGAATTTTTTAATGCATTTTTGGAATTTATTATGAAAATGAAACTATTTAACCACACACAACCAGTAATACATTTTTTTTAAGGTTCATTAGGATCTCGAGCACCTCCGCCGCCACCGGCCTCGGGCCGCCCAGCTCCGGCCATTCCGAACAGGCCAGGAGGTAATGCGCCTCCCATGCTCCCAGGTCGCCCGCAGGGTCAAGCTTTACCGGCTCCCCTTATTCCTACGTAAGTATTCATGCTTGATATTAAATCTTATAAACTTTTGCCTGTGGGTTAAATAATGGTATTCTTTACTAATATATATTTATTTTCAAGCAATATGTAAATCGTATTTAATGCTGTATTAATATTAGGAATATTCAAAAATGCATGTCCAAATTAATAAGCTGTAATTTCGTTAATAATGAACCAATTTGAATAATTTTTGTTTTAACTGATAGAAACCCGATTCTAGAGGAAACAGTTTACGTCCTGGTACGTCTTCTTGTACTGGGTAGCGCATAAAATCTAGATGCACGTAAATTTCCTAAAAAATATGACATTTCACATGAGAATTTACTTTTATTTATTTTTTAAACTAACCCAATTAGAGATATATCTAGATTAAACACTGGTCCAAAACTATCTTAGGTATATAAACATTTATTTATTTTTATTTAGTGTTTTTATTTATACATATTTTAATTTTTATTCATTAAGTACTTACATCTCTAAAGACAATTTTATAATGCGGGAAAAAACTTTTTAATTATTTCTGTGCACCTCCCAAATAATTCGCAATAGATGTGTTTCCTAATTCTTAGTAAAGCCACAGGTTACTATATAAACTTGTGGATTTTATTTTCAGGAGGCGTTAAAAGCATTCTTCATTCCTCTAGGAGTGTAATGGATCTGCTTTTTAAGCGGTATACAATTATCGAAATTTAATAAAATGAATTTTATTTGTTGGATTTTTATTATCTTTCTTGTTGATATATTTACTTTTTGGTTAGCATGTATCCCTCACCATTGTAAATCTAAAATAAATGGTCTATTATGAACGATACGGAAGTTTGATAGCTTTTTGGGTCTTGCAATTCAGGAATTTATTCTTTCTTTTAACCAAAATAAATTGTGGCATACATCCAAACGGATATAATCGTTGTTAAATAATTATTTGATCGCCTTGAATCAACTTGACAGTTATTTAAGACACTTAAATTAGGACGTCAGTATTGCAGAAAGTTTTAAGGCTTTCTTTTAGGGTTGTCTTCATGAACAAGGCTTGGGGAGTTAAATGCTAATCAATTTGTTATTTTAACAGGGAAGATATGGAAGTCACAAAACATTTGTGTTCCAGCTGTATTTTCGCGTTTGTATTTAAAAACCTTAATGTAAAAATCCATCCTCGTATAACTACGCATTCATTCTATTTATTCGAATTGTTAAAATTTTGATGCATTTCTACAAGAGTTTAGGTGCTATATTACTAAATATGCTACGCTTGAACTCGTGTTAAAGTATTAAAAATATATTATATTAAAAATGTGCTATTTTCAAATGTAAAATTACTGTATAGCAACGTTCAAAGTTTATTTAACATAAGTAAAAATACCTTGTATACTTTATATAAGAATGCTATGCCACTGTGAGTCAATGAGGATAAAGCTAAATTGAGCATGAACTATTTAAATCCAGAGAATAGAGCAAAAGTTTGCGTTCTTAATATATTTTTAGAGTAAAAGTATTGTTTTGTTGTTTTTGACTACAATTTGCCACGATGAGTCTTTAAATAAATGACTTGTTAATTGAGATTATTGTGAGTGTTGTTTCCGCAAGCAATTTTGTAGATGTTGCTCTATTAGCTTACAATGGCAAAATATTCTTTAATCTTAAGCTTCAGGGTCTTGACGAAAGACTCTGTTTGACTAAGAATTGTCTTATCTGGTCTTTGACAGTCGAGCGCAAGGTCTAGGAGGTGTGCAGATCCCGCAGCAAGTGCAGATGGCCGTAGGCCGAGCAGTTACCCAAGCTGCAGTCAGCGAGCTTAGTAATGCCTTCAAGTTTAAGTAAATATTTATTTTTTTTTTATTTTGCCTATTGTGATTGTGTTTAACGTGTGTCGCAGTTTACTAATATCTCGTTCAAGCTTTAATGTTTTATTGGTTGAGAAAATCTTGAAACTTTAAACTTCCTACGATCGTAGAGTGAATAATTTATAGCGACCCCTACCCATCATTTTATCCGGCTGTAATACGAGCGATCTAAGATTAGTTACACATATTAAATTTGAGAAGGTGTGCAGTATTCTTATACTCAGTATTACTATAGTCGAAATATTTGGATCTTTTAAATGTGTCGAATATACAGGGTGTTACAAATTCGGCCTCCGCCATGGGGATTTCTGGAACGGTCGAAGTCGATTAAATTGGGGCAAAGTTGCGTAATAATGGGCTCAATAATATGCCGCAAAAAATCAAAGGGGCTTACGAAATATTTGGAAAAAATATAAAATTTTGATTTGAAGTAACAAAACGTCGGAAAACCAGTAAGTGTTGTATACCACTGAACGTACATTTTGATCCTCTTTCATAATTTAAACAAAAAGATCCAGGCCCGTATTTAAAAACATTAAGTTGATGATTGTGACCCAAAGACGAAACCTCGCATTAATGAACTGATGATGCGATCTTCTGGAGAAGAAAAAGTAGCAATGAGAAAGTGAAATTTATTTTTGGACGTCTGGTCGAACAAAGCCAGGAAGAAATAAAAACGGAAACTCTAAATTTTAGACTTTTCCAAACATTTTGAAAGCCCCTGTATTTATTCTTTTTGCGGCATATTGTTGGGCACATAATTACACAACTTTGCCCGAATTTAACCGACTTCCTATCTCTTACCGTTTCCGAAATCCCAATGGTGAAGGCCGAATTTGTAACAACCTGTATTTAACCTCATTGATCTAGAAAGTCAAACTTCGGGTAAGAATTTAAGTGGAAGGAATTTGTCGATTATTTCACCTTGTATTTTAACTTTTTAAAATAATATCAGACTTTTACTGCTTTTTTCTAAACCTTCCTTCATGTCGAATATAAATTGGTGAAAACTCAGGTGTGGAATTTCTGCACTCAAATATATTTGATTAAATTGAATATAAATGGCCGTGGCTAATGTCCCGACAACACGAGAAAATATTACCAATATGTCCTGATCTTAGTGAACTGCACTGATCTCAAGTGTTATACTGGGTTTTTTTGTAACTTTACCAATTTTATTGCGACATATAAACTAATTATTAGGGCTAACTGTATGTTAGTCTAAATTGTTTTATGTTGGTAATCTAGGTACATATTAGATTTGCTCCTATAATCAGGCTAATTAGCCATAAAATACATATCTATGGATTTCAAATATATTTAATTCACGTCAAAAATATGTACCAAAGGATTTTTGTTCCCTGTAAATTTTGCCTTTATATTGCTGGTAGTCTTAATAATATTTTTCAAGAAATTCATTGATTTTTTTTATATCTTTCGTCGTGGTAATTTTAAATATAGTTAAACATCATTGAATTCATGCATAATAAATATCTAGAACTACATTCCCAGTCAAAATAATAGTTTCACGCAATATTTAGACGAATTTTGATTGTGAATAATTTGTCTTGTTCTAAGTCAGATTTTTATTATTATTTTTTATATCGTAGATAAATTTATCGAAAATTTCGCACATGTGTGGGATTTTAAGCAAGTTGAGAATATGTCCGTAATATACAGGTTGAAACAAGAACGGGGTTTTGACTCAAACTTTAAAACACTCTGTAGAGTTATGGAGACGTCAAACTTTTTATTTTGTTATTTAATTA
This sequence comes from Barypeithes pellucidus, assembly GCA_963991005.1. NCBI lineage: Eukaryota > Metazoa > Arthropoda > Insecta > Coleoptera > Curculionidae > Barypeithes > Barypeithes pellucidus. The sequence goes on from OZ022559.1 coordinate 25,548,380, forward strand.
TGACATCATTTTCATTTTTGGTTCATTTCAATACTTTAATTTTTTGTAACAGATACGATTTTTTAAAGGAAACAGAAACGAACTTGTTTCAGAAAATTGTATTAATTTCCAAACATAACAAAAACTTAAACCTAAAATTGCGACAATGGCGTGAATTAAATGAAAACAAACTTAAAAGATAACAGCGACCTCAGTAACGGGTGTTTCCCCTACAAGCACGAATGACAGCTAAAATACGCCTTGGCATACCCATAAACAAATAATATAAAAAGGGAGACGAAACATTCCATTCATAAAACACGAGGCGGATTTACTTACAATCATGCACAGTTTTAAAAATGGCAACGCTGTAATAAGGTACGCGTTTAGATAATTTCGATCTAACATTAGTCGTAAATAGGAAATCGTTGTAGGTGTTTTTTACAGAAATTCAGATAATATAAAGAAAAGATCCATATTTTTGCCATATTTACTTAAAATATAGAATTATCTCCACCATTGTTCTCACTTACCGACGAAATAGTAAACCGGGCTTAGAATAGTCGAATTTCTTACACGCCACGCACTGACGAACCATTGTAGCTAGCTAATAAATAGCTCTAAATAGTTTTAGTTCGAAAAAACACTAAAAATTAATTCATAAACACAATTAGATCACAAACAATCACAAAGGCAGCAGCGAATAAGCGCTAACAACACCGCCGAGGAGAAACGAATGAGAATAGTAAATTTCAGGGTCATACCTTCAATAAGGTTCCTTTCGTATTCTTCAACACGCTGCACTGACCCAAATTTGCAGGACCAGCTATCAGAAATCGTATTTTTTGCACAGTGTATCGCAGATATGTTCTATTGGGTTTAAGTCGGGGCTACGTGGGGGGCGAATTCATTTTTTCGGATTTCGGAAATACTGGTTAGCAATTCTTACAACAAGTGGTCGAGCATACTCTCGCTTCAGCATAAGGAACAACCTGTGGCTTTAAACCATCTCTGATGTACCTATCCGCTGTCATCACTTTAGTTCTTTTTCTATGAGAAAATAAATGGAAACTGTAATGTTTCATTAAAACAATCGTATCTGCTACAAATATTAAAGTATTGAAATGAACCAAAAACGAAAATGTTAAGGATAGATGTCACTTGATAATTAAAATACAAAATAAAAAGTTTAACATCTCCATCACTCCACAGTTGTAAAGTTTGAGTTAAAAAACACTTTTTGCTTAAACCTGTATATTATGGGCAAATCTTAACTTTCTTAAAATCTCACATATTTGCGAGATTTTCGATAAATTTACCTGCAATGTTAAAAAAAGAATAGTAAAAATCGGACTTAAATTAAGACAATGATTCACGATCAAATCCGTCTAAATATTGCGTAGATCGATTATTTTGACTGTGAGTGTAGCACTACAAAAATAGTTTATTTTCTGATTATTCTAAGACAGTTACCTGCAGAAGAAAAGTCTAGCTAAATCGAACCTTTCTAGCAAAAGATCATGTTACGCAAAAAAGCCTTAGGATTTATTCCATATTTAACATTCCAGCGTTTGTTCCTAACACGGTACAGTGTTATCGCTTATCGCATTAATACTAATTATAATCATTAAACGAGAATGTGCAGTAGATCAGTGGTCTACAAACGCCGGTTTCACCGGTCCGCGAAAATAATTTTTGCATGAAACGAAACTACTCACTTTAATTTTAAGTACTTTTTGCGACATATCTTTTGATCCGCTTAATGGATTTTGATAGACTTTTCACTGGCGGGTAGCCCCACTATTTAGCTACACATTGACGTAGCAAAGTGTAATTTTTCCGTTCATTTAATTCAATATACGGGATAAAACAAAAAGTAGTGTTTTTTTTTCTAAAATTTAAATTGCGACACGGGAGTTTTCAGGTATATCTAAGTACTTACATACTCACGAGAGTAAGGGTTAGTCTGTTTTCTACATTTTCCTTCGTTGTTTGTCATTTTATAAATTTTGTAAATAACTGATTATTATCAGGAATTTCCTTAAAATTGAAAAAAAATTTCTTACCTCCGCCAATTCCGTAATATTCCAAGGTTTTTCTTACTTTAATTGGAGTAATAGGCATCTAACTTCTTATAAAACAATTCTAAATGCTTCAACATTTCATTTTAAAAAAAAAAATACTACACAGATGTTAACAACAATTACAGCGTTCGCCTAAAACCGGCAAACAGGGTAACTTAAATCATTTAGTTAAGTACAGCGTTTGACTGACAGAATTCCGTCATTACAGGGACTGCCTGATACTCTTAGGCAAACGGTGTACCAAACGTAGAGTTACACTATTTGCCGGCAATACGTGAAATGACTAGGCATTTCTGGGAAAGACGGATTTCACTAATTGTCGCCGACATATACATACTTATGAGTGGGTAGGTTACATAAAATGTAATGTTCTGGAAAAAGCGAAGTAACTTAAAAAAAGGCAAATAAAGAAAATGTAGAGAAAAGATTAATCTTTACTCTCGTGAGTATGTGAGTACGTAGATATACCTGCAACCCTCCTGTCGCAGTTTAAATCGTAGTAAAAAAATATGACTTTTTATTTTATCCCGTATATTAACGGAAAAATGCTTTGCTACGCCAATGAGTACCTAACTAGTGAGGTTACGCGCCTGTGAAATGCTTATCAAAAACCCGTTAAGCTGATCAAACTATGTGATGTGACAAAAAGTACTTAAAATTACAGTGAGTCGTTTCGTAGAATAAAGTTTCAATTTTATCCTCTAGTGTGAACGGTCCGCAAAAAAATATTAATTATATACCGGTCCGTCGGAATAATAGGTTGGAGACCACTGCAGTAGATGATGTGCATTAACAAAATGTTCTTCCGTGTAGACGCCCATTCTTATCTAAATGTCTGTAACCGCAACATACTCTAGATTAACTAACTAATATGTTTATTCGTAGCCTAAACGTTTCTCGCACACAGTTTAAATTTTTTGCATATCTTAGAACGCTAATGTGTAGTATTCTCGTGTCTTAATGAATAAAAATCTAGTTCATGAAACTATAAAGGTAGATTTAATCATAACATAGGATCAGTCAATTATTGACGTTTTCTCTTACGAGTACCTTATTAAGGTAACTTAAGTAAGTTGTTATGCAATATTTAAGTAAATATACTCACAAGTCTCTGGAAATCAGAATTTTATCGCTCAGATGCATAAATTATGAAAAACTATATAGCTGTAGGTTTAGATTAATCGGATCTACTATTTATTTATACCTATATTTATCAAATATACATATTCGTTTTCGCAATATAGTGTATTTTTTTTATTTACCAAAAATATTTCATTCTCTTCACCAATGCCTTAAGATTACGAAATTAAATGTTTAAAAAATATCGTCATGAAACTGCAAAACCATAATATTGTTGTATGCTTAAATATTGTAATATTGCATTGTTGGTAATTATTCAATGTTATTAAAATAAAAGTTTATTGTAATTTATATTGTAACAGATATTGTAGATATTTAATTAAAAAAAGCAGTTTTTTAATGTCAGTTCGAAACGGTTCACCCTGATATTTGCGTTTTTCGGGTTTGTTCGTTTTTTATTGATATTTCAAAATTAATATGTGTGCTTTATATGTAATTGCACACGTTATACAATGTAGTTATGTGTAAATATAGAGATACAAATTAGATCTACTTTTATTTTCCCTACTAACATTTCCTGTTGCTTCCCAAGTTTGTTATGGTGTTGGTTTCTTGAGCTGCTTGTATCTTTTCGTCGTCCCGTTTACATGTACCCAAATCTTGAACAATGAATTGGTTCGAATGTTAAAACTTACGAGAATTTTGCACTTATTTAAGGGAGGGCGAAATCAATATTATCCCCAGATTTTTATAATGTTGTTGAAACTTTTGGCAACGTACAAAAAATAGTTTTAATATTTTGCATTAATCGTGTTGAAAACCTAATATAAAATTCGAATCTATCTTCTTTCTCACCTTTCAAAAAAGAAGGAAAGCATTTTTAAAAATTTAAGAGCATTCATTAAAAAGTGTTTCAAAAATAGTTTTGACCTAACTTTATTGTTTTATTTTTTTTTAGTTTAGTTTAAAAATCCCCCATATAATAATACACTACTCCAATTAATTACCGAATATTGAAAAATTTACGTCCTAATTAATAAACTGTTATTTCGTTACTAATGAACCAATTTTAATAATTTTTGTTTTAACTGATGAGAAAACATATTCTAGAGTTTAGGGCAGACTAGTTTACGTCCTGATACATTTAATTGTAGAGGGTAGCGAATAAAATCTAGATGCATGTTAATTTCTTAAAATTTAAATTTGACATATCTAACATAAAAATTGAATTGTATTTATTTTCTAAACTAAACCAATTTTGGTTAGACACTGACCGAAAAATATCGCCATAGGCACTTGAGGTAACAATAAAATTACCATTTAAATACGTTATATTGTCAAAAAATCGTTTCGTATAGACTTAATGCGACAATTTATAACTTTAAGGTTTTGCCAAATAAAAATCATTTCAACACTATAATACAGAGTTCTAAGCAATTATCTATTCATGTACTAAACATTAAAAATACAAAATCATTAGATACATAAGCCATATCTTGCCGTTTGCATTTTTAATGTTAAGTAAATGAATAGATAGTTGTGTAGCACTATGTATTATAGATTATAAGTGTTATTTTTATTTAGCAAATGCGATAAAATGTCACATTGATTCTTTACAAAATGTCTTTTCGACCACATAATATATTTAGAAGAAATGGTAATTTTTTTGTTACCTCGAGTGGCATAGCGATACTTTTGGGCCAATATATAACCCATATATACTATATCTAATTGGTTTGGATAAAAAAATGAATTACATTTTTATATAAGATATGTCAAATTTAAATATTAGGAAATGTACAGATGGTCCCCGTTCTCACTCCATTAGTTTCATACAATTTTTGCGGGTTTGTCCCGCCCCGCCCCTATCGAGACATTAACCTAATGGTCAGTAGGTATATGGTACTGGCTCGTGGAAACAAATCCCTGAAAACTACCATGCGGACGCGTAAAAGTAACGGATCGCAACAATGCAAGTTCCTAATTACTTATTTTTGAAGGCTAAACCTTTAAAATAATTTTATAATTAAGATAATTATTTCATTCACATAACACAACGGTATCATATAATATTTTTAAATTATTTATAGTCTTTGGTGTTCAATTAGGGGAATACTTTCACTTTAATGGTTGCTTTATTTATTTACAGTTAATGCATGAAGGAAAATAACAGTTGTTTGGCTTATATACTAATGTTACAAGTATCATACCGGGGGTGCGTTCGGTTAGGACACATCGGTTATCCCACGCAAATTGTCAGATGATTAAATATTAGATCCTCTATACATTTTAGCCCAAAAACTTCCTAGTAATTTAAGAGTTATTTAACAAAATGTATTTTGAAAATGATAAACTACGGACCTGAGGACACAAATAAATAAATGATTAAAAATTTGTCAAAGCCATTTTATGTCGATGTTAATATTATTTTATGTTATAGATACTTACTATTTTCGCCGCAGTACCATTTAATCATTGTAACTTTTCCTCAACTCCTCAAATATTGACGAGCGTAAACTAAAAGTGACTGGTATTTTCATTTTAACCTGAATTAAAATTAAACAGCATCGCACTCCAGATTTCCAATTTTTTTTTTAAATAAATACGAAAGCGAATATTTGAACACCTCGAAATTTATATGGGAAATCCTGTTCGGATGCACCACCCTGTATACTTACAATAAACAATCAACCAGAATTTAACAATTAATGGTTTCGCGGTTAGAATTTTTCTATTCATGAATTAGTCACAATGGTATTTTGGCACATTCTCTGTTTTATGTCTTCGGACTAGATAAATGGCCAATGTTTTTATATTTTTAACAGTGTAAAACGAAAGATAGTATACTATGATGTCAATAACCATGAAGACAAAGAAAATAATTAGTTTTGTCCTGTTTTATTCGTTTATAGTTACAGTAGTGCCACGCAGTATAATTACTTAAACAATCTCGAACAATTTTGGTATAGGGAATTCAACTGATTTTAAGAACTAGGTAACTCGAAAATAACCGAAGGAAATATGTCTGCTTTCTCATCTAATTTTTACATTTATCAATAGATGTCTCTCGTCTATGTTTAAAGTTACCGACTTTATGCAATTATATTTATTACCATTGGCGTAACTAGAATGATTTTGTGAGGGGGGGGGGGGGCACTAATCTAGTAGGATTGTAATGGCAAGTGTCACTATGACGTATGCATGGCTTCGAACTTCGGAAATACAGGGGTGGGCATAGCCCACAAACCCGAACAAACCCCCCGCCCTAGTTACGCCTATGTTTATTAAGGTTTTATAAATAAAGTCGGATATAGTCGATTCATTTTCCCAATTCAGTAGACAAATACACGCGACGAGCACGTGAATAGCACACAGGGTCGCATTAAGAACAATATAACAGTACAATTGCAAAATAGCTACGACCCTGTAAAAATGCAGCGCGTCGGAAGTTTTATCGGCGATTGACCAATAGCAATAAGTTTATGCATCGAGCACGTGGCTATCACGCGCTGTTGTTTGTTTATGTTCCTGAATTTCTAGTTACCTATAGTTCTTACGTACTTATATTTACAGAAGCCCTAACAAAAAAGTTGTTGAAACTATTTTGGACTTAGAAGAGCTAATTCGTTTGTAATAATTTTAATTTCAGCCGACCCGGACCAAATCTCCCACCCAGAATACCTGACAGGCCATATCCAGGAAGACCAAACTAAATGTGGTTCTAGTCAAAAACTGTTAGGTTAGTTAGTAAAAGGGGACCAATAAGCTGCAAGACAATTAATTGCGAATTAATAAGTGACTTTTTACACTCCTAGCAGTGTAGTTTACTGTGATTGTACAAGTGCTTTTTCTAATAGGAACTTTGATTTTTTTTAAACGACACTACACGAACTTGTAAATTCGCAAGGAGGTGAATTTAGAAAACTAGTCTTTGATAAATAGTATTAATATGTTTTTAGGTTGCATTGATTGTATTTATGTATATATGTATAATTATTTTAATAAAAGTATATTTTTTAAACAAAAGTATTTTCTAAATAATTAATATATACTTATTACCGAAACATGCAATTGACATACCAAGAATGGTAAGACGCCTACTGTACACATTTTGTACTTCGAAAGAGTATGTAATAGGCTTACCACTTGAGTTGTGTACTATACTTTTGCTATGACTTCATTTTTGATACATATTCCATTCCATAAATTTTTGATAGGCCTTTTCATATCTATCCTTTGATTTTTGCGGCAGAATATTCTCTACAGCAGAAGCAACCTGAAGAATAATTTCCGGTGGCGTTGCACTTATTTCAATATCGGAGTTGCTGATATTGTTAGGTATACAGAGGATACTAAAAAATGTTGTTTGAATTTGAACTTCAAATCTCAAATAATGACAATGTCACTGACAATGACAATAAATGGCGCTTTGAATTAATAAACAGGATAAACCACCTTATGACAAACTCGAAAAACCCCGATGGTAGCCACCGGCCCGAGATGTGCACGAACAATTGTGGTAGGTCAAGTCTCGAAAGATGTCGGTGAATGTTTTAACACTTTTTCATTCCCGTCATGTGTTTTTGAACAATTTCAAATGACGGTGAAAAATGTATGTTTTGCAACAAAACCAATAGTAATATCACACAAATTTTAAAATCACATCATCAGTGAGGCCCCTTTTTTTTGATCATCAAAATATTTTTGAGTACAAAACCTTATCCTTTAGAAAATACTATATACGGCCTTGTGTCCGCAATTTTTTTGTTTTGGTACGCCACTTTTTGTGACTAGTCTGATGGTTAATTCTACATGAAAACTCTTGCGTCTTTCGTGAGACAATGCCCTTGCTGAAACCACTAGTTTTAGATTAACCTAGACAACAACATTGTCAGCGATTATCTATCCAATTAAAAACTTTACGTACGACATTCCTATAGAGGTTTTAGAATTTTATGAATTCATAAGATGGTTAAAATTTAAAAAACACTAATGGTATTTAATATGTTTTATTAACATAGGGCACATTGAAATTTTAATATTTTTTTTTTAATTCTCGGCGTCCAGCAGCGGTGGTAACTCGTGGGGGGTAATGGTGGGGAATTTTACCTAGTAATTAATTCGATTTAAAATAAAGGGTAAAATGAATTTGCAACATATATACGCCCTAAGAAAATTACCTTGTTTTTAATATTACTTTATTTAAGAATTAAGTAGTGACTGCAGTTTTGTAATACTACTACATCATCAAATACTTATAAACTATGGTGTATGTTTTACTCGAAAATAAAAATGAATAATAATATAATTAAAACTTATATATTTAATATACACAAAAAATGTGTTACATAACATGGATAATTTTTCTAAGGTGACTCAAAAGTGTAATGCACTTTTCCTTCTTGTGGTATCTGAGGCGGTGTCACTGCAGGAAACATTTTAATGCAATCACCTAATTTGTACAGAGTATAAAAGCCTCCCATCGCGCCAAAAAATTGAAGCCACAAAATCCACATAGGTTGGTGCAATCTTTGATTAACATTGTACCTATCTTCTCTGATGAGGTCAAAATCGCGATGCAACTGAAAAAGAAGTTATTAAGCCGGCCGCATTAAAATTAGTAAATTTTCCTTATTCGGTTTCCGAATTCGTTTTCAGATTCGGACAACCCCCTATGCCACGCACACGTTCGTTTTCTTTCCGTACGGAATCTGTTCATAACGTTCGTTCCGGAAGCCTCGGGTTGCGTTAGTTAGAAATTTCGGTTCGGAAAAAATTGAATTCGTTTTTCCGAAAACAAGATTACCAACGATTTTTACGGTAGATCTATGCTTTGGGGATTGGGTATAGCTTCATAATAATGCATTAGAGTATCTTCAAATCTATAACCATATCTTTTGCGTACAAAGTACACAAATTGCCTTTGTGACTAATATAGCAAAATCGTCCGGAATGGTCATATACATAATAGTATAGAAAATTGATGTGCGCAAGAATTCGTCATCCATGCTTCTGGAAACAGCGCGGTTGTACGCCCATTTAACCGGTTTTTCGAACAAACCGAACGTGAGCGGAATGTGTTCACGGAATTCCGTTTTCGTTTTCCGAATTCGGAATCCGAATAACGCACCCACCTATATCTATGGATTGATAGTCAAACTCTAAAAGCAAAAGTGGCAAACTTATGGCCTCGCGCATGTAAACAAAGCTGATTGTCAGATGTCATGCGCAATGCCGACTGATAAACTATTGACCTTAACCGGTGAACAGGACCGTACTTCGCCCTTAATGAAAATGATTACAAGGCAATATTTTGGCACATCAAGACCTTCTTTACTGGGCAATAAACAATTTCTCGCATAAAAGAAGGCCTTGTGGCCATCACTGAAACACCACTTTTAGAATTAATTTTCATATTCTGGACGATCGTCATTGGTTTCACTCACAAAATTTAACTTTTTACTGCGGATCCCATAAGTTGTATGTATCCATAGTTATAGTATTTGCAACGAATCCTCAAGCTTTTTCGACAGTTGACATCATTAATATGTCATCGATCAGCTGTTTGGGGACTTAACCAAATACCCCAGTTTTATAGGAACCGTATTGAGCCTGTTTTGTTTTTATATTTTTCGAGTTTGATTAGTGCTAATACGTTTAAAAGTGTATTTCCGTCGTTTTAGAAGTGTTTATTTGTGTTGAAAACTTTGATTAATTACATATTGAGTTGTTTGTGTATCTGGTAAACCACAGTAAGTACTTGTCACATTATGAAAAATTTATAGGTTAATATTTTCATTTATCTGTTTTTAGGCGAAAATAATAATTATGGAGCATAATTATTGTCTGCCTTCTACCTCAGCTGATGCCACCGTTAGAGAAACTAAGGTGAATTTTAATATTAATAAAAAAAATTCTAGATGTTTCATTTCTTTCTGATCGAGTTGAGATTTGTTTCAGTTAAATGTCAGGTAATACTTTTGTGTGGCGACTTGAATGTAGACAGTTTGGTTAGCTGGGAAAGTAGAAAATATCTGCACATTTTTTTGCAGAGAATACTAAATATATTGTTTATTAAAGTGGATGTTGAAATTTCAGTTCTTGGCACGAGTGGTTGCACAATAAGATTCCACATAAAAAATGTCGAATGGTTTTTAAGTCTTAAGTCTTTTTACAGATATTGTTAAGTCCATGTGTAGACACACTGTATAAAGTTTACAGTAGGTAAAGATGGACATGCATGTAGATGCGTACTTCCTATCTTTTTGTGAAGATAGAGGTACCTACTAGACATGTAATTATAAAATAATGACTTTATTTTATATATTTGAATAAATAAATAACAAAAAAATACAATGTGTTGTGTTTTATTCCCTATAATAAATAATAAAAGATGTATTTAAAAATATAAATAGACTCGTTTCATTTTTAAAATAAACGTACGTACTATTGTAGTACGGTCCTGGAAGGTCCTGGAATGTCATACAAACCTAGGCAAAATAAATAACTAGAAATAAGCAGGCAAGTCATTAATGTCACGTGACACTTGACATATCTGGCGCGAGGATTCGCTGCAACCACTATATTAGGTCGGTGGGAAAACGAATGTATGCGGTCGGGCCTTAAGTTGAAATTTTATTTTAGACATTTTTATTAATTAATATACATATAATGAGTTTTAAGTATTGTTCTTTATTACGCAATTGAAATAACTTGTTTTTTCTTTAAATAATTAATATATCAAATAAAAGCTAATAATATTCAAAAATAAGTTTGCCTATTTAAGTGTTTGATAGATAAAAATAACCATTAATAAAAATAGGGAATTTCTGTCGGGCGAGTTTGACTAGTAAATAATCTCTATCTGTATACCAAGGAGGAAAACTATGCAACGTCTAATATTTTCAAGTCCTTCAGGTTTGATTACTGTTGCTATAGTGTATGTTTGAATGAAAAATTAGTTATTTATACAATCTGTTCGGAATAACGAATTTCTGTGTAATGTGTGCCTGCACAAGTTAGTGGTCTGTTACCGAAAGTCAAATTGAGCAATAAAATTCTTGTAATGCCAAAAAGATTCTAATAAATTGAATTACACCAGTCCAACAGGAAGGTCTATTTCGGGCGCCATATTTGGAAAATCAAGAAATGAGTTAATTCGTCTGCCATAACAAAATATAAAAATATAGATGATGACTCCAATAATACCACATTTAATATTTTAAAAATGTTATCTGAAATAATTAAAATGCATATAGGGTACAAACTAATGAAGAACTTTGACTTTCTGCCAAAAAATTAATTTTTAGGATTTCTTTTATCTGCTAAAAAGCCTATTGTTTTTCACTACAGAACCAATGATCACAATGATGTGAACATGCCAAGAGTAACATTAGTGAAGAAAAATTATTACTTTTAAAAATGTTGAAATTAGGTACATTTCTTTTTGTCTATGAAACCCAAATACTTACTGGCTCATTGAAATTTCTCCTTAATTCAGGGTTATCCCAGGGGTAAAACGGGTCCTTATTCTCAGCAGATAAAGCAGGAAATTGAGGGTAGTCACCTGCACCGTTTCCATCATCTGGGTAAGGCTCATACTCTGCTAGGGGAATACCATATTTAGCAGCAGCAGCTGCACGCTCTTCATCTGTTTTAGGATATGGACCTGGCTTATAGTCCTTATTCCAATCTAAAAAAATATAGACAAGTAAGAACCTAGGGCATCAGACAAAATAAATGTTTTTTTAGGATAAGTCAAATCTTAAATGCATTGTTTTGGAAAAATTTTTGTAGAGTATAAAGAATTTCTTAATTTCACAATTTGAAAAAATCAATAATTAATTAAAAATATATTCATTTTGAAAAGCATTGATTATAAAGTTGCTAACTTTATAATATAATAATAATAATCTTTATTTTCTAATAAAACAGGTTCCAATTCTAAGACAGTATGAAAAACAATTGTAGGAGAAAAACTATGAGAAACAGTTTCAATCGTTAGTCGTAACTGACGTTGGCGTACACATATAACATTTCGATTTTTGTAGGGTAGTTAAACGAGCACCCTACCCAAGTACATATGAAGGAAGTGACACTCTCATAAATAATTAGGTCATGAAGTATAAACATTTTTAAAGACTGAAACAATAGTTTGCAGTGGGCTATTTCATTGGTCTTAAAAATGATCCCAACAGCTTTCTTGTGCATTAAAAATATAACGTTAAGCATACCAGCAGTTGCACAGTCACCTGATCAGTTAATTATTATTGAAAAGCTTAAGAGCCTTCATAGATAGCTGCTTTAATTAAGGCATTATAAATTTTCAAAATAGCATCGGTATAATTGGTGTAGTCTTTTAGTATTAGTTTTATAATGGTCATTCTGTTCGCTCGGTTCTCAATTAAATTTAGTCAAAATCTTAACTCAAAATTTGGAAAATAAATTCTCGTTAGAGGAAATTAATGTATAAAAAATTTACTGTTAATATGCAGCCTTGTATTGGCAAATGATCACCATAATTACATAATCTACATAACATACCGACAGTTTAACAATATTTATATTACAGTACTTACGGTTTCTTACAGCAATAAGAGACGGAGTTGTATTTTTTAGCCAGATTCGTGTTAAATTCCCCGACTGAACAAGTGAGTTCATTTTTATTGAGAAAATGGAACGTTGATTTCGCTTCTCAAATCCATAAATATTTGATCGACTTTGACTGACAGATTAAAAAGAGGTTATGTCAAAGTCAGTTGAGTTGACACTTGACTAGAAATCCATTTTTTATTCTGTGGTCGAGTCGTTTTACATTCTGCCGTGATTACTGCTCGCAGAGACAAGAGTACAAAATTTGGTTGGACGATAGAACGAGAAACTAGAGCTTTTCCTTTTAAGAGAAGTTCCAGACAAAGGGCGGTGAGCAACCAGTCTCAATCTATTTTTCTGTCCTACACGAATATATGTTTTGATAAAAGATTTTGTAGGAAAAATAGTGGTGTTTTACTAGTTTGTAATATCTTTGTGTTTTACAAAGGCGTAAAACTATTCGATTATTTTTGTTGAGGCAAAGTTTTAATGGAAAACGTCTAATATTGGCGTTTCATCTAAAGAAATCTCTTTTGGTCCGAGTTAAGGAGAAGGAGCAACTACCCATAAATAACACCGAAAGAACATTTCTCAGTGGATAGAACGAAAAGAAAATATTATTGTATTGAAAATACAATTTATCTATAGTATATTTTATTGGATAGTGATGTACAATACAAATACAATCAAGACTAGTTAGTGTTCCTATCTTCAAGGCCAACTAAATAGCTAATTTGAATTGGTGGAAAAATTAATAGAAGCAATACAGATTTTAAAACTATGTCAGAATATGATAAATTTAAACCTGGCAAATTGAAGTTGAAAGGAGAAAAAAGCAAGTGAGCAAAAGTGGTTCTAATTTGTGGGGTCATTTATTATACATTTTATCAGAAGAAACATCCCATTCAGGGAGGTATAGATTAAGTCTTTTCGCTCCTGGGCACTACCACCATAACAACAGTGGTAGTGCTCTGGATGATCAGAACCATTTCGCCCTCTCCCTTTAATTTTTAATATGAAAATACTTGAAATAGAACTAATAGTTTTTTCTTATTAAATACAAGGCTATGCTTGTGGTTAATACTGATACAAGACCATAGGACAACAATAGGACACAGGGCTGCCAGACCAGTTAATTATTCTTAATTATAAAATTTTATTCTCTTTTTGCCCCCTTTGACTTTTCGCCCCATCCCGCCCTGATGTCATTGCCCAATGCAATTTAAGCAGCTCACTAATTGTCCTCCCTTTTATATCATATTGTGCTGACAGTTTTCTACTAGATTTTTACAGGAAAACATGCACAAGAAAGAGTACCGATCAAAAATTATGATGGGATGATTTTGTAGGATTTAACAAGAATTAAATTATCAAATACTAGATGTGACAAAACAGAAGATATTATTACTTATTGATTGCACGTAAAAATACCATACACTTTTAATGAAAACCAAAAAAATCACAAAATTAAAAAAAAAACATCAAAAGAACACATTATTTATTTTTAGATCAAAAAAGAGAAAACACAAAGACAAAGCTAATGAGCAAGATGCACCTCGGGTAGACTTGGATACAGTTAATCATGGTAATTGGTGGAAAATAACAAAAATTGAGGAGATAACTGGAGCTGTTGCGGTTGAATTCGGAAGCAATGTATATGTTAAAGCTCTAGACAATGGTAACATGTTTTTTGAAACACCCTGTATACATTTTTTGTTGAAAAATGGTAAAAAGAGGCTGACCGCCTGGCAGGGTCGAAAAAGAAATATTATTTACTCTGTAATTTTCGCCCTCCACTGAACTCCTCCTTACCATATTTATTGCTACTTGATTGTTGTATAATGTTCCTACGTCAGTCATCAACACTGTAAAAATGTTTATTATGTATTATTATAGTGTTCATTAGGTACACAATATTTTAGCATTATATAAATATTTATGCAATGTTTTAGGACTATTTGACTTGGGTGCTCCACACAATGAAGGAGAAGGACCATCTCCTGAAGAAATTTTGACTGGTGTGTTTATTAGTGAAAGAAAGGTTGCTTTTAAATCTGGGTACGACAAATATTTGCGTGTTGACAAAGATGGGATCGTCACAGGGCGTTCTGACGCTATCGGACCTATGGAACAATGGGAACCCGTCTTTGAGGTTTGTTAATTCGGTTAAATCACATTTTCGTTATTTATTATTAAAATTACAATACCCCCTTTTCAAAGAAAGAGGTTTGGTTTTACTGAAATTGTCTTTCATTATTTTATGAGCTGTTGTTTTTCCAAGATATAACAAGAGTTGTTTATAGTTTTTATTTTCTTGATTTTGTTTGATCTAAAAAGTCATAAATTACATAAAATACTCGAAATGGGGCTATGTTTCTGTGTTATATAGGGTGTGCTACAAAATTTGGTAATATGAGTTCTGTCTTATTCTAAGGTATTTCTTGAAAAGCTTACTAGGTTGTGCCAAAAAAATTTTTAAATTATTGATTTATTGTTTAGTCAGAAAGCTTATTCATTTTTAAATTAAACCATACAATTTCGCAGCTATTGTGCCTTAAAGTGTTCAACAATGGCTGTTCCCATGGAAAGTAAACCAATTATTAACTTACAGTTAAATCATTTACCATTACCACCATATTCTCCAGAATTCAACCCAATCATAATTAGCAGTACGCCTTGGAAGTATCATGAACTCATTCAAAGTCACGGTCATCCCACTAGATATAGTAGATTTCCTTTTAATCAGTAGTCAAATTTGCGTCACTGCGCGCGCCAGACGACTTTGGGACAGCTTGATCCCTTTCCTTGTGTTATTTGTATCATGACCCCTATCGGCGCCTCTGGTGTCAACCAGCGTTTATGATTTCCTAGTTTTGTGTTCTTATAGGCATACATGAATTGCTCCCTCACAAAAAAATCTTATCTAATTGTGAAATGGTTTAATTTAATATGTATTTAAATGTATGAAAACGCCATTAGGCTCTTACAAATAATTCATAGTAAAATTCTAAAAATAATTTATAAGAAAGACCACCTTGACCCTACAAACTTGCTATATAATGAGACGACCGTGAGTTTGAGAGTTCTGTTCTTCAACTCAGTGGGTTGCTATATTCATAAACACCGCAACATAGCTTGCTGCGTCACATTGTCAAAACACCCGCGGTCAGACTGGTCAGCCTTTGCAGGTTCCAAAATGCCATAGCGAATTCCATAGACGATCAATTAACATCATGGGTCCGGAAATATACAACTTGTTACCACCTGATGTAAAAAATGTTGTAAAGCCAAAACTGTAAAGGCCGAAAGCATTCGTTTAGATAAATCTGATTCTGTTTAAGAAAATCAAGTTCTTCTTAGCATTAGTAAATAAATTTGTTTTTTAAGATAGTACAATATAAGCTATAAATTAATATATATAGTCTTTGCCGCGAACCCTCAAGCTTTTTCGACAGTTGACATCAGAAATATGTCATCGATCAGCTGTTTGGGGTCTTAATCAAATACCCCAGTTTTATATGAACCGCATTGAGCGTGTTGTGTTTTTATATATTTCCAGTTTGATTGGTGCTAATAAGTTTTAAAAGTGTATTTCCGTCATTTTAGTATAGTTTATTTTGTTTTGAAAACTTTGATTAACTACATATTGAGTTGTTTGTGTATCTGGTAAGTACGAGTAACGTAACGAAAAATGTATAGGTTAATATCTTATTTATCTGTTTTAAGACGAAAATAATAATTATGGAGCATAATTATTGTCTGCCTCCTACCTCAGCTGATGCCACCGTTAGAGAAACTAAGGTGAATTTTAATATTAATAAAAAAATTCTAGATGTTTTATTTCTTTCCGAGTGAGTTGAGATTTATTTCAGTTAAATATCAGGTAATACTTTTGTGTGGCGACTTGAATGTAGACAGTTTGATTAGCTGGGAAAGTAGGAAATATCTGCATGATATTTTTAATAGTTTTGGTCAGAATTCAAGTGCAATTATTGATCATGTAGTGTGTAATAATATGTTTATCTAAGTTCATTATTTTTAGAACTTTGCAGAGAATACTAAATATATTGTTTATTAAAGTGGATGTTGAAATTTCTCTTTATGAATATAGAGGTACCTACTAGACATGTAATTATAGATAATGACTTTATTTCATATATTTGAATAAATAAATAAATAACAAAAAAATACAATGTATTGTGTGTTTTATTCCCTATAATAAATAATAAAAAATGTATTTAAAAATATAAATAGACTCGTTTCATTTTTAAAATAAATGTACGTACTATTGTAGTACGGTCCTGGAAGATCCTGGAATGTCATACGAAACTAGGCAAAATAAATAACCAGAAATAAGCGGGCAAGTCATTAATGTCACGTGACACTTGACATATCTGGCGCGAGGGTTCGCTGCAACGACTATATTATGTGGATGCACATACAGGCGCTCTGCGTGTAGGTGCTGCACAGCGATATAATTTCATTTAAAACTTACAAACCTGATTATATAAATTATAATTGTAAATATTTTTAAACAATAAACAAACAATAATTAATAACTTTCTGACTTTACGGAATAAATCGATAATTCCAAAAACGTTTCAGCAAAACCTAGTAAGGTTCCCAAAAAATACCCTAGCTTAAGTCAGAAATTTTCTTACCGATTTTGTAGCACATAATTTTTTTTTTAAATTGCAATAATTTCTAAAACACCCTGTATAGTACAGAAATATAGGCCCTTTTAATGAAAAACCAGGATCATATCAAAGTCGACAAAATTCTCTATCCAACCCTGGACGAGCGATCTCAATGACTAATTTTTGCTATAAAATATTTATCCTCAAATTTAGTTCCCTATTCATTTTAGAGTGGTTTATAAAAGGAAATGTCAAGTTATTTTAGAAAACGCTCTAAAAATGCTCTAATGTGCCCACACCATTTGTCCGGTTCTAGTTCTTTTGAAAATAGCTAAATACATTTTTGCTACCATGAATGTAGTTTCGTGCCATCTCGTTTATTTTAGATGAAATTTAGATTTTGATAGTTCATAGTTGATTCATTCTATTTGCAGGAAGGCAAAATGGCTTTATTAGGTTGGAATGACTGTTTTATGTCAGCAGATGAAGATGACAATATTATTGCAAAGGCTAAAAAGGCTGGCCCTGAACAATTGTTAACAATTAGATGTCATGCATTTAAGGAAGTAAATCCCTTAAAAGATGTCCCTGAAGAAGAACAGGGTAGTGTTAAACAGATTGAAATAAATTACGTGTAAGTACCTGAACTATAGAATAGATTTTTAGAAATGCAGTGGAATACGTATGTTAACGATGATAATATATAGCTAGTACTATATTAGAGCTCTGGAATATTTTTCAACCTTGAAGGGAGCTCTATAAGTACAGGTTGGAGGATGGGCACCATTTTATAAATTAAAATTTTATAAATGTACTTAAGTCCAGTCAATACACCTTAAAAAGTCCATAAAAGATATGTAAAAATTCAGTTTATAGAACAAATCAATCATGTAAGCAGAAGCAGGAAGAAAAAACACACACTTTCTTTTGGCGGCTGATATTTTGATAAGATTATACGAAATCGACAGAATCCCACCAGAAAATAAATAAGATACACTGCATACGTGAAATATACCATAAATTTCCTAATGGAAATGTAGGTCTTGAAACGTTCGGTTTAAACTTAAACTGTGTTCAGGGCCGTTTCTGAGTGGTGTGCTGGGAGTGCCCCCGCACAAGGGCGGCGAAAATTATAGGGCGGCGAAAGCCGCCTGTAGTTTGACAGAAAAAAAAGTTTTCAAATATACAGGCGGCCAGTTCATATGTAGCACAAGGGCGGCCAACAGGCTAGAAACGGCCCTGACTGTGTTGAGGACTTAAATTCTTTGCTCTTTTATTATTTTTAATGTAAATCTTTGTACAAAAAATAATAATCCTCTAATTAGATAAATTTTTTTCAGCAAAAAGTTCCAAAAATTTCAAGATAAACGGTTGCGATTGTGTACCGAGGGTAGAAAAGATTTGAAGAAAGCGAAAGACGAAGGAACATTTCACGAGGCCCTTCTGGATAGAAGAAGTAAAATGAAAGCTGATAGATATTGTAAATAAAATCATTTTTACTTTTATTTATTTGTAATAAAACGTGTAGGTGTAGGCAGGTTTAACGAAATTCATATATATTTTTGTGGATAATATTTTTGTTAACGTCAAGGATCTTAAAACGAGAATACGGCTTTGGTTCACAGTCTTTGAAGAATAAACAATTCACATTCTTAGGTAAGTTGTAAACAACTTTCCACAAAAACAATCGGGTAACTCTGTACAATTTATCTCAGCCGTTTTCCGTTAATTAAACAAAGCATTACGTCCCCTTGAGCGTTCGAAACGTGCTTTTTATAAATCCCTTATTGGAACGGCCGTCTTTCATACCCGCTTCACGTTTGACAGTGCCGGATTAACCACCACCACATCATAATTGTCATTATTATTGAATACAATTCTTTGGCTTTTTCAGTGTTTGTGTGTTAAATTTAAGTATTGTTTGTGGAAAATTAGTAATTTTTAACTCAACATGGTAAGACTATGTCAAGTCTGCCTTAAACTGGATAAAAATAAACACTTTTCAGTCACGTCCGTAGATTGTTTGTTTTTCCTAGCCAAGACATATGAAACTGATCAGCGAAAACTGAAGCAGACTAAAGATTAAAAAGAAACGGATATTCTAGCTATACAACGTGTCCAAGATAAGGAGGGCCAGTACAGGGATTTCGGAAACCGTAAGAGATACGAAGTCGGTTAAATGGAGGTAAAGTTGCGCATTTACGTCCCTAATAATATGCCGTTAGAAAGTTTTAAAATTCCGAGTAGTTTCCGAGAAATCCGGGAAAAAAACGAAATTCTGAAAAATCGTTTTATTGTTTTCCTGGGTTTTTTTGAAATCGAATTCTAAAGTAAATTGCACTTTTGCAATACGACGAGTCGTCTTTGAAGGGCCATTATCAACTTTCTTTTTTTAAATACGGTCCTGTTTTTCTGATATTGGAATTTGAGAGCTTTTTTTCTTCCGAATGCAACGATGTATGACACATTGTGATTTAATGACGTTTCGAGGGTTTGAACAACATCAGGAAATTTTGGGATACGGTCTTGTGTTTCTCCTAATTTTATAAATACTATCTCATAAGTAAGCTCTACATTTTTTACTTATGTTGAACTAGTTCAATAAATATCAAATAATTTAATAATAAACCACAAATAAAACAGTAATAAAACGAACAACGAAAAAAGTAAGAAACTACATAGCCAGGTGTTCAAAATGATTTCCGTTATTCTCTAAGCACAAATAACATCTTCTAACTGCCACATAACAGTTTTTTTGAGATAAAATAAAACATGCGATAGAATATCAAACTTTTCATCATTTGTAAAATTATGCTCCATATTTTCTGAAAAATAGAAAACCTCTTAAAACGATCACAATGGGAATGTCAAGTGAAACAAATCACGCGTCTTAATTTTTTTGTTTCAAACGCCTACTTTTCTTTTAAATCCCGAATCAACAGCAGTTTGCAATAATGTTTCTGTATTTTGTTCACTTATTTGTGGTTTATTATTAAATTATTTGTTATTTATTGAAGTAGTCCAACATAAGTAAATATTTAGAGCTTACTTATGAGATATTATTTATAAAATTAGGAGAAATACAGCACCGTATCCCAAAATCTCCTGATGATGCTAAAAAAACCCTCGAAACGTCATTAAACCACAATGTGTCATACATCGTTGCATTCGGAAGAAAAAAAAGCTCTCAAATTCCAATATCAGGAAAACAGGACCATATTTAAAAAAATAAAGTTGGTAATGGCCCTTCGAAGACGACTCGTCGGATTACAAAATAATTAACGCTGTCAGATAGAGCGGAAAAAGTGGCAATGTAAAAGTGCAATTTACTTTAGAATTCGATCAAAAAAAAACCCAGGAAAACAATAAAATTGTTTTGCAGAATTTCGGTTTTTTCCGGATATCTCCGGAACTACTCGGAATTTGAAAACTTTCTAAACGGCATATTATTAGGCACGTAAATGCGTAAGTTTACCTCCATTTAACCGACTTCGTATCTCTTACGGTTTCCGAGATCCATGTACTGGCTCTCCTTATCTTGGACACGTTGTAGAATTGTATTATGTTTATTTTCGTAATAACAGGCGTCAAATTGACGTGTACAATTTCATTGCTCGGTGATTTAACTTTTACATACATTTATTAGGTCGGCACTTCGTAATAGCTAACGATGGGATTTCACAAAAAGCACTGTTATGACAAAAATTCAATTTATTTAAATAACTTCAAAGAATATTTTAATACTAGGTACGTGCACTTAAACAGGGCCGAGTTAGAAACATTCATGGATTCAGGACGGGCTTACGATCCGTTAACAAAGTGGAATACAATCAAAGGAACACATTCATTTAGTCCCGATTATACAGAGAAAACGAGCAAAGTCATAAATCACGATTTTCATCAGTGGCGTTCGGTTTATGGGTTTCTTGGCCCAGAACATAAATAAGCTAATTATGAGCTGTAGGGTATACAGGGTGTTATGGATATGACTTATTATATTTAAATGGGTGACTCCTAGGGTGTCCTAGAGAACGTCTACATACGTTTTTTTTTGTAATCGAATATCTAAATACTAAGGTAAAAACCCTTTTTACCCACATACTGTCGCGCCGTTCCATCTGGATTCAGTTAGCAACAATGTGGGTCACTAGAGTATACTAACAGTGTTGTCAGATCACACCGCATGTTTCGCCCTTGCTTGGGTACCTGCCGCGCGCGACTATTGTTACTTCAGTATGTTTCGAGTGTGTGACAACACCGCCTCAATAAACTATTGATTGCGAACGTCCTCAGTAGCGGCCACGTAAATTTTCAGATTTCATATAAAGTGTATATTTCGTACAATAACTCAAAGCGGCATTTAAGGTTATTTTTCTTCGATTCGTTTTTATCTCAGGATTTGCCAGTTTAAATATAATAAGTCATTTCCATGACACCCTGTATT
Source organism: Barypeithes pellucidus (assembly GCA_963991005.1). NCBI lineage: Eukaryota > Metazoa > Arthropoda > Insecta > Coleoptera > Curculionidae > Barypeithes > Barypeithes pellucidus. Next base: position 25,570,195 of record OZ022559.1, read on the forward strand.
GGAAAATGATTTTATAGTTTGTTGGTGTTGATTTTCAACAAATAACAGAATTCTTGGATATGTTATAGAGACTTACCGCAATATCCGAAATGTTATCACATGGCAAGAATAGTTAAGAGGATATACATATAGGATGTCCCTGGATGGGGTTGCCTATACCACAAATGAACCTAATTTTTAAATTCTCGATAAAAAGTCATTCTTTGTAAAAAAATATAAGATTTATCATTTTAAAAAATAAATATTGATTTTACTTACGAAGAGTAAACTACCTTAATTTTTCGTTTTTATGCAAAAGGTAATCGGAAAATGTTCGTGAGAATTACCTTTTTCGTCATAATTTTAGATTTAAAGAAAATTTATTTTTTGTCTAATAAATCCACAGATGATTTGTTCTGTTCTGTAGAACATGAATAGAAAAGTGTGTAGAAGTTGGGGGCTTTCACGAATAAAAACTTTTTAAATAAAATGCTAATTTAATTAGATAATAGAATTTATGTTTTCAAAAAAAGAAAAAATGATTTTGACCCCACTGTATTATGACGAAGAAGGTAATTTTAACAAACATATCCTACTGGCATTTTTCTTAAAAACGAAAAATTAAGAGTTTACTCTTTATTTTTATAAAGAATGACTTTTTATCGAGGAATTCAAGATTAGGTCCATTTGAATCGGCCATTTGAGAAACCCCGTAAGTCCACATTTTCGCCAAAATTACATTTCACCATAATTTGGTTTTTCGGTTGTAAACGCATCGATTCACAGAGAAACACTGCTCGTGCCCATACAGTAAACGTTCCAAATAAATATGGGAGCTGGATATTCATTTGAGAAATCCCGCAAGTTCAGGACTTACGGTGTTTCTGAAATGAAATCCTACAAATTCTGTTTTTTTTTTTTGCACTTACGGGGTTTGTCAAATGACCGATTCATTTGTGGTATAGCTAAACCTATCCAGGGACTCTTTATGAGTATTTTTAACTTTAATAAAGTCAACTTTATCTCGAGTGGGCGGTAACCTTTTTTCATCGCATCCCTTATTTAATGTATCACCGCACGCTACTGATAATTAATTAGAAATATTAATTTAACGATATCTTGAAGATAAAAAAAAGCACAAGTTTCACAATGTTTATAATTTGTCAAATCAGGTTTAAATTGGATGGGTATAAGCTATTTAAATTGAAAATATACAATAAAACAAACTACAATAGTTCTACGTGTGTTCATAAGAGCTTAACCGTCCTGCCGTGTAAATTAGATTTAAACAATGTGTTGTCGAGATTAATAATTATCCGTTCAATAAAAAAAAATCATAATCAATTATTCTGAAAATCTACTTATGGTTCGCGACCAAAACGGATGGCAGTGACGTAACAGCCGAAACCATGGAAACTGCCGTGTTGTTATACATTGGTGGTTTGCATTGGTTTCCTTGTTTTCGTCTGCTACGTCACTGCCATCTCAGTTTTGATCGAGAACTATAGAAATTATAATTTAACCGACCCTCTAACTATTACCTGTTTCAGAGTTTCCATAAGCGGGTCGATTATATTAGACAGCCTGCCTGTATGTTCGCATTCACAATTTGTTTAAATATTCTTATAGATTAAATTATCCACTCACGTTATTACGCGGCGAAAACGGAAACATCTACATTTGGTTTAAAGAAAAAAAGGTTAGCAGCCATATTGTTTTGCTTAAATTAAAATCCATGGTCCTGTCGGTCCATTCGTTTTCGAAAACAAATTTTGAAGGCTGCCTTTCGGTCTATTCGAGTTTTTGAAATAGAAATTAAAAAATTTCATAATTTTAATGAATGAATTTAAAAAATGACTATTACTGTAAAAGTTTACCGAACCAATCGCAGGTTGATAATAAACTAAAATTAAAAACATGCAAACACGAAACAAAACAAATGTACACAACAAAACTTGGGTCTTGAACTCTTCGGACACACGAATTTGCTATTTTTTTTACTATTTTTTTCTAAAAGTAAAAGATAACAAATCTGTTTGCGAAGCTCCCGGATTTTCAATTTTAAAACAAAAAGAAAGTAAAGGTTTTGTAATGATTGGACGTGGTGATTCGCATCTCTCATTAAATCAGTCCCCCACATAAGGATTCTTGGCAACTCTGCAATGTAACGTCATTTTTTTTGCTTCCCTTCAAATTGATTGTCATTTATTGGTTACATAGAAAAAAAATTTCACAAGAACAGAAGAATACTGGCGATAAACTTCGGAGAATATATCAATATAAAAAGATTAAAACAAGCTAAAGATGTATTATTGCAGTGGCAACACTGTTAAAATCCCGAATTGTGAAAATATTTATTTATTTATTTATTTATTTTCCTTTATTTCAAATTACATTCCTAAATACAAACATAAAATGAAATGACGTCGAAAACATCTATATACGGCGAGAAAACTACATGCTCAAGTAATCATTCACACTGTATAGTTCTAATTCTATAAGTAATTGTTTCAGTTTGTTTTTAAAAATTCTCTCATTAAAAATAAACATGCCCAAGTATGAATCAACAATTAATCAAACATTTAAACACAATTGTTTGGATTGTATTTAAAACCACGACATTAAACAAAAAACGTAAAAATGCGAGCGATTCGTGTGTCCGGATAGTGTAACGAAACCCAAACCTTGTGGCAAATAATCCTAAGTAAATTTGAAAAAATAAAAAATAATGATAAACCGTTATATAGGCCTGGAAAGACGACCAAGTCCCGCTTAGTCGTATTTGCCAAAGCACCAAGTCCACACTTTAGTTCAATATAGTAGGTCAGAAATTGTGCTATTTTTTTTAGAAGCGCGTTTTTTAGCTATAAATATGTATTATCTGTATACAAATCGCATTCTCTTAAATCACATTTCATCCATAGAACCATTTTTAACAGGTAACCACTTGTTCAAAAAGTTGTCTGGTTAGTTAATTATAAAATAAAATCTTTCTATATCTTGACATGGACTTAAAAATTTTAATTAATTTAAATATGTATGTACTCTAGCCAGACTACTCTAGAGCACTATTGCTCCAAAAACTTAAGAACAGGAATTTAAAAATGAAATATATAAATAATGTGTTACCGTAAAACCCCGATTTTCCCAGGGAAAATCAGTTTTAACTATCCTTCACAGTCAATTCTAGATTTCACTAGTTCAAACTAGAATAAACAAATATTCTAGTTTTGACTGAACATACTTTCGGCAATGCTAGATTTAACTAGAGTTAACAACCACTCTCAGTTAATTCTAGTTATGACTGAACATATTTTCGTCAATTCTAGATTTAACTAGTTAACAACCACTCTCAGTTAGTTCTAGTTTTGACTGAACATATTTTCGCCAATTCCAGATTTAACTAGTTAAAACTATAATTAACAACCACTCTCAGTTAATTCTGGTTTTGACTAAATATGTTTTAGGCAAAATTAGTTTGTACTAGCCCGGTAAAGTCCCGAATAAACCTGCGCCTGCCCGTCTATTCTTCTCAAGCACGTGAAATCGCTACCCTTTGAATTTCTACTAGGATTGTTTTAACGGATTTACCTTAGTAAAAACTAGTTTTAACTCGTAAAAGCCGTACGGGTATGAAATTTTTAGTTTTAACTAATATTATAAGACAATTCCAGTGTTAACTAGTTAAATCTAGTTTCAAGTAGTAAAATCTAGAACTGACTAGGGAGGATAGTTAAAACTAGCCCTTCCTGCGTTTTAACTGTAATCGGGATTTTATGGTAACGTGTCTACTTTTTAGAAACGAATTTTATATGAAAAATTAAAATATTAACATATAATATAGCACAAATAAATAACATAGTTCAAATATAGTATTGTGATAGTTTTATTGCATACTAAGAAAATACGATCTGCATAATTATTTGTGGTAATTAGGATACACCTTTATTTGCTGTACTAAAAACGATTCTGATATTTAAACCTGACTAAACAAATTGGTAAAAATCAGGATTAGGTAATTGAATTTTGTCAAATTACAAACTAGTTCTATATAATTCTATATATTTAAATGTATTACCTAATTTTCCTAAACAAGATGTTGAATTCCTTCGTTAAAATAATTACATAAATATTATGCATTATAAGGTTTTTAACACTGTTTCTCTCACCAAAATTATCATTTAAAGCTTGTATGTAAAATAAATAATAAATAGAAAATACGATAAATTCATTTAGTATATTTTAGTCCTTTTGAGAAGCTTAATTTTTATTTCAATTAATGACGAACCCATCTCTCTATACTAAGTATCAGTTCCATTTTATGGTAGTACAAATTAAATGTATGAAGATAGGAATCTAATTAGACAAACCTTACTATAATTTGGGAAAGTTGAAAGCAAACAGCGTTAAGTGGTCACAGCATAAATAAGATGATATTCACTAAAATTATGGTAAGGGGTTTTTGTTAACACAGTTTATCATCAATATAAAAGTTGCAATGTAATTTGTGTAAATTTTCTAGTTAAACCTCAACTAATGTCACTTTTGGCTCTCACTGCTTTTAGCCACTCAACAAATTCGTCCAACATCACAGGCCCTAAAAATAAAAATTGTAATTAAAGTTTCATAAAGCTACTACTAGTGATATACCGATATTTTAGTTACCTATATAACATCGATATCGGCATCACATTCTTAAAAGATTTGTAACTATTCAATATACGTTAATATAAGTGAAAATTGTGTGTGCATAGTGGCAACTAACAAATTTCGGTAATGGAATGGAATGAGCGATTTGCCTGAAAATAGAAGTAACGCTTGAGCTTATGGGAAATAATATCCGAATTCGAATATGTCTTTAAGATAACTTGAGGGAAGTTATCTGAAATCACACCTTTTAGCGCATAGGTTTGTTGTTTTTGCTTAATGTCATAATAAGGTGAATTGCGCCATTCCAGCTATATACGGCACTGAATCAAATTAGTATTATGACATGTTATAAGAATAGGATTCTGTTTCAAGCGACCACGGGCCCCCCCATAAGGGCTGCTACATAAGTATTGGGTTTGTTCGTATATATCAATGATATATATCATGCCAACCTTGTATTAAATATGCCGATATACTATATCAGCAATATTTGCCGATGGACCGACATTTATATCGGTATTGGCCGATCACTAGCAAAAAAACTTGTGTAACATTAGTAGTACTAATGTTACACAAGTTTTTTTTAATCGGTGGACGAGTGTGTCAATTAGTCTTCCGTAACGTGGAATTTATACTATTTTTTTCTTCAGCCAAATTTTCATTTTATTTGTAAAATAAAAACCAAAGTTTAAAAATCGAGTTAGGGAATTTTTATTTTAAGTGGATGCCGGAGTCAGTCGAAATCTTTGATTTGACCCCTGTTCGTTTCACGCTTTGCAGGCACGAGGCGATTTGGATCTTCTCTTACGGTGAGAAGAATACGTCGAGCGTATTCGGTACGCCGACAGAAACAACGATAATCGTGAGAAAGAGACTGCACGTCTATACTTCAATTTTCTACGCTGAAAAACGGAGTTCCTATGAAAACGGTACATTAAAAAAAAAATTAACGAAAGATACGGAGTGCGGGAATGTGGCTTTTCCTACGAGGTATACATTCAATTTTTCCAAAATGAAATGAAATATTTGTTTTGAATTTAGTAACTATGGAAACGAAGTAATATTGAATTGTCAAAACTCCAAAAATCGAAAATTATTCAAAGGACATAAATGAATACAATCAATTTGTTAAAATCTTCAAATAAGCAATATTAATTTTATTCACAAGTAAAGGATACCATGAAATATTTGTGTAAAGTAATATTGAATTGTTAAACTTTTTAGTTTACAAATAACTGTAAGGGGTTAATATTTCAAACAGATAGACCTTTACACAACAAATATGCAAGTGGAGAGCGTCGTTATAAATATTATACTACTGCGATGTGGTTGGCCGTCCCTCATAGCCGACTTTTGTACCGTCCATAAGATATACGTCAAAATCAACCTAATTGACAACTATTGTAAGCATTCTCTTATATAAAATCCAACTTACATGCGCCATCTACATCATAGTTTGAAAGATCATTATAAATGGTTCTGGAAAATTCCAAAATATTACACCACTGATCTTTATTGATGACTTTGTACTTTGACTGATCAAGGAACTGACTAAATTGAGTGTAGATGGGCCAATGTTTTCCTAACAAAAGTTGAAGCATTGCTTTTGCGGTTTCCATATCCATGCTCCTTTGATCTTTGTCCTAAAAACGAAACTTATTTAGGGAAAGTATTAGGAACACATATACAGGCTGTATTATATTTAAACCGGCAATTCCTGAGATAAAGACAAATTGGGTTTGGTAAAAGTGACCTGACGTCAAACCAGAAAAACACCTGTGTGGCACTGCGATACATGTAAGCAATCAAGGAATTCTGGCCAGTGTTGTCATATGTACACCTTAAACTCTTTAGACAAAATAAAATAATTTAAACACTTTTTAATAACTTTTTGTACAATTAATTGAAGAACATTTACGACTAGAGATCGACCGATATGATTTTTTGGGGCCGATACCGATATCGGCCGATACCGATATACTCATAGCCGATATCGGCCGATACCGATATATCGGCCATAAAATTTTGTCATAATTTGTTTGCTTTATAAATGAGGTAAAAGTGATTTATAATGATATACTGTTACCGTTACATGGATTAACCATAAAATCACTAAAAAAAATGCAGAGCAAATTCAATATTTTGTGAAATCACCTAACGGAATAAAAACACGATGGAACTCAAGTTTTTATATATTGGAACGTTTGATAGAACAAAGAAACGCTCTTAATATATATATAATGGACAATCCAGTATTAAAAGATGTGGCACTAGCATACCACCAATGGGAACTAGCAAAAAATTTACTAAATCTATTAAAACCTTTTGAAGAAATTACGAAGATTTGTAGTAAGAATAGTGCATCTGTATCGGAAGTAATACCCTTACTTAAAACTCTCTTAAATTATCTCGAGAAAGCTGAAGGAGCCGACTTTTCAGGGGTGCAGAGTACCAAAAATGAGCTTAAAGACTCCTTAATTAAGAGATGCAAAGCATGCTTCACTGATAGAAACCTTCTTTTTGCCACTTTATTGGACCCAAGGTTCAAGACATCTTTCTTTGATAATGATTTATCTCAAGGAACCTTTACAGATTTAAAAAAAGAACTTTTAAAAATTAATGGGCAAAATTCAGACTTGCTGGAAGATAATGCAGGAGAATCTGAAGTAAGCGACGATGATGTTCCTTTAGCGAAAATCGCCAAAAAATCACACGAGGTAAACCAACAAATTCAGGAAAATGTCCCGGGCTCAATTTCTCATAGTTTATTTTGGAATACTTTTGATGAACTTACTGGTATGACGACAAGTAAATCAGTGTCATATAAGAGAAGTACTGATGATATGATGAATAAAATTGATGACGAGATTGAATTGTATAAGAAATTAGAAAAAATATCAAGAAATGAAGATCCTTTGACTTGGTGGGCGCAAAAAAAAGACATTTTTCCATTGATGTATAAAGTTGCAATAATATATTTAGCGTCGTCGCCAAGTAGTGTTGCTAGTGAACAGCTATTTTCTTCAGCCGGAAATGTTTATGAAAGCGCAAGAAATCGTCTAACTCCGGAAAGAGCAGAAAGCCTAATTCTGTTACATTACAACTTGCCAAAACTTAACTTTAAATATTAATTTGTTTAATTTAGTGTGTTACTTTACTTGTACATTTTTAATGACTTTTTTGTTAAATTTTCAATAAGAATAAATTTGTTTGTTTGTTGTTTCATTTTTATTTAATATTTCTGTTTTAATTTCTTTAAAAAAAGGCTTAGCAACTGAAATATTAAGCAATTTTAATTTTTTTAGGCTGATACCGATATAGGCCGATATCGTGGTTACATATCGGCCGATACCGATATCGGCCAAGAAGGCCGATATGGCCGATACCGATATCGGTATCGGTCGATCCCTATTTACGACGGACTATGTTTTAAACAACCCGAAAAAACATATGGAATAGTAATAGCCACGTACGTCACTAGGTCAAATGCCAATGACCTCTTGACGCCTTACATCGGCTGAGCGAAGTGGTTTCATATAGCGCCGCACGCTTGCGTCTGTTAGTTGAAGACCAACTAGCGGTCGGATACGTGGTGTCTCGTCGATCACCGACACAATCTCAGCAATCCGCTCTGTTTTTTCGGTTTACGCGTGTATCTTGCCCGTCCATAAATAATGTAAAGTAAGTAAAGTAATGTTTGTTGTTATTCGTCGCCATCTTTGGTTCTGGATGCTTTTTCAAATTACAGACTAAAAAGTGGTTCATCCACATTGTTGTCGGCATATTAGTGCTTATACAATTTCATTACCTAACAACAATTTTTGTGAAAGAGTTTTTAATTTATGATGATTCGCTGTTTGATAGGTTAGTGGCTTGTTTTGTTTAAGATGAAAGGACACAAGTGCATGGTGCTTTTTTGCAAAAGTCGTGGATCAATACCAGGTATAAAGTATTTCAGGTATGTACATATATACGAAAATATATTTATCACATTATCCGATCTTCCGAACCGAATTTCACTAAAAAGCTTGTAAGTAAGAAGAGAGTGTCACTCGTATACAATATAATATATATGTGGCTACTACCTAACCTTAAAATTAAATGTATTTTTAATTTGGTGCATTAGTAGCTGATAATAATTCCCAAAATAGTCAATATAGTCATTCATTCTTAATTTTTGGTTTAGAAAAAAGTGAGGTTACGAAACATACGACGTTGGATGAAAGTTAAAATAAAGCTCGTCGTGTCGATTGTTACAAATATTCGGACGGAATTTGGTACCAAAAGTTTACACCAATTAGGGCACCGTCGGATCATCATATCGTCAGAAATCGTATGCATGGAACGCCGTCTTAATTCGAACTAATCGAAATTTTGATTGCAATATTTTTCGTAACTAATCAATGAAATTTACATTAAAAAAGTTGAAATCCGGTCCTGTCGAATGTTTACTTTCACAAGGAAATTTCCGAACTGCACAAACTCACTATTACCCCTTCGATGCCCATAGCGGGGACATAATTGCAGATGGTATTAGCAATATAATGGTTATATATAATGTGATTAGGAAGCAAAGTTTCTTTGCTTAAAATCAACTGTCAACCCTTGCTATCAAAAAAGTAGCATAAAGTGTGACTTTTTTATAAAAGGATTTTATGTACGGGTACATATAAAAAAGTATGCCAAATCCCCTAGTGAATTCATCGGGACGCGTTTTTGTTTTGACTGGCTAGCCAGCGGCCATTGTAAATTCTTAGAAAATTAAAGGATGTCATTTTTAGAAAATCAGAATCAACTGTGCTTCCTTAATAAAAACTCTAGACTAAACTTCTAAAACTTACAAAAACAACCTCTGGTGATTTATCAACACATTCGACGAGACGAGAAAAACTCAAGAGACCGTTTTCATGTAGAATTGACCAGGCTAATCAGAAAAAATATCCACATAGAAAAATGTCAGTGGAGTACCATGTTTTTGGTAAAAAATATCAGAGGAAATTTTTGCAGGGACGCCACTGGTGGAACAATTGAACATATTTTCTAACTAAAATTTGTAGTTTTATATACTATTAACACATACCAAAATTAAAAATAATATCTAAAGTACTTTCGGAGATATTAAAAAATAACCATTTAACAAATAAAAATTCAACACCCTGTAGCAAAAAAGTTAAGCCGTTGCGGACATATGTTCATATGAACTTTTCTTTATAAAATGACCTACGAAATCACACCCTGAACTATTAGTACGTCATTAAGGAACACCCTGTATAAAATTTGAAATCATATCTTATTTCGTTTAGGTTGCAGTTTCGCCTTGTAAATCTCTTGAGTGCATTGTTAAAAACGCCCTTGATAGTCTACCACAAAAGAAAATTAGAAAATAAAATACTTAACCCGAACTTAAGTTTTCACTTACCCGAGCAAAGTCATAAGCATATCTATAAATTGCTTTAAAAGTATTTTGGTCGTTTAAAAGACAACGTAGATAGTCTAGGCGATACTGAAGTTTCTGAATCGAATCACATTGCATCTCACTTAGTCCCTTAAGCCACTCATCCTTAGTAAAAAAGCCCATTTGCCGCGCTTGCATTTTGTAAGCTAAAACTAACATAACCACATTTTCAGGTTCCACTGCTATATCCTCACAAAATTTTTCCATTCCTTCGGGCGCTAGTGTATCAGGTTCATCTGGTGTTGTATATTCTCTAAACCAAGCTAAGCATCGCTTCTGGCTAAATGAAGTATCTTCAACTCTTGAAGTTCTACGATTGCTAAAAAAAAGATTTAAATATTACACACACAAAATACAAATACCTGAATAAAAAACTATATCCGGCGAAACCAAATCTGATATAAAAAACACACATACTCATCTTCGTCCATAAAAACAGGTAACTTTAATATAAACTTATTCAAACTCAATTTCATTGAACTAATAGGAAAATAAATTTTGGCAAAATGTGTGTAATCTATTTTTAAATAGGCAGCTGTAACTCACGGTCAATCTGTGTAAGGTCGGCTAAACAATTAAAATATATCCCCGTTTGATGTTTTTTTGTGGGCGTTTAGGGAAAATTAAAAATTTTCAGTTGTTTTTTTGCAATGAGACAAAAACAGCTTTTTTTTTAATAAAATTAAACTTAATAAAAAAAGGATTTTGAAAACGCCTACAATATAATAAATAATATTTCAGTTTTATATAGTATGTCTGTAAAGTACGGCTAATGTGATATCATCGATACTTTTGTATGAGAAGTAATTAAATTTTTGGCGACTGTACTCCTTGGAATTGGAAGATGCAAACTATTCCCATGACGTGTGTGATGCGCGTTGGTAGGTACAACACTTCTGCAAGAACAAGGGCCTGCAATGATCCCTAGTTCCCGCCCGGCACAAGTACCTTATTGCTCTCTTTTGTAAGACAAAAACGGAGTTAAATAGTCCTTGACAGCAGAAACCCCAAAAGGCAACCCCATATCTCAAATGGGACTCAATAAGTAATAAGTTGTTTTTGCCATAAAAAATCCCAATTCCTTATTCACTACTCGAATGGCATAACAGCCAGACGCTAGTTTTTTATTTAAACATACTATATGTTCTTTAAATTTTATCTGAGAGTCAATATAAAGACCTAAGAACTTAGCGCAACCCTTATTCCTAACACGCAAACCTTCAACGTTAATTTCCCGCAACTCCGACCTAAAAAAAACTACACTGGTTTTATTAATGTTCAAGCAGAGATGGTTAGCATCGCACCATCTCTTTATACATTGAAGATCCTCGGAAATTACACCTCCCAGCACCTGGGAGTCCTCGCCAACTCACAAGATGGTAGTGTCATCCGCGAATATAGTAAAACGACCTCGAATGTTGAGAGTGGGAAGGTCGCTAAGGTACAATAAAAGTAGAATAGGATCCTTGAGGAACTCCATGTTCAACACCCATAACACCAGACTTCTCATCACCACAGCGTACAAACTGCTCCCTGCCCAACAAATAGAGAACCAATCGTACGCTACCCCTCTAGAACCGTAGCGATAAAATTTCTGCAGCAGTATTTCGTGACTCATGTAGCTTGTATGTTTATAATAAATACTTTAATCAAAAATAATTTAGTTCTAATTATTTATGGAAAAAGAAAATAGGTCCCTACGACCAGGGACGCGCCAAGTATCTTCGGCGCTGTGGTGCGAAATACTGAGAAGCGCCAAAAAAAAAGGCCATTACTTTTATATTTTGAACATTGACACATATTGAACATCTAAAAAAACGGTCGCGCTTACCTGTCAAGGCGGTCCTGCTTGCGCGCCTTGGCGCCGTCGTGCCACGCACGACCTTACCCTCATGGGTAGGACCCTAGCATAGCATGAATATACTGTTTTTGTAGCGTAGTACTTCCAAACATTTTTAATGATTTTGTGAACCCTGATACTTGGCCAACTTATTCTTAGTGTAGTAAACCTATAACTGTCAATTTAGGACAGTTGTAAACAAAGCCGACTCAGTTTTAGAGATATGAAAATTAAAAAATTATATGTATTGTGCACTTTTTCCAACTGTAGCATCTTAACGGGACATCTTAGAGAAAAACAGCTTTCAATCACAAACACTCTTAGTTTCATTTTCTATAATAACATCAGTTCTTTGGATAACGTGCAGTGTAATATTATCTAGGCCACCTGATCAGTTTTATTATAGCACTTAATAAAACATATTACAATGAAAAACATACCTGTTAGAATTTCTGACACGCTTTGAAGAATACCTATCTTCATCATTGGAACTCATGTCTGATGGAGCTCGGCGTTTGCTACGAGGCATTTCAACACTAGTTGTATCAAATGTCTGTGGAAGCGTTAACTAAAAAAAAAGTGATTAATAATAATGAATCGATAAATTTGATTGATTTTTAGTTTAATTATGTTTAATAACACTCAAATATGGAATTATATGTTGGAAAATATTAGTAAATAAACCGTAATATTCTTTGACAAAATAGTACTTGAATTGTTTCTCACACACGCGCACTGCCAAACACCACTTACACACTACCTACAGACTGGATCAATCGAAATCGTGATTGATTCCAAAACACCAACACTTAAGACCTCGTTTGCACACACAAAACACGTACCAAACATATAGAGACAACCTACCCTCTACCCCAATATGTTAGGAGCTCTTAAATCTTGTTCATTCCATTAAATTCGAATGGGAAAGATTCAAGAGCTGCCACCAAACATAAATGTATAGCTTAAAAGCTAAAAACTAAGCAATCATAAACGATGCAAAAATAACACATTAGTGAAAAGAAGTTAAAGGCCTCTAGCCTGACTTACACGGGGAGTTTAGTTGGTGGGCAATATCTCCTTCAGAGAATTGCCATCCCCACACTACCTTACAGCCACGTCTGTAAGCAGATTCTCCTCGGTTGGCCAAAAAGAAAAAAAAAGAAAAAAAAATTGTTTATATACCACTTTAAATTAGAGGTTGTATATTTTTTATGGACTCTAAAATAAAGTTCTTTTGTCTTTCTGTATTCCGGTATAATCTACCGATTTGGGGGGTGCGTTGCGTACCCACCACGAGATATTCAATCTCACAATTTTTGCAGCTGCTAATATATTGCACTCGCTTTTGACTATGCTAATGATACGCCATTTTTTTTTTTTTAATGTAAACGTACCATATTATGCTCATTCTCATCTTACAAGAAATGTAAATTACTTCAGACCCGCAACATCGTAGATCTAATTTTCAAAATTAGATTTTGTTTAGATTCATAGCAGTTCAAATTTTTAATAATTTACCTCCTAATGTTAAGGAAGTTTTGAGTTGATATGTTAAAGGATATCTTTTAAATATACAGAGAGGGGTTTTATTTTACGTGTATGCTATCTTCTTTAGATGGTTTCGCAACAGTGCTCGACCTTGAACCAACTATTATTGGTTTAAGTTTAAATTTTATTTGAGCTCGAAAATTCTTGGGAAAGTGACCCTATTGGCGAATGTTCGAGAACATTATACCTAGTAAGTAATAGACAGGGTGTGTCACGTTCATGGACATTTATTATGTTTCTAAAAAAAAACTAAAAAAACACTAAATGGTTTCCGACAGTGGTGACTTACCGCACAGGCGTACGAGACGCGTGATTGGGCCCCCAGAACTACGGGAACCTTGGAACCATTGGATGGGGATTCTAATTACAGTACACTGCAAGCCGATACACTGTTATACTCTGTAGGAAAGTCTAGGAAGAAATCCCTTTAAACGGTCAAAAAATGCATATTCTCAAACATTAAAAAAATATCCCCCGTTTTTAAATTCTATAATGTCAAAATGAAAAATTTAAAGTTAACCAAAACATACACAAATAAGAGTCTAACAATAATTGACGAAAAACAAAAACAAGCATTTTTCGTAGGGTCAATAAGGGCCCCAATCAGGTTGCGCCTTGGCCTAACAAAATCGAGATCTGCTACTGGTTTGAGATAATATTTTAATAGATATATAAGAAAAAAGCACAACTGCAGAAACAAAATCCCGAAGAACAGCTGGAAATGCTTATTTTGGAAAAAATAAAAGTATGATTTTTTTTTACTTTTAGGAGTAGGGATTTTATTTTTTTTGGGTTTGTTCGGGTTTGTTTTACAAGGTGCAAACACTTTTTAAATGACTGAAGTGATTATCAACCGATTTTTGTATTTGATAAAATTGTTTACTAATAATAGATTCTGGCATGGACGATTTGGATTGGCATGCCTATGTAAAATAAGTGACCAATTACGGAAAACATATTTTCACCCGCCGATTCGCTACGTTTTGGACCTATATCCTAAAGGTGATTGGTAAAATTTGTAGATGGATGGTTTCGTTTGGTTTATCCTCTACTACAGGTTATGTGGTGGCCCATATGGTTCTAACAAACAATGTTACAGTAAAAACTATTTTGGGCGAACAACAGAAACAAATTCTAGTCTTTGGCTTAAGATTTGTTATTTGATACTGGTTGAAAATTGATTTATCAATTTTGTACTTCTGTCGGGTAGTCTAACCTGAGGTCACCGCTGATATAGGATGCAATTTATTTTAAAAGTAAAAATCTTACAAGTGTTTTACTGACTGGAAGAATTAAAAACATGATTGTTACAGATCTATGAATCCATAGGTATTTATTGTACCACTCACCTAATTTCCTTTCCAGTGCATTAAATATTGTTTTCTCTGATAACAAAACTAAGGGGTTACTAAGGTATTTCTGTTTAAAGATAAAATACCAAATATAGGTTCTATTTACCGAAAATATTTTACTACTACTTTAAATTATAAATTTTTACAAAGCACTCCTCAGCTGGAGTTTGCATTCTAACCTTGAATATTTTGACATTTGACGAATTTCCCTAATCGGAAGTTTAAGATAAATCATTTGTCCGATAAACGGATATAATAGCTGGATTCCTTTTTGACCCTTTCCCAACCTCTTGCCAGCCTATTTATAAGTATTCGTTGCTTGCCAGTACAAAGCAGCCCGGTGAGACTGCTTATGTGGGGGGATCGAATCACGTAAGAACTAAGAAATCCATGCAAGTGACGTCACGCCATGCCTATCGCCGCTAGACTTACGACGTTTACAATGTGTGTCAAACATCCCTAGTGCCAATATCAGACTTACGTAGTTATATCTGGAAGTCATAAAGTGGACGTGTTTAATGAAGGCAATTTGATCCTGGCCATATTTGTCTCACTTTACCGAATCGGAGAAGGTTGATGCAGATAGAGACAGACACAAAATGCGAACAGGCCGAGTTGTTAAAAAAGTTACAAGTCAATTTCCTTCGTCTGGCATGGAATATAATCAATAGGGCTGTGAATAAGCGTGATTTTCCTGTCACAGTTCCGACCTGTGACTTTTCCATGTGTGACTGTGATTTTGTCGCACACCAAAAAATTATCCACAACTTGGTTCGGTACAACTGCTTGCACCTAGGGTCGCCAGGTTTAAATTTTGAAATCACAGGACATAAGTTTGATAATGGAAGGACATATATTCAAATAAGGAAGGAAATTGATTATTTTTTAAACGAACGGCGAGCATCTCTATAAGCAAAAAATATTTGTAAGTCTACACATTAATTCAAAATATAAAAAAAATATTTGACATTTTTTAATTTTTGTTGCATTGTATGTAATTTTTTGTTTGTTATGCTAAACTCGCTTTTTCTAGTTTGTTTTTAATGTTTATTCGCTTTTGTTTAATATATAAGTGTGTTTCCTAATTCATATGCAAAATTTTTTTTTGTTTAAAGAATATTTCCAACAATTAGTTGCTCTAAAAAACTATGGCAAGCCAACAACAACGACCTGACTCCGGTTGCTCTCGATTATCCTCGAACCTGTGATTGCTCATATATTTGTTGTCATCGCGCCTGTTCCGTCGCCCGCAATACGTGGCGTCGTTACACTGTGACCGGGCCCAAGAGCAATTTTTATCCGAACCTGTTGCCAGCGGAGCGGAGTCCACGTAGTCACTCAAGTCAGTCGCCACAGTCGAAGCGGAACAGGTCGTGACTGTGACAGCCCCGGAACTATGACAAAATCACAGGTTGTGAAATCACACCACACGAGCGATATCGTGATTTTTCAATCACGTTGTGAATCGCGACTGTGATTTTTTGATATCAGTGAAATTAAAACGTGACGTGATCACGGTTTATAAATATTCTCACTGTTAACGAAGGATTATACGTAAGAATAATGAATATAGCAGGCCACGTAAAATAATTAGTGGGTGATGAATTTAAATTATTTATTATGTATAAGTACCACTAAATGAACTATAACAAAATAAAAAGAAACTCTCTGAAAAAATATAACAAAACAGATAGAAAAACTAAAAAATGATATTTCAACGTAGACTAGGTGTAGAAAAATATCACACACCATATATACATATAACAAACAAAAAAAAACGTTATTTCGGTCTATGTTCGCGACCAAAACTGATGGCAGTGACGTAACAGTCGAAACGGCCAAAATGCTGTGTTGTCATCGGTGGTTTATAATGGTTTCGACTACTACGTCACTGATATCAGTTTTGGTCGCGAATATATAGATTAAGGTAAGATTATACCTTCAAAAAAAAAATGAATACCGAACTACTAACACTGTGTACTTACGATGGTTTCTTAATCATTTTGTGCGTTGTCTATATTGGCATTTAAAAATAGAATCATTTGCGTCATCGTGCCCCCCCCCCCCCCCCCCCAAGCATCAATTTAACACGAAAAATACCATATATACCCGTTTGACTAACGCGACAGGGTAATACTTTTCGTAATGTTTCCCTGCATGACCCCCCCAAACGAAATTTGACCCCCCAAACTGAAGTTCTGGATCCGCCCTTGATAGACGTTCGCATGGAAATGAAGTTGCCAAGGTACACATTATTATTCAAAAAATAATAATAAAACTTTAACTTTTCTTACCCTGTTATTCTAGTTTGCGCTGAAGTTCGGATTGTGACCGTAGCATGTCTATTTTTCAAATGTTTTTTTCAAATTCGAAGTCCTGGTTCTAAATGATGATTTTACTTTGCACATATTACAGGTCGCATAATTTTCATCCACTTCTTTAAAAAATGTCTACTATACTATTACTACCCATTTTCGTTTCACGGTTTTAAGATCAAAGGTCGCAACCCCAAGTCACAGTCATGTAACAAGTAACGAAGTAACGACTTCACGGAATTGCATTTTAAATAATATCGTACCCATTTTCGTTTCACGGTTTTAAGATCACTGGTCGCAACCCCAAGTCACAGTCATGTAACAAGTAACGAAGTAACGACTTCACGGAATTGCATTTTAAATAATATCGTGACTTGCCCGTGATTATTACTATATTAAGCGGCCTCGAACCTCGGGATTAGTCGGTTATCTTCGGTTTATAGATATTTAATATTCACTGTCTATGACTGAAAGTGAAATACGTCCAGCCCAAAAGTGATTTGTTTAAACTGTGATCACATATCACGCTTTTTATTGCTGCTGGGGAACTGTGACTACCTGTGATTTGTTGATATCAGTGATTAATTCACAGTTCGTGAAATATCGCTCACCACTAGTCGACAGCGCCCATTCCACTGGAAGTCACCACGAAGGAGAGCTTTCCCAGCAATAAGTTTTTATAGTTGAAAGTTGGGCGCCACTGGGTTAGAATTTCATTTTGGGAACTTTTTACCGGAAAACATTTAAAACTAACTACGGGGTATATTTAAAATAAGTTATTATGGAAATTTTTGTTTTAGTTAGTATAGAAATATCAAAATTGAATTTCTTTTTACCGGATACCGAGAATTTTGATTTTTCCATTGTTAACAGCGATTTAAAAAGCGGTTAGTTGTCAAACCAGCAACCATGAGAGTCCAACGTTGCCATAATATGCATTAGGTTTAACAGCACACAGGATAAAATAGTTCGTTTGGGCCTAAGTCCAAACCCAAAGAACAAAGCGAACTTTAAACTCAATAACTTTACATTTTAAACTCTTAATAACTTTATTAAAGAAAGGAAATCGCATTCACAGTTTTAAAAAAATATGAACTCTAATTCTAATAACACAAAAATATTAATATTTGGAATGGGAAAGACAATATATGGTACATTCGGGTTCATGATGTTATAGAGTAGGTTTGACCAACCCGCTCTCGATGAGATTTTTGTAAACTAACTTATCCTCATCTTTGTCATACACGTCTACTGTAAGGGGGTCATCCTTCACAACTTTGACGTATCTTCTCTTATTTTCTATGGTATTTACGACCTAAAAGAATTAAGTTAAGCTATGTCGCGAAACGGTTGAAGATAGGTATAGGACATGATTTATGAAAAATGCCTAGAAAAAATATACAATACGTTCCATCTAAAAAATTACAGTTGATACAAGTAGCATTTTATGACACACCCTGTACAATATCTTGGTTCTAAAAAAAATATGGATGGAACAAACAAAAAGAAAGTGAAAGAATGAAAGACCAAACCTGCATGACTGAAACGACATCAGCATCTTCATTCAAGCCAATATTCAAGGCCGCCTCCCAGGTTTGTTGCGGCAGTGTCATGTACTCCGTCGTGATCTGCCTCACACGGTCCACGGATACGCTCTCAGAGTTCCCGTAATCGACGAAGAGCACATCGACAAACCCCAACTCCACAGATTGAGTGCCGGTAATTCGTGCCCGATACCATACGCCATCTTCCGAGTAGGGTGCCAAACATGGCATACCGACTATCAAATCTAAAGAAAAAACGGCCCATTGTTGGAAACATACATTCCCCGACAAGGATTATGTTATTCAGGTTTATAGTCCTGAAATTTTTTTAATTGTTTTCCGAATTTGATGACATTTTTAGCAAAGTGGGTCCGGAACGACAGCCTGGATTTTAATTTTCAAAAAATACTGATGTCTTGGTCATTATACAGGCAGAAACAAAAGGTACTTTTTTTTACCCTTCCTAATTTCTTGATGCCCTGTGGAACAGTTGAGCGCTAGAATTTATCCTCATTATATATTTTGTTTTGAAGTGTGTTCCTTAACACTATGTTTTTTGGTTCACGTCATTATCTTAATTTTTAAAGAAAGTATTGCGGTTTTTCAATTTTATTCACATTTCTATAAAAAGTTGTATCTCCTGTTAAAAAGCAGATAATGACGTGAATCAAAAAACATTATGTTAAGAAAAGGTCACACTTCAAAACAAAACATAAGGAAGCCAAGTATTACCACTCAATTTTTTCACATGGCGTTAAGAAATTAAGGGTAAAAAAGTAACTTTTGTTTCCGCCTGAATAATGATCAAGACGTCAATATATTTTGAAAACTAAAATTCAGGCTAACATTGATAGACACAAGTATACACTTTGCTATAAATTTCACAAAGATCGGACGACAATTTAAAGAGTTACAGGACTTTAAACGTGACTAACCTTATCTTTGTCCGGAATTTATTGTCGGCGAGTGTAAATTAAATCTATACCAACTTTGGCGAATGGGACCCGGAAAAATGGTTCAAATAGTCATATTTTCACACCGATACATACAAACCACTTCCGGTTAAGAAATGAAGGAAATAAAGTTAATATTAAAAAAAACATTTCTGAAAGAAAGAATGCCCTTCCACTCACCTTTTAAAAGAGGAAGCGAGTCGACGGCATCTTGGAGATCAATGATTAAATCATATATTTCCTCACTGACGTTATTTCCCGGCTTTTTCAGAACTATCTTGTCATAGCTAATTACGCCTCCTATTTCCAGCAATACCTACAATTAAAGGATTTAAAATACACTTAAAATTATATAAAAATTCGGTCATAAGACGCAGCGTTTAGTACCTTCTTTCCCTCGCGCAAGTCATCCGATAACGGCAGCTTTTTGTACTTCAAGTTTACGTTGGTATCCTGCGAAGAAGAAGCTTCGCGAGGGAGTGTTTTTGGAAGCTTTTTATCCATTTCCTTGTCAAAGTTGTCGAGTAGCATCTATAAAAAGAACAAAAATTGAAAAACCAATTTACAAATTTGAATTAAAAGGAGAATAATAAACATTCAGTGTCTGGTGCTTACATTCATTACCTCGTCTGCTATAACCTCTTCACCTTCTATGCATTCAATAAAAACCACCTCCTCTTCATCAACTCCCTGTGCAATGGGGAAACTAGAACACCTAAATTTGAGAAAATAAGACATAAGCAACACACTCTAACATATTAGGTAACACCCTATACAAATTAATCGTCAATTACCAAGCAACATACCTCGACAAATTCGGACACAACTCTACCAGTTTTTCATTGACAAACACATCGTGTTCATTGTAAATATCCACTAGAGGGAGTTCTACGTCCACGGGTCCTTTTACCACGACCCGACACCAGTCGGTGACCAGCTGGTGGAAGTGATCGTAGTCGGACGAAATCCAGGACCCCGACTTGGTATATACCTAAAAGAGTAAAATAATATTTAAAACTGAATCTTAGACAATCTGCGGGTCCAACTGACCTTGTCCAACTTGACTTTTGTCGCAAAAGATCCGATGTCCGTGTAAAGAACCTCCCGGAACAGCACGTTGGGAGACAAATCATGATCGCTGCCGAAATCTATCATAAAAACGCTGATTTCCGTGGGCGCTTTTACTTTGAGAATCCTTCCTCTATACCTGAAAGTTTAATACAACAATGACGAGACGGTACGAAAGAAGGCAACAATTTTTATTACCAATTGCCGTCAGTATATTTGATGGTACACAACTGCCCGGCCTCCCATTTGTGATCGCTGACCTCTGGCGGGTTTTTGTCGAAGTATTCCTTAATATTAGCCTCCATTTTGTAATATACGTCGTCCATGGCCTCTTCGTGAAGGTACAAGTGGCCACAAGTCTCCACACAGGTAACTCTAGCCTAAAATACAGGGTGTTAAAGTTTGTATTTTTTTTTGAGAGATATTTCACTAAATTTCAATTGAACCGAAAATATCATGGCGTAACGTTTATTTTTTTGGTTAAAATTGTATGGCGGCATGAGAAAAAAACTATTTCAATACCTGAAAATATTTTTTAGTAAGTCTCATCGATGGTAACCAATCGTCGATTTCGATTTCGCTCTTGTGATACGGAGAACCTTCGTCCCCATTACCTGAAATTTGGTACGGTTAATTCACATAATTAAATTATTTTTGGATTGGATACAATTCTTCAAATAATAATAATAATTTACCAGAGTTCGGTGCTTCACCGATTCTAGAATGTTCTCCCAACTCCTCCTCGACTATAGTATTCCAGTTCTTAGTGACTTCACCTTTCTGGTCGTCTTCTTTGTCTTTGGTAATATTTTCCGCATCTTCTCGCTCTGTTTCAGTCGCGATCGGTTCAGACGGCTGGTCATCAGTCTAAAATTGAAAATCTCGGTATTTCCGGTATACAGGGTTTAAACATTAAAAATAAATGATCACTAAATAATGTGCAGTTATATAGAACGTCACAAAATTACTTCAATAACTTTATTGTTCTCTATGGTCTCCTGTGTCCTCCTTGGAGGGCCGGTTCGTTCCTTCAGAATCTTCATAAATTTTTTGGCTTCTTTTTTTTGGTTTCCTTCATTCGTCACAGCAGGGGAGGAGTCTACATCTGGTTCTTGCTCAGGACGCAGGGCCTTTTCTTCGGTAGATACTCCAATTTCCCCTGTAAGGACCTAAAGAAAGGAAATATTGTAATGGGGAAAAACCTGTCGAAATTGTAGTATTACAAATAAACAACCTTACGGCACATTATATACATGATTAAGACATCAGTATATAATTTGCTAAAAATTTCACAAAGATCGGAAAACAATTTAAAAAGTTAGAGGACTATAAGCCTGAGAAGTGTAGTTTCAATAACTTCTATGCCATTTAAGGTTCAAACATATAATAATCTTGCCGTCTACCTTCAGGAGATATTCCCCACTATTTCCCGATGTGACGGGCGACGCCGTCGAGCCAGCTGACGTAGACGCTAGGGAGGTCGACGCCGTCGGCATATTCGGCCTGGGAATCTTATAGGCGAAGCCCAATTTCACCAAACAATTTTTAATCGATACGTACTTCATCCTATCGGGCTCCAGAGGGCCGCCATGAATAATATGGGCGTACCTAATAAAAAAAAGAAGAGTTATAGTATTTGCAGCGAATCCTCAAGCTTTTTCGACAGTTGACATCATTAATATGTCATCGATCAGCTGTTTGGGGACTTAACCAAATACCCCAGTTTAAAACTCCTCGTTGCAAGGGCATATTACACTGTGGATGAATTTTATAGTGATAACATCCGCTAATTGTTTTTATTCTGTATTGTTGTTCAGTGTGATGTGAATGAATTGTACCTATATTGAAAAAAATTTTTTTTTATTCCCTTTTATTTAATGTGTAATGGTGTTACTTTATTTCAGCTTTGTCAATAAGAATTTGTTTCTTAAGATAATAAAGCATTATTGATTGATTGATAGGAACCGTATTGAGCGTGTTTTGTTTTTATATTTTTCGAGTTTGATTAGTGCTAATACGTTTAAAAGTGTATTTCCGTCGTTTTAGAAGTGTTTATTTTGTGTTGAAAACTTTGATTAATTACATATTGAGTTGTTTGTGTATCTGGTAAACCATAGTAAGTACTTGTCACGTTATGAAAAATTTATAGGTTAATATTTTCATTTATCTGTTTTTAGGCGAAAATAATAATTATGGAGCATAATTATTGTCTGCCTTCTACCTCAGCTGATGCCACCGTTAGAGAAATTAAGGTGAATTTTAATATTAATAAAAAAATTTCTAGATGTTTCATTTCTTTCTGATCGAGTTGAGATTTGTTTCAGTTAAATATCAGGTAATACTTTTGTGTGGCGACTTGAATGTAGACAGTTTGGTTAGCTGGGAAAGTAAAAAATATCTGCACATTTTTTTGCAGAGAATACTAAATATATTGTTTATTAAAGTGGATGTTGAAATTTCAGTTCTTGGCACGAGTGGTTGCACACTAAGATTGATGGATCGTTTAATTATAATGGGTAATAACGACCATGCTCATATTGTTCATTCCTTCATAAAATGCCATCTTGGGGAGAATGAAAAGTGCCAATGAGAAAGTGAAATTTATTTTTGGACATCTCTTCGCGAACAAAGTCAGGAAAAACTAAAAACCTAATCGCAAAATTGTCCCAATTTAACCGACTTCGTATCTCTTTACTCTTACCTTTCCCGAAATCCCAATGGGGAAGGCCGAAATACCCATTTTATTAGTTTTTTGCATATATGACTTACGTAACCTACATATTTGCAGTATACGTAGCCTACGTATACAAAAGAAGGGTGCATATAGAATTTGCTTGTTATGATACTATACGCTTATAAGTTACTATTGAACATTAAAGTTAAAACAGAGGTAACAAGAGTGAACAACCTTTAAGCAAACCGTATATTTAGTTCTTTAATACAATAACCTTTCCTTAGAAAAGGTCCATAGTTATTTTCAAAAATGTTTTTTTGTGCATCCCGTACAAAAACATGGAAATTTTTCCAAGTGATTTGTATTTACATAACAGGGAAAAATACAATGTGTTGTGTTTTATTCCCTATAATAAATAATAAAAGATGTATTTAAAAATATAAATAGACTCGTTTCATTTTTAAAATAAACGTACGTACTATTGTAGTACGGTCCTGGAATGTCATACAAACCTAGGCAGTGCTAGCAGCCTAGCAAGCTAGTGGTTATTTACCACAAATAAGCAGGCGTCATTAATGTCACGTGACACTTGACATATCTGGCGCGAGGATTCGCTGCAACCACTATACCGGTACCTTGTTAAGCAGCGCGACACGTGTCGCAAGGCGACCGAGAGACGACATGTTCATTCCAAGGCGAAGATTTATATTTAAAGAAACCGGCACTTACCAGATGTCCAGTGGCAAACTCGTCCGAGATAACTCCATGTCGCTTTCCGGCGCTTTGCTAGCGAAGATTCTTTTGTGCTTGGCGAAAATTTCCTAAACAATTTTGAAAAAATTACGTGGATTTTTGTTTCAGGAGATTACGGTCTCCTAAAGGTCCCCTTCCTAAGGAGACATGTAGGACGCCGTGGTAATCTAGCTGGAGCGAGAGGGCTCCTGAGAAAAGGCGACTGCTTACCTGCAATACTTCGATTGACGATTTACTCCACTTTCCGCTGCCGCCGGCGGGCCTGATGTTGGCCAAGTGGCTCTTGCACACGGCCTGGGGATATTTCATGAAATATAAATCGTACACGTACATTTTGTCTAAGGGTACGGTTACTTCTTTGGCCTATAATTTAAAAAAATATTTATATTTCTACATGTTATCTAGTTCTATAACAAAAAATGTTGGAGGACATACATACAGGGTGTTATGGAAATGACGTATTACATTTAAACAGGCAATTCCTGAGATAAAGACAAATTGAAGGAAAATAGCGATAAATGGCGCTTTCAATTCATTCAGCGGTAAAAGTGACCCGGCGTCAAACCAGAAAAACACCTATGTGTCACTGCGATACATGTAAGCAATCAAGGAATTCTGGCCGGTGTTGTCATATGTACACCTTAAACTCTTTAGCCCAAATGAAATAATTTAAACACTTTTCCATTCTGTAATACCTTTTTGTACAATTAATTGAAGAACATTTACGACGTCAAATTTCGTGAAATCACCTGATAGTGGAGGAAAAGTGTAAAATCTATTTTCACATATATCTTCAAATAGCATCAGAAAACGTGAAAATTCGGTTTTGCCCAAATATCTTCGAAATTTTTTAAATTTGAAAACTGATGTTACAGAACTTACTCATCCGCAACTGTTGTCTAATTTGATCATTTCTGTATGTCTTATGGTTGACAAGATCCATAACTGGGACACACTGCAAACATATCCTCTGAAGATATTTATTACAAAAAAAACGGTATGCCACCGTCATTTTCCCATATTTTTCTGATTAACCTGGTCAATTCTACATTAAAACGGTCGGCTATTAAAGTCAAATCGAAACTCAATATATTAACATTGATAATGATGAAATTTTGTTGTATCATACAAATAATTATTTACCTTATCGTACAAATAAACTTTATAGTCCCCGTCGACTTCTTCACGCACTTTTCCTCTGGCAAACTCGTGGTGGATCTCGACGACGCACCGCTCCTCGACGGCCCAACGACTCTTCTGCCCAGGTCGCTTACTTTCATCGCTGTAGTGGATCTGGAGTTCTTTGAACATCGCACTTTCCCTAATTTAATTCATAACATATAATTTGGCAACATGGTGGTGGTGGTGGGGGAAATACTGACCTTTCCCTAAACTCCAAGAACTTCACGTATATAAGATCGGGCGCGTCGACGTTGACGACATCGATCTGACGTTTCTTCACGGCCGCGCAATCGTCCTCTTCAGAGTCCTCGTTTATGGACGCTTCTTCACCGATTTTTTTCACCATCGACGCCACGAGGCCGCTGTCTTCTTCCGAAAAGGTCGCATTCGGCGTTTCGAATTGGGGCCATTCTAACTTTTTCGACCTAAAACAAACGAAAAAAATTACTACAATTATCTTAAATATAAATAAAATAATGAAGAAAAGAAACCTCTTACATTGAACCGATAGAGTCCGCCAAATTGTTCTCCACCATAATCGTATTGACGCACATATCCACGTTGCTGGAGGTGTCGAAGAGGGCGACGCACACCTCCCCATTGTCCACGTCCTGGACGAGCATCTTCAGGATGTCCTGCGCCTGATGGAAACCTTGGAGGAAGCCGGATGCGGAGGGCGACCATGTAGACTGGGCGTTGTATGGAGCGATGTGGGCCAGTTTTACCAGAACTGCCTGCAATTATGTTATACAAGGGTCAATTTGAAAATTCGATGGGTCTGATCGCAAATTTCGGATGAAAACTAAGCACAATCTGTAAAAGGCGACAAGTACCCATTTTTTTTTTATTACCTGACATTCGAGCCTGGTGAAGCACTCCTGTAACGCTCTAATTCTCGAAGTGGGCACCACCACGTTAATTCCCCAGTCGACGAGGAGCACGTGGACCTTATCGCTGTTAAGGTCGATCGTCTTCACGAAGGCGCGATGCCAGTTCGATCTAACGGCGTCCTTGTACTCGGCGAGCACGTATGTTCCTAGAAATAAACGGCAAAACTTAAAAAAAAAAACACGCCACATTTTACCCCTAACAAATGTCTGGATACTTATTAATTATCAAGCCTACCCTGCACCCAATTATTGCAGTTTGAAGATGTTGGTATCTACACAATGGGGTTTATAAACTGGTAAGTGATTTATTGCGGTAAAGGTAATCTATATTCAGTGTTGCCAGATGAAAAAAATTGAAATAACCAGAAATGGTGATCAATACATTTAATTGGGTCATCGTAGCACAAAAGGGATGAGGCATGGAGACTGTCTCCTTGATCCATAAGAAATTTAAAAGTGTTGTACCTACCAACGTGCATAACACACGTCATGGGAATAGTTTGCCTCTTCCAATTCCAAGGAGTACAGTCGCCAAAAATTCTATCATTTATGAAAGCGTAAAGTTATAATCACTTACCAGCTAAAGTTAAGTAAATTAACAATATTAAGGTATTTGGGAGGAGGGTAAAAAATATTAGGTCGAAGGCCTATTTCTATTTGAATGAGTTTTATGATAACGACTTCTAAGTCATAGTAGTTGTTATGTCTATATTTATACTTATATTTTTTATATGCCGTTGAGCTTTGCAAATGAGAATTTATATCCTCATACAACGGAGTATATTTTGACTGATCGATTGAAGCATATTTTTTTTCGAAAACAGTTAATTTTATCGACATTGATCAAGAGTACCTTTTAAGTGCCTGTTTATATCGTTTTTCAATACTGGTTTGTCCGTATTTTTTCTTCTTTAAATTATTGCTTATTGCATACCTGCCTTGTTTTAATTCTAAATTTATGTGGTTTCGATTTGTTTAGCCAGAGCGATTTTATTTTATATGTATTGTTTCACCATTTGTTTCTATATTTAGTTTTTCTGTATTTGTAAACCAATATTACTTACTGTGTATATTACTCTACTTTTTTTTTTTGTTTATTTGTTGTTTCCTAATTAGTTTTTTCTGCTTCGTTAACAAGAACAACGATTTCTTATGACAATAAAGCATATTTTGATTTGATTTGCATATTTAAAAACAGGCCAAAATAATGGCCAAAGTGTATCTTGTCAATCTAAACAAATATGCAAATTAACTAAAAATCACCAGAAATCGATCGTTTTAAACAGTTTTTCAACAAACACAAATAAAAAATCACCAAAAATCGGACCTTTTAATAAGTTATCATCAATCACCAGATTATTCATAAAATCACCAGATCTGGTGAAATTTCACCATGCGTGGCACTATACATACCTTCGATAGGAATACAGGGTGTAGCTTCGGCACTTTTATACGATTTCTTAATGGACTTGGTCATATTTTTAAAGGCTTCTTGATACTTTACCTGTAAAAAAAAATTATCTATTAAGTGAAAGGTTGTTAATTTATGGATTCGCCCTTGGTCATACGCTTACCAGCTGAACGAAGATATGATGAGGATCTACGACATTGGCGATGGTCACTCTTTCTTGTTGGTGTTTTGCAAATTTCTTGCTATTCGGGAACACTCTTAAGATTGGACAAAATCCTTCCTGGAAGGACGAACAATAACATTTATATATAGGGTGTCCTAGAGAGAGCCTACTTCTTTTCTTTTTTTTCGACTATCTACATATTTATGTAAAAATTTTTACCCTTCTTAAAGATAGGGAGCCACTGGTATTGTCATCGCTTCTGGGCTCCACCGATTGATGGGCATGGACCAGTATGTCGATTACGGAGGTTATACCGCCGTCTGAAGAAGCAATCATGAGGTCCACCTCGTGGACACCGCTGTTGATCGATTTCACAATCATGTAGATATCCTTCCTGAAACCCAACAAATGAAAGTAAAATCATCAACGTTCGTCAGTCAGTGCAGGAAAATTACCAAATTTAAACTGGAGATATTACCAGATGACGAGTGTTGTTATGTATCCAAATCAGAATGCACCCTACAGGGATCCTGTTGACCGTAGGACATATATACATTTCTGTATATCCCATGTACATGTCCCTGTAAAGTGCACACATTACTGGACACCCTGTATTGTCACTTGTACGATTTTTCCTTACCCATTCAATATTTTGGCCAGAGAGACATGAGCTTTCTTGTTCCAATTGACACTCATCGGGTTATGCAACATACACTCGATCGCGAAAGACCTGTGCTGGCTCAAGAAAGACGGACAATCTTTAATCCTACATCAGGAAATAAATAAATAAATAGTTATTTATGTAACAAACGCACCTAAGCGTCTTTTGATTTTTCAGGCAATAAATTTTGTGTTGCTTCATTGGCTTTACTAATTATTTCGTCTGGAGCGCAATTATTTCTTTCCAATTTTGATAATTTTCAAATATCATTGACATTTATAAGGTAACAATAACAATGCATGGCATGGCAACTTGGTATTATAAGCAGAGAAGTGAAAAAATGACACGTTACGGCACTTTTTTAACGCTGAATTACTTTTTTTAACCCGTTAAAAATTGAGTAAAATAAAATTCAAAGTTCACCACCCCTTTTTGGGGAAACATACCTGGTTCCATCGACGGTCTGAGTCATTCCATAATCGATAAAGAACATCTCGTACAGGGTTCCGGTCTCCGAAGTCTTGATGTCGATAAGGCGCGCTCTGCACCAGCGCTGCTCCTTCCGATTCTGCGACTCGGCGACGTAGTGCGCCAAATAAAACTCGTCTGGAAAAAAAGCGGAGTAAAAACATAACGTTCTTTTATGGGGGTTTCCGTACGCTTACGCAATTTGGGCTGGTCCACCGGCTGGGCGCCGCCCATTTTAACGTAATTTTCGATCTCCTTGTTCAAGTGGACCAGTTGGGAATGGGTATTCTTGTACCGAATATAGAAACAATCCATGGAATTAATGTGCTGGACGTCGACTCTTTGCATTTCTAAAATAAAGAAATATTTTTATTATTAAATAAATAATAAATAAATAAAATAAGGAATTTTTTTTTTATGATTTCTCAGTATGTTCATAAGAATTTCCTTTCATAAAATGACCCAATGGATCATACTCTAAAATATTGGCACGTCATTGGGGAAGACCCAGTATAATAAACATTACTGAAACTGAAAAAAAACATTTTTGCTTACCCAACTTCCTCTTATCTCTTTCACTAGGTTTGGTATGTTTCTGTACCTTCTTTGACGCCTCAGAGTTTGCAGCCGATGTAGAAACTCTCATCGGCAGTTCGTTAATTTTTCCCAAGGATTGTAGCAAATCCTCACTTTGGTTTGATTGACCCACTAAAAAAAATATTGCATTTTTACCCTTAATTTCTTAACGTCCTGTGGACAGATTGAGCGTAAGAATTTAATTTCATTATGTTTTGTATTAACGTGTGACCTTTTTTAACGCATGTTTTTTGGTTCACGTCGTTATCTGCTTTTTAAAAGAAGATATAAGATTGCAGTTTTTCAATTTTATTCAAAAATGCAAAAATTAATAGCCTGTATTACATTGAAACCATGGTAGGATTGGTAGGCAATACGCTCTATTAATTTCTAGATATTGATTTATGCTACTCGATAAAATAATGTAATGTGCTGAATTATGAATAAAACGAAAAACTGCAGTACTTTCTTTAAAATTTTTTATCTTCTTTTAAAAAGCAGATAACGACGTGAACCTAAACACACTGTATTAAGAAAAGCTCACACTTCAAAACAAAATATAATGAAGCTAAATTGTACTGCTCAATTTTTCCACAGGTTGTTAAAAAATTAAGCGTAAAAAAGTTACTTTTGTTTCTTCCTGTATAATGATAAATAAATGATTATCTTTTGAAAACTAAAATTCAGGATGTCATCCAAAGACACAAGCCTACACTTTGCTAAAAATTTTACCAAGATCATCAGAAGACAATTTAAAAAGTTACACAAGTATAAACCTGACTTACATTATCTTTGTCCAGAATTTATTGTCGGGAAGTGTATTTACTTACATATGGCACTGATATTTCCGTCAACTACACTATCGCTGTCGTCGAGGTCCAAATTATAATTCTCGGGAAGATCTTCTTCGCCAACAAGGCGGTACTCGGAATCCTGGCACTTTTCAATCATGAAACTATCGTCAAAAGCTTCTATGACAGCTTTATTGATGACAAATCTACAAAAAAATATAAAAATACATTTTTCATCACATAGTCTTGTTTTTCCTTTATTTACTTACCGTACTGGTTCAGAACTACCACTCTCGTTCAACAAGAATCTGGGGATATTATTAATGTCTCTCAATTTGTCTAAAGCTCCCCTTAAATTGAGTTTGGTGTTCCCAATTTTGTCTTCTTTGAAGGCCACAAGCTGCTTCAATTGCTCCGCCGATTCCGTTAAGGAGGATTGAACCCCATCCAAACCCCTAAATTAAATATGAAAAACGTTACAAAAATAGTCCTTTTCTCACAGAAAAATATATAATATACAGGTTGTTATGGAAATGACTTATTATATTTAAATGGGCGACTCATAGAGAAAGTCTACATACTTTTTTTTAAAATCGAATATCTAAATACTAAGGTAAAAGCCCTTTTTACCCACGCGCCGTCCATCTGGATTCACTTAGCAAGAATGTGGGTCACTAGAGTATACTAACAGTGATGTCAGATCACACCGCGTGTCTCGCCCTTGGTTGAATACTGGCGGCGCGCCCTTTATACTTCAGTATGTTTCGAGACTGGGGCGTGGAACGACGTCGTGTCGAGGGTTCCACGTGCTTGACGTATACGAATTTTAAACGGTTCGTTAGTTGTGTTGCCCGATTTTTTTTGTTCGGGTTTGTTCATGATTTTTTTTGTTATGAAATAATTCATAAGAAATGTTGTGATGTGATTTCAAATTTGTGTGATATTATCTACTGTTGATTCTGTTGAAAAACATACTTTTTGTGTTTTAATATTTTATGGAATTTAATTATAAAACGGATTATTTTAAAATCAGATCGAAGGTAAGAGAGTATGTACCTTAAAATTGTAGTTTTATTTGTCTAAAAAGTTTGAAAAAGAAGTGATAACGCGCGTCAAAGGCGGCTTGTTGTCAAATACTGAACACATACGTTTAGAATTCTGTGTTGCAATATGACAACATCGCTATAATGCGCTAACCCCTTTTGAACCTTGAGACTGCCTCAATAAAATATTGATTGCGAAGGGCCTCAGGAGCGGCCACGTAAATTTTGAGATTTCATATAAAGTGTATATTTCGCTTAATAATTCAAAGCGCCATTTATGGTTATTTTTCTTCAATTTATTTTCATCTCGGGATTTGCCGGTTTACATATAATACGTCATTTCCATAACACCCTGTGTAAACCATTTTACCTGTTGTTACTTTTAAAATTATCCAGCTCATTAAGCATCTTTTTCTCAAGAGTTTCCAGGCGAGCATGATAATCTGCAAAATATTGATTGACATCTTTTTGAACCGATCCAGTATTAAAATTGGCAAGTCTCGCTGCTTTCTAGAAAAAGCAGAAAATAATGATAATAATAAACGATCTTTATTTCAAAAGTATGTTAACAACATAAAACGAAATAACGTCAATAGAAAAATTACTCAAATCATACAAATCTAAAAACTTTTAACACCTTCCAAATATTCGGTTACATTGTATGGTTCTATATCTACTAACATATTAAAAAAATTTTTCTTTATACACTTAATATTGTTATCAGTTTTTATTTGCGCTGGTAGATAATTAAAAAACTTTATAGTTATAATAAGCCCCTTTTTCAATTACGGTTAGTCTATGTTTTGGATAGTTATAATTTAAATGCCTAGATAAATACATATTACGTGGAGCACTATCCCTAATAACCCTTTGTTTTTGAAAAAAACAATCTACAATAGCAGTTATTGCTAACAGCTTATTTTCCCTATATTTGCCTCTACATGATTCCCGAAAATTTAGTCCCAACAGTATTCTTAATACCCTCTTTTGGTATTCAAATCACTTCTCTATATCCTTACAACCTCCATATAGAACTATACAATATCTGATGAGTTTCAAAATATGTGCAATATATAACTTTATGGTGTGTAAGTCTGTATATTTCACTAAGATACATTTAATTTTTTTCGGACATATTCAACATGGTTTTAATTAAAAACAGAAATTCTTAAAATCCATAAGCGACATATAAAATTCTAATTATCAAGTCACCCTTTGCATATGAAGCACTTCTCTGAGAACTCGCTCTGCATTTTTCTTTAGTTTCTTGAATTCCTCCATCTCCGTTTCATTCTAAAAGAAACATAAATTAGAAAAACATATGCATTTATAAAAAACTCTTGTTTCCATAATAATGACTTACCAAATGGTACAATGCAACTCGTTCATGATCAGTGTGCTTATCTAACACACAATAACAGCAAGCTGTCAGATCACATGTTTTGCAGAAGAACTCTATCTGCATAGTTGCATGGTCTACGCAATATTCCAATAACATGGAAAATTTCTCTGTGCGTCTCAGCACTGGTTCATGAGTCATCAATTTCTTGCTACTTTTGTGTAGTACTGTACAGCAGTCCACACAGTATATCCCTACATAGACAGAAAGGTATATCTAAGTTAAGGCATTTAAAAAAATTATAAATCCATAGGTAGTAATTTTTTGTGACAATCGTTATAGGTCTGTAAATAGTCTAAAAATAGCTTAAACTTTAAGGACTTACCTTCACAACTTCTGCAGTACATAGTTGCCAGTTTCTTGCACGTAGCAAAACAGCAAATATCTGAAAAGGAAAGTAAACTTTCATCATAAATTTGGTTTACAAAAACTATAATTTCATTGTCTTGCTCCTCTTTATTCTGAAATATACTCACCTGTTACAGGCCATTTAAAGTAGCCTTTCCTTTGTCTCGAATATTCTTGGAAAAGACATGGGAAAAGAGAACAGAATCATGCAAGGCACCTTTTAAATCTAACAATAAATAAGAGTAATGGATATTTCCTCTTACCTGATGGATTCACTACATCCACAGGTGCCTTTTTAGAGGCTGTTGATACAAACTTCATATTGTCCAAACCGCCCAAATAGCCACCTAGAGATTTGTAACTCGATATAACTCCATAAACATAATGGTTTAAAGGGAAAACATTCTGCATATCTGTTTGGCAAACTGGTGTTTCTTCCTATAATAAAATATTGTATATAGAGCTCTATTTACTTTAATTTAAGAGGTATCTATCCTTTTTCTATCAGATTTTGCCATGTGATGTTTGCTCAAAAAATGTCTGATAAGCTAAATATACCAAATGTGTTACCTGAGTCAAAATAGAATCAGTTTGGCAGGTAGGACAGCTAACCTTGTTGTTCCTCAAGTTCTGATATATACATTCCTGGCACATGGTGTGGCTACAGTGCAAAATAAGTGGTACTTTACCAATGTACCTGCTTTGTGTGGCTAAAAATACATTTAATAATGATAGAACTTAACCTTTAAAATTTTAAATTATAAAGCTTACTTACGTCGGTATGAATAGTTTTCCCCACATTTTGAGCAAAAGTACATTTTATATTGAGATTCAGCCTCGCTTACTAGTCTTCCTTTACTCTGAGTACGGTTCTCTTTATTGTGGTAACTACCACGATCTTCGCTCCGGTTGCTATCAGTTCTACTTAGCATGCGATCTCTTCCCCTATCATTGCTCGACGGTGGTCTTGGGGGTAGATTTCTTATTGCAGCATTAGTTATTCCGCTCCGCCCTGGCAAGTAAGCCCCTCTTGAACCGGCAGAATTAGCGGAATAATTGGAATTCAGCGAGTCTTTGCTGGATGACCCTTGTTGGCGGCGTAACTTTTCTCTTTTCAGCTTGTTGTTGGGTTGCTCGTAAGCATGCCCCCCTTGCTGGCCCCAATATGCCCCTTGAGGGATTCGCTGTGGTTGAGGATATTGGTTAAAGCCCAAAGTAAGGGGATAAGTTGGATTATAGTTCCCAGAAAACCCTGCGCCCCGGCTCGGGGATGGAGAGCCCCGACCGCGTCCCCTCATTTTTAAGAACGTGCTTTTTTTTACTATGTTATCTTTCACTTTTTTTTTAGCGTCTTTTCAGCAAAAACTATCAAACGGAAATACGAATAGTGTAAAAAAAACCCCGGCTTTTTGACGAACGACAGTACACCGGAAATTGCGCTTTCCATTGAAAAACTAACGCGCCGATAGCGTTTTTAGTTGAGAAAAATCGTGCGCGGGGATTTAGTCATAGTGCATAAAACAGGGACGCGCCAAGTACCTTCGGCGCCGTCTTGCGAAATACTACCTTTACCATACCATAGACAAAGGAAGAGAGCAAAGATAAAACAAGGTTATGTACTGAAAATGTTGCGATGAATTTCTGGAATCTTGTCGAGCAATATGGAAGTCCTTGGCATAGATCAAACTTTGGGCGAAAATAATGGCCAAAGAAAAAATGAAGAACGATGTGCTGAATGAAGTCAGTAGGGCTGTGAAAAAGCGTGATTCTTCTGTCACAGTTCCGACCTGTGAATTTTCCATGTGTATCACTGTGACTAAAACCTGTGACTGTGATTTTGTCACACACCAAAAAATTATCCACAACTTGGTTCGGTACAATTTCTTGCACCAAGGGTTGCCAGGTTTAAATTTTTAAATCACAGGACATAAGTTTAAAAATGGAAGGACATATATTCAAATAAGAAAGGAAATTGATTATTTTTAAATGAACGGCGAACATCCCTATCTAATCCTAATCCTAAGCGTCCTTAAATTCTAAAATAATTTTTAATTTTCTAATCTTTTCACGATAAACGTTGTTTCCTTTTTGTGGCAGGTAAGTAATTTGTAATTGAAATATTTATTTAGTCATCTTTACTAAGAGTAAGCATCATTAATAATTTCTTTTCATAAGGGGACCACGAATATGCTCGGCCTTGGAGCCTGAAATATTTGCTAGGACCTAGAGCCCAGTTGAAGATGGTAAAATATGTTATCTAAATCATGATTTACGTCCTATTTTTTAATAAAACTACTTACAAGCTTATTTCTGAAGTTTAATTTTTCATTTGTGGTTACGTTAGTTCAATACATGATATAAAAGTGTGTAAGGATTATTTTAAAGTGATTTTTACAGCTTAAAACATGTCAGAATCCTAGTATTTAATTTTCACTACTTAGTAAATAAAATAAAACGGTTTTGAATGTTTTTTTTGCTTAAATGTCCCTTTAAAATATTGACAGTAATAAAGATTTGGACAAAAGCGACATTTGAAAAGCACGTGCGCTTTATCAGCTGATGCCATGCACAATGGATGCCATAACTTTTATGCCTACTTATTTTTTAACACGGCTGTGTGTCTTCTTCCTGGTTATAAGGTTGGTTATAAGTAAGCTATAAGCAAAAGCAACGAAGTATTCGTTGGTACAAAGCATAGACAAAGGAAGAGAGGGGACGAATAATTCCGGTTTACGGGCCGTCGCAGAAAGTGTTACCTAAAATTGATCGGCCGCCATTGATAGGGAGCCAGACAATCGAGGTGGCACCCAATGTATTTTGGTGATTTGTGGTGAGAAGAGCTGTTATAGGAATTCAGTTTATTTACTGAAAAATGGTGAATTATTGTGCCTATAGCTGTAAAAGCCGTAATGAACGAAAGAAGCTTGGAATTACTTCCCATCGGTAAATATTCAAATTGTATTTTTTGCATGCATTTATTTTATATTAGATATCTCCCTTGTAAGTTTAGCAGTATATATTATTTGAAACTATGATTAAGGCCATAGTTAAAGCTACCTTCCTTTGTAATTTGTACTAGATTTGTTGCACTTTTCATTCAAGATTTCTAATAAGAACCAGGTAATTGCCCTTGGAGAGGGTGTGTCACTCAATGGCGTACCTGCATGATTTGTATATTTTGACAAAATTCAATTATTTCTTATTTAATTTTGGTTAATTATTAGTGAAAGCATTATATTATTTCGAATGTATACCAGTGTTATTTTTTTAAAGAAAGCGATTAACGTTTGTCTTGAATCGTTGAAGGTCATAGTCTTTTAGAAACACGACTTCAGGCGAAGGTCGTTTCACAAGGATGGCGTCCTGTTAAAACTTATTTTAAACCACTAAGCTCACACATTGTTGTATTGTTTTTAGATTTCCGAAAGATCCACAAAAAGCAAACATTTGGGTGCAGAACATGGGACTTAGAGATTGGACACCTTCTCCTGCCTACAGGATTTGTTCAGAGCATTTTGAGAAGTCCTTTTTTATAAAGTTGAGGAAAGAGTACGATTACTTGGAGGTGCTGTGCCAACAATATTTTCAAAACTACCAGTAATTACATTTTGTTGCTTCTTTGTAATAAATTTTGAATCGACCAATTTTGTTTTTTATCTTACATTTTCCCTAAAGTTGAAAGATATTTAAATTTCACAACCTTTCCTATATGAAATTATATTTTTGGCTAATAAAATTAATATTTACTAAGCATTCATAAATTATTGAGAAGCAGAAGAACATTATTGTACTCAGTAAGGGACACAATATACAAATTCAATTCAATAAAAATATTACTTCCATATTCCATAAATAATAATTTTGTACTGGGATAATACTAAGAAAATATTCATGTAACGCCACTGCTAAATCCGATAAGGAGCCAGGCGGTAACAAAATAGCTTCTGGTTTTACGCGTCCCCTCTCTTCCTTTGTCTATGGTACAAAGTATTCTCAGATTCCTTCTGGTCATAGATTCTCGAATAAGTAAGGTGAAATTGTTAGAATAAAACCAATAAATGCAGTCGTTCCTTGGCAACATTAGAATCGGCTCTCGGACAGATTTGGACAGCCACAGACCTTATAGAACCAAGGAAAACCGATTCCTCATGGCGATATATAAATATTAGGTTTGTACAGTACAGGTACCTAAACTTTTAAACAAATGTAATACCAATACCATTCGTTTTGTGGCAATCGGGTGTTAAACGACCCATTAGTTGTACCAAAGAAAACCCTTGCCTTCTAACCAATCGGAAGTCTTGATATAGATACAACCTGAAAAAATCCGATTATGTGTGAGAACGCAGCCTGTCCTATCGATTGTCCCTTTGGATTATCCATACTTCCTCTTTTTGGCAATCTTTTACTGTGTACGCTTATTCTTCGAAAGTACTTTCGGCCATCAGTAAACTTATTCAAGTATAAATGAGTATCTAAATATATTTTTCCTTATTGTATGTATAAATGACGCCGATTTCTTTCGAAACAGAACCCTAGGGCTCAGCCAAGACAACGCCCGCTATGTAATTCAGTTAAGTTTGGTACCAGTCAGACTATGACCAACTATTCCTCTGTGGCCAGCGTTGTGCTTGCTATTACAATTGTACTAGATCTATTACATTTGGGCATTGCCTATTACGCTATTACTACAATAGCTAAAATTCGAATAATCTATTACATTTTCACAAAATTCATCAGCATTGGTTCTTGGTTCAGTCAATACCACCCAACAACACAAAATCCCAATAAGCTAGTAAAAAGTAATAAAAAATTACAACCGAATTTTGGACTCTTGTATTTAATATGAACAATTCTCTTGGAGAGTTAATGTACCCAAATTTGATAATTTTTGTTCAAGCATTATTGTCGCTCCCACATTCTTCAGCAGCTGCTGAAAGAAAATCCTCCGATTTAAATTTAATAAAAACAAAAAATAGAAACAAATTACAAATAAGTACATGTGACGCTCTTTTACATTCTAAGGCTCTTTTAACAAATAACAATAGCAAATGCCATACCTTTCAACCCTCAGACCATCTGTTGAGTTTAAGTTTAAATATTAGATCAAATATACAGGATGAAGAGCAAGAACCTGAGGATATTATATTTTAAACTATTTTAAGACTCAGGTCTAACTCAGGTCATATATGCATATTATATTCATGATATTTAGTATAAGTATTTATGTAGCGACAAACTCGTAGAAAAATTAGTTTTTTTTTTAATAATTTTTTGTTGCGAATTAAAAAATAAGGTGTTACTGATTAATAAAGTTTATGTTATGTATTATTCAAAAATTGTTTTAATAAAAAATACAGGAAAAAAATTAATAAGAGCAGTTTAAACATTTTAACCTAGCCTTCTACTCAAAAAAATCAAACCCAATCCCAAAAATTGACAATCTAGTACAATCTATTACATTTTTGAGAACAATTTAGTACATTTGCTTCAGGTCAAAAGCACAACGCTGTCTGTGGCCTTGACTTGCTTACGTCACACCTGTAAAAGGAATTCAGCTAAATTTCTTAAAATGAAAAATCTTATGTTCGTTTAGACGCAAATATACCTAAAGAAAGTAGTAAATAGAAACTGCGTGCTAAAATTGATTAAAATAAAGTGAGACGCAAGACCAAAATAACATTTTTATTAAACATGCTTAAATTACCCCTGCTTAAAAAGAACCTGTTATACCTATTTTACTTTTGATTTGTTTCTGATGTGAAATAATCACAATACGTCTCTTTATATAAATATTTTATTTATTGATAAATTACCTTGATAGCAGTAAAATTATTTCTTTATCTGTTTTAAATTCTGGTCCAATTGAAAATTGATAGTGCATTATTAACGTTGGTGAGATCGTAATTGTCTCTAGTAAGTACTTTTTGATAAACTAGGGTTACCTATATGATCTTGTTTTTGGAGTAAATTATTTTCAAGGTAAATTATTGAAGAAAGTTCGTATTTTTTTAGATTATGGCAGCCTGTGATAATTTTAATTATCAAGCAACTGAAGAAGTAGTACAACAGCTAAATGAGCTTTTTGGGAATACTTTAAATTTGGACATAATAAGAAATGTAGCAAAATCTTGTAAATTCAATGGTAAGTAACATTCGTTATTCAACGCTTTATTAAGGTATTATCATGTCAGATAAAATACCTAATCTCCATTTTTTTATCCTTAATAATAATGTATTAGGGGTTTTACATTTAATATTAAGTAGTCAATGCTCTTGTTCCTGGACAATCATTCAAGTATTTTGTTCGTTAAAAGTTATATTGACAGTGCCAGTAATCACATTTGATTAGGAATCATACTTATAACCTGACAATGGCATTTATAGTGTAATATAAAAGAATTCTTAAATTTACTGGTAGATCTACCAGTTGTAGGCTGTGTTTGCTTTAATCAAAACAGATAGTATGTTTGCTGGTGCATCCCTAGGTTACTTTAAGAATTAATTTTCAGCTGTGATTCTAATGACATCTAAGGTCTTGTAACATTTTCTTCATGCAACATTTTAACTACCCAAATTAAAAGCAGGCAGCATTATACAAATATAAAGTAAATGTCCCATTTATTATTAAGTATGTATGTGAAGTTAAAAAAGAGCTTTTCATTTTCATCATTGGAAAAAAGAAAAAATATTAAAATAAAACCAGAAACCTGAATATATATTTTTTCTTATGTGATATAAGATACTTTAGAAATTGTCCACAAGCTTGAATCGCTAAAATATTTTTGTGTCGGTATCTTCCCGTATGAATAAATAATTTTTTTTTTAATTACAACATTTTGTTTTTATTTTGTCATAGGTGACTAGAAATAGGGCAATGGTAAAATACATCCACTTTTTTTTTGCTGGAGTTTAAATAAAAATTGAAATACCACCAAGATTGGTAGAGATAGGCATAGAAAGACCTTAATAAAAATTAGAGAGGATTAAAATATCTACAAGATAAAGTAATCATATACAGGGTGTTTCATTTAAAAAGCTTACGAAACTCAGGTTTCAAGTTCGTAATGTTGGCATCCATAGAAAATACCCTGTGTAAAAATATTGATATGTGCTATCATAGGGGACTTCTGTCAACATTCCTCTTTCCGACATAAAAAATATTTTATTTCAAATTATTATAAGTTAAGAAATATTACACATTTCATTGAACCATGTTTTTGCACAAATTTTAGGAATTTTCCAATCTATTTGGCAACGTTGCAAAAATATGTATAAATAATTACGGCGCTATGTACAGAATTTTACGGTGAATTCAAATATGTAAAAATATACATAGTGTCCCATTTAAAAAATATAAAATTTTTATCACACCGCCCTTTTGGAGCACCCTGTATAGTCGAAAATAATTTTAAAAGCTGCACCTCTTAACGCTTAATAATTTTCGTGAAAAAAGTTTTCCGCTATCCCTAGCGGTAAAACAGATATTGAGCTTTGTCGCACTAATTGGCCACCCTGTATACACTGACAGGCAGAATTTACGCAAAATATGGGAACATATTTTATTGTTAACCGATGTTGGCAATCGTTTCTGCATCAAACCAACAGTGGCGTTCGTCTTTAGAGGCTTGCGGTAAATTAACAAAAAATTATATTGCAAAAATTACCTTCAATATTGATGCAGAAACGAGGTATAAATTTTTTAAAAGAAATACATTATAAAGACGTTCACAACTCTTGAAAATAGTTGAATAAAAAGTAACAAATACTCGTTTTTGTCAAGGCAATTTTTCATAAGGAATTTTTTGGTGTAAAATACTATTAATTATATTAAAACAATTACTTCCTCGTTCCTTAAAATTATACTTTTTAGTTGCCGGTGCTTCATTGCTCCATAACAAAATATTTTTATCAATTTATTATTAATAAAAAATACATACACATAGGGTGTTATGGAAATGACGTCTTATATTTAAACCGGCAATTCTTGAGATGAAGACAAATTGAAGAAAAATACCCATAAATGGCGCTCTCAATTCATTCAGCGGTAAAAGTGACCTGACGTCAAACCAGAAAAACATCTGTGCGGCACTGCGACACATACGAATTCTCACCGGTGTTGTCATATTTACACCTTAAACTCTTTAGACAAAATACAATAATTTAAACACTTTTCCATTCTGTCATACCTTCTAGGTTAAATGTCAATGACCTTTTAACTTTTGCGTGATTGCTCATTGTTTATTTTTTAAAGCAATTTTATTTAAGCGACACACATACACTTAACTTATCGGCCTTATTTAAAAATTAGTGTCAATTTCTATAAAAACTTGTACACCAAATAGGTTTTAGTAAAACACAAACCATAATAATCGCAAAACTTCACATGAACACTGGCCGCCATAAAACAGTTAAATGCATAAATTCACTTGTAGACATCGTTTTTATTAACATTGGCTGGTCTCGCCTAGATTTACATGAACTTTTGTTTTTTAATTTAATTTAATTTAACTGAAACAATTATTCAAAACACGAGCTGTCAAAACGTGAAGTAGAGATGGGCACTGTTGCAGTGGGTGTTTTTCTTAGCATCAATTAAAAGAGTGGGTAGATTAAAGCGCATTCACCAAAAAAGGTTGTAATAAAGCACTACAGCACTTATTTATTGTATTCTTTCACTGCTGTAGGTACCAAGAAAGATTAAAAAACTTGTAAATCGCTGCTCTGGTGCTCTTTTTCATTCGAGAAGCTTAAGAAAATTAAATCGATCGTTTCACAGCGGGATTTTAAAAACAAAGATTAGCTCATCTCTACTCCAAATCGATAGAAGAAAGATGGTTATAAGTTGACATTTGCTTGACAACAAGATATTCCACCGCGTGATTTCGAATTTAAAAGCGGTTTTTTTCGGGATATTTAATCAACTTTAATAGAAAATAATGTGCTTGCGTAGAGTGTGAGAATGTTTAGTACATACAGAAAAATCAGTCGAAGGCATATTAGAAAATGTTCCTCTAGTAAGAGACAATGGGCATCGCAAGGTCACCGGATCTTACACCCTGCATTCTATGGGGTACGATGAATAAGGAAATAGTTTACAAAGAGTCAATCGAAGATATGGATCAGTTGTGAAATAAGATAATAGTTTACAAAGAGTCGATCGAAGATATGGATCAGTGTAAAATAAGATAGTGGATGCAGCATATTAAATACTTGCTGAATATTTTTCACAGAGTTCGAGCACTTCACTACCAGTGAATCAGTCGGTTTTTCAATATCTTCCATTCTAAAAGAAAAGCGAAGAAGGAATAATAGTTTGGAATCTACAAATTTGCTGTGTATGTGTAAATTTTGTGGATCTACTAAGTATTGCCAAATATCGTGTTGAAATGTGCTTTTGTTCGCGAAACCTGTGACCTGTGTAATAGAATCTAATAATCTGATGTGTGTGTCTAAAACTGCTGATATGCTGGTAGCACATATGCTGCCGGCAAAGGCCAATTTGTGTCCTCTCTCTCCTATTTGTATGTTTTTTATAAAGTGTAATGCATTAGTGTGTATCGATTTTGTGTGCCTATCTTCAAAAAACTCATTTGAAACATGTGTGTGTTTCTTTAAGTGATTTATGGTAATTTGTTCAGTGTTTCACTATGTGTTCTGTGTCTCTAACGATATACAGGGTCATGTTCTCAGACTGGATGAAAAATGCCGAAGGGGTTTTAGTGGGGTATAAGATTTACCCACTAAAACCAAAAAAACTGATGAGATGTTTGTGCCCTGGATTACTTGCTAGTGTACTGACACCTGGATTCACTTCTATTTGGATATTAGGTAAGCTAAATATTTATTTTTATAAGAATCTAAAGTTTTACACTTTTACACAATTTGACAACATTGCGCCAGAACATGTGTTTGTTACATAGCTGGGCAGTGTAATATGATTGTGCCCTGGAGTGACCAGTGTGATTGTGCCCTGGTTTATGGGTAAATTACCCCACTTTTTAAACATTCAATTTAAAAAAAAATATGTAGCGCTTCTCCAGGAGTCACCCATTTAAATATAATACGTCATTTCCATAACACCCTATTTTATGTTTATTAATACAAATTCTAATTACATAACTTTTAAAATATTAAATACCCAAACGAAATTAAAAAATAATAAACTAAGTACCTACTTAGATTTTTTAGTTAATTTCAGGCCAAACCGCGTTGTTCCCATATGCTACATAAAACCTGCCCGTCACAATACAGGGTGATTCACGACGAGCGTGCATTAGAACTTTATGGAGAACTACTGAATATATGTTCCTGAAACTTTGGGGATTTGGGTTTATCGATATGCTCTCTTTAACTAAAATATTGACATGTTCCTGTCATTTCCGGTTATACCGGAAGTAGCTGCCAACTTTCGTTTTTTAAATACAACATGGTAATTTTTATTACATTTTTCGATTAAGCATTAAATATTAAGCACATTTTATAGAAAATGTTTTTGTCAGACTCTATTAGTTTTTGAGATATCTGGACTTTTTGTAATTATTTGGCAAATGCATGACGATGAAATAATCCATATAATTTTTTTACCTTAGCGCTTAGACTAAAAAATTTTTCTCACCGAATAGCTAGAAAATCATCAAGTCTCAAAAACATTTCAAATTCGGCATAAAATGTACAGGGTGGTCACAATTCAAGCCTCATTGTGAAAGAATTCAACCATTAAAAACTTTCTTATTTTAAATGGAACACCCTGTATATTTTTATTTAATTTGATGGCAAATTAGTTGTTCTTTATAAATAGTATTTACTCTCCTATACCTATATCAAAGCGTTTTCTCAAAAAATCCAATTTTATTCCGAAAATACTATTTGTTCAAGTGTACTATGAAAACAATTGTACTTAGGGGCTGTATACTGATGTCTATACGGAGGAAAAGTGATTGGTATCAAAACGATGGGGCTCCAGCACACAACGTCCAAGTTGTTAAGACTGCCCTAAACAGACTTTTTCATGACCAGTGGATCGCAAACCAAGGTCCCTTCCACTGGCCAGCTCGTTCGCCAGACTTAACTCCACTGGACTTTTCATCTGGGGAACCATTAAAGATAAAGTTTACGCGCGTCCCATCACCACGAAGGAAAATCTAATTGAAAGGGTGAATTTCAATCTCTCACAAGAAATTAGGAATGCTACAAGAA
The DNA here is from genome assembly GCA_963991005.1 of Barypeithes pellucidus. Classification (NCBI taxonomy): domain Eukaryota; kingdom Metazoa; phylum Arthropoda; class Insecta; order Coleoptera; family Curculionidae; genus Barypeithes; species Barypeithes pellucidus. The sequence continues at coordinate 25,614,457 of OZ022559.1, forward strand.
ATAACATGATGAAAAGAATACATAAATGCTTGGAAGTAAATGGCAATCATTTCGAACATATTTTAGAAATATAATCAAAAGATATTAGGTATAATTTTCAAACACATTTTTAATTAAAGAATTTAAAGTTTATAAACTTGTTTCCTTGCTATTTTTAAAAAAATAATATTTAAACCATTAGATTTAAAACAATCAACTGCATTTTATTTATAAATTATTAAGAAACAGTTTAGAATATTGTATTTTCAAGCAATCAATCACTTTTCCTCCGTATAGACATCAGTATACAGCCCCTAAGTACAATTGTTTTCATAACACACTTGAACAAATAGTATTTTCGGAATAAAATTGGATTTTTTGAGAAAACGCTTTGATATAGGTATAGGACAGTAAATACTATTTATAAAGAACAACTAATTTGCCATCAAATTAAATAAAAATATACAGGGTGTTCCATTTAAAATAAGAAAGTTTTTAATGGTTGAATTCTTTCACAATGAGGCTTGAATAGTGACCACCCTGTACATTTTATACCGAATTTGAAATGTTTTTGAGACTTGATGATCTTCTAGCTATTCGATGAGAAAAAATTTTTAGTCTAAGCGCTAAGGTAAAAAAATTATATGGATTATTTCATCGTCATGCATTTGCCAAATAATTAAAAAAAGTCCAGATATCTCACAAACTAATAGAGTCTGACAAAAACATTTTCTATAAAATGTGCTTAGTATTTAATGCTTAATCGAAAAATGTAATAAAAATTACCATGTTGTATTTAAAAAACGAAAGTTGGTAGCTATTTCCGGTATAACCGGAAATGACAGAAACATGTCAATATTTTAGTTTAAGAGAGCATATCGATAAACCCAAATCCCCAAAGTTTCAGGAACATATATTCAGTAGTTCTCCATAAAGTTCTAATGCACGCTCGTCGTGAATCACCCTGTATAAGACTAATAACGACACTGCGATGTCACAAAATGGCGCTATTACAATTATACTGAAAAAGGTTTAATATTTACTGTTGTTACGAATTTTTTTCTTTGTTAATTTTTATAAACCTTGGCGTGAATAAATATTTACAATAATGCATCCATAAAAGTGGACGTATAAAATACATAAAAAACTTAAGCGGAATTGTCATTTTGATCTAAGTCGCTACCTGTTGCGGCATCTTTTCATTGCCTTTTCATTATTTATTGTTATCGTAATTCCTCAGACCTTGATAAGGATAATGCATATGGTCAAATTCTTCTATATCCCTAGAAAAAAACAATTCCAACGTTTTGTATTCTAATTTTTAAACCTGATCTGTTATTATGTCCAACAAATAGGCAAAAACGACTCAAATGGGATCTTGACATTAAAATTAAACGACATAATAGTAGAAGAATGTATTTTGGACACAAGAATCTAAGATTTTGGTTCTCATGGATAAATTTTTGTGGTGTTGGATGGTCTCGCCATCATTAGCAATACCTAATCATCAATATATGTAGAAGAATTTAACAGAAAAATTAGAAGCTCCAGTTCACCATCCGCTTAAAAGACGAATGACAATTACAATGTTTGACATTACGTGGACCAAGAAACAATTAATAAGTTAGTGTAGTTCATGTAAAATTATATTCTCGTGTTTCGGTTTATTTTGTGTAAACCATCATCAGACCATAGGAAGTTAATATGTTACGTTTTTTTAGTTTAATTCCTAGAAAGGTAGACGGTCAGATAAAAACAGAAAATATTTGCATAGAAAATTTTTAAGGTTAAGGTGTTGACTTCTTAATTTCACCACGATATAGCATTGCCATTGTCATGTCTTTATATTACTTTTATCATACAATTATGGGAATACTGGTAAAAAATGTGTTTATTTCGAAAATCATACTATCTCAGATGTAGCTGTTTTTAATAATCTAAAAGCAATATAACACCAATTTTACATCCGCTCAGCGACATGATACAATAAACTAAAGGTAGGATATCTAACCGTCCCAATTTCGTCTGCCGTGCGCATGGTGAGTAAGTTTTAAATCTCTTATGGAAGTTTACATTGCTGTCATCGTTTTTAACTCTTTTTTGAATGTATTAAAACGTTTTAAGCATGTAATGATATATGAAATGAAAGAATAATATATGACGAGTATTTACGTATATCGATTTCATAGAAATATAACACACAAAAACCACTAAAAAAAGAAAAGATATCAGAGAAATTTTTCGCGGCCATTTGAGCCGGCGACAATAGCCGAAGCATGCCGAAAGCTGCTCGCCGACCACTGCTGGTTTTGAAACAGTGTTGCCAGACTTTTACAATTGTAATAGATCCACTACTATTTAACATTCTTGTTGTGGGGCTCCCCATATGAAATTTATGTTCAATCTGGAGGTGGTCCCCCATCTAATAGGAAAGTAACGACCTTTTTTTCGTACTATTATTACTCTGACGCCGTTTTAATTAAAAGTTTTTACGTTTAGTGGTATGTGAAATGAAAGAATAATATCATGGTATTTAGGAATATTTATTTCATGAACATACAACAAAGATTAAAGCTAAAATACGACCTAATTATCTTTCCGCTTACACAACTGTATCCATTTTAATTGTTTGTTTTTATCTTTAGGAAAGCGGAAAAACCTTATATTTCTATTAAATGTCTTTGCCTGGTTATCCATATCACAACCGAACATAGCGCACCTCATTTTATGAAAATTCAGATATTTTTTTTAATAAACACAAGACTATAAGAAAACGTTCTGGTAAACTTACAAAATGTCCACCAAAAACTACGGCAACCATGCAGCAGTGTTGCCAGACATCCGTTATCGAAAGAAATAGAGTGCCGGTTCGAAACCTAATAGGAATAGTAAAAAACGGGTCAGAGTAAAAAGAGTACGAAAAAAAGGGTCCTTACTTTCCTATTAGATGAAATTTATGTTCAATCTGGAGGTGGTCCCTCCAGATTGAACATAAATTTCATATGGGGAGCCACACAACAAGAATGTTAAAATACTAGTGGATCTATTACAATTGTAAAAGTTTGGCAACACTGTTTCAAAACCAGCAGTGGTCGGCGAGCAGCTTTCGGCATGCTTCGGCTATTGTCGCCGGCTCAAATGGCCGCGAAAAATTTCTCTCATATCTTTTCTTTTTTTAGTGGTATTTGTGTGTTATATTTCTATGAAATTGATATACGTAAATACTCGTCATATATTATTCTTTCATTTCATATACCATTACATGCATAAAACGTTTTAATACAATCAAAAAAGAGTTAAAAACGATGACAGCAATGTAAACCTTCATAAGAGATTTAAAACTTACTCGCCAAGCCACGTGATCATCGGCGTGCAATCATACCTATAGTTACTTATACCATGGCTCAGCGACACTATTTCGTCGAAGGCAGACAACCAAGAATACACTTCAATAAATCAGCTTATCACTATGGCTGTTTTTCGAAAAAGGATATAGTTCTTTTATAAATAGTATCTCTTTTCGTCTGTTATGCACATCGCCGAATGTGAAAAAGGTAGATTAAAAACCTGGTGCTGTCAATGTTCTTTAATGATTTTCTGTAAATAATTTAAATAGTCCTATTCGTCAAATATATTGCAGTGTAATTTTGCCTTTGGATTCAGCAATTTTTCTTCATTTGTTTTTTGTCTTATTTTTCAAGTTAAGTGACCTGAAAATAGTAAATATCTTGACATATTAATCAAAATCTTAATTAAACTAATGACTTTGGTTTCACTAGTTATAATAATAATAATAATAATAATAATCTTTATTTAGCACTTGGCTAGTTATTACTAAAAAATACAAGTTACAAAACAGTGTTTATATGTCAGTTACAAAAATGATAATTCCTACTCTACTCTACATATCCTTCAAATAAAGAAACAATCTTCTTTTAAAAACATTTAACCCATTTGCCTCCTTAATGCCCTCAGGGAGGTCATTAAAAAGACGAACTCCCTCGAAAAATAGCGATTTTTGTAGAGATGTGGTTTTAACTGACTCAATGTTATAATGTTGCCCAGAGCGAATGTCATAACTATGAAAATTTGATCTTTTTTTAAGAAAAGCATTAAAATATATTGGTAGCTGCTCATGTTCAATTTTATATATTAAAACCAAGTTCGCCTTTCTAATGTTCTGTTCCACAGACAGCCAGTTCAACCTCTGTAACATAGTTCTTACCGGGATATACCTGTTGCATTTAAGAATAATTCGCATAACCTTATTTTGCTGAACCTGCAGCCTGTGTATATTTTCCTGAGTACAAGATATTAATAAAGAACAACAATAATTAAAGTGAGGCAAGATGATTGTATTATAAACCAGTGTCTTGGCCCACTGGGACAAACAATCCGAAACGCGACAGAAAAAAACAATTTTTTTCCCTAATTTCTTACAAAGGTAATCAACGTGATTCGTAAAAACAAGCTGAGGATCCAAAAAGACTCCCAAATATTTTATTTCCGACACTAAACTAATTTCAGACTCATTTATGTTAAGGGTTAATCCTAATTCGGCATACTTCTTACAATTTACTTTTGAACCTATTATCATACACTTTGTCTTTGATGTGTTCAGTTTTAATTTATTTTGGCAAAGCCAGTGATACATTATTTTAAGTTCGCTATTCAAAAGATCAGTTATATCCCTAAAGTTTTTTCCTGATACACAAATAAGGGTATCATCCGCAAATAAATTCACAAACGAGTTTTTTAAAGCTATATGAATATCGTTAACATAAATAATAAACAGTAATGGACCCAGCACACTTCCCTGCGGAACACCCACTTTATTTTCCCTTTTAGTTGATAGTTTGTCGTCCACTCTAGTCATTTGATACCTGTCACTTAAGAAATCATTAATCCAATGCAATGCACTACCTTCTACACCATATAGTCTTAATTTTTTAATAAGAATTCCACGATCGATTGTTTCAAACGCTCGCTGCAAGTCAACAAATACACTAAGCACCACTTTCTCCTCATTCAGAGCTTTTCGCCATGTTGCACAAACATATTGCAGCGCCGACTCGCACGAATGGTTACTCCTAAATCCAGATTGCCCCACAAACAATAACTGATTAGTTTCAAAATAGTTCCTTAGTTGTCGACAGACTATCGTTTCAATGATCTTATCTACCATGGGCAATAAATTAATTGGCCTGAATTCTGATGGACTTTTGGTGCAGTAACTTTTGGTATAGGAATTATAACACTGTTTTTTATTTCATCGGGGATTCTCCCAGTCTGTAACGAGGTGTTAACTAAATAAAGAAGAGCATATCCTACTACACCGAAGAGGTCCTTAACCAACTTAATATTTAATGATTCATCATTGGTACTTTTATTTTTAAATCCAAAAACAATTTTCTTAAGTTCCGAGAAACTTACAGGTTTAAAATTGGCAAACTTATGTTATCCCTATTTTTTCTATTATCCTATTTATTGTACATGTAGGTACATATTTGCTTAAAATTTTGCCTCATTGTTAATTACTTAATTTAATGCTTGGTGTCATTACTAAAATATGTACTGAATTCCTGAAAGGTCTTAATTGCATTTATATAAATGATTTAACTACCTGATTAACAAGGGGTTTATATGGTAATAAATACGCTTTTGGAGCAGAAAACTGTTTAGTTAGTTGTTTTATAGGGTTTGTTTCTAAGTGGTTTTCTATCCAGTCGGATAATTTTATCTAACAGTAGGGGTAGTGTTTTTAGAGGTGCAATGAGTTCTATGAAGTATATGTCGTCCTATGAACGGATAATGACTTTTATTCAACAACGTGAAGGTAATAAAAGTTACATTTACTTTAACACAAATCAATATATTTTTAGTTTAGGGAAGAGATATTTCAGGAGAAATTTAAATGTTTGTAAAGTAACATGTATCCTCTTTGAAAAAATGAAGGAGGTGAATCCTCACCTTATTTTAAGACGAAAATGTGTGAAAAAGTTTTTCGCATGTTGCTTCGTTTTCGAAATACAGGGTGTTAAACAAAATATTGTATTTTTCATTTTATTAATTAATGCCAATGATTTGATAATGCATATTATTTAAAAACTTTGAATAATGAACTCATATGAATAAAAAGTCAAATAAATTGCTGCAAATGTCCTTCATGAGCCACGAAACGAAGCAAAGCCTGCTCGTATAATTTGACGATAAACGTAGGAAAATAATTAAAAAATTAAGGTACTCTTTTAACCAGATCCCAAATGAATTAATTGTAAAATTTAAAATTGACCCAAATTAAAGTACTCCTTTATGTTTAACAAATATAATTGTTTGGCATGAATTAATAAAATGAAAAATACAGTATTTTTTTAACACCCTATATTTCGAAAACGAAGGGACATGCGAAAAACTTTTATACCACATTGTGGTCTTAAAATAAGGTGAGGATTCACCTTCTTCATTTTTTTCAGAGAGGTTAGGGAACACCCTGTATGTATTGCAGAAATGATCTTAAATGAAAAGATCAAATTTTTTAAAAGAAATGTGTAAAGATATATTATAAAGATGCTCACAACTTTTGAAATCAATTAAGTAAATAATAACAAATATGTAGAGGAAAGGAAAAATCTTCGATGCATTTTTGTTAAATGATATTTTGTTATACAAAAGACCCCTACATTTGTGCTAGTTTAGTAAAGTTATAGCGTACACCATTTATTATCACTTAAGATGTGCAGTAAGAGAATAAAAATCTTATTTTGGAAATAATAAAATATTTTTTAAAAGTTTTCTAATAATTAATATTGGATATACAGGGTGTCCCATAACTAATGGTACACAGGAAAACTGCCGATTCCTTGGGTAAAAATACTGCGATTTAGCCATACTTAGTTTAGTTCAATAGCTGGTAATAACCGAGATACAGGGTGTCCAAGTAAAAATTTAATTTTCAATTTTCCTAAATAACTTATTTCTGAATCAATATTTTTGCACAAAATTGTGTGACAAGGTTTTTTTTGGGGAAATGAATTTGAATTTGTTAATAATTTTGATGTAGATTGTAGGGGGCGCTCTTTGCGGTACTCTGGATAAATAAAAAGAAGTCTAACTTTCTTGGGCCTTAGTATAATTATGTTTTTATTAAAAATATCAGTTTCTCCGTCATTTTTAAGCAATAAAGGTATACTTTATAAATGTCGTCCCGACTAACCGTTTTCGAGATATTTTCAATTACAATTTATAATGCGCCATTTAAATTTTGATTTGTAAATGTGAAATTTGTCACAGTATGCGTTGGTAAAAACAAATACAATGAAAGCACTTTGAAACCTCATTTCTGTCAAAGTTTATTTTCATTTGTCAGCTATGTGGGTATTTTTAAGGAGTTTTTTGAAGATACTGTTATCAAAAATTAAACTAAAAATGCCGCGACATAACTGTTTTCTAACAGAGAAATGCGAGACATGGTATGTTTATAAGCACATGCAAATTTTAACAGACACACATCGGCGGTATTTGGAAATGTATCCAAATAGAAGGCAGCCAGATTTTAAAATTTTTAGAAGCCTATACTACAGACTGGGAGAAACAGGATCCTTGTGTCCAAAACGTAATAGTGGAGGATCCTGTTTCTCCCAGTCTGTCATATAGGCTTCTAAAAATTTTAAAATCTGGCTGCGTTCTATTTGGATACATTTCCAAATACCGCGATGTGCCCCGCGTCTGTTAAAATTTTCTTGTGCGTATATACATACCATGTCTCGCATTTCTCCGTTAGAAAACAGTTATGTCGCGGCATTTTTAGTTAATTTTTGATAACAGTATGTTCAAAAAACTCCTTAAAAATACCCACATAGCTGACAAATGAAAATAAACTTTGACAGAAATGAGGTTTCAAAGTGCTTTCATTGTATTTGTTTTTACCAAAGCATACTGTGACAAATTTCACATTTACAAATCAAAATTTAAATGGCGCATTAGAAAATTGAAAATATCTCGAAAACAGTTAGTCGGAGCGACATTTACAAAGTATACCTTTATTGCTTAAAAATGACGGAAAAACTGATATTTTTAATAAAAACATAATTATACTAAGGCCCAAGAAAGTTACACTTCTTTTTATGTATCCAGAGTACCGCAGAGAGCGCCCCCCTACAATCTACATCAAAATTATTAACAAATTCAAATTCCTTTCCCAAAGAAACCCTAGTCACAAAATTTTGTGCAAAAATTATTTAGGAAAATTGAAAATTAAATTTTTACTTGGACACCCTGTATCTCGGTTATTACCAGCTATTGAACTAAACTAAGTATGGCGAAATCGCAGTATTTTTACCCAAGGAATCGACAGTTTTCCTGTGTACCATTAGTTATGGGACACCCTGTATATTAGGATTCCATTTTTTATACAAATAAGTACTATCTCTTTATTTAATATTGGCCATATTTGCTTTATCCCATTAATTTCTTTTTTAGTAGCCACGAATGTAAAAAATATAAAATTATTACCTAAATCTGGGTATCCAAAAGCTTTCTAGAATATTTACTCTAACATGCACTACCAATTACACTCAGAAATGTTTAAAATTTTTACTTTATAACCAATAAATCACCACTTTAAAAATTTAATTTTTGAATAATTCAATTTAAAATTATTTATGTCAAAATAGTCAATTGTAGAACCCTCACGAACCGATTAGTGGAGAAGGCGAAACCCAGCATATATTTTTTAAAATTGTCTCGGCATATGATTATTAAACAGTAGGTAATGAAATGAAGCTATTGCCAACAATTTTGATATTTCCATCCATGTTCAAGTAATATTTATTAGTTTAGTTAAGTTAAGTTTCAGTTAAGTTGATGAATTCCTCCGTTAGTTTAAACATTTTTTATATATGTTTTTTCAGCTTAACCGTATCCAGGATATTCAAAGGGTAACAAAAATATTTTTAAATGTGATAACCTTATTTTTATAACCTCTTTTGAAACGTTTCATGTATATCAAGTAAATGAGTTTTTTTTATTTGATTTATTTTAATAACCTTTTCTAAAACGATCAGCAGATCGAGACCGTAAATAATTATTTATACTGCACTAGATTATCTATCAAGTAATAATGTAATGTCACTAAAAGCACACCAATGAATAATACTTGGTGGCCAAAGAAATTGTTAAATATACCATACATTTACAAACATATTTGTTAGAAATAAAATGGATTTGATAAAGTAAGCTATGGAAACAGGAACAGTTGCTTTATTTTCATGGCCAAGTATTATTTCTTAATTTTTTTGAGGTGACATTATTATTTGACAATCTAAGGCAATATTGATTAGTTAGTTAATAGTTTGTACCTGTAACCTCGTACAGATGTTATACCTTCTTCCAAGCATGCTTATGTTTAGTGGGGAAAATGTTTTGACTAAATCGTAAGCACTTCCATATTGTAGTAGGTTGGGTTGGGTGACCCTTGTTAAAATTACACTGGGTAACATAGACCTTTTTATATCGATCAATTTTTGTAGCAAACAGACGGGAAGTTGAAAGCAACAGTAGGTACTGTACTCCCTCGTAAAATTACTTATGTTTACTAACTAGAAAATTTTCTGTATGAAAACTTCCCACATGTCAGCATTTTTACAGGTGCTATGAAAATTTATAATTATGATTTAAAACTACCATAAAACTACCATAAGAATCGTTGGCCAAAATTACCTGACATAATCATTGTAAAGTCGGTACGGTGTATGAAGTCCGCTAAGCAATAAAACCTCTCGAACAGGGTAGTCGGTGGCTCTCAAACAATAAATTATATTTAAGGTATTTTCTAAATAAAATAATTTAGCAAAAAGCATAACTACTTATTTAAAATAGAACATACCATCCTGCACTTCAGCAAATTTTAATTAATTCTTGGAAAATAGTGATTATTATATGGATTTAACTATAATGATCCCAAAAAAAACTAAATTCTGGGAAAAAGTAGCTGAGAAAATCTTTAACTTATTGACGCAAAATGTTTTTCATTTGATAAATAAAAAAAAACTATGAGTGAAAAATAAACAAGATAAAAATATTTATCGCGGTACATAATTCTAAAATAATTTTGTTTGGAACCACTGATTTTGCCAAGCCGACTACAGTGAACCAGTGGAATGTTCGGTACGATCAAGTATAGCGAAGGTATTGTAACTTAACCGGCTTACTGTTTAACAACCTTTAATGATTTAATCCGATATCGGACTTCATAAAACGAACAGACTTTAAAAGTTATCTTTAAAGTCCATCAATCTTTTTACTGTATATTTCCTTACCTCTAGCGGATAATGCACTTTAAAACAAATTGCATCTTATAACTTACTTAGTTATTTATTTATTTATTTTCAGTTCAACAGTCATCCAATCAACTTCTGGAGATAACAAACCGAAGTACATTTCAGCCCTGCGCATCCCCCACTGCGAGCCCGTCAAAAATGAATCCAGCTTCTCTTCAAAACGAAAAAAAATCCAGAAAAGCAATCGATGTAGAGAACACGATTAAAAAGATAAATTCAGGAGTCAAGGTTTTAGTACTGCTACGCGGCTTACCAGGCTCAGGAAAATCTACGTTGGCCAAATCGATTTTAAAAAACACTATTGGGAACGATGCTGTAATTGCAAAGCAACATATTTTAAGTACTGATGATTTTTTTATGAAAAACGGCATATATCAGCATGACCCAAAACAAGTACCTGAGGCACATGGTTGGAACCATCAAAGAGCTTTTAATGTTATGTGCAGAGGATACAGTCCAGTAATTATTGATAACACAAATGCCCAGATGTGGGAAATGAAACCTTATGCTATAATGGCTACTGACTATGGATATGTTTTGGAAATATTAGAACCTGACACCCACTGGTGCTTTAACGAGAAGGAACTGGCTAAGAGAAATATACATAATGTGCCAAAATCTACGATAAGAAATATGATTGACAGGTATGAGAAGAATGTGACTCCTATGAAACTACTGACCGCTTATGATTGCAAATACAAATTACAGATACCTCCTCAGCTTAGACTTTATCCGCCAATTAGTAAAGAACCTCCTAAGCCAATTGAATTTAGTTTTAGTAAACCTAAACCAGAAAACAATACAAATGTTACCAATTTTAAACATACAACTTCATTGCAATCATTTTCGTCTCCAAACAATAAAATTCATGGAATAGAAACTATTAATTTAATGGACTTTAATGAGCCTGATATGTCTCCAACGCCATTAGAACTATCTAAGAAACAAGATAAAACCAATGCCATAAAAAGTAGAAGCGAAAATAATGTGACCATAGATAACATGTTGATGCACGATGAAGGTTCTCTTTTAAAGTCAACAATTTTAAAACCTGTACAATCAACAAGAATCAAACAGAGTACTAGCTTATTTGATAACATCCAAAATGCATGGGGTGTCGATGAGAAGGCTCTTCGGTCTTGGGATATAGTTACACCTGTAAGTGAGAGCAAAAATGAAGTTATTGAAATATTTGAGATTGACGATGACCCAGTCATCGAAACGAACGAAGCATCTACTTCGACCGATAATCAAGATTTTTATATATTAAGAAATATACTGAACGATTCTTTGCCCTGTGATAACGTCATTGTTTTAAATACATGTAACAGAGACATTAATAGAAATGTCCCGGTTCGACCACATGGTGTAACAAAGAAGTTAATGCTTGACAAAAGTTGTCTTACACAAGATTATTTTGAGGAACATACAGCGCATATAGAGCAATTAACGAATCTATTTGAACGCATTCCAGTTAATACCCTCAAATATTGGTATAATAAATGTAATCGTGATCTTGAATGCACTATAGAATTGCTTCTTGCCGAACAAGATGAAGTAATAAGCATCATATTGGACGAGGACATGCCGGAACCTGAGCCCGAGCCAGATAACGTGCAAGAAGCTATAGTTATAGACAGTGATAGCGGGTCTTCTTCTGCCAGTGAAACACCTCAGATTGGTAATAGAAACAGTAAAAACAAGCGAAAGAATAATTCATCATCAGATGAATCAAATCAATTAAAGAAGTGCATAGAAAGTAAGGTGACTATTGGGGATGACCATTATTCACAGAAAATCTTGAAGATAAAGCAGCAAAGATTTGGACAGCCCTCTAGAAGTGATGCACCACAACCCGGTACCTCAAGTGCTATAGAACCTAGTTCGCCTACTAAAGAATCTTCTTCGGATATGGATTGTTGTGATTGTAATCCTGAATTTGATGGTATTGAGTGGGAAGATTCATCTTCTGAGTCAGATCAATTTGAAAATATAGAAACAGTGGAACTTAATCTTGGCGAGGATTTCGTTAACCAACTTGAAGATAAGTTTGGTGATCCTAACCTTTTGTACCCCAAAGGCTTCCAATCTGTTGTGCAAGTGCCGGTAGCATTAGCTAGACAGCTTTATACGTTCTATGTCGAGTCTGTATATCAACAAATGGATGCACAAAATAGTGTAATGGAAGCTTTAATAAAAGAGGATGAAGAATTTGCTCGCAGTATTCAAGAAAATGAAGAAAAGGCTGTACAATCTGCAATGCACGAGAATAACTTCCAATCGGAACCTACCGAAATTCCTGAAATTATGAAAGAGCAGAAAGAGCTCGGTAAATGGCAGAAAGAGGCCGATAAATGGAAGGAACTTACCCCAGATACACTAGCGGCGAAGTTAACGAGAGACAAACTGTTCAATGTATTTCCTTCTCTGGACAAGGACGCTGTGGTTGAAATACTTTGCGCCCATGATAATGTTTACAAAGACACCGTGGAAACCCTTTTAGCCAGCACCAACATTACTGACGTTAGGGGTCATATCGATAGTATTAAAGATCCCCCAATAGATAAATCTACAATTTCAGAAATGTGGGAGGCCCATGACAATTGTAAAACGAATGAGGTGAGTACAGTAAAAAAATTGATATCTAAGTGTATTCGCAAATTAGTCAATAGTAGATTGAGAGAGTTGTACAAGTAAAGAGAAGTGAGAGTCTTCCATGAGTGGAAATATATTTAGTAGTTAATAATATATTTAGCCTCATTCATTTCATTCATTGTTGACATTACATTTAATTTTTAGTCGGAGACTGAACCTCGTTCAGCAGCAGATTATAGGGAGGAAGCCAGTCATTTCCTAAAAAAGCGGTCCGATTTATATGAAAGAGCTCGAGGATATTATCAAAGAGGCATGACGGAAGTGGCTCAATTTTATTCAGGCCTGGCTTCACAACAAACAAAACATTATGAAAGAGCAAACTGTCTCGCAGCGACGGCATTGTCACTACAGCATTTTAACCGCCTACAAGATTTTAACACGCTAGATTTACATTATTTTTATGTCAAAGAAGCTATTCCATCTTTAGATGTATTTCTGGATACAAATATAAATTTGCTTCGATTAAGCAGTTTGAAACATACGGAATATCTTCAAATAATTACGGGCCGAGGAAAGAATAGCCAGAATGGAATAGCCAAAATAAGGCCAGCTGTGATATACAGGTTACAAAAACGAAATATTAGGTAAGTTTCAGTGATAAAAATATTAATTTCATCTTGTCCTTTTTTTTCTAGTACTGTCGACTCAACTCGGTTGGTTAAGCCTTTGGGTTTAAAAAAAAAGTGATGCAGTGTAAATTCTTAATCTTAATTTGTCTTAAATTTCAGAAACTGATTGCATATAGACAGAAATACAGACTTGAATTAGCTAATACACGTCCCTATATCACAAAAAGATCTAAATTTGATTTTTCGATAAAAATTCATTCTTTATAAGAAATTTTGCTAGTAAATAAATTATGATTTGTCATTAGTTCGTATGTACAGGGAGGTCAAAATCTTAAAAAGTATTAATTTTTCCCTAAGAGTAAAGTAGCTTAATTTCTTGTTTTAAAATAAAAGACCCTCGACCGGTAAATCGATTCGCATCCGATGGATTTTAGTGGTATAAATTATAAATAATGGCATTGCAATCCGGCGTGATGCAAAAAATAGGGAACATTTAAAAAAAATGCTGAACAGGCCTATTGGGGTTATGATACAATATCTTCCCAGTTTTAGCTTTTAATTTAAAAAAGTTTTAAATTTTATATATTTTTTTTTAGCTGGCAGCAACTAAATCCAGGATTATTAAAGATTAAAATAACAAAGAATTCGAGTGTTACCAGCGAGTTATAGAAGTGTAAGTTTTGTCGCTTAAATACATATTTGTACGCTACGCACGAAACTTAACGCACAACTGAAAAATTTGCTATGATTGAAGCATTTTGGTATAATTTTTTTTATATCGTCCTCTCTTTACCTTAAAGAATACGATCTCTGATGGCTGCCACCCAATGGATAATTGTGTGTATAAACTTCATCGTTTTCTGACATTTTGATGTTTTCAAATGTACCATTGACTTGAAACAAACATGGACCCGGTATTTCTATCTGCTTTGTACACGTCAACTTCTGTTATTACGAAAATAAACACCACAAATATTCTGTCTGGTTCCGTTTCATTGTGACAGTTGATCGTGTTGACATGTCTTGGTTAGGAAAAACATACAATCTAGTATATATTTTTATCCAGTTTAAGGCAGACTTAGCACAGTCTTACCATATTGAGTTAAGAATTATTATTTTTGGCACAACAATACGTAAATCTAACACACAAACACTGAAAAACAACAAAGAATTTTATTTAACAATAATGACAAATATGACAGTTGTTAATCTGGTAGTGTCAAACGTGAAAGCAGATATAAGGGCTTTATAAAAACTACATTTAGAACGCTCGAAGGCGACGTAATGTCGTTGTCAAATTAACAGAAAACGACAAAGAAAAATTATACTAATTTTCAGAGCTCCTGGATTGTTTTTCTGGAAAGTTGTTTACAACCTGCAGGTCGACAAGTTTATCTGTAGCTACGAAAGTAATGCGTGCAAAAGGATTTCTGGGGTTAACAATGTTGCCACATAGATTAAATTCTAATTTAATTTATAATTGTCAAACGCTGAAAGCTGCTGTTGCACTGTTTACATTGTTGCATTGCAACTACTATGGCGGATGATATATAAAATTAAAATATTAAAATGCGCTTATATTAATCTTATGGCAAATATGGTGCGATAAATTTCGTACGCAGTGCATTTTTTTCTCTTTACATTGTTAGAGTCGGTAGTAGAGATTTTTTGGAAATGCTAATTGATTTTTTAACGCTAAATTCTCCGAAACCGTACATGTTTTGCATTTTGTAAACATATTTGATATTCAGACTGCCTTACGTTAGATATTTCTGTTCGACTTCTTGCTTCGTTAAAGAACCGCACTGTATAGTTAGTTAAGAGATATTGTGCGTAAATTATCAGCGGTGGCTCTTCAAAAACTCTCCAATATTTTATTATGGAATACGTAACTAGGTAAAAATGGAATTTTTGTACATACTACAATCGTTTAGAGGCATGGTAACGAATGCAATGCAAAGCTGCAAACAAAACGTGGTAAAAAATTTTAAGTTATAGTATTTTATTATAGCTTTGAATCTTTGACCTCATTTCAGGTCTATTCGGTGGCGCTGCGCTATTTGCACTCACAAATTCATTGACACTCTTCGAGTGGCTGCTACTTCGGGTGCCCCTGAACCTAAAAAATGAGATTCGTACTAGATTGAAATATTATTGGTACATTTTTCAGGCATGTACACGTCGCCTTATTGACAGTGTCACCATTAAAGTTAGAACCATATGGGGAATATATTTATTTTATTTACAACCATGCATGATCTATCTTTGAAAGGTGAAAAAAGTTGATGTTTTTTTATTTTTACTTTCCACCCGGGTGGAAAGTAAATTATTTTTTTGTAATTTTTTTAAAAATCGATATCTCAAATTAATATACGAACACATCAACATACAACTCATTACACAAATTTAACGACAATGAATTTTTTTTTATTTTTTAAAATAAACCTACCATTTATAAAAAATAGAAAATTAACATGGCTTTGGTTTTACTTATTTACGTTAAATATTACATTGGCATTTTGTAGGCAGTCACTGATATGTTAATGTGTATTATTACCTACGTTATTTTACCACATGCGATTATTTGAAATTTTTGTCTAATTTTTCAATGGAAAAGTCAAAATGACAATTATCTTTTATTAATAATTTTAATTCAAAATAATAAGAAGTGGAGGTTAGATGTGGTTGTAAATAAAATAGTATACAAACCTCGGTGAAAAGTTTCATTACTGTCTCGAGATTTAGTTAACTACCAACTCTCTCGACAGGAATGCAACACTTTCCACCACGGTACTTAATATACTATTTCGATTTAGGTAAAATTTAAATTTACCAAAGTTTTTACTTCAATAAAGACCAAAAATGACATATTTAAATGGGACCATGCAGCTTTTGTTAACTGTCATATTTGACAGTTTCTCCACAAAATGTCGAAAAATTGCATTTATTGATGGAGTTAAAAGAAAAAGGGAAACGTTGTTTATATTCAAATTTTTGGCCCACGTACCAAATATAATCACTTATGATATTTTTTGTTTTCTATCTATTATTGGCCATTATATATTTTCATTGAAAACTGTCGACCCTACCACAATAAATCTATTTATTTAGTTAATTATAAACAGCGACATTTTTAGTCCATGTTTTTCAACGTATTTCTTTAAAAAACAAGATTCTCCTCTTCGTTGGTTAAATCTTTAAAATTATGATGACAATATTTTTAAACTGCTATTTTTCGAGGAAAATAACTATTTTAGTAGAATTTTTGGTATAAAGAATGAATTTAAACGATAAGTATTCTGCCGTGTTAATTCAAAGGGACGTATCTACTGAAAATTTACTTGTTTAGCTTTCAAACTTCAATTACGCCCATATTAATAGGTATTGGTAGCATACACTGATGCTTTCAAATTTAACAGACATTTAGATGGGCTCATTCCTGGGACGTTGCTTGCACGATATAAGTAACTTTTGACAACATTTACAGATAGTTTTGAATTAACACCGCATAATTGTATGAGTAAATAGATTTACGGTGGTAGGGTCGACTTCCGTTTTCAATGAAAATAGATATTGACAAAAAATAGATAGAAAACAAAAATGATCATAAGTGATGCATAAGTGATTAAACAACTTTTCCAAATAAAATTTTTTTAAATTCTATCAATAAATACCATTTTTCAACATTTTGTGGAGAAAATGTGAAATTTGACAACTGAAACCGCATGTTCTCATTAATTATGTAATTTTTGGTCTTTATTGAAGCAAGAACTTCTGAAAGTATGAAGTAAAATTTTACCTAAATCGAACAATACATTTTGAGAAGTAATTAAATGGTTTGCCGTTATTAAAATTGGTTCGCAGCATAAAATAGCTTTGATCAGCATGAAAAGATTTTGCTTGCAATAAATAAAAATCAGGCTACAACACTTGTTCTGCAAAAAATGCTACAAACTGTCAACAGTCGAGCTATAAATCATTGCAATGCGTTTGTTTTGAATAATCGGCAAAGTTCATTATTGTGGGCGGAGCGAAAGCAGTCGCGTGATACGAGTAGCTAATTGCGTGCGTGTGTTTTCATTCGGTGTAGCAGTCAAGGCCAAAGGTAGCGAGGGCGGATTTTCACTGGCTTTCCCAGGGCACTGTCAATTTATGTAACTTTTTTGTGTTTTCTTTTACCGAATACAGAAGGAAATCGGCTACAAAAGGTGTAGCGGGGAAGGGGTTTTTACTTGTTTTCCCAGTGCACTGTCACTATTTCACGGTTTATTGCTATTTTATTTAAAATTAAATATTTTGCTTACCCGCTGATTGCTTACTAATATCTGATTAAAAGTGGGTCGCTCATAGCAGCTGATATATTTAATTTGCGTACCAAAATAATTTAGACCACTCTAGTATGACATTAATTACTGACCGATTCAGAAATGTTTGCTGTCCGTAAGTTGCTGACCAACTAGCCATTTTGGCTGACCGATTACATTTTTCTGTTCGCAAAAATAAGAATATTTTGCTAACCAGTTAAATGAACAAACCCTACATTTTTACCCGATATGGTTCCAACTTAAATAGTGACACTATGTATAATTATTGTGAGCAGAAGTGCAGCGCCAACGAACAGTTCCATAGTGCAGTTTGATTTTCGATCAAATTTATTAATGTTGGCTAAACTATTTTTTATATACCCGGACTGTATATAAGCATTATATACATCGATACATGCATCGAATAACATTGTAAGTAACAAATAGTATTTTTACAGGCGAAGACATAACAGATTCGAGTATATTACTTTACCATGATACAACAGGCAAAATACAAAAATAATCAGATACAAATGGGATGAAAGAGGCATTTAAAAAAATTAAGCTAAAAACCAAATTTTAGGTTTGAACATTGAAATTTATTTTGAACTCTGAAATTGGTCAAAATGATATTCCATGCATGTATCGACATATGTTATTGTACAGGGTACATACATAACTTTTGCTGTACGGTGAACGGTTTAAGAGATACAGCCGCTTACCTCACTTAGTTGGTCACCCTGTACAACTAAATGTTTGACGTTTATGATTTTTTAAAATTTCAGTGGAAAGAGTTCTGAAAAGTACAAAATGCGAGTACAAGTGTTCAAGTATAAATCCCTCCAAATTTAAATTAATCGTAGCTGTAAATATTTCGTCAATTAAAAATAGGATATCATAAAAGTTCACCTCGATACCTTTAAATTCATTATTACAGGCAAAATCAAAGAGATCAAAGATCCACGAGCGTCATGAAAGACAGAGAATGCCATTGACGCAATTATTTCCTTCTCTTTTTAGCAGCAGAGCACCCGAATGTGATGTTTCGACGTCGGTAACGCTCGTGGCTCTTTCTTCTTTGATTTTATATTTGGCTTCTGTAAAAAAGGGCGTTAAGATATTATATACATTTTTTTACCGTTTACGTTATTTTTATTAGACAGTTTTTGCAAGCCTGCTAGTTAAGAGGAATCCGTAGCTACGTGTACGTGATTTTTTAGCTATTCCACCTGCTGCCGCGGGTCTTCGAGAGTAGCGTTCGCAACTGATTTTAGAAAGAGAGAGGATCAGTGGGCGACTGATTTTGAAATTAGACAAAAAATTAATCTTTCGGTACATAAAAATACGGTAATTGTTCTTTTGATAAAAGGTGAAGAATTAATTACAGAATATTGAATTAAAAAATAAATTATTTAAAAATATATATACAGTGTGGTGCAGAAGTTCGGCAACGCCCATTTTTCTCGTAAGCCCCTGTATCAAATTTTAGACATAGGGGTAAAAAATGGTTTTGCATCGTTGGTGATCTTCGACGTTGACAGACCTACCGCTTGTCATGTATTAACACTATGTTGTGATTTTCTTATGAAACATAATTTTTTTCTTGGATTTCTTGAGCAATTAAAAGTATGTTTTGAAGAAAAAATCATCGACTTGAAACAAACATGGACCCGATATTTTTATCTGCCTTGTACACGTCGTTGTGACGCCTGTTATTGCGAAAACAAACAACAAAAAAGAGACGGGAATTCTATCTGTAGAACTCCTATCTCTTTTTATCTTCTGTGTTTCTGTCTTGGTTAGGAAAAACAAACAATCGACGGACGTGAGTCTATATTTTTATCCAGTTTACGGCAGACTTGGCACTGTCTTACCATATTGAGTTAAGAATTACTCTTTTTCCACAAACAATAAATACTTAAATTTAACACACAAACACTGAAAAACAACAAAGAACTTTATTTAACAATAACGACAAATATGACAGTTGTTAATCTGGTAGTGTCAAACGTGAACGCAGGTATGTAAGACGGCCGTTCCAATAAGGGCTTTATCAAATTACGACAGAAAATTTATACTAATATTCAGAGCTCCCCGACTGTTTTTCTGGGAATTTGTTTACAGCCTACACAAGAATGTGAATTGTTTATTCTTCAAAGACTGTGAACAAAGCCGTATCCTCCTTTATTTAAAATCCTTGGAAAAATTGACGTTTTGAACTCGGCAGAGTCCTAGGAACAGCTAATTAAATTTTGTGAAGGAAGCCTCTAGCTGTGTATACAAGTCATCAGTAAATTTTAAATAATACATGTCAAAATGCTACTGTCTAGTTTACTGCCATTGTCGTTTAATAAACCCGTGGGAAGAAATCTTGTTTTAAAGGAGTACTGAGTTCTCTTAAATCTTTAACGTAAATATCTCCGAAACCCCACATCCGATTTTGTCAATCCCTTTTCTTATTAAGAGGAATTCACTTTTCTTTCCGGCGAATAGGAAAAATCATGTTTTCCTTCGACTAGCTTGTTTGCAAAAAGTCTTCATGATCTATCTATACTTAAAGCGGGTACAAAATACACTCGTCGACAATAAATTCCTGACAAAGATAATGTTTTGTCCGGGAGTGTATATCAAGAAGAATTCAAAGAATAATTTTAAAAATTGTTATAAAATATCACGTAGAACGACGTAAATTTTGACACTTTAATTTAATTACACCCTATATTGTTTGGCATATTTTTCCTTATACAGTTGTAATTTTTATAATTCTAATTCGTACTAGTATTCAGAATAAATTGGTGCTTATAATAGAATTACTTTTATTATTATTCTATTAATAGGCCACGTGGAATGCTACAGAGTGAATAATATTGATAATTATTTGCCTATTTCCCTTGCATCCCATGTCACCTTAAAACTAAGATTATAATGCGAGATCTGTTTTGTCTTAGAATGCAACGTTCAAATGATGCAATAAATTTTAATACAAGTTTTCAAATTTACGGTTTCAAACAAACTGTTTAATTAGGACATTTGATGTGATATAAAATATAAGTTTTCAAGGATTCAAACCGACCCCCACCGTTTGGGTGCACCACTGACTAAGACGACCCAGATGGACCTCGTGTTTTTAATGAAGAAAGATAAATTTTGTATTCTCCATACTTTCTGCGTTGCGAGTATGCCACCCTGTATAAGTAAATCCTTAAGAAATACTTGTTTGGAACTTGAGGCCTTTAATTTATATCTGTGCCCTATGAGTGGAATACTTGTTTAATACTGTACAAATAAAATTATACATTGTATATATCCATATTGTCATAAAAAAACGTTTTATTTTAACATGTAGAATCACCTCAAGTATTTTGATGCATTATCCGAACACCCTGTACATTATCCTTTCGCCGCCGACATAGGCTAATTCGATACTTACGTATGTCCGATAGCTTTACAAGTAACTTTAAGAATCGAACCGATAAACATTTTATATTTCATTAACAAAAGTGAGGGAGATTTTTTTGTTAATTTTTCATTTCACGACTAAAAAAGACACAAGACACATTCTACTTTAGGGTATGTATATTCGCTATTCAGTGCCTATAACATTATGTTTAAGACATTTTTAAAATTTATATTTAGTAATAAGAGGTTATTTTAACGTGGGTAGTTCATATGTATAGGAATATTTTTAATTATTAGTTTATTTGTTAAATATAGGTCTATTTTTTTACTAACTCTGTCGGCATAATTATGTAAACGTTCGTACCTATTGAACGTACCTATTAAAATCGGTTCGCAGCAAAAAAATATTTAATCATTTGATCAGCATAAAAAATTTTTGCTTGCAATAAATAAAAATCGGGCTGCAACACTTGTTCTGCAAAAAATGCTACAAACTGTCAACAGTTTAACCGATATTAATTAACAGTCGAGCTGCGAAATGATTACTTGGTGAGCAAGATTTTACAATTGGTCAGTAGAAAAAACATGTCTAGAAGCAGTTTACTTCAGAGGTTTGCATATTAAAAGAATGATTATCAATATAAATCATTGGATTGTGTTTGTTTTGAATAATCGGCAAAGTTCGTTATTGTGGGCGGAGCGAAAGCAGTCGCGTGATACGGGTAGCTAATTGCGTGCGTGTGTTTTCATTCGGTGTAGCAGTCAAGGCCCAGAAGGTAGCGGGGCGGGTTTTCACTTGGTTTCCCAGGGCACTGTCAATTTATGTAACTTTCTTGTGTTGTCTTTTGCCGAATACAGAAGGAAATTGGCTACAAAAGGTGTAGCGGGGGCGGGTTTTCACTTGTTTTCCCAGGGCACTGTCACTATTTCACGTTTTATTGCTTTGTTTTTGATACCCAAAATTAAATATTTTGTTTACCCGCTGATTGCTTGCCAATATCTGATTAAAAGTGGATCGCTCATAGCAGCTTATATATTTAATTTGCGTACCAAAATAGTTTTTCTTTTGTGGGACAAAGCTTTTTAATGGGACTTATACTTCAAAATTAAGAGAGTCAAAGTTCGAGAGTTTCTTGGTTTTACTAAGTCACTTTAAAACACCAAATGTCACAACGGGGTTTCGCGAACAGGCCATTCATCCTGGTATCAATGTATCCCTTAAAAATGAGATAACAAACAGTTAAACGACCAGTAGAATTTTACTAGGTTTTGCGTTTTGGCACCAATGTTTGCCGCCTACCAATAATCGCGATGTGCCTATGCCGATAGTCAATCGATCGCAACAACTGTTTGATGTTTAAACGCGCCTCAAGCCTCGAGTGTGTCACACAAAATGTTTTAGTTTAAAAAATAGACCCTTCATTATTTTATATGGATGTTATATTGTAAAAAAATGTTTTTGGAAATTATGGTTTAGATTAGGTTTTGGGTTTTATTTCTATTGTTCTAATAGCGTTTTGTAAAGTCTACAAAGGCAAAACTGCTAAAATGATGGATTGGATAAAAAAGGATCATTTATCTCGGGAAAATTGTAGTTTATAAAATATAAAATAATTTTATTTTTATAATTATTTTTTTTATTTGTACATTCCTTTATACTACTATGGCAGCTAAACGCTAACAACATCTTGAACTTTTATCAATACTTTGACCATGTAAGATGAAATAAACCACTAAAATGAGGTAACTTGACCAGCGATATTTGATTGATCTTTCATTGTCTTCGTCGCCTACAATTTAAAAAAAAGCCGTAATGCGATAGTATTTATATTCCGGCCTAAATACAAGAGGACAAGCTCTTGATGGAAACGGATTCGATCCATTATTTTGTCTGTTTTTAAAGCCGTATTGTACATAATGTATAAAAAAGTTAATAAAATGTTTAATAAAACTAAAATCTTTTTTTTAATTTGAAACGTTAAGGTAAATTTTACTTTCGTTAATATCTCAAAAACTAAACCTTTTGAGGGAAAATCTGGCGCCGCTGAGCTTTACGTAAAAACCTCTAATAAGATCAGTTTTTACCATTTTGATAAGATAACGCGTAACGGAAAGACGATAGTTAGAGAGACGGTGACGGGTCCGTGAAGTGGAATATCAGTAATTTGGTTTTTAGTGGAGTTTAGGTCCCCCTCTACAACTTTTATATCTGATGAAATGCCGTAGAGCGTTGCTGAGAGGCGCTGTACCGCTTTAGATAGGAAATTCTCAATAAATTATATCGAGCAATGTCTGAAAATGAATTTACGCATCTGCGTGACCTCAAAGTCACGGGAAACACATTTTCTGACAAGTCAACCCTTGCATATACTTTCCGAGAGTGAAAAAAAAAATTAATGGAAAAATTATAAAGTGACATGGGTTCAAGTGGGCTTAATCGATTTGTATTCACATGGAGATGACTCGTAAACAATTTTCTGATAAAAAGAATATTGCGAAAGTGCGGTATTTTATCGAAAAGTCCGCGCTTGCGCTCCAGCCCAGGCAAATTTTCAAAAAACCGTTTCATTTCCCATACTGTGAAAACGATTGCATATATTTCCCGATGTAATTTTTCACGGTGAGTCGTATCTTGCTTGTCTTAATCACCAGTTATCATTTTTCCCGTCATACAACTGAACGGTACCTGCCTTCCGGTATCTCTGCGTAATATTGTCAGAATTCCGCCTAGCTAGGTGCGATTCTTCTCAAATTTTTTTTCCACAATATTTGGTTGTCAAGGAG
This sequence comes from Barypeithes pellucidus, assembly GCA_963991005.1. NCBI lineage: Eukaryota > Metazoa > Arthropoda > Insecta > Coleoptera > Curculionidae > Barypeithes > Barypeithes pellucidus. Next base: position 25,638,484 of record OZ022559.1, read on the forward strand.
TGTAGTGTGACAATTTTCTGACATGTCACGATCGTTTTCCGAATTTCCTCCGAGGAGATATTTAAAAAATTCCAATAATGAAATGGCGAGATCTGGAACGACAAAATTATTTTCACATAATCTTTAACATATAATGTTCCATTCTAGAAAGTTTCAACTTCAAATTCGTTTTTTTTTGACGCGCTCGGAAAAGTATATGCAAGGGTTGACTGTCCGTGACTTTGGGGTCACGCAGATGTTGTAAATTCATTTTTAGCCATGGCTCGATATAATTTTGAATTTATTGAGAATTTCCTATCTAAAGCGGTACAGCGCCTCTCAGCAACGCTCTACGGCATTTCATCAGATATAAAAGTTGTAGAGGGGGACCTAAACTCCACGAAAAAATAAATTACTGATATTCCACTTCACGGACCCCCTATTGTCACCGTCTCTCTAACTACGAGGGATATCTAAAAAGCGAACATTTTGAAAAACGCCCTGTATATTAAAAAGTGACAAACTAAAGTGGAAACCGCAACATTCTATCTTTGATAATAACCCCAGAAAGTGTCGGAAATTGGACCCCTGGTACAATGTTCCTGGCTAATATATTTAAGAGAATTTAAAACTAAATTCCTCTATTTAAAAATGTTTATTATTTTTGACATTGTTTTTCGAGTTATATTTCACTTTTATCCCATCACTTCTTAAGTCCACCTTGTTGTTTACATGTTTCGTTGTTACAAGCGATTTCGAAAGAAATCGTCCAGTATCCACTTTTCCTTTTGATGCGGGACTTTTGTCAGATTCAGAGTTTCTAAAAATGAAAATTTGTTACTAACTTTCCAAAATTAGCATTTTTTAAATATAATTTGTTTGCTGGTGTCATGAAATTGTATGCCGTACGTCGCATCTGGTTTATTGTACGCTAAGTCTTAATTGCAGATATCTTATGACACAAGACGGGGTTAACACCTGAACAATAACACTGCGAGGACTTGACCAAACAATAAGGACCGTTGAAAATAAAAGGCATTTGTAGTTGATTTGAATTGCAAAGCAAAAATGAAGGATCCAATCCATTTAAAAAAAAATACAACTGTTCTAATATTAAAGAGTAAATTCTGAAATAAATAAAAAAATATTTTTGGGAGCCACTTTGAACCCTAGAGGGAACCATATTGTATCCTTGAAAATGTACCCCTGAATAATAAACTTCCCATGTCGCAGTGGGTCTTTGAGGTACGGAGATAAGTGTCTCCTCAACGCTTATAATATTTTTTCTACGACTATTAGGAAATGTGTTTATTGTATGCGTGCAACTGGTACAAGAATTTAGTATAGTTGTTGCAGAATTATACCGTTGACTCTTACTGCCATAAATAAACTACCTGATTAAACCCTATTGTATACGTCTCAACCTCTTCAAAGCTCAATAAATGGGATCAGGGCCGGCTTGAAAATGTATACCACACCACATGATTTATTTTTATAATTTAAAATAAATACATAGGTATTTTTAGTTTTAGGTACCTATAATAAATGTAAAATAATGATAATTGAAAATAATATAATTTAAAAGTATAACTATTAGGATATAGTATTATTAGAATTGGGAATGATTTTTGCTTGCCGACTATGATAACTAGCATTGTCCATTACAATGACGCTATTTTCAGGTATATTTTTAAGGAGTTTATGTTTAAACCAATCTTCAAAAAGTTGTGCGTCGGTATCTTGATGGTAATCTAAAGAAGAATCTGCTATGTTTTTAGCTTAAAGCAACAGACAATTTGGAACAAACCCGTTCTCTGAACCAGCATGTAATATTATGATTCTTTTGCCTTTATTTGATTATGCCTTGGTTTGACATTTTTTGGAATAATCATCCCAACCTTTTCTTGGAGTGTCATGGGTATCGAACCATGTTTCGTCAAGGTAAATAATTGGACGATTTTCTTCTCTAAATTGTTTAACGGCTGTTAAATATTTAAGTCTCCATTCCAATAAAAACGTTGAGATTCCATTAATATTTGTCTTATCAATGCTTCGGTATTTAAAACCCATTTTACGCAATATTTTCCTAAGGCTTGAAAGGCTACAAGAGATATTTGTTTCGTCTTTAATCAGCCGCTCTTTTAGGGAAATCAAAGTGGGTACAGTTTGTGCCTCATACATTTGGTAAATCTTTCTTCTTAATAAATCCATGTCATTTTCGTCAATGCTTCTAAATGTGCCAGAACCACTCCGATTTTTTCTAGGATTAACAGGTTTAAGTACTATGTCTCTTACCGAAGATAAAGGAGTTTTTGTCAAAGTAGACGTCTCTGCTAAAGCATCCATCGAATTAAAATTTCTACTCAACAACGATTGATACACATTTTTAATTATTAGTTTGGCATAAATGCTTTCTTTTAAAAATGACACTTGAAGATGCCCCCCTATCAGCACAATTCCAAGGATGTTACATTCTACCACTAGTAAGCCTAACTAAAAATTACTCGCCGGAAAACCATTAAAGATTAAAATTATTAAAAATCACTTTGTATTTATATATGCATCAGGCATAGGTATAAATTGAATTTGTATACCTGGTCCGGCTCTGCTCGAAAATGTTTTAAAATTTGGGATTTCCTTATTTATTTTATGGTCGAAGGGATAATGAGGTTTTATTGCAGTCAAAAGATCAACGGTATAATTCTGCAAATACTATACATTCAATACGCATTTTCATTTCTGTACAAATTTTGACCACAACCGTAGAAAAGTTTATTTCTTTATAAATTTAATTAATAAAGAGGCGACTATACAGTTTAAAAATAAGCTATGAAATAAAATTCGAACATAAACGGCTGATTATCACAAACTTTTGAGCCAAATTTATATTTTTTGACAAACTTCGTATACCACTGAAAAAATTTAACATCTGATGGTTTTATTTTAGATTTTGGAACTATTGATAAATAATGACTTAATAATAAAAAATTTCCCATATGTCGCCAATTTAAGTAGAACATGCACACTATATAGCTTAGTACCTAGTCGTAGAAAAAGTATAGTGTATAACTTGCATAAAATGATCATTTCTCACCGGTATAATTGCAGCATTCTTCGTCTCATGCTCAAACGGCCATACTCGAGAGAAATGAATAACATTAAATCCAGTTATGCACTATAAACCATTTAAATTTACCTGGACGACTTAATAATAATTTCCACACTCCTTTTGATACTGCCTTTTCTGGACAAACCACAACTTTTATTAGAATCGGCTGACTGAACTTGGTTATCCTCGACATACCTTGATATTTTATAATCCACCAACGGCATCGACGATATTTTATTGTTGCTAATATCTCTCGTCTTACGAGGCGCATAATAGGGTATTTCAATTGAGGGTGTCTGCGATTTCGAAGAGGCTATGCTTCCTTTACTATCGGTATTCGTACTGCCATAGCTCCCTCGTCTCATATCGTCGGAATTATCTTTTTTGATTATTTTATGTTTTACCTAAAAATAATTTAAAAAAATTGTACTGTATTGCCTGGATGGTCGATTCAATCGTTTCGATTTTAATGGACGGGGTCGAGTTGTACCCACTGACCTGTATCTGGGTCAAAATTTTTTACAGGCAACTTTCAGTAAATCGTATCGTAAGGTGAAAATGAAACTTGCATATCAAAATATATTTTTCCTTAATGTTTTATAAATGGTTAACAAAAAAATATTGTATATAGGCTTCGGATAACAAACTGTCACATCAATTTATCTCCGGTAACATTTTCATGCGTGACCAGTGTTACTGTGACCGGCGATACAAAATTGCACAAATTTGTGGATAACAGCTAATACAAGCTAATTCTTAAACTTTTTTTAGACTGAAATGAGTGTCTGTACTCAAGAGAATGACTTCGTGTAGTATTTTTCCCTTAATTAAGACTACTAGGTCTGAGTTAACCCTGTGACCGACGATACAACATAAAAACATACGCCTGGTAAAAAGTAGGCAATGTTCTAGTTTATACCTAAATAAACATAATAAGGAACTTACCTAAACAGGAGCACGCTTTACACAAATTCAAACAAATACCGTCATATTTGTAAAACTATTGGGCCGACCTCTAGTGGCGAATTTATTCCACACTCCTCTATCTTAGACACAATAGTGCCTAATATTTTATAAGGAATTTCTGCCGTGACCGGCGATACATGCAACTGCTGGGACGGAACTTCTGGTTAATAATTGCGTTAGAGAAACTAAACTATTGATCTTTGAACATTATTTTTTTACTACAAATTGTAGTAGGAGTGTAAATTATTTATATATAAAAGTAGCTTTAGTAAAATGACGTGAAATATAAAAGGGTAAAGTAAGAAATTATTGACTGGGGACACGTGGCCGGCGAAACATTTTTAAATTCTTCTTTCTTTCTAATGCAGGAAGTAACATATATTTCGCAAATTATAATCGTTTCTACAGGCATATAGTTTATTTTAGTAAGTTATATGCTAAGGACTGAAAGTTGCCTGTAAAACATTTTTTACCCATCTATGGTACAGCTTATTGGATGCGCAGTAAAAAGTTAAATTTTATGAGCAAAAAAATTGGTTGGTGCGTACGGTTTACGCGTCATATTTTTAAAGGTTGGTCGTCCGTTGTCTTGCGCATAATGCTCTCACTGTCATATGCTGTGCATTAGGCAACTCCGCACCCATGCCGGTCAACCAAAGACCATCGTACATGACTGAAATCAGTCGTAGGGATGTAAACGATATGTCGACAATGGATATGTGAAAATTAATTCGAAAAGTGGCTTTTCAGTAATGGCCACAAGGCCCTCTTTTATGCGAAAAAATAAATTGTTTATTGGCCAGTAAAGAAGGTCTGTGGCAAAATATTGCCGTGTAACCATTTTTATTAAGAGCGAAGTATTGCGCATGACATCTGATGATCAGCTTTGTTTACATGCGCGAGGCCATGAATTTGCCACTTTTGCTTTTAGAGTTTGGCTATCCATAGATATAGGTTGGTGGTGCTAAGCCATTCAACCGTATCCCATCCATTTTAAAAGTTAATCATGGGGGGGGGGGGGGGGGGGGGCTATAGCCCCTCCCCCCGTAGATCCGTGCTAAAAAAAATTTCGTAAGGTTTGATGCTTCAGGTTAAAATACATAACGACTGTGTATAAACTTATATTGTATACATACAGATGGCGAATTTGGAGATGTATCACCAATAGTTCTTTTTCCGTATTCCGGTTGCTTATACCACGATTGGTGCCTGTTTTGCTGAAAATTCGTTCCTTCCATGGTAGGTTCAAATTTATATCTACAAGTTTCAAAATACATTCGCACTACCAAGCAATTTTCCAATTTAATCAATTTTGAATTGTAAGCGTAAAATGAAATTAATAATAATTTACCTTATATCATCAAAGTACGGATTTTTCAAGAGTCTTCGTATATTTATTCTTTTGTCTGGATCGTATTCAATCATAAGTTCCAAAATTCCCCTGCCCTGTCTGGTAATCTGTGACAGTAGAACATCTACGCCAGATCCTCTTATTTTTGGAAACATAATGCAGTTCCTTGACCTAAAATTATATGAAAATTGTATTATTTATTGTCCGAATAGGCACTAAACGGCGTTTTCTTGTACCATCGATATGTCAATAAAATAGACAAAAAAAACAGTTTTGACAAAATATAAAAATATTATATGCAGTATAAAATGTTGAATAAATGATGATTTTTATATACTGGGTGGCCTGTAATGAATGCGCCATAGGGTAACTACAGATTCTACACATGAAAATATTTTTTCATGGCTGTTTTTGAGATATACAGGGTGTTATGGAAATTACGTATTATATTTAAATGGGTCTCCTTGGGTGTCCTAGAGAAGCGCTACATATTTTTTTTTTAAATCGACAGTTTTAAAAGTGGGGTAACAAACACTCTTACTCACAGGTCAGTCCGCGCTACTGTACAACATTTCACCCAGAGCCAATGGCAATGTTGCCAAACTTAATGTAAAACTGAAATTCCATATAAAATTATAAAAATAAATTATTTTCTACCTACTTGTATTTATCCTTATACCTAAAGAGCGAGGAAATCCAGGCACAAACACAATCATTTTTTTTTCTTTTTCATGGGCACACTCCTGAACACTTTATGTACACACAGTAATAGTGAAACAGAACCGATAGTTAGCTTTTGAAAATACAATAATACAGATTATACTACAGATTATTAAATTTTATTACACGCGACGAAATTTGACGTCCAGAAGAAACGCGTCAATAAAAACAATATTCAAAGATTATTTATGGACGGGCAAGATACACGCGTAAACCAAAAAAAAAACAGAGCGGATTGCTGAGAGTGTGTTGGTGATCTAAAAGAAATTTATTAAGCAAATTTTGAATCGGTTATGAAGTATGGAATAATTTTCTGGGGTAGTAATAGTTTAACAGAAAAAGTATTTGTAGCTCAAAAAAGGGCATTAAGGGTATGGAAAAAATGGGTTTTATTGAGAGTTGTAGGAATATTTTTAAAGACTGTGGGATTTTAACGGTATATGGATTATATATTTATGAATGTTTGATGTTTTTCTTGAAGAATAGGAGTATGTTTCAGCTTCAAACATTTCATGAATACAACACAAGGAGTTTAAACGTAAATTATCCAATACATAGGTTAACCCTAACAGAAAAAAAATCCATGTTATATGTGCCTAAAATTGTTTAACAATTTGCCTAATCATATTAAAAGTATAAATAGTATAAAGTAATTTAAAATTAGAGTTAAACAGCTTATTACCCTGGAACCCTATTCGATTAGAGATTATTTAGTTGGGTAGTAATGGTAAATATTGTGACTTTGAAATTGACGCCATTTCTTTTTATGTGTTTATGTTTTTTTTGTACTTGGTGCAGAGGATGTATGTCACATGATTAGAAATAAAGATTATTATTATTATTATCGACGAGACACAACGTATCCGGCCGCTGGTTGGGTTTCAACTAACAGACGCAAGCGTGCGGCACTATATGAAAATACTTCGCTCAGCCGATGTAAGGCGTCAAGAGGTCATTGGCATTTGACCTAGTGACGTAAGTGGCTATTACTATTCCATATGTTTTTTCGGGTTGTTTAAAACATAGTCCGTCGTAAATGTTCTTCAATTAATTGTACAAAAAGGTATTACAGAATGGAAAAGTTTTTAAATTATTTTATTTTGTCTAAAGAGTTTAAGCTGTATATATGAGAACACCGGCCAGAATTCCCTGATTGCTTACATGTTCGCAGGTGTTTTTCTGGTTTGACGTCAGGTCACTTTTACCCCTGAATGAATTGAAAGCGTCATTTATGGCTATTTTTCTTCAATTTGTCTTTATCTCAGGAATTGCCGGTTTAAATATAATACGTCATTTCCATAACACCCTGTATAGACATGACAATTTGTAATTGGTGGCTTTTGAAGGCGAGTAACACGAATAGATTCTTGTTTTTCTAAATAATAATGTACAAGTAGTGAAAAACAGGAATGGATTCATGTCACGTAATAGGTCAATATTTAGATTAATCTTACCTGGACTTTAATTTATTTATAAACTGCATTGTTGGTGATCCTACAATTTGATGAATTTTGGATAACTGATCTATTTCATTGCTTCCGGGAAATAAAGGTAGCAACCTAAAAATTATTTATAGTTTTTGATTTCACAATTTAAGAAAAAGTTAGTCGAAACAGTACTTATATATATGATATAAGGAGATTTTTTGAAAATTTTTAACACCCTGTATCTCAAAAGTGAAGACGTTTAGGACATATGTTCTTATGAAGTTTTTTCTGAAAATGAACCCAAGAATAACCTCCTTAAATATTAGCATGTTATTAAGAAACACCCTGTATTGGTTCTATTCAGTTTTTTTTAACTTTTTCGAAAACTTTTGCTATTGATGAAAATGGTATTCCACATTTATAAATCGATTTACTGACGCAAAAATAAAATTAAGTTCTATCACAATGACGCAGTCAAGATCCAGTTGGTCTAAGAGTAACCCCTTTAGGGAATAGGGGAAGCAGATTATAAACCATGCATCCTTACGTTATCATTTCATAAAAAACGCAGCCTGTGGCCCATACATCCATTTTCGGTCCATAATTGCCATTCGACAATAGACATTCAGGCGAGCGATACCACCTAGTTGAAATGTATTCGGTATAAGGCGGCATACTATAAATTCCTCTTACAGAGCCCAAGTCGGCCAGCTTGATAACTTCATACTAAAATGATGAAATAAAAGGGTGTTTATAGCCATGCTGGCGGTATCCAAACTTTGTGCCTCTTCCGCAGTTCATTTACGAAGCTTTAACCAAAAAAATTACCCACTTTGGACGATACAATGAAAAGAATTAGGATAATATGTATTTAAAGAATAAAATAATAGTAAATATTTAATAACTGAGATAACCTTATTTTTCTTCGCGTTCTTTAAATAACTAGATTACGTTAAATTTATATTAAAAAGTGTATTTTGAAATTATTTTACCTTATATTAACACACTCGTTGATGCGGACAGTACGTAAATATCCCTACGTCTTTAACCAAAAACATTTAAATAATAAATAGACAGAATTGTATTTATTCTGCCAGAATCATACAAAGTTTTACACAGTAATCAATGATGCCAAGCCTGTACCGAGGGTACTAAATCTACCGCCTGCGTTTGAAACCGAAAAGTGTAATATTAAATTCCAATGTTTTAGGGAAACCACCGTGGCAACGCTGTTCGCACGTGCAACCGATTATACTGCATGTGTGACTTCTACTGCGATTATCTATTTATGACTAATGCTAGATCGAAATTATCTAAACGCGTACCTTATTACAGCGTTGCCATTTTTTTAAACTGTGCATGATTGTAAACAAATGGTGTTTTATGAATGGAATGTTTTGTCTCCCCCTTTTATATTATACAGGGTGTTGTGGAAATGACGTATTATACTTAAACCGGCAATTCCTGAGATGAATCTTGAACAGTGTTGTCATATCTTCAGGGTAAACTCTTTAGAAAGTCTAACCGTTTGACAGATTCCAAGTTGTTCATTTTTCAGGATACATTATTATAAACTTTTACGTTCAGTTAAGTTCACTGGGAAACAATCTCTGATTTATAAACTTGAACTGACTCGAACAAACCACCGCGGATTTTATAATGGTCAGGTTTGTTCTCACTTGTTCAACTCGAACGACACCCGTCGGATCTGAACAACTGAAATGCCATTTTACCCTTTAGGAGAAGAAAATGCAAATTTATTTATCTATCCGGCATTATTTAAAACCAACTTAATTTATAAAAAAACACCAGGTAACCCGAACAAAAACCGTAAAAAAACACCAAACCAAAGTCACATAAATTCACATTAGTTATCGCGGATCTCATGAACACATCTAAGTACCATTCAATCTGAATTAGTATTTTAAAGTGCTACTGTGTAGACAAAAATACGCCCTTATGTATAAGATTTCATCTTTATTTGACATCTAAAAATGTTGAAACTAAATAACACCTTTGAGCCTGTTCGTATCTTGACGTTGTCTGTTAGGGCGGTAAAAATAGAGCGTTGCCACTGTCGATGTTTTATAAGATTATATTCATAAATTGCGGAATTTCCTTCTATAATATTATTTTCCTGTATAATTATTATAGTCTCGGAAATGGCAACCGCGCTAGCAGATTTCGGAGAAAGAAAGCACCTTGGACTCGAGCATTTATTTCAAAGGGTAGTTCCTATGTCCACATAATTGTTTCATTTTATGTTCAGTAAAGGGTTAATGGCCCATACAAATTAGCGTTTTTATTATTTCTATTGCGAAATAATTAAGTGCTGTTGTTCTATGTGTGCGATAGTGTTATTGTAAAGTGTAATTATGCGTTAGTGTTTAGTGCTTTCATGTAATCTGATAATAGGTGCATATCTTCAAAAAAACTAATTTGAAAGTCGTGGGTGTCTGTGTGTTTCTTTAAATGATTTAGTGCAATTTGTTGTGTTTCACTATGTGTTTCTTTCTCTCGACGATATGCCGGTTATGTTCCGAGCGATTGGAAAGAATAGGCCGAATGGGGTTTAGTGGGTATAAACGTATTATGCAGTTTCACACTATCATCAGGGCACGTGATGAGCATAAAGCTTTTCCCATAGAAAAAAGATCTGAAAATGTCTGGATTTCTTACTCCTGTCAACGTGGATTTACTTTCTAAGTAAGCTAAATATTTATTTTTATAAGAAACTAAAGTTTTACATTTTTTACACAGTTTGGCAACATTGCACGTAACACCTGTTTTCTGATATCCCACTACTAACAAGCGCCGGATGAGGTGTGGGTTTATGGGGCTGCACCCCACTTTTAAAACTGTCGATTTGAAAAAAAATATATGTAGCGCTTCTCTAGGACACCCAAGGAGTCACCCATTTAAATACAATACGTCATTTCCATAACACCCTGTATGTTCATGTCTTTAACAGAGGATCACTTAAAACCATTAAGTTGCTTAAAATTTGACAGTTGATTAGTTAGAATCCACAAACTATATTGTGACTTACCTTGCACTTACCTTCTTAACTCTTAACAGGCGAGATGATTCCACTGACGGAAATTTTATTAAAATATTTTCAGGTTTGACATCCCGATGAAATAATCCATTCCTATGAAGATGTTCTAATCCTCGTAAAAGCTGATAGAGGTATTCTTTCGCTTTATGTTCTGGCAGCCCCCTAAATATTAAAAAAAAATGAATTAATAGAAAAATAGATGATGCAAAACGCGATATATATACTGCTCAAAACATAAATTATGATATTATAATTATATTAGACACTTACTTTGGTTTAATGTCCGATTTTTTTCTTGTCCTTAGATGATCATACAAGCTCATATCCATTAACTCGAAAACAAACGTGACTTGTCCTGAAAATGAATCGCTGTATATTTGGTTGAATAATAATTCTAGATGTCTTTAAACTTACTAGTGATATTCGAACATGTTTAGAATATTCGTATGGAATGGAACTTTTTGGGCCGCTACAACTTCAGCGCATGTTAATATGGATGATTCTCTAGAAATTAACAAATGTATATATGTAGATAGAGATCGACCTATATCGGTATTGGGTATTTTGTCGATAATATATTAAATAGTTTGTTTTAATTATTGTAATTAAATAATACAAATTAGGCCAAGACAAATTTAATATGGAACAAATAAATAAATGATAATTTAGTTCAGTATTTACAGTTCAAGCCTGAGAAACACTGACCCGGGCGCATGGTATAACGATCTAAGAGGTATGATTCCACGTCGATGGAGGCGTGATTTGTGACCCAACGGGCGAGTGATTTTTAAATATCTTATGGAGATTTATACTGCTGTCAGCGTTTTTAACTCTCTTTTAAAGGTATTAATCGGTTTTACGCGTTTAAAGGTATGTGAAATAAAAGAATAATATCATTGTTAGGTATATCTATTTCATGAACATACCACAAAGCTAAAATACGATCTAGTTATAAACAAATTAAACTTTTTTAAATAGTCCATCTGTAACTGGAGTGAAATGAAGAGGTAATCATAGTCTGTTTCAGTAGTTAAATAAACAATATTTTAATTTCCATACTTGTTTCGAATGCATATACCCTCATCAGCTTCAGTGGAAAATACTTAAGAAGTACCGTATCCATTCTAATTTTTTGTTTTTATAATTAGGAAAGCGGAATCACCTTATATTTCTGTCAAATTTCTTTGCCTGGTTATCCATATCGCAACCGATCACAGCGCACGTCATATTATGAAAATTCAGATATTTATTTTAATAAACACACACGACTAAATAAGAAACAGTTTTGGTGAACTTTCAAAATTTCCATGAAAAACTACGGCAAACGGCACTCACTAGGTGGCGACCAGTGTTGCCAGAAATCTTTGATCAAAAGTAATATGTTGACGGTTCGGGACCTCATAGAATAGTAAAAAACGGTGCCAGAGTAAGAAGAGTACGAAAAAAAGGTCGTTACTTTCCTATGAGGAGGAAGGTGCCCCCATATCTCCAGATTGAACATAAATTTCATATGGGGAGCCCCACAACAAGAAGGAACATCTCAAAAATTGTTAAAATAGTAATGGATATATTACAATTGTAAACGACGGTGGCCGAGCAGCTTCGGCTATCGTCCACCGGTTCGAATGGCGCGGCGGTTGTTTTAAAAGATTGTCGGCATCTCTTCTTATTTTAGCGGTATTTTCAGCTGTAATGTGTGTTATATTTCTATTAAACTAATATACGTAAATATATGGAAAAATATCAGTGTCGTACCATCTTTTTTGTACAAAATATCAAAGGACATGTTTACAGCGACGCCACTGGTGGAACAATTGAATAACTTTTCTAACTAAAATTTGAGGTTCTATATCCTATTAACACATACCGAAAGTAAACATAATATCTAAACTATTTTCGGAGATGGCCATTTCTTGTATGCCGCGCCCAGAGAGCATTTCGGAAAATACATTTTTTTCGGCAATCCCACCACGTAGCTGATAAAAAATTTAACAAATTGAATCCAGCCTCATCCCCGTAGCTCGATTAATAAACTACTTATTAGCATTTATGTAAAAAATTTCCAATCCCCCTTACTCCCCTCCTAATTGCCCACCAACCCCAGCCTCCGGCCCATCAAAGTACTCGGTATCACCCATTAATTCGCAAAAAATTATGCCCCAACTCCGCCCCTTCTCGAGATATAATTAATTAAATTTTATTGTTTTTGCAGTTGAAAATCGCGTTAATTCGCGAACTCATTGAGATATCGGGATCGGGTTTGTTCGAGCTTACGCGCTCTGTCAAGCTCTTCAATTTTGCCTTTCACATTTTTTTTGTAGCATCAAAACCGGCCGAGTTATTTTCAATTTCCCGTTGTAGGTTAGATTTACGGGGCGTGCCCCCCTCCCCCCCCCCCCCCCATGCGGCGCCCAACACAAATAATTTCAGAATGTCGAGGGGATCCTACTGTATCGATTGGGGGAAAAAAATTACTCGATTTCGTCAAGGGATTTTCGAATACCGGAACGACTCCACTAATAATGTATTTAAGGAAAAAATGGTAAATGTTCTAATTGTTCCAAAATTCCAGGTTTGGGGGTATATGACAACGACGATTGCAAAAACTTTCACACGATTATTTGTTTCTTTCCTATTATGAAAGTCAAGAAAATGATAAAAATATATGTCTTCATAATGCGATCAACTCCCAAATCGACATGATTGCAGCTGGCGTTTCGTTTTGTAGCGCACGAATATCCAACGTGGTATGTCTGAGAAAGACCGAAATCCGTGTAAACCAGGGGTTTGTCTCCCAATATAAGCTGTTAGATTTGTACATTGATCCGTTTTTCTTTAACATTCGATATTCAAAGTATATGATGACAATTTATTTTTGATATTTCTTTTGGTAGGGATGCGAAATAACTAAGCACAACATTTAACTGTATAAGCATTCTTAAAGAGCCCGTATACTTACGATTTATAATACTTTTTTAACCGTTTTGCAGCATATAGTATGCTAGTTGTTTTATGAACGCATTTCAGGACCTCAGAAAAGGATCCCTCGCCGATCTTTTCCAACACTTTATATTCTAAAATAAAATATTTTACAATAAAGTTAATGTAATTAAAATCTGTAAGAGTTATATACTTGCATGAAAGGAGTCTATATGGCACATTTTAAGTTTTAAAAGAAATACCCAAAAAGAATTTGGAAGATATAAACAATTTCAACATTACAGACGTCACTGCCAAAAAGACGTCAATTTATTTTAATGAGACTTACCTGTATACTATGATGGTACCTAATTACTGGTAGCGATATAAAATTCTCGAGAATACAGGGCGTTTCATTAAGGTCGGCCGCCGGCCATATCTCGGAAACTGCTGGGCATAGAAAATCCGGGAGAAAAAAATTCACCATTAAAGTGGCTATGAGAAAGTCCTGAAAATTATTTTTAGTTCCGAATTCCGAATTTCGCCGCTAGGGGGGCACACGTTGGTAACATCGTTAGACAGTTTAGACAATTCCGCATCATTTCGGTTTAAGGCTCATTGGCGTACCGACCTTATAATAATAGTCGGGGGGTATAATATTTAAATCACTGTACAGACCAACAAACCCGTAATTGTTAGTGCTATCAAAAAAGTAATGTAGGTGTCATGTGCTCTTTTTGGGTCAAACTTAAAGTGGTAAAATCAAAATTTGAAAATTTTCGCTCGCTTAAGTGATACGGGGGAAAATCAAAAAATTTACAAATTCAAAATTACCCTATATTTTCTTAGTTAAAAGAGATATAGAAAAATATTTTATACAGAAATTTCTTTATAATAATTGTTGAATAATCTTCCGGTTTCAGAATAAGTATACGGGGTCAGATAAAAAAGTTATCGGACCTAACCTCATTTTTTTAAATGGAACACCCTGTATATTTTAATCTAAAAAGATGCTATTTTAAATTCTCCTTTCAAATATATAACACATCATGGATGGTATTGGTTTCCTAGGCGATTTATTTAAACTTTTGTTTCATGGTCTACTGTGGTTTAAAGTAATAAAGTTTAAATAAATCGCCTATAAAACCAATATCATCCAGGGTGTGTTATATATTTGAAAGGAGAATTTAAAATAGTATCTTTTTAGATTAAAATATACAGGGTGTTCCATTTAAAAAAATGAGGTTAGGTCCGATAACTTTTTTTACCTGACCCCGTATACTTATTCTCAAAACTACAAATTATTCGACAATCAATATAAATAATCTTCTGTATAAAATATTTTTCTGTATCTCTTTTAACTAAGAAAATATAGGGTAATTTTGAAATTGTCAATTTTTTTATTTTCCCCCGTATCTCTTAAGCGAGCTCAAATTTTCAAATTTTGATTTTAAGTTTGACCCAAATAGAGCACATGACACTCGCATTACTGTTTTGATAGCACTAACAATTACGGAGATAGATACCTTATAAAAGTGTCGAAAATGCGACACCCTGTAGTACTTCTAAATGACTTATTCAATTTCAGTAAATCTTTGCTTGTTTGGAAGAGAAATGTAATGACTTCTAATTGTTGTGTCCAGTGGTGCACGATATTCTAAATAAAATTGCTAGAGGGCGCGATTTGCACTAATAATAGTTATTTTGATTTTATCCCGAAAACTTAAATCATACAGTATAATTATGGTACCATAATCGGAAAGTAGATTAAATTTGCAAGAAAAAATATGATAACCGCAGTTCTATATCCTCTTTCATTGCAGAGTTATTGCCAGAAGAATAATTTTTTTTAACACTTTTAAATAGCATACTCGGAAAAAAAGGGGCATTTTTCGATTCTAGTAAAAATCCAAGTAAGCTTTGTTGACAATTTCATATACCTATCTCCAGCCGTTTCTGAAATAAAAATCATTAAAAGAATTTTTTTATAAACAAAACTTATCGCAGGTAATTTGACCTTACTTTGTAACTAATGCAGTTAAAGATTTAAAAATTTGAGACAATTTAGAAAAGGAATGGGTATTCTTATTTCATAAAAGTGCTATGCATTTTTTACAGGTTACTTTTCTTATATTGAAACATGATCATGCTTCTGTTATGTGCGATTCGCACTACATCCCGTTATACCTACGCGGCCTGAAGAGTTCAAGTTTTATTTTAATGGTCCGCAATCTCTTAAAGGTTGAGAACCACTGGTGCACATGGTTAGAACTTTCCAACATCGCAAGTTGCAGCCAAGCATATTGGGCGCGTCTGAATGGTCCAGAATAAAATATACAGTAGGTTGGTTATTGAAGATTATTAAAATATTTACATGGCTTAATTTTTATTTTAGAAAGTATAACTATAATTTGAAATTATAAATATTAAAATAAATTATAAATATTATAATAAATAATTCTTAACATTTAGCTTATCTCTCTTCCAATTGATTATCCCTTGCAACAACAGATTCATCAAACTTGATCATGTAAGTAGTTCCCTTATGCCAATGGGCAGTAACTTTTGCTGGCTAAAAATATAAGTTTGAGATATAGTTTATGAAAGTTATAAAACTCGTAAAATTAATAAGTGCTTATTGTAATCAATGACCAGTTTTGTAAACTTTTAATTTGCCGCCAAATTGCATATGGGCCTAAAAATTTAATAAATTATATGGTTAAAAGTGCTTCAAGTGTTTGTTCAATTATTTTTGATGTATAGGTATTTGTGTATTCTCATACAAAAAAACCTGCAAAACAATTTTGATCAAGGAATGCTTGGGTGCAGAAATATTAAGTAATTATGCGATTTTCGTAACCTACAAAGTTTCTGACGATTTAAAAATGCCACATAAACTTTCTTCCTATAAACGTTAGATTTCTATGGTAATATTCCTATACTTACAAATCCAGTCCCTGTCAATACAGCCTCTATAATTCCAGCAATAAATACAGCACAGTTTAGACTACTTTTGTCTCTAGGTACAGAAATAAACCTGTTGACTATTGGTTCCTTCTCCATTAGATAGTAAGTATTCTCATCATCATTGGAATGTTCTAATTTATCAGCCTCTTTTCCGAATAAAGCCTTCAAAATAGAATTGTTTTTTAGTGGGTTGTCAATTAAAATAATCAGTTTAACTGGAATATGATGTTGTATATCAAGGTGGAAAGTGTTTTATGCTTGGTTTCCTTATTCTCTCAAAGAGCCAAGTTCTTTGAATGCATTGATTTATTATTAGAAATACTAAAGAATTGATAAAAGAAGTGTTTAAAACAGTTGTTTATGTCTTTTGTGAGGAGCATTCTAGAACATACATGTTTAATATGGCAATTATATTACGGCCCATACAAGTACACAATCGAACGACTTGAAAACAAAATAATTCGTCACATTAATTACTTTGTTACATTAACTGTGTGTGTTACTATGTGAGCGCTACATTCTGGGACCTCGTGTAGATCTTCGACTGTTTCTCACAACATCCTCCCCGAAAAATTGAAGACCTATGGATATGTATATCCGCAGAGCAATTACGATGAGACGCTAACAGTTACCGAGACAAATTATCCAATGAGGTGGAGCTACAGTCCGGGGTACTATAGGGCTCGGTATTGGTCCACTACTTTCCTTATACATATAGTATACTAATAACATAAATTGCTATATCACGCACTTAATTCTGTTTGCGGACGATACCTCCACAGTTGACGCTGATGTAACTATGTAAAGGATACCGAGACAATTTTTTACACACCTACCTTCCAAAAAGTAGATTTTACATATAATAATATGCTCAGCAGTTTGGTTTCTCTTTTACCATTGCGCTCTCGTACAAAATATAAATCAATTAATTTAACTCCAACTCGGCCACCCAGTTCATGTAACCTAAAAAAAATTAATAAAACTACAAGGAATCAAAAATGTATATTAGCATAATATATAACACACACCACTGCTATGAGGTGGTCAGAATTTAAAAAAGTATCACAGGTATTTATATGGAATATAGTATATTATTATAAAGAACTGTGATCATACCTTAGGTATAAAGTATCACAGGAATGTATTAAATAAATGTTACGTTGACCTCTGTGCGTACAATACTTACAGTTAAATTAAAAGCATAATGGTGAAATCGTTAGTAATTAAAAATTACCTGTTTTGTAGTTCTGGAAGGGTTTGAGATTTATTTTGGCAATATTGAACGACTTCCGAAAACAATAATGCAAAACAGCTTAAAGATATCTCTCCTTTTCCTCTGCTCAATGGTTTATCTAGAATACTTAAACGATTTCTATTACTACCTAGGCTCATTTTATGTTTTTTGTTTTCCTTTTTTTGACAATAAAACGAGGTTATGTCCTGTATATATCTTACGGCAATGAATAATGCTCCGGCAATCCAGAAATAATAACGGAAAACAACAGTGATCTCGATACTCTGCTTTGAGCAGATTATAACAATTTCCATTGCCAAAAGATTTGCGAACTGTTGTGTAACCTGTCAGACCTACCATGTCATATCAGTGAAAAGAAACGTTGAAATGCAATAAATCTGAAAACAATATTTCCGAAACAGTTGAAGATAGGTATAGGATATTCTCTACACTCCTGGAAACACTTTATGTACACACAGTAATAGTGAAACAAAACCGATAGTTAGCTTTTTAAAATACAATAACACAGATTATACTACAGATTGTTAGATTTTATTACACGCGACGAAATTTGACGTCAATAAAAACAATATTCAAAGATTATTTATGGACGGGCAAGATACACTCGTAAACCGAAAAAACTGAGCGGATTGCTGAGAGTGTGTTGGTGATCGACGAGACACAACGTATCCGGCCGCTGGTTGGTCTTCAACTAACAGGCGCAAACGTGCGGCGCTATATGAAACTACTTCGCTCAACCGATGTAAGGCGTCAAGAGGTCATTGGCATTTGACCTAGTGACGTACGTGGCTATTACTATTCCATGCATATGATTTTTCTGGCTGTTTAAAACATACTCCATCATAAATGTTCTTCAATTAATTGTACAAAAAGGTATTACAGAATGGAAATTTTGTCTAAAGAGTTTAAGGTGTACATATGACAACACCGGCCAGAATTCCTCTTGATTGCTTACATGGATCGCAGTGCCACACAGGTGTTTTTCTGATTTGACATCAGGTCAGTTTTACCGCTGAATGAATTGAAAGCGCCATTTATGGCTATTTTTCTTCAATTTGTCTTTATCTTAGGAATTGCCGGTTTAAATATAATACGTCATTTCCATAACACCCTGTACTTTTACGTTTTTAATATCGAAAACAGAAATTTGATCATGACCTAGTGCAAAAACAACCTTGAGCCCCTGTATAAGTTCGCCAATTTCTATTTCATCTGTCTCATCCAAAAACATACTGTTTTTACAACAAATTTATTTCTAACAAAGGTTGGTAGTAAGCTAATGTCAGTTTCGATTTTTTTAATAAACATAAAAATAACAATAACTAATTACATACTTATCAAATAAATATATAAAACTTATATGAAAGGTATGCAAGTTTCGACAATGAGAAATCAATATTATATTAAATTATCTTAATTAGTGATCTCCATATTTTACTTACATAAGTAATGCCTAAATAAAACAAAAATCATTGATGATTATTAATGATTATAGCAACATCATTGAATGAATGTCATACTCTTCAGCAATGTGAATATTTCATTGTTTTCATAACTGATTGCGACATAGTATTTGGTTAAAAGCAAAATGAAAAATTTTCGATAGAGGTACCTATACGATTTTCTATGTTGTAGATACCTACTGGTACCTGTATCAATTAAATATTAAAATTTACACATATTTTATGGATGGTATATGTGTGCGCCATATGTTACAAATTATAATAATAATAAATTGTCAAATTTAATTTATAAGAGTCGATCAAATATCGCAAAGCCGCGCGGAGGGCTCTGCCCTTGTTTTATAAAGGATTTCTAATGGTTTTTGCTATGTCAAATTATTTTATAATTCGCATTGGCCTTAAACAAAACTTTACCGAATAATATAATGTTTTATAAACTGTGCCTTGTTAACCTTATGTTTTTTTTTCAACTTATGGGTACGAATTTCGGGCCCCTCTAAGCTGCCGGACCCAAGGCGGCCGCCTGATAGTTAAACCGGCACTGCCCTGACTGATACGTAGGTATGTAAATACACTAACATTCATCATAATATTGCATAATTTAATTACTGTAATATTATTAAAGTCAATTAAGTGATCAGAGAATCACTTTAATATACATAAATATGAATATCAAAACTTGTCCATGACATTCAGTTGTTTTTTGGTGAAATATAAATAAATACTTGCACAATCAAGGTTTCCATTTAAATATTTTGCAAATAAAATAGTTTTTAATTTGGCATTTTTCGGCAATTTACCTGATGGCCGAGAAACGCACGGTAATGAAATATACAGGGTGTCCGGGAACATGTGGGAAATCTCCCGGATATGAAGAAAACACGTGAAAAGAATAATATAGGTTCATATAAACTTCTTTCGTATCGGCCTCCTCTTCGGAGATATGGGCTCCCAAAGAGCACCAATGGAATCAAGTTTTTTACACATAATTATTGAACCACCTGGTATATTTCAATTATTTTTTAATATGATGTATACCAGGTAAGACCCGTCAAATTGCTACCCAAGAAACTGTTGTGAATTACTCACAGCGGCAGGGACGGACTAGCTGTCACACTCATGGGTCCATTTTTTTTACGCCCTGTATGATGAGAACTTTGGACAATGTTTTTTACATACCTTTAACTATTTGCTAAAAATTAAGTACTCTTCATTCATGTCGCTAATCCTAACCGTTTTCGAGAAAACTGCTCATGGGCTAAATATAAAAAAGCGGAATCTTGAAGGTTGAACATTGGATCGGAACAAAGATGTATCTTTTATTGAAATACCCGAAGCACATGATGTATATGAAATGCCGTTTTTTCGAAAACGGTTAGGATTAGCGACATGAATGAAGAGTATATAATTTTTAGCCAATAGTATGTAAAAAACATTGTCCAAAGTTCTCATCATACAGGGCGTAAAAAAATGGGCCCATGAGTGTTACAGCTAGCCCGTCCCTGCAGCTGTGAGTAATTCACAATAGTTTCTTGGGTAGTAATTTGACGGGTCTTACCTGGTATACATCATATTAAAAAATAATTGAAATATACCAGGTGGTTCAATAATTATGTGTAAAAAACTTGATTCCATTGGTGCTCTTTGGGAGCCCATATCTCCGAAGAGGAAGCCGATACGACAGAAGTTTATATGAACCTATAGTATTCTTTTCACATGTTTTCTTCATATCCGGGAGATTTCCCACATGTTCCCGGACACCCTGTATATGGTCGGGTTTGCTCCTCTGGCCTATATCTATGGATAGCGAAACTCTAAAAGTAAAAATGGCAAATTTATGGCCTCGCGCATGTGAACAAAGCTGATCGTCAGATGTCATGCGCAATGCTGACCGATAAACTATTTACCTTAACCGACAAACAGGACCGTACTTCGCCCTTAATGTAAATGATTACGCGGCAATATTTTGACACATCGCGAGAAATAAACCACCTATTTTCTCGCATAAAAGAATGCCTTGTTGGCCATCACTGAAAAGTCACTTTTAGAATTAATTGTCCATGTATCGATAGATTTTTAAGATCGTCACATCCCGACGACTGATTTCGGTTCTGGACGATCGTCGTTAGTTCACGTCGTTGGTTAGCAACCAAATCGCCATCTATTTAACTTTCCATATAAAAAATGTATACCTAATGGTTTAGCGGAATTCTTTATCTAAGTACTTACTAACTGAATATGAAATACAGTAGATAAAATCTTAATTAGTTTTCGTCTTCGACTTTGCTATAAGCAGGCAAAGTCAAAAGTTAAACAATCAGGACTTTTCCATCACGACATCTGGTACCCCTAGTGGGGCCCCCTCTCGAAACTGGAGCCTCCTAGCCTGGCGGGCCGTGCTGGTCCTATATTGCCGTCAGTGCAGGGAACGCCGGTAATAATGAACATTCCATGGGCCAAGTGGAAGAACAGTTTTTCTTATATTTAGGTTCACATAATCGTTAATTCAACGATAAACGATCGAACATAAGTATATAATTGATTAATTTTAATAATGATTTTAATTATTATAATTAGTGATGTAATACTCTCGAGAATTTAAAAATATTGGGTATTTTTATTTTGTCCTTTTGAGTATCAATCAGAATAAATTCTTACTGCGAAAGTTGTTGTTGAGCGAGTGTTAAAATATGTATATTTTTCCTACAAAAAATCACATCTGCTTAGAATATCAGAAAATAAAAACTTAAATAGGTACTCGCTCGATTCAAAAAATTAAATTGTAAAATCAATGCTTTTTTCTCATATATTTTCTTTTCGCTTGCCTGATTGGGCCATTATTACCAATATGACGTACAGCTTACGTGGGCTCCGAAACACGATCCTCTGTTATAAGCTGCTTCCCAATGGCTATCAACCCTTGGTTTTTCGCATTGCGGTAAGTGGCGGCGATAAATATTCATCATTATAAAATTCGCTTAAATTATAATATGCCTTCGACCTCAAAATGTTCTTTACTCTCCTCCCAAATACCTTAATGTCATTAATGGACTTAACATTACACTGAGCGAAATTTCGAGTTGATATAACTCAAATATGAGTTGTCCTAGACCGAAGCGTGTTGCTAATAGGGGACAGCCCAGACCTCTGAATTACGGCAACCAAATCGAAGAAATTGCATCAACTCACTATTCATAAGTTATGATAGCACCGAAGATGGGTTATTTTATGCGTTGGAATAGCTCACGCCTCACCGTCTTAAATTATTGATAGGCTACCGTAGCTACCAGTATGTGACTTGTGATGCGTTACTAGTCGGGCTAGATTAATTCATGATTTGCGCTATCAAAACTTGACATTTAAGTTGTTCTAGCTTACGATGGTGGCTGGAATAACTCACTCTTTGGGCTACCAGACTCCAAATTTTGGACTGCCAGTACCGCATTTACCGCCTGCATATTGTGGACTTCAATTACGTTTTGTTTTTTCAATATATGACATTGTTGTTGTATATTTAAAAAAAATAATCAAATGAATTATAGACAGGAGAGGATACTACAGCTAAGAAACCATGCGGACGAAGTGATGACGATTGCTTATAAATAATAAGGCCCCATTCCAATAATAACAATTTGTATGCATCTCCCTCCTGTCCCTCCATTTTACGTTTTAAATTAACTGACCAAAATTATGCAAAACACAAATTTTCATGCACAGAGAACAAAGATGAAAAATCCTGCAAACGGCGCAACGGCCAACAAGTGTCTAAACGCGCGATCTAAGGAGAATTGACGAATAGCAATGGAATGAACCGCGCCAAACCTGCACGAGCACGAATTCGGAACTTTCCGTGACCTTTACGATCTTGCGATTTACCCTCGATATGTGGTTTTGGAGCACGTTTCCTGAATTATTCCATCTCCAAATAATTTACACATGGTAATTAGTTAAAATAATGCACGTCCGGGTTAAAACGACACTTTATAATCAATTAGTAAGTTTTCCCAATCCAGAAACTGAGTTCAGGTAACTCATAAAATAGTTATAAGATGAGGAATTGTGGTGATCCCAAATATGTTTAAAATGTTGATAAAAAATCTCTTTCTGGGTTGAGGCGAACCAAAAGAACCTGAATTACTGTAGCGTTTTTAGATAATCTGTGATAATTCGTAGGCTCAGTTAGAACAACATAGAGAGGTGGGTTGAGGTAGCTCCAATTTTGTAACCCACGACATTGGTAAATGCATTTTTGTCAGTGTAGCAAGTAGGTGATTATATAGCTTTAAGCTTTCATAGATCATAGAATTTTTGGCGACTGTACTCCTTGAAATTGGAAGAGACTATTGCCATCACGTGTGTTATGCACGTTGGTAGGTAAAGACAGTTTCCAAAATAAAGATGCAGGGCAACGTCAAAATACCCATCTGCAAAAAGAGATCCCTACTTCCCGCCCGACAGAAAAAGGGAGTTAAATAGTCCTTGACAGCAGAATCCCCAAAAGGTAACCAAGCGCGGATCCAAATAATTTAACTCGAAAAATACCATTTATACCGTTTTGACTAACGCGGAAGTTTGACCCCCCCTCAAACCGAAGTTCTGGATGCGCCGTTGAAGGCAACCCCGTATCTCAAATGGGACTCAATAAGCGAGTAACAAGTTGTTTTTGCCAAACGCTAGTTTTATATTTAAACATTCTACCTATATGTTCTTTAAATTTTAGCTCAGTCAATATATAGACCTAAGAACTTATCGCAGCCCTTATTCGTTTAACACGCAAATTTTCCACGTTCATTTCCCGCAACGTCGATCTAAAAGTAATTATACTGGATTTATTAATGTTTAAACAAAGATGGTTAGGATCGCACCAACTCTTTATACATTGACATCTCCCAGCATGTTCGAGTCCTCGCCAGCCACAAGATGGTAGTGTCATCCGCGAATACAGTAATGTCGAGAGTGGGAAGGCCGTTAAGGTACAATAAAAAGAGACCAAGAACTAATCCCTGGGAATTCCTTGTTCAACACCCATCACACCAAACTTCTCCTCTCCACGGCGTACAAGCTGTTCCCTGTAGCCTCTAAAACCATAGCCCGTAGCGAAAAAGTTTCTGCAGCGTGACACTCACATTTTTCAACGAGAAACCTCCGATATATTTTACAATAAAAGCAAGCGTATCATATTTTCTTTTATTTTAAAATGATTGTAATGATAATATACCAATTGTATCTAAAAATTACCACAAGTTGTTTTTTCTTCCATAAAACCTATGGAAAAATATAATGAAAAATGTCGGGTATATCTACTGATTATTCCAAATGGAATGAATTTAAAGCAAATATTCGCGAAAATGGTAGCAAACTCTGGCAAAATAACCCAATATTTGCGCCGTTTGAAGTGCCAATATTCGCTTTCAACATTACTAATTAGATATGATATATTAAAATAAAACGCTTTTCTATTTCCTGAATCTAATGTCACCTTAGTAACTTATTTACATGAATTAAACATAATTGACATTTAAAAGTTTTTATAACATGCATATAAAATCGCCGAAATTTAGGTAACATTATTAAAGATCAATCATGTCCATATCTATTAAGCAAATCGAAGCGAGTAGGTTCTTGGGTATCAGAAAAATATCTACGTCATAGTAGCAAGGTAGTAAAAGAAGTGTAGTTTGTTGATTTTAATTTAGTGTCTTCCGATCGCTCAAGCAATTCCTTTTGCTTAAGATTAATTTCCTCCCGCATCATTTCGTGGTATCGCGGTAATTTCAAGCAGTGATTTCGGCTAGGTACTTTTTAGTGGAGCGGTTTTCATTGCTAAGGTAAGCAAATTGTTCTAAGCATAGTTATACCGGGTGGTGCGCCCCGTCAATACACATAGGATTTCCCATGTAAATTGCGAGGTACAATTTATTTTAATTCAAAAATGTACTTTTTAAAGACTACAATAAGAATGAAGAATAATGTCCTTGTTCAATTTAAAGTGTATTTTCCTAGTAATTTAGGAGTTATTGAACAAAATGTATTTTTTTAATGATAAAGTATGAAATACGAATCTGACACATTTATGGCAGTACACCAGCAAATAAATGATTAAAATTTGTCAAAGTCATTTTATGTCAATGTTAAGGTTAGGGACTGGTTTTGAATAAAATTACTTACTCAATAACTGTAATAAACTTCCAGTAAAAAAATATCAACAGACAGAAAATTATCTCTTATTTTACACTACACATTAAACAACCAAAAACAATGATAATTTTTTACAAAATTTAATAATAATATTTACAGTGGTAGGAATATTTATAGTAGGTTTAAGAAGATGCTCAAATAACCCTCCGTTAGCCGTCAACAATATCTAAACGAATATAAAACGCCCTTGTTATATTGGGCAGCTGCTATTGAGAAATTTAGGTTTAGATTCAAATTTTTTAATTATTTTTCTTATTGTTGATCTGCCTGGAATAGAATTAGGAAAATCTACTGAGAACAAGTCAGACACTTGATAACTATTTCTGCCGTAGTACCATTTAATCATTGTTTTATCAAGTGTAGACCTGATTACAAAGGTGATTGATGACTGATGTTTTCATTTTAAACTGAATTAAAATTAAACAGAACCTTACTCCAGATTAAACTAGTTTGCAGACAGAATTTTCTTAATATCTTAAAAACGGTATGTGGAAATAAGTTCAAACTTGGTGGACATTTTGTTCTCATTATTCTCTTTAAAAAGTCTTAATAAAAGTTTTCTTAAATATTAATATGGGAGCGAAAATTTGACCACCTCGCAATTTATATGTGAAATCCCATGTGTCCTATTCGGACGCAACGCCCGGTATAGTATACAATAGAGTCAGTAGACTCTAGAGGCCTACAGGCTAAGACTGCAAGTAAAGGGATCGAGCGAGCGAGAAATATTATAAAAAATACATTAAAACAGGTCCTTTTCAACAAGGAATCTGACCCAAATTATAGGAAAAATTAATTATTATCTTAACTTCAGACATAAAATCTTAAATATGTCAAACATGCTTAGACTTAGATATAGGATATTTTATATGAAATCTGCCTAGAATAGTGCGTAGAATCTAAAAATGTAATAATATATACAGGGTGTTCATTTGAAAACTTCCCATCACGGATTTATCGAAAACCACTGATTAAAAGAAAAAACGCCGAGATACGTCAAAAGATTTGCCAAAGGGGACAACTTTTTAACCAAAAACTACTTCACCCCCTTTTACCCTCTGGCTCCCGGGGACATCCCCTTAAAAATTTTAAATGACAAGGGGTAGCAAGTAATAGCTTGTTTGAAAGGTCTTTCAAAGTGCTTTATTTTGACGTTTGAGTTTTAAAAAACATGTTGTGGTAGATCATGGCAGCTTTCGGTGATGCGTTGACGAAGTTCATCCAAACTGTTAGGTTGGGGAGTGAACACAATAGTTTTCAAATGGCCCCATAGAAAAAAGTCTAATGGCGTCAAGTCAGGAGATCTAGCAGGCCATTCTATAGGCCCTCTTCGCCCTATCCATTTATCTGGAAACTCTTCGTCTAGCCATTGCCGAACCGGAAGAACATAGTGAGGAGGAGCGTCGTCTTGCTGGAAATATATTTCAGCCTCATCAAGTATAGGGTTTCCATCGTCTTCGATTTGGTTTTCAATGGTTTCAGTGATAAGCGGATTGATGGTATTTTCCAACATATCTAAATAAATGCCTCCATTTAAATTCCCATTAATAAACAATGGCCCAATCACTTTGTTTCCTAAAATGCCTGCCCATACATTAATTTTGGGGTACTGAGTATGCCCTTCTACAAAAGCATGAAGATTTTCATTGCTCCAATTTATGTAATTTAGTAACTGTGTGTACAGAGCCTAATGAAATACCAGTCGCATCAACAATTTTGCGTAATGAAGTATTAGGATTTATGGCAAAATGACCCAAAACTTCAACTTGAGCGGCTTCATCCAAAACACTACGATGATTACGTTTTTTATTTGCAACAGATCCAGTTTGAGTAAATTTAGTAACAAGGTCCAAAACATATCTATGCGAAGTTATCTTTTTCGGATGTCTGGCGTTCAATGTAACGGCAGTTTGCCGAGCACATTGATTTTTGGCACTTTATCTAGACAGAAAATAGAAATAATGCTCAGTGTGCTAAGTCAGGCAAATCAAAATGATATGTTAAGTTTTATTATCCCAAATGGTCAAAGTTGAATTCGTTGTTCATGCTAAGGTTCCTGTTAAATTAATGAAAATAGTTATCATGTACTAATTTCTTCCCTATTATCCTTATTTGCATAAGACGAAACATTTCCGTTCGATATTACAGGTAATTAAAATTTTTAATTGCTTTCATTGCCCGTGAATTTACAGGTAAAGATCCTGCCTTCCGTCGAAATTTCTTCCGCCCGTTTTTTGTTTCGTTTTTAAGCAGAAAACTTTTTCAGTTTCCTTTGTAGTCTGTTTCTACTTATAAATAGTTAAAAATTAAGTGATTAAGATTTCGTCGATAAATTTGTACATAGGTGGTATAATAGGTATTTTTTTTTAGATTTTCAGATAAATCAAGGCCTCGTAATTACCAGAATCTATTTTCTTGAATAAGAATAAAAGTAGATACGGATTTACACCTATTTGAATAATTACGTTTTTATGTAATTGACGATGATGATTTATTATGTTGACCTTTTAACTAAATACATACATTTAAAACAAATTAATATTTTGGACCCATTTTTGAATTAAAAGAAGCAATTTTTTTCAAAATTTGCCTTTAGTGCAAACAAGAGGCGTAACTTCAAAAATTAGGCCCCGGGGGCAACAATTTATGCAAGACTCTTTTGTAGACACAAAAAAAAATGTCGCCAATGGTGTCTACTTTCTTATATAATAATACCTAGGCAGAGCTTGCATAGCGTGTGTGACATATTTAAGGTCTAGTTTTCAAAAATTTTCCTATGTATAGTTTTCCATATATAGATCGAATTGGTTCCCGGGGACACCCTGTATATTTCGAAATTTTAATATTTGTATACGGTAAAAATACGTCCACCAAAACGATTCCTTCCTTACCTACCAGTCCTGACCTGTCCAGGTCTACACTCGTTAGCTATAAATAATACTTTTGTCGTGAGTTTTTTTATTTACAATTCCAACGAACCCCACACAATCTCGAAGAAATTAGTTTGACAAGATTAATCAGCATATACAGGATGTCTAAAAGCAGTCGGCCACTATTGCTATATCCGAAACGGTAAGTGCGGTGTTACACTGTCCCGCAAAACAGAAGCCGTTTGACGAGATGGCAAAAATATACATTATATCTTATTGCCACTGCCACATCTTTTCAGCAAAACGCATTATTTTACCATTGCTCCGAAGGGCTCCCTCAAAACGGGACAGTGCAACAGCTCACTACGTGCTGTGTTACACTGTCCCGCAAAACGGCTCCCGCAAAATGGCCGCCGTTTTTAATACGGACCTGGAATTAATTTTCTATATCTCGGAAGAAGTCCAATTTGCAATTTAACGGTATATCACACAAATATATTTTCTGATGTTTCGAGGCTTAAATGCATCAACATATTTTCTTATAAATGCCCTCAATACGGTTCTGCCCTTTAGTATTTAAAGTCAGAAAATATCATATCTATTGTTAAACGTTCTGATATAACCCGAACAAACCCAAACAAATAACATATCTGCATTTTCCTCATTAGAAAAATCTATTTTACACAAACTTAAAATTGGTATTAAAACAATTTTCTCCAATTGTCTTCCAAGCCTACTAAAAGGTGCAATTTTTCGTAATAGGGGCTAAATTAATCATAAATGGAGCAAATGCATTTAATTGCTTTTTTAAAACTTTATTAAAACATTACTTTTAATCGGTTTTAAGTCATATGAATATCAATTATTATCACCGACCTGTAACTATGGATACGTACAACTTATGGGGTGCGCAGTAAAAAGTTAAATTTGATGAGCGAAAAAATGGGTTGGTGCGCACGGTTTACCGGTCATATTTTTAAAGGTTGCTCGTCCGTTGGCTTGCGCACAATATTGTCGCCGTCCTATAGGCAACCCCGTCGTATTGGTGCCGGTTTGGTTGCCAACCAACGATGTGAACCAACGACGACTGTCCAGAACCGATATCAGTCGTAGGGATGTAACGATATTAAAAACCTATCGATACGTGGACAATAGATATCAAAATTAATTACAGTGGCTTTTCAGTGATGGTCACAAGGCTTTCTTTTATGCGATAACATAGATTATTTATTGTCCCAGTAAAGAAGGTCTTGATGTGCCAAATATTGCCGTGTAATCATTTTCATTACGGGCGAAGTACGATCCTGTAAATAGTTTATCAGTCGGCATTGCGCATGGCATCTGACGATCAGCATTGTTTGCATGCGCGAGGCCATAAATTTGCCACTTTTGCTTTTAGAGTTCGGCTATCCATAGATATAGGTCGGTGTCTTATTATACGATCATTGAGATCATATGTTCTCACTATAAATACTACAGGACAGAACCGTATTAAGGGTATTTATAAGAAATTTTGACGAACATCAGTGGATATTCCTCCGAAATATGGAAAAAATTCCAGGTCTGTATTAAAAAAAATCGAGGTGATAGCAATAACTTAACGTCAAGAGTCATTTTAAGAAAACCTTAAGTGGAATTTTTGATCAATCAGTGGTTTTCGAGGTAGTATTTGGAGATAAAATTTGGGGGGATTTTAATGTTCTCTTTAATATCTCTAAAACAAAAAACTATTTGGCACATTATAATTGTAAAATGGCAAAATAATTGCCCGGGGAGCAAATTAGTCGAAAAATATTTTATTATCCCCGTGGGCCAAGGAACGCAATAACTGTAAAAGATTTTACAAGATAATAACTTTAAACCCTCACCGTGGACAATCTTTTACGACATAATTTAATTGAAATAATGTCAATGCAAACAACACACATGTTATGTTTATTATTAATTTTTATATGACCCTAACATTCGACAGCTCGTCTTATTCCTACGCACTAATTTCCTAATATCAGCTATCCTGGGGCCACTACTTGTACCTATCTAAAATACAATAATTATTGGTGTCGTAATTTTAAGATTGTTCACCCAAGGAAAAACTGTAAGGAACATAAATCAATTACTATTAGTTACAATTTATAGAAGAAACAAAACATCAGTTAGTTCACTTATTGATGGATTTTAATTTTGATACGGGACAAATGGTATCACCGCGAGCGAATCTGCGGGTACAAATATTTTTCTCGTAATTGGACACTCATTTTACATAGGCCTGGCAAATTTAAGTCAAATCGGTTGAATAATTTAGGAATTATCAGAGACCTACAAAACATCATTTATTTCTCTTTTAAACGGATTTTAATTTTGATACGGAACAAATGGTATCACCGCGTGCGAATCTGCGGGTAAAAATACCTTTCTCGTAATTGGACACTCATTTTACATAGGCCTGGCAAATTTGAGTCAAATTAGTTGATTAATTTAGGAATTATCCTGGGGAGAGACGTACAAAAGATCAGTTAGTTCACTTTTTGATGGACTTAAATTTTGATATGGAACAAATGGTATCACCACGAGCGAATCGGCGGGAATAAATATGTTTCTCGTAATTGGACACTCATTTTACATAAGCCTGGCAAATTTAAGTCAAATAGGTTGAATAATTTAGGAATTATCCTGGGGAGAGACGGTACAAAACACCATTTAATTCATTTTTTGATGGAGCTTAACTTTGATACAGGACAAATGGTAACACCACGAGCGAATCGGCGGGTACAAATACGTTTCTCGTAATTGGACACTCATTTTACATAAGCCTGGCAAATTTGAGTCAAATAGGTTGAATAATTTAGGAATTATCCTGGGGAGAGACGGTACAAAACACCATTTAATTCATTTTTTGATGGAGCTTAACTTTGATACAGGACAAATGGTAATACCACGAGCGAATCGGCGGGTACAAATACATTTTTCGTAATTGGACACTCATTTTACCTAAGCCTGGCAAATTTGAGTCAAATCGGTTGAATAATTTAGGAATTATCCTGGGGAGAGACGGTACAAAACATCATTTAATTAATTTTTTGATGGATCTTAACTTTGATACGGGACAAATGGTATCACCGCGAGCAAATCTGCGGGTACAAATTTTTTCCTGTAATCGGACACTCATTTTACATAGCCCTGGCAAATTTGAATCAAATCGGTTGATTGATAATTTTTCTCGTTTATTAACACAAAACGGTGGTAATTTTTCTGCAATTTGTTTTCATATCGGGATTTTGAAATAGTAATTAAAATGGGTATATTTAAACATTTAGGTTCAATATAATTAAAATTAAAAATTTTTAGGTGCGAGGCCTTGTACAAAAGGTCAATGTTTACCTATCTGCATAAGGCATCAATAAAATTTGATGAAATTGTTATTATAAAATTTATCTAAAATTCTAATATGACCTACAAAAAATCATGATTATAACATTGAACTGAAGAGTTACAAATTGCTAAGAATAAATTATAACTTACATGGTTTCCTATCTTAAAAGTTGTTAAGTAGGTAGATTTCATTTCCAAATAACTCTATACGTCTACTAAGCTAAGAGCTAATTAAGGAACAAGACGCGTGTTGTTGCTGCCGATAATGACTATAGTTTATACATTTTCCCAATTCAGTAGACCGAAACAAATGCGCGAGTACGTAAAGAGCACTCACGCATTAAGAACAATCTCGAATCACGTATGAATAGGCCTGGCAATCATGCGCTGATGTTTGTTTATGCTCCTGAATTGGTAAAATGAATTGAGTATAGTCGATGCTCTACCATGGTACAATCTATATGACCTGGTCGTATAATAAATGAAAATAACTTGGTTACGTGCTTTGATAGCACAGTGGTCGATAGATGCGATGAACAGGGCCGGATTTAAGATCTGTGGTCCCCTAGT
The DNA here is from genome assembly GCA_963991005.1 of Barypeithes pellucidus. Classification (NCBI taxonomy): domain Eukaryota; kingdom Metazoa; phylum Arthropoda; class Insecta; order Coleoptera; family Curculionidae; genus Barypeithes; species Barypeithes pellucidus. The sequence continues at coordinate 25,670,705 of OZ022559.1, forward strand.
GACCCGGATCCTACTGTGAAATTATTTGGATTAGGTGGAAAAGTTACACGAAGTGAAAGCAAGTTCGCAGGTGACATTAGCTCTGATTTGCAAAAAAAAAACTGAATAATAAATAATAGTATGGGGGCTCTAAAAAAAATTGCTTGCATCCATTTTATTTGTTTCTTCAACATGAATGATATTATCATCACTAATCAATATATTCGTATCATCTGCATAATTTGTTAGTTTACACCAGTCCCCGTAGCTGCAGGGTTCCTCTGACACCGTAAGAATCTAGATTTTCAAAAAGTATTCTAAAGTTTACTGTATCCTATGCTTTGGATAAATCCAGAAATAGACCCGTAGGAACTTTTCCGGCTTCCAAAGATTCTAAAATATACTGTATAAATTGAAATACCGCAGTTTGTGTAGACTTACTGACTAAAAACCCTTAAAATCAGAGCAGCCCCCCAGGCCCGGGGTTCGCAACCTTTTGAAACGGAAGAGCCAAAAGTTATAATTTACACAATTTCTCAGTTTTTAAAGAGCCAGAGTTTTCTCAGTTTTAACGGCCGCAATTTGATATCGAAAGAGACACAACTTGACATCGAAAGAGCCGCATGCGGCTCGCGAGCCGTAAGTTGCCGACCCCTGCTCACAGCCAAAGCACTGGTGAATACGCCAAATTGTCTTGCGTCGAAAACGAAATAAAACTACATAGAAACATCCGACGACGGCGTCATTCGAGAGCTTTCGACGGACTGACGACGGTAACGACGCGTGTTAAGGGGGAGGGGTGCGGTGAAAAGCAAGTACAAGTGGCTGAGAGATATAATCGGTGCCTAATCCTCGTTAATCGATTCAGAACGAATTTCTAATGTTTTTTTTCGATAAAATAAATAACATTTGCGTATGGAACTAAAGAGCCGCAGCTTCACATCCAAAGAGCCGCAGGTTGCCGACCCCTACCGAAGGTCCATGTATTTTAAAAATAATAACCGGTTACTTAGTAAACGTAGTAACATGGTAGTTAGTAACAGTTATTATTTTTAAAATTACATGGGCCTGGGGAGCAGCTCTGATTTAAAGGGTTTTTGGTCAACTTTTTAGATGGCCTGGAGTGTGGGATACTCAAGGATAAATATGAAACCAATTTTCCTAACATCCTGTAGATATTAAATGATCATAGATTAAGAAATAACATATAATTGAACTCTGTAGACTGATTTAAATAACCACGGTGCACTTCCTTCATGTAAATACTTTCTTTTTAATTAGGCAAATTGCTTCAACTAATCAATATCAAGTCTTTCCACCAAAAATATGTATGTTGTTAAGTGTTAGATTTCGTTGAAAAGTTTTATATAAACGACAATTCTATAAAGAAAATATTTTTTACAGATCTAAAAATGCAATTTGATATAATTAGGCCAGAAAATTATTTAAAAATTTATAAGAATTTTAAAACGTAATGCTTTGGCTAATCGAAATTCTTTAGTGTCCATATGCGCATTCAGCAGAGCCCATCGATTTGTAAGCGATTTCTAATCGGCGACGTAACGATGTGCATCGATTTGTAGTTCTGCTGAATGCATATTTTTGACATTTGAATTCAATTTGTTGCCAGTTTTTCGTTTGGTTAGGATCCCTCCCTGGAACAGTTTAATTTAATGAATTCAAGACCATCTTGTTATCTAAGGAACAAAATAGGATTTTTTAACACATCAAAAATATATTTCAAACATTTTAGGAATAGAAACTCAAGAAAAAATTGTTTCCTAACCCAATTACTAATCGCTTACAAATCGATGGGCTCGGCTGAATGCACCCAATGCCAAAATTAATCTACAAAGGGCCAGTACCTATTAAAGAACATACAAAATAAATTGGGATTAACAACCTTCAACATTATCAGCGATCATCAATATGGTTTTCGGAAGTCCAGATCAACTGGAGATCTTCTAGCCTATGTCACCCATATTTGGAACAACGCAATCGAACATCATGGGGAGTCTCGGGCTGTTGCACTGGATATTTCTAAAGCTTTTGATCGTGTTTGGCATGAGGGGCTTCTAAGTAAACTGCGATCCTATGGTATGCCCAGTCGATTCTGTGCATGGTTGTCTAGCTTTCTTAAGGACCGCTCTCTGCAAGTGGCGATTGACGGATTTCTCTGACACCTTCACCATCAATGCCGGTGTTCCTCAAGGGTCCATATTGTCTCCCACTCTCTTCTTACTCTACATTAACGACCTTCTAGTGAAAACGAAAAACCTGATAGTTAGTTTTGCTGATGATAGCACACTTTTATCATCTTTCTCTTTGAATGCACAAACATCGGCTGCCGACGCACATCTTCGCAGACAGCATGAAGTATCACGCCTCAACAAAGACCTGGAAGAAGTTTTGTCTTGAGGTGACAGTAACCAAGTCGAATTTAACGCTAAAAAAACCCAGGCAGCAGTTTTCTCTAAAAAGGTTAACATTACAGAACCGGATATAGTCATGGACGGACACGCAATCCCGCTGGCTTCATCTATTAGTTTGCTGGGCGTCAATCTGGGAGGAAATATGTCTTGGCATAACCACGTTGTGGCAATCGCCAAGATATCCTCTCAGATGCTTGGCGTACTCTTCCGAACCAGAAAGTTGTACACACCTCAACAACTTTTGACACTATACAAAGCCCAGATTCGACCATCACTAGAGTACTGCTCTCATGTCTGGAGCTCTGCACCCAAACATACTCTTCGGCTACTGGACTCCATCGAAAGGAGGGCTATTCGTCTGATCGGAGACCACGAGCTGACGAAGAACCTCGACAGCCTAGAACATCGAAGGCAAGTTGGTGATTTGACTCTCTTTTACAGATATTTTCATGGAAGGTGCTCGGCTGACCTTGCCCTCTTAATTCCGCCCAGAGCGGCGAATATCAGAAATACACGACGAACCACTGCCGCCCATCCATATGTGGTTAAGCTTAGTACTCCTCGAACTTCATTATTTAAGAACTCTTTCATCTGGAGGACTTCATCATTATGGAACGATCTTCCCGAGGTCGTTTTTCCCAACGAATATAACCTCCAACGATTCAAAACCAACGTGAATCGCTTTTTGCGCACACGCACCACTCCCAGAGTGCCCTAAAGGATTTTTCCTATAGTGCTTGTGTTTGATCATAAAAAAAAAAAAAAAACCCTCTAAGCAAGCACCAAATCTAAATAATTTTGCCCGTCTTTTTTGACAGGTGTAAGAAATAAATGGATAATAGGCTCCCTACTTGAGCGAGGAAAATACTACTTTTCGACAATCACTTTCCACTAAACCTTTAATACGTAAATAAAAATACGAACAAGTTAAACTTATACATATGTAGTGTAGTGTAGATGTTTTATTATTCTTTAAAACAATAAATCTAAAAACATAATATAAGATATTCATTTGAACATATAGGAACATAACGAATCCTCGAATGCATTTCTTCTTTTAAATATGACAGAGACTGTAAATTTTATAATATTCAATACGTTCTAACAAGTAGATAGGTAGTGAATGAACTTTATGTAGACCCTGTGTAATATAAATGAAAGTATTTTTAATATACATATATCCAATTAATTAGGTATTACTGTCATATTAAACTAAGATAGGTAATTGCGTGACTTTAATGAGAGGGAGGCACCAGGTTTAAGAGCTAAAATATTTAGAGGTATCGATAAGATCAACGTTTAAATAAAAGAATGTATCAATCGCTCTTTCACAGATGGGCTTCTTGTTCTTCTACACGCAGCTATAAAGCTGGATTTATAAACTTGACGTTGACGGTGACGTTACAGCTTAAACATATTGAAATGCATAAGACCAATTATATTTGACGATGACGGTGCCGTTTGACGGCCGACATAAACCAATTTTATCTTTTGACGGTCGTAGCAACGTTCGTAGCAAGTTTCCACAGCTAATCAAAATCGTGTTTGCCTGTCACGTGATATTTAGTAAATATTATTTTATTTTATACCATCTTATTAAGCATTTTAAAGTGTACTGTTGCTAAGTGTTGATAGTATCATTCAGATCACATAAACACCAAAATTAATATAATCACATAAAAATATAGAAAAGCCGAGAGAAACAGGTTATGTTATCGTCGCCACCGTCAAGTTTATAAATCCAGCTTTTTAAGGCACCGTCAATCGTAACGTCAAGTTTATAAATTGGACTTTAACTCTTTAATTATACGAATCATGAGCACGTTTTTAAAATATCCTCTCCCCCCCCGGAACAAACCCGAACAAACCCCCCAAAAAAATTAATAAGCTGTTATTTCACTAATAATGATGTAACACCTAAAATCTAGATACTTAATTTCGTAAAATTTAAATTTTATATATCTTACAGAAAAATTTAATTTAATTTTTAAATTAAACCAATTAGAACTATATATCTTGGTTAGCCCAAAAGTATCGCCCTGCCACACTAGGTAACAAAAATTACCATATCTTCTAATATATAATATTGTGGAAAAAGCGTTTCGTGAAAAGTCAAGGTCGGATTGATTGGTCGGGTAATCTTCGCTGAAAACCTGAATTATGTTGCTATCAAAGATCTTATAAACTCGTTGCTATAGACATCTGCACCAAATAATATTTTTTTATTTCCTTGTAATTTGTTTAAGGTGTAAATAAATAGTGTTGGGAAAAAACCGATGATTTTAATAATCGAGTAGTTGATACTCGAGCGATTTTAATAATCGAGTGAATCTCTCGAGCGATTAATCACTTGAAATTTTTATGACTAAAAAAATGTGTAACACCAGGGGTTGTTTTTGTAAGTTTTAGAAGTTTACTCTAGAGTTTTTATTAAGGAAGAACAGTTGATTCTGATTAAAAAAAAAGCCAGTCAAAACAAAACCCATGTCGCTATGAAGCCACTAAGGTATTTGGCATACTTCTTTGTATGCTCCTTCTCGTTTATGTGCCTTTAACAAAGATGTATGTCGTGTCAGTCTTCTCAGCGTCAAACTCGAACGTCGCCAATCGGCACATTTCGGGTGGAGCGGCAAGTCGATCGAATGTCGGGTATCAAATGAAAGGCAACGATTTTCGATTTTTCGCTTGAATTTATAATTAAAGTAGTATTTCCTATCGAGCAAAAAACTGCTCGAATATACGAGCAGTTTTTTACCTCGAGCGATCACCATACCAAGCAGCACATTTCAGACGGCGTCAAGCGACGTTCGGGTATCGAGTGAAAGGTAATAACAAGCGACGAATTTCGCTTGAATTTATAACTCGAGCAGTTTTTTTAATAATCGAGCAATGTCTGTTATTTCAATAATCGAGTACTCGAGTGGTTTCTCGCTCGAGCGATCGCAACACTTAAATAAATAATGAGTAAAAGCGATCAAGAAATTGTTTTTCTATCAGTAAAAAAAATTAATATTGGTTAATTAATTGCTTATTAATTTAGACGTGCGTATTTGAATAATCGATAATTAATTGCGGTAGTGTATTAATGCAATAAAACATCCATCAGATTTATTTATATTTAATACTGACTTAATATTCTTTATTGTAAGACATACTGCATGAAAAGTATGGTTTTTATGATTATATTCAAATTAATATATATTTTGATTCATTCTACCTGACAATAATTGAAAGAAAGAGAAAGCAGTACTTTTTCAACAATTAGGTACACGCTCATCATCACGATTTCATCAACACTGGCCTCTTGAACTTGTTAGCTATTTATACAATGAATAACGTATCCAACATCCAACAAGGTTACTATGTTTTAATGATCATTTGCAGGATACAGAGATTAGTGATAAAGGATCAAATCATAGACATACATTTTTATAAAGAAATCTTAATTTTTATGGTAATTTGTTTGTGTTTAATTTTTCATTCATAAATCTGATTTAACAAACACCTAATATAAAGCGATATTATTCTTTTATTTTTCCGCAAAACTCAAAAACAACTAAACGGATTTGGCAAAAATTGATATATGCGGTGTTCTGATCGCTCGAGCGAAAAACCGCTCGAGTACTCGATTATTGAAATAACCGACATCGCTCGATTATTAAAAAGACTGCTCGAGTTATAAATTGAAGCGAAAATCGTCGCTTGTTACTTATAACCTTTCACTCGATACCCGAGCTTCGCTTGGCGCCGACCGAAATGTGCTGCTTGGTAGTGTGATCGCTCGAGGTAAAAAACTGCTCGTAAATTCGAGCAGTTTTTCGCTCGATAGCTTCGCTTGACGCCGACCGAAATTTTCTGCTTGGTAGTGTGATCGCTTGAGGTGAAAAACTGCTCGTATATTCGAGCAGTTTTTCGCTCGATAGGAAATACTACTATAGTTATAAATTCAAGCGAAAAATCGAAAATCGTTGCTTTTCACTTGATAACCCGATTTTCGCTCGACGCCATCCTCCACCCGAAATGTGCCGTTTGGCGACGTTCGAGGGCTGACACGACATACGTCTTTGTTAAAGGCACATAAACGAGAAGGTGCATACAAAAAAGTATGCCAAATACCTTAGTGGATTCATCGCGACATGGGCGATTATAAATTTTTAAAAAATTAAAGGATATAATTTAAAAAAAATCAGAATCAACTGTTCTTCCTTAATAAAAACTCTAGAGCAAACTTCTAAAACTTACAAGAACAACCCCTGGTGTTTTATCAACACATTCTTCTCAGTCATAAAAATTTCAAGCGATTAATCGCTCGAGCGATTCACTCGATTATTAAAATCGCTCGAGTATCAAGTACTCGATTATTAAAATCATCGGTGTTTTCAAACACTAGTTACATGTTCCCTCTAGCTTCGCCAGTAAGCATCATACCCAGGACTCTTAAAGCGATGTTAATTTTCATTTAAACAATAAATTAATTATGCTCTTTTAATTTCAGATATTACAAACTGATTCAACCATGAAAATCCTTCTACTGCTTGTAGCTTCATTCACTTTGGCAACAGCGGCAAATACCAGAGATACCACCAACAGTCGAACGTCTCGCGGACTATTTTCTGGCAAAGTGAAAACTGGACTCCTAGCACTTCCCTCGGTTGCTGCTGCTGCAAACGTTGGAGTAGGAGCACGTAGTCTTTCAGGTGGTATTGGATTTGGAGGACATAGCATTTCCGGAGGTATTGGACTGGGAGGTCGTGGTATCTCCGGAGGTGTTGGAGTAGGAGGCCATGGTATCGCAGGAAACGTCGGATTTGGAGGTCAAGATATTTCAGGAGGTGTCGGACTAGGAGGTCACGGCGTCTCAGGAAGTGTAGGAATAGGAGGTCATGGTATTTCAGGAGGCGTAGGAGTGGGAGGAGATAACGCAAGGTTTTCAGCGAAGACATTCCAAGAACCTCAATACATTCAAAATCAAATAAAGAAGTTAACTCCCGTCTCTTTAGAGAAGCTTATTGAAGAAGAGTGGGGAGCGTTCAAGGTAGGTTAAATATTAATTTACAGGCATATAAATGTGCTCAGTGCACACATACTTAGTATTTGGGAAATGAATACACATTTTTGTCTCACGGCTTACCAATTAAAGTAAAATAATCTTTATTCGTGTCATTCCGATTACCATTCTAAACTATGGTCCGGCAATATCGCGTTTTGTCAAATCAAACTCCCCACAGTTTTTACCAGCAGAGATGTTATGACTTACGGGTAAAACAAGTTCTATTCACAAAGCATTTTCATCGCAATAACAATTTATAAATAATTCAATGAATATATATTCTTAAGACAAAACTAGCGAAAAATAATTTAGCGATAATTTATGTTCTAACAAACTAGACAGTCAGAGTTTTCTTAGATTTAGGTAGTAAATACCCTTTGAATTAAGAATTTTTTGTATAATGCATCATCTACCATTTCCACCGGTTCTAACATATTTATTTGTCCAATTTCAGCTTACGTATAACAAAGTGTATCCATCGGCAGAAATTGAATCATTCCGAAAAGAAGTATTCATCGAAAATCGCGAGAAGATCGCCAAATTCAATCAGGAATACAGCAAAGGAAAAGTAAACTACGTTCAACAGCTCAATCCTTTCGGAGACTTGCTTAATCACGAATTTAACAAACTTGTAAACGGTTTTAATCGATCAAATTTGCCGACACCAAAGCTTCCCACCCCAACTACATTCATTCCCAGTGCTAATGTCAATATTCCACCAAGTGTTGATTGGAGGCAAGTGGGAGCAGTAACTCCCGTTAAATCTCAGGGACTTTGCGCAAGCTGTTATGCTTTTGCCGCTGTAAGTTTTTGTTTACAGTTATTATTATATGTCATTTACTGTAAGAGTGTTTCTGTGAGTTTCTTATGATAACACGAATGTAATAGTGACTTAACAGAATGTAATTTCTAATTGTATTTTTCCGATTGCAGTTAGGCAAGGTAACTCTTTGAATTCTTGATCATGGAAAATATACCTGGTGTTATGGAAATGACATATTATAATTAAATGGGTGACTCCTGGGGTGTCCTAGAGAAGCGCTACATATTTTTTTTTAATCGAACGTTTAAAAAGTGGGGTAATTCACCCATAAACCCACAGGTCACTCCGCGGCAAAATTATATTACTCTGCCCAGCTGTGTAATAAACACATGTTCTGGCGCAATGTTGCCAAACTGTAAAAATGTAAAACTTTAGTTTCTTATAAAAATAATTATTTAGCTTACCTTAGTATCTAAATAGAAAGTAAATCGATGACACTGAACTAGCAAGGAATCCAGGGCACAGATATCTTCAGTTTTTTTAGTTTTAGTGGTTAAAGTTTATACCCCACTAAAACCCCTTCGGCGTTTTTCTTCCAATCTCAGAACATTACCCTGTATATCGTCAGAGATACAGAACACATAATGAAGCGAGAAAAAAAGGACCAAAATTAATTAAAACAACGTTCCCGTGTAATATTTCCATGTGAATAGCTACCTATTTGTGAGGTTATGTGAGAGGTTTTTTCCTAAAACTTAGTTTTATGAAACTAATAATTGTTTTTAAATAAGTGGAGGTAAGAGAGCAGCATGTGTCTTAAACACTATTGCATTTTTTTAAAAGAGTTTGAAAGATCCATTTAAGAGGTCATGACGTTTGATCTATTTACTTTCATGTGCTTGTGACGAATTTGAAATTTTTGTGTGATATTACCCCTATTTGTTTTGCAAAACGTTTTTCGCCGTCGGTTTTCTGGAATCATATTTGTTCATAAATGAAAAATTGTTAAAATTATAATTTTTTTCGAAAGATTTTGCCGTGTAGATATGACAACACCGGCCCAAATGCGCTGAGGTCTTTTCACATTGCAGACCTTTTATTTTATTGTCAGTAGCGGCCATGTAAATTTTCAGATTTCATATAAGGTGTATAATCTCGCTTAATAATTCAAAGCGCCATTTATGGTTATTTTTCTGCAATTTATTTTCATCTCAGGATTTGCCGGTTTAAATATAATACGTCATTTCCATAACACCCTGTATGTTTATATCACGTTAAGGAAGTGCTAATGCTAATAAATACTATATCGACTGTATCGAACAAACCCCCTCGGTCAAAAAAATTATCCACGCCTTGGTGTAATCAAGCGTTAAATAACGGCAATTTTATCGAGCTACAGAAATACTATTGTGTAGACTCAGTGACTGATGATGGTAAAAATGTTAGTTCTACAAAATACCTATTGTTCTGGTTTCTAAACAACTTATATGCCAGAAAACCCCGTATTGTTTACGTATATCTGTGTAGATCAACATATTTTTTAACAAGGTTGTATCTTTTGATTCCAAGAATAGCCATAATTAAGTTGATGATTAAGCAAAAAAAAAATTGGCGTGTTATTCGCATTAATTTAATATATTGCAGATTTTCTTCCATTAATGTTTTACTTATATAATCATTAAACATTTATATTTTCTTTGTGGTAGGTCAATAGAAAGTAGTTATTTAAGAAATAAAAAGTCTATGCTTTTCAGGTGGTATTAATATCAAATACCAATATGGAAAATTATTATTTCCCAGACCACCCGATGATCCTTATACAATAAGGGCGTATTTTTGTCTACACAGTAGCACTTCAAAATACTATTTCAGATTGAATGGTACTACCAAGAAAAGGAAGCCCTCTCCATTGATAGGATGCAACCACCTGCAGACCGGTTTCGAACTCATTTGTTCTCGTCCCCTTTTCTTGGTAGTACCATTCAATCTGAAATAGTATTTTAAAGTGCTACTGTGTAGACAAAAATACGCCCTTATTGTGTAAGGATCATCGGGTGGTCTGGGAAATAATAATTTTCCATATAGGTATTGGAGAAAGTAGTTATAATGGGCAAAATCTATTGGCTGGCAGTTGTTGATTAAATTTTCAATAATATATTCAAAATTAATACTATAAGATTTTCAATCACTCAAAGGTCTCGTCAATGTAGTAGGTTGATTATAATTTGCAGCAAACAAAAACCCAACGATATTGATAATAAGGCATGTTTTAGGCAGGTGCACTGGAAGGGCATTGGTTCCGTAAAACCGGGGAACTCGTAGACATCAGTGAACAGAATTTCGTTGATTGCACTAGATCTTATGGTAATGATGGGTGCATGGGTGGCCTAATTGACCCTTCATTTGAATACGTACGGCAGAATGGAGGCATAGACGGGGAAGAATCTTATCCTTATGAAGAAAAAGATGATCTGCAGTGTAGATTTAGACCGGAAAACGTCGTTGCGCAATGCACTGGTAAGTAAATGCACTTCGAATGACGATAGTCAAGGCCTCGTCACAAAATATGATATCGGTTACGTCAAAAAGTAGTTAATTTCGCCAGGAAGAAATAATTACCTTTTATTCGCATCACGGCTTTTTTTAAATAGCGGGCGGTGGGTGGAGAATTAAAAAAAAACTGTTCACAACTATAAGTTAAACCTCATAAAAATATTAGCTTTACCGTATGGACAAAATATATTCGATTATACAGAGTACACCAAGTAAAGGGGCCTATTAGAAGTATCTCGAGAACTAAATGAGATTTTATTTAGAAAATTTGGCTGTAGCTATCAGATGGTTTCCTACGTTTATAACATATTTTGGATGGTGCTGTGTTGCCGGATCATACCGAAAGTGGTAGGAACTTTGGAATTTTAAATGAATTTACCATATATGTATATTATATATTTTTTTGGAATCTAGGTAAAAAATCTAGAACAGTTTTCTGTATAATATCATATACCTATTTTTAAGAGTTTTTGAATTATAAATAATCTTGTGATTTTTTAACGCCGTATCGGGACCTGAAAAGAAAATCATATCTTTTTAGCGGTTACAGCCAGAAAGCTGAAATTTTGATAATAGTTTCGCAAGACCATCGAAATTTTATAATTTTGAACAGTATTCAATTAGTTTTATACAGGGCGTCGCCATAACAATATTTCTGAGGGAGATGAATTATTCCAAAAATCTTCTTTTTTTTTTCAATAGGACACCCTGTATTTGATATGTTTTGCTAATGGAGGATCGAATTTTCTATCTAATGATATTAAGTGTTCTTATATCTTCTTCAATATTTTCGGACTTCGGAAATTATCTTATAAAAATATACTTTTGGTAGTTGGCTGTAGAATGGATTCATTCAAACAAAATAATGAAAAATCCATTTGACGTTATGTCTTTTGCAATAATTCATCTCCATCAGAAATATTGTTAAGGAGACCTGCCCTGCATAGAACTAATTAAATACTGTTATAAATTATAATTTCGATGGTCTTGTGAAACGATTGTCAAAATTTCATCTTTCTAGCTGTAACCGCTAAAAAGATATGATTTTCTTTTCAGGACACGATACGGCGTTAAAAAAACATAAGATTATTTATAAGTTGCTACCACTTTCGGTATGATCCGGCAACACCGCACCATCCAAAATATTTTATAAACGTAGAAAACCATCTCCTATAGCCACAGCCAAATTTTCAAAATAAAATCTCATTTAGTTCTCGAGATACTCCTAATAGGCCACTTTTCTTGGTGTACCCTGTATACAGGGTGTGTGGTAGAAAGGGTAACAAATGGGAAACTTTTTTTTATTGGCTGAATACTAATTTCACGAACAGATGGATAGGACATGCTGTATGGATTGGTTGCTCAGCAGAAATTTGACAGTTCTTTTATACAGTTTGGACTTTTTTTTTACGTTAAGCTATGTATTTAATTTCTTATGTTCTAACTCATTGTTTTTATGACCTAATTATATCTCTCTCTTTAGAGAGAGAACATAATTCTAGAGAGCGAGTTTCAAAATGTATTTTTATAGATAAGGGTGTTTTATTCTTAGATCAATTTCACATTTTTTGGCCATTCTGTACAATTCTTCGGATATTCGACTATGAGTAAGGAGGTTTTCAACTAAGCAAAACTTTTTACGAGTGACTTTTTTCGATCAAACAGGCAAAACTATAAGTTGTTGCATCATGTATACCTACGTATACATAAAATGTAATGTAATGTTCTGGAAAAAGCGGTATAACTTTAAAACTGTTAAAGATAAAAAGACAAATAAAGAAGGAAAATTGTAGAAACCACTCGTGAGTTTGTAGTACTTGAAAACATCGCAATTTAAATTTTAGTAAAAAATACCACTTTTCATTTCATCCCGTATATTGAATTAAATGAACGGAAAAGTTAAACTTTGCTACGTGAATGTATAGCTAAATAGTGGGGCTACCCGCCATAGTGAAAAGTTTATCAAAATCCATTAAGCGGATCAAATGATATGATGTCGCAAAAGTACTTGTTTTGTTGTCCGTCAGTGTATTTGTATGGGTATGTTTAAAAAAACATATTTTTGCGGACCGATGAAACATTTCTGCGGAGCGGCGGTTGGATACCATTTCTGTATAGGCTTTCGTTTTAATAGAATCATAAAAATAAAATCCATATTTGTAACATTTAACTTATTGCAAATTATTCACAATGTATTTCCTGTCTTTATATTCAAATACTCTTTAATCAGGATTATTTATCTAAATGCGTGCTTCACGGTATCCTCAAGCTTACATAATCTAAAGGTTACTACTGAAAGGGGATGATGAGCAAGTTTTTGTTGTCTTAATGATTTCAATAAAGTGCTCGTCATTGTAGAATGTAAAGGATCCAATTTGTTTGTGCCGGTGCAATGTGTCAAGGTTGTTTATAGACAACAAAAAACTAATATTTGTTCCCCAACAACGTTTGACATTAATCAAGTATTTATATACATTTATTCTCGTATTGAAATATAATGAAATAATAAATGACCCAAACGAAAACGAAACATTTCGAAATAGAAACCCTAGAATTGGGTAAAACATATTATTAGTTTATATCCTAGGTTGTCATTTTTATTTAACTATAATAGAATGTGATCATTCACTATTGTCATCAAGAATTCTTCTTAGAATTAATCAGCCCGTGTAAAAAACCGAAATAACAACATTAGTGAGGTCATGTACTTATTGTGTTTAATTTGAGGCGATTATCAACGCCTAAACTTTTACTTATTTTCATATTAATTTGCTATTTTTTTTTTTGATAAATTCTAAAAAAAACATTTTATCTTATAAGGATGAATTGACGAATAAAAGCGAGCCCACGTTCCTGGATTTTAACATCCAAAAGTACTTGGATTGGATTACCAGGAATTAAGGAATAACAAAATATTATATATTTTTAAAACATCCGCCTGTGAAGTATTACCGTAGCACAGTACTTTTGAACTTCTGTAGGGCGAGGAATTCCAGAGCACCTATATTTATTTCTCGTCGAGCAACCCTGAACACTAAAATAACGAGATATTTACATTTTCTATCAAAATAGCGAAATTATAGCTGATATATAATATTAAATTTGAATCCAGTTTTTATTGGCACAGGTTGCTTATGGGTTTGTTCGGGTTTGTTCAAACCGCACACTTTTTAACCTTGACATTTTAGAATCCTCCGAAATTTTTTTTTACAACTTATATACATAAAATGAGTTGACATGTATTTCAGGATCTTGCTAAAAAAAATTTTTTTTCGAAAATATCCACATAAATTTTTGATAATAAATGGGAGAAAAATCACTCCCATCTTCTCATATTTGCAATTTAGTATCTCCATTGGTACTGATCGGATCAATATAGGCATTTTTTTATTTTACACTTTGTTACTAACGTAACGTAGGTACACGTAAGATTTGAGTGTATTATACAGGGTGTCCGCTAAGTAATGGGACATGGTAAAACCACAGACTTCTTACGTAAAAATATTAGGATTTAATTATACTTACCTATATCCGAAAGTTGATATTAACTGAGATACAGGGTGTTAAAGTTAAAACTTCATTTTGGTTTTCTCCTATAACTCTGACAGACGTTTTTTTATAAAATTTGGCAATTATGGTTTTTTAGGATGAGGAACTGATTTTTTGGTGAAATTTTAATGTACAAGGTAGGGGGCGCTGCCTGCGGCATTTTTTGCACATTTATTAGGTCATAACTTTTTTGTGACACCGTATATTTAAGTTTCTAATGAAATTAATACTTTCAGTTCCTCATTCTAAAATAACCATAATTGCCAAATTTTGTAAAAAACCGTTGGTTTCTGTCAAAGTTATTAGAGAAAAACACAGATGAAGTTTTAACTTTAACACCCTGTATCTCAGTTAATATCAACTTTCGGATGTAGGTAAATATAATTAAATCCTAATATTTTTACGTAAGGCGTCTGTGGTTTTTCCATGTCCCATTACTTAGCGGACACCCTGTGTACAGTATGTCTCCGTAAGTTGTAACCACATGCAACACTTTTTTATTATTAATTTTACGAAAAATAGTTATTCTTCATAACAAGTTCTGCCTGGTTTAAAATCTAAACTGCAACCAGATATAAAATTATTCTAAGCGTATACGAGGTTTGTCAAAAAATATGAATTTTGCCCAAGAGCAAACTGCCTTTATTTTTGACAAAATCGAAAATTGTTATTAAAAAAGTTGATCAGAATTAAAAACCACGTTAAATATGCAGTTACACCCATTTACGATGCAAAACTAGGTTTTGTTATTTTTTAATAATTTTTTTGCATTATTAATTAATTATAATGAACATTTATCTCTTGTAATTATTAAAAATATGATAACCTTTTCGTTTCTTAATTTTATCTAACAATGGTGCAATTTAGACACGCCCATAATGAATGCATAATTGCATATGCATTTATATTGCAAATAAGAACACTTAAAAAAAATAAATTGTGTAACTAACTAACTAATAATATTAGAAATAAATAGAAATTAAAAAGTTTCTCTCATTCCACTAATGCCTCGACATATCCACCCTCTATTTCAATACATTTCATCGTTCTATTGGCAAATTTCCTTAATACTTTCCTTATCATTTCTGGAGAAATGTCCCGGCATGATTATGTAATTATCCTCTCCAAATGATTAACATCATGAAAATGCCATTGCTGGTAAACTTTTTACTTTAAGTAACCCCATAAGAAGTAATCTAGAGGGGTTAGGTCAGGGGATCTTGCAGGCCAAAAAATATTTGACTATATGTGCATAACTTTTCCATTAAACAAATGTTCAAGATATGCCCTAACATTTAATGTACTGTTGCATGTTACACCGTCTTGTTCGAACCAAATATATTGACGTTCTTGTAAAGGTAGTTCGTCCATGAAGTCACTGATTTAATTTTGCAAAAATTGTAAATAACGCTCGGCGTTCATAGATTTATGAAAAAAATACGGTCGTATTAATATGTCCTTGTAAATAGCACACCACAGGTTCGTTTTAAATGAATATTGGAAAAAATTATGCGTCTCGGCAAAAAAAGGGTTCTCTCCTTGGATGAGAGAGCAAAAATCAAAGCGCTTATCATAATCCCTTTCTTTCAATGTGTGAACGATTTTTGGTTTGAATGGTCTGAATTTATTTCGTTTTAAAATTCGTCCCACTGTATCTTTACTTAGATTTTTTTGCGCGATGACACTTTCAGATGTTCTACAACAGACAGCATTACTTCTAACTGCGTGTGGTCATTGGCAACCAGTTTTCGGCGTTTTCCATTAAAGTTATTGTTTAAACTTCCACTAGCCTTAAATTTATTCATTATTTTTGTAACAGTTGAATGATTAATATTTTTATTGGGATGTCTATCATTAAAAATAATTGCTGCTACTATATGCGTTTTATAGTTTTCTCCCACAATCAAAACAATTTCAATTTTTTCTTCACAACTTTATAACACCATTTTTATGTGCTCTTAACGCGTTTTGACCGTGCAGAGCTTTTTATGAAGAATAACTTTTTTTTTTGTAAAATGAATAATAAAAAGTTTTCCATATGGTTGCAACTTATGGAGACATATTGTATAAATGAAAAATAATAACAATTTAATTGTTTAAATAGTTTTAACATGCTCTTAACCCATCTTAAATTAATTTTAATGAGTACCATTTTGTTCTTCATCATTTTATCTGCAAAACCCATTTTACGTGACAGTGGTACCTCCTTTAGTTCGGATTTGAATTAATTAATTAAATATTTTCGATCGCAAGTCACCCAGCGCGCGAAGTGTGAAGCGCGCGACGAGTCGAAGAGTGGCAGAAATAGGCTTTCGAACGACGAAAAGTATGCAAATATTAATGATTCACAGCGTGACTTGCGATTGAAAATATTTAATAACTTCCGAACTAAAAGAGGTACCACTTTTTCGTAAAATGGGTTTTGTAGATAAGAGCATAAAGAACAAAAATTAATTTAAGATGGGTTAAGAGCATGCTAAAACTATTTAAACAATGAAATTGGTATTATTTTTCATATGTTCACAATTACATTTTTTTCAATACACTTCGAAAGCTAACGTAACAAAGTGTAAATAAAAAAAAGTTCGATATCGATCCGATCAGTACAACTGGAGATATTAAATTTCAAATATGAGAGGATTGGAGAAAATCCAACAAATTATCAAAAATATATGTATGGATATTTTCGAAAAAAAAAAGATTCTAACATGTCAAGGTTAAAAAGCGTGCGGTTTGTAAAAGAATGACACTTATATGAGTTTATACGTATTACTTTTATAACTATCTACTATTTTTTATGGGTGATTCATATATACGTATGTCCTAAAATGCTTTGTTTTCGATATATAGGGTATTAAAGCTTTTTTTTTGGTGTTTATCAAAAATCTCGAAACCACGAGATATAACGCAAAATTTTCTTATAAACTATTATGATATAAAACCACAGATCACGTAACACTCTTATTTGGCTTATCTTACCAGCAGAACAAAAGTTATAAAAAATAACTACAAAATAGTTTACATATATTCAGAATAGTTTGACCAAATTCATCTGGAGGACTTCGTTTCATCTGGAGAACTTCGTCCTTGTGGAATGACCTTCCCGAGGTCGTTTTTGCCAACGAATATATCCTCCAACGATTCAAAACCAACGTGAACCCCTTTTTCCCACACGCACCACTCCCAGAGTGCCCTAAAGGATTTTTCCTATAGTGCTTGTGTTTGATCATAAAAAAAAATAAAAAAATTTTGATTAATTTTTCCTTACAATAATGGCATAAAAATAGCATATTTTAATTTATTCCTAAGTTAATAATAGAGTTATTTGACTAACTTGTAGCATAAAAAAATCATTTATGGCGAAAATTTTAATTATAATAGTTAAATAATAATTTTATTCATCTATAAGTATTACGTAAATTAGTTATGTAGTAAACTTGTTGGGTGGTTAATAAAACTATGTAAATTAATTACAAAGAAATCCTCGGCCATGACATTCTATAAAATTGGTATCCATTTGAGTATTATTTTTTTCTTGTTTTTGAAGGAATTGCACAATAATGTAGCATCTATATTTCGAAAAAAAAAACAGTAAATAAATAGAGAACGTGTTTGTTCGTATGTGCAAAGAAAATCAAACATTATGTTCCTTATCCAGTTTTTCTGTTCGCCTGCAACTCTTAAGTATTTCCTAAACTATGTTATGTAATGAAAAAAGATTTTGAACAATAATAATACACGTGATACACTAATAGGTCTCAAACTATCGTTCAATACATGTAGAATCGGACTGGCGATCATGCTCTGGAGTCACGAAACCAAATACAACATTCTCCTCCCCTACAGTGATATGAATACAGCTAGTAGAACACAATCATCCAACATTTCGCTTATAAAGAAGTCTGTCTGGTTTTTAAAGCCGAGAACCTGAGTTTATGCTTTCTGGTATAGATACCAAATTTGAAGATCGATCATTCACATCTTCACTTTCTCCGCACTCGCGAAAATCGGCACTAATTATATCAGAATCTGGTGTAAACTTAGAAAAAATCGGAATTATCAAGATTTATATTATTATATTAAGTTCATCATCATCGTATTAAGTTAATGATCATTAGAACAATCGGATATAATAACCGTAGGAAGGATAAAAATAGCCTTATTATAATCAATGATTTGATTAATGTCTTTTACATAACTTATTTACCTCAGGAATATAAACTATATATGTCTTCGGACCTAATTTTTTGATTATGGTGCCTGAAATCCAGCTTACTTTGCTATGTCTATAATCCTCGACAGCAACAGAATCGTTAATGCTGTATTCTTTTTTTGTAATACCTCTAAAGGAATATATTTGTTTAGCTTTATTTTGTTTGACATTATATGAAAAACTTTACTAAGATCAACTTGAGGTAAATTGATATTATTAGATATAAAAAAAATATAAAAAGTGAGTGAGAGTACGACAAGAACTTGTATATATATTTTTTTTATGATCAAACACAAGCACTATAGGAAAAATCCTTTAGGGCACTCTGGGAGTGGTGCGTGTGCGCAAACAGCGATTCACGTTGGTTTTGAATCGTTGGAGGTTATATTCGTTGGGAAAAACAACCTCGGGAAGATCGTTCCACAATGATGAAGTCCTCCAGATGAAAGAGTTCTTAAATAATGAAGTTCGAGGAGTACTAAGCTTAACCACATATATAAGTTAATATGAACATAGGTATTATAAACTTTTTTCTTATAGGCCTCGTCTTTGGAGATATGGGCTCCCAAAGAGCTCCAATTTAATCAAGTTTTTTACATATAATTATTGAACCACCATGTATATTTAAATTTTGTTTTAATATGGTGTATATCAGACCCTTCAAATTATTATACAACTCTGTTCAGCCCTAACATAAATACCCCTGTAAAATTCCATTTTAATCCAGTCTTTGTACTCCTTCGAAAATGATCTGAAAAGGTCGAAACACGTGTCAGGAAACTGAATAAAAATTGTGAAACACTACAAGCAGTTATATTTCTTTCCTACATAATCCAAGAGAGTGTTGCAGGGACAGCTCTGACACTCATGGGGCCCCTTTTTTAATGCCCTGTATGATAAGAACTTTGGACAACGGTTTTTACATGCCTTTAACTATTGACTAAAAGTTAAGTACTCTTCATTCATGTCGCTAATCCTAACCGTTTTCGAAAAAATGGCATTTCATACATTTCAATAAAAGATACATCTTTGTTCCGATCAAATGTTCGACCTTCAAAACCCGGGACTGTAAATAAAATGACGTTTTTTCGAAAACGGTTAGGATTAGCGACATGAATGAAGAGTACTTAATTTTTAGTCAATAGTTAAAGGCATGTAAAAACCATTGTACAAAGTTCTTATCACACAGGGCGTTAAAAAAGAGAACATAAGTGTCACAGCTAGTCCGTCCCTGCAGCTGTGAATAATTCACAACACTTTCTTGGATAGTAATTTGAAGAGTTTTACTTGGTATACATCATATTAAGGACACCCTGTATAATTTGGAGTTTATTGCAAAAGGTTATTTCCCCGAGAGAACTAGCAGCCATAGTATTTTAGAATAAAATCCTGGTTAGAATCCAGCGATAAATGTTTGGGGAATAATACCATCCTCTAGAAGTTGCTTGCCAAATATAATTTTCCTTTTTAGTATCAGAACGGCTCTACACTGACAAAAATGCATTTACCAATGTCGTGGGTTACAAAATTGGAGCTACCTCAACCCATCTCTCTATGTTGTTCTAACTGAGCCTAAGAATTATCACAAATTATTTAAAAACGCTACAGTAATTCAGGTTCTTTTGGTTCGCCTCAACCCAGAAAGAGATTTTTTATCAACATTTTAAACATATTTGGGATCACCACAATTCCATTTTCTTGGTTGGGAAAACTTACTAATTGATTATAAAGTGTCGTTTTAACCCGGACGTGCATTATTTTAACTCATTACCATGTGTAAATTATTTTGAGTTGGAATAATTCAGGAAATGTGCTCTAAAACCCCATATCGAGGGTAAAACGCAAGATCGTAAGGTCACGGAAAGTTCCGAATTCGTGCTCGTGCAGGTTTGGCGCGGTTCGTTCCATTGTTATTCGTCAATTCTCCTTCGATCGCGCGTATAGACACCTGTTGGCCCTTGCGCCGTTTGCGGGATTTTTCATCTTTGTTCTCTGTGCGTGAAAATTCGTGTTTGGCATAATTTTTGTCAGTTGGCGTAAAATGGAGGGACAGGAGGGAGATGCATACAAATTGTAATTATTATTGGAATGGAGCCTTATTATTTATAAGCAATCGTCATCACATCGTCCGCATGGTTTCTTAGCCGTAGTATGCTCTCCTGTCTATAATTCATTTGATTATTTTTTTTAAATATACAACAAAAATGTCATATCTTGAAAAACAAAAGCCAATTGAAGTTCACAATATGCAGGCGTTAAATCAAAGAAATATTTTGAGTTCCGATAGTCGACAATTTAGGTACTGGTAGTCCAAAATTTGCAGTCTGGTAGCCCAAAGAGTGAGTTATTCCAGCCACCATCGTAAGCTAGAACAACTTAAATGTCAAGTTTTGATAGCTCGAATCATGAATTAATCTAGCCCGACTAGTAACGCATCACAATTCACATACTGATAGCTACGGTAGCCCATCAATAATTTAAAGACGGTGGGGTGTGAGTTATTCCAACGCATAAAATAACCCATCTTCTGTGCTATCATAACTTATGAATAGTGAGTTGATGCAATTTCTTCGATTTGGTTGCCGTAATTCAGAGGTCTGGGCTGTCCCCTATTAGCAACACGCTTCGGTCTAGAACAACTCATATTTGACTATTACACGTACTAAAAAATGAAAAAAATTCTTCAAATAACAAAAATCTACTTAAATATTCGATTGAAGTAGCCGTTATTTGTTGAAGATTCCTTATAAAATTACGTAAATAATAAAAATTGTGATATTATTTTTCCAGGTTACGTTGACCTTGCTGAAGCCGACGAAAAAGGTCTTGAATTAGCTGTAGCAACACTGGGACCCATCGCTGTAGCTATCGACGCAAGCAGGAATGGGCTTCAATTTTATTCCGACGGCGTGTATTATGATCCAGAATGTGGCAATTCCCTCGATGACATGAACCACGCCGTGCTTGTTGTCGGATACGGACAAGAACCCAACGGGCAAAAATATTGGCTAGTTAAAAACTCCTATGGGGCTCAATGGGGTTTGGGTGGATATATTAAAATGGCCAAGGATGTTAACAACCATTGTGGTATAGCTAATACTCCTAGTTATCCGTTAGTGTAAATAATCAAGTAAATATAATGGCAAAGTCGCGAAGTGCTAAGTTTTTAAAAGTATTGTGTTTTTTTTTACCTCTGAGGCTTGTCGCCTAACTGGAATAGAATGATGATTTTTTGAGCCTTTGCTATTTCCTCAGCAAATTGTGTTGTGTTAGATTTAATGATATCCAAAGTATCAACAATCAAGTAACCGTCCCGTCAGAAACGCTACTAGTAGATTTGTCTGACCGCGCCATCTTTTTTTTTTTTTGAAATTCATTTATTCAGAAAATTATTTAACAAAAAATTAATTCTTAGACTAAATCCTTTAGTCAGTGTTTAACACACTAGTAACAAGGATAACACTTAAAAACTACACAACAATGTATATTATATTATATATACAAATAAATACATTAGGAATTTAATTTATAATCTACTCAATAATTTGTTGAATTTTGAAGTTTGGTTAGCATCTTTAATATTGTCAGGTAATTCATTGTATACACTTGCCGCACGATATATGGGGTTAAATAATCCCTTGTTTGTCCGAACATTTTGTTGGTATACATTCCCCTAAGATCTAGTACAATGGTTGTGAATATTATTCAAAAATAATATATTTACATTTGTCTTCTGTTTGTTATGGATCGCTTTATACATATATTTACATTGTTCTAATTCTTTCAATTTGTCCAGCTGCCTGACACCCAACTCCCTATACAAGACCTCTGCGTGCGTTAGTCGATCATAACCGTATAATACCTTCAATATTTTGTTTTGTAATGTTTGTATTTTTTTAAATTCAACAACACCACAGCAGCCCCATACAGGAATCAAGTATCTAAGGTGCGATAGGAAATAAGCGTTATATACATTCGTTTTGGTTTTTTGTGACAGGTAATCTCTACATCGATATAGGGCGCTGACCATAGGAGTAATTTTATTGATCATATGATCGATATGCTCTTTCCAGTTCAAGTTTTCATCTAAAACCAATCCCAGGTACTTTATTGATGTGACTTTCTCTAGATTAGCATTATTTAATTTAATTGTAGGTTTCTGAATTAGTTTATTTTTTTGCTTAAATAATATAAATTTAGTTTTTGATACGTTAATTTTAAGTTTATTACACAATAACCACCTAGAATAGAGTTGAAGATCAAGATTTATACATTGTTTAAGATCAAACTCATTAACGCCACTGTAAAGTAGCACTGTATCATCAGCGAATGCAAAATACTGAGCTGTGAGACCAGCACATTTCAGGCTGAGCACATACAAAGAGTACAATAAAGGTCCAAGGACTGAACCCTGAGGCACTCCACATTCACTGAGTTCACTGTCACCACTATAACAATCCAATTTTACATAATGGTTCCTATTTATTAAATACGATTCTATAATATTGTACATAACACCTCGAAAGCCCATGTCTCTCAACTTTCTCAATAGAACCTCCATACTAACTACATCAAATGCCTTTTTTAGATCTACAAACACTGCTATAACTATTTTTTTATTATCTAAATCAGTAGAAATTTTGTTTAAAAGATCCATAGTTGCACTTAAAGTGTTACTATTTTTTGTGAATCCGTACTGCGATTGATCAACCTCAATATACTTATCAATAAAACTTAACATTCTTTTTTTAATTATTTTTTCAATTATCTTTGAAAATACACTTATAACACTTATAGGTCTATAATTATCCATACATTCCCTAGATCCTGCTTTAAAGATTGGACTAATTTTACTAATTTTAAGCTCATCCGGAAAAATACCGCTTGACAATACATTATTTATGAGTCTTGTTAAAATAATTATAAGATCCTCGCCCAAGTTACAGACATCGCGCACTGAAACCTGGTCATGACCAGGAGCTGAATTTCGTTTTAATTCCTTTATAGTTTCTTTCACCTCCTGCTCATTAGTCAAGTTTACATACATACTATTATTACATTGAACTTCTTGAAAGTTTAAATTAATTTTATCGTCAGGGGTTAAGTTTTCGATTTTAGAATTTAATCCCTCTACAATTACTTTTCCTACATTAGAAAAATGCTTGTTCAGTTCATTCACAATTACAACAGGGTCATCTATAATAGCGTTATTCACCGCCAACGAATCAATTTTGGTTATGACATTTTTATTTTTTACTAAACTATTAATAATTTTCCATTGCTTTCTTGAGTCGTTGCCGCCGGCATCATTCCACTTACTTCTAAAATGCTGATTTTTTAAGGATTTAATTTTATTATTGACTGTGTTTTTTATTCTACGAAATTCAGCAGTTACATTTTGATCATACCTATTTTTACACATTTTTTTATAAATTCTATCGTGCTCCCTCATTAATCGAAGAAGCTCAGTTGTAATCCACGTATTATTTGAACGTATCTTAATATTTTTTTTAAACTCGCATTGACTTCTACACATTTTAATTAAGTCTATCAGTTCCTGAAAGGTATCAATATTCTTTGTATTAACCTCTTCATGAAACATTTTTTTAAATCTGTAATGGTTAACACCTGTGTACGTATGAATAGTTTTAGGCTCAAATCTCTTGACATTCTCTTCCACTTCTATTATAAGTTGTTTATGGTCGGATAGAGGGTTACATTCAACATTTATTTCACATTTATCTTTCTTTTTTTTTTTTTTATAGCTATAGTCCACTATTACGTGATCTATTATTGTATTAGAGATGTTAGTAGTTCTTGTGGCGCTATCGATACAAATTTTATTTTTTATGAAAAAATTATTGAGATTAATTAAGCTTTTGTAGTTCCTTACTTGGACAGTGTTAGCTAATATATCCAGGTTAAAATCCCCCACAATAATATGTTTCTTTGGGTGTAGGATCATCAGGTTTTCTAAACACTCTGCCATTTTTCCATATGGATATGTCGGTGGGCGATATACTACACTCAGCTTAAAACCATTATTATCTAGACATACACACACCCAACTAATGAGGTCCTCATTACTCGACTCTCCAAGTACCTTAAATGTTATATTATTTCTTACATATATTGCCACACCACCACCCCTCTTCTCTCGACAGGCATGAATTGATTTGTAACCATCAATCTCATACAAGCAAATCTCTCCTTTGGATAGCCAAGTCTCCGCTAACATTAACACATCACAGTCGTTGTTGGTAACTAAACATTGTACTTCATCTATTTTCTTTCTAATACTTTGAATGTTCATATACACTATATTTAAGGGTTTCTTAATTAGTTTTTTAGGTCATTTTCACTGGTAACTAGTATTACTTTACTATTTTCCTTTTTTCTAAGAAGTATACTACCATTATTAACCCACAGATACTTATAGTCATGGTCTTTCTTAAAATCTTGTGCTTTTTTAAATAGCTCTAGGTTCCGTTTAGTCAGGTCGTGATTTAGAAATATTTTATTATTTTCTCTAAAACCAAGACAGGTAGTATTCAAAGCAAACTTGCCAGGTGACTTCAATAATTTACTTTTTATTTCGAGATTTTCAAATTTTATTCTAATAGTGCTTGTTTTTGCCTCACTGTTACCAAATCTTATGGCTGTGAATTTTTGATCTGTTAAATTTACTTGTAGCTCGCTTCCAATTTTATTCACAGTTCTTATTAGGTCTTCCTTGTCTTTATAAGGAATTCCATGCACTATAACATTGTTATTAAGTTGTTTTTGCTCATCTTTGTCTAGTCGGCATTTTATTTGTTGAAGTTCCTCTCTCAGCTCCTCGTTCACTTTAATCTGCTCCTGGTATTTTTGAAATAAGACGTTATATTTTTTGTCCATGTCATCTAACTTGGCCATTACATCATTAATTGTGTAGTTCGTTGGTTTTTGGGCTTTTCGTTTATAATCACCACAATACCACTCTTCAGATGATTTGCTAATTTTTTGGTAAGTCTTGACAGACATAGACAAACAAACTCTTCTTCTCGGCATTAGGATTTATCGGCTTCCTTAGTCCTTAGCCTGTTTACATCTTTGAGGTTGACGCTAATATTGTTCCACAAACCGTTGTTCCAAAGCCTAAACTGTTTGTACCGTCTGGATCGTCAAAATTGTAAATGTGGTGAAAATGTACCAAAGTTACCAGTAACATTCACCAAGATACTCAATGAACTAAAAAAAAAGGTCGTTACTCCAGTGAACTCAATAGATTGAGTTCAATGCGTTACCCACATCAAAAGTATGCCAAAAACTCGAAAGATGTACATGACAAAAATGCATTTACCAATATCGTGGGTTACAAAATTGGAGCTACCTCAACCTACCCCTCTATGTTGTTCTAACTGAGTCTACGAATTATCACAAATTATTTAAAAACGCTACAGTAATTCAGGTTGTTTTGGTTCGCCTCAACCAAGAAAGAGATTTTTTATCAACATTTTAAACATATTTGGGATCACCACAATTCTTCATCTTATAACTATTTTATGAGTTACCTGAACTCAGTTTCTGGGTTGGGAAAACTTATTAATTGATTATAAAGTGTGGTTTTAACCCGGACGTGCATTATTTTAACTCATTACCACGTGTAAATTATTTTGAGTTGGAATAAATTCAGGAAACGCGCTCCAAAACCCCATATCGAGGGTAAAACGCAAGATCGTAAGGTCACGGAAAGATCCGAATTCGTGCTCGTGCAGGTTTGGCGCGGTTCATTCCATTGTTATTCATCAATTCTCCTTCGATCGCGCGTATAGACACCTGTTGACCGTTTGCTGGATTTTTCATCATTGTGAAAATTTGTGTTTTGCATAATTTTGGTCAGTTGGCGTAAAATGGAGGGACAGGAGGGAGATGCATACAAATTGTTATTATTGGAATGGAGCCTTATTATTTATAAGCAATCGTCATAACTTCGTCCGCATGGGTTCTTAGCCGTAGTATGCTCCCATGTCTATAATTAATTCATGTGATTAATTTTTTTTAAATATACAACAAAAATGTCATACCTTGAAAAAACAAAAGGCAATTGAAGTCCACAATATGCAGGCGTTAAATCAAAGAAATATTTTAAGTTCCAATAGTCCACAATTTAGGTACTGGTAGTCCAAAATTTGGAGTCTGGTAGCCCAAAGAGTGAGTTATTACAGCCACCATCGTAAGCTAAAACAACTTAAATGTCAAGTTGTGATAGCTCGAATCATGAATTAATCTGGCCTGGCTAGTAACGCATCACAATTCACATACTGGTAGCTACGGTAGCCCATCAATAATTTAAGGGTTTGTTTGGGGGAGTGAGCTATTCCAACGCATAAAATAACCCATCTTCTGTGCTATCATAACTTATGAATAGTAAGTTGGTTCAATTTCTTCGTTTTGGTTGCCGTAATTCAGAGGTCTGGGCTGTCCCCTATTAGCAACACGCTTCCGTCTAGGACAACTCATATTTGAGGTATATCAACTCGAAATTTCGCTCAGTGTACCAACGTGCCAAAACTTTGTAAAGTGTACCGAATTCGGTACAACCCTGCACAGATTATCATGCTTTTTACGTGCTGATCATCGATTAGGAAAGAGAGTGCACTGAGTGCAGACTACCTGTTGTTTTGAACGTCCTACCGCAGGCTCCAACTCCTGGACTTCGAGTATACATGGTGCTCTGTAATAAATGCGCCATAGAGTAACCACAAATTCTGCACATGAAAATAGACGTAGACTCTCCATTCTTGGTGCACTGCACCTCATCCAGGTCTCAATTCAGGAAAAAAGTCTTGCGCGTGTGATTGCTGAGACTTTTGCGTTTAAACATGTATTAGCGGGTCTGACTATTATTTCTCGAATATCGATTCAATAATGAAGGTACAAAAGGTAACCATAAATATAGAGAAAATTAAGTAAAGATAATAACGACCAATTTTTTTAAATGAAAATACTATCATTTTCGTGACCTCATAGATTTATAAAATGCTTTATCGATAGATAGATGTAAAACTACTACCATAGGAATTTATATTTCAAAGACAGAACTCTAAGCCAACAGTTATTATTTGTTATCTAATAATAATTGTAATTAAACACCATACTGGTTTAAGATTTTATAATAAGCGACATCGTGTAATTTGATAGTCATTAATCAATAGTCGATATTTAGTCATTAATCATTAGTCGATATTTCATCAAAATGGTTCCCTATACGATGAAACGTAAGTGTAGGTACCATATGGAATGCCTATTAATTTCTCGACTACTTTAACTTGAATGAGTTGGTAGTTTAAGAAATATTGGTAAATATTTCGGACGCTTTCAAACTTAGTACTTTTGATAAGTGCCACTCAAAGCTATTTGTAAGAATATTGTTAAATACTGGTTGTTGAATTTGCTGGGCCTTGAAAGACGATGCAACCATTGTTATTACTGATATGACAAAAAGGTAACCGTACTTGTATATGTAAATATTTAATTACTTTTACTAAAATATCGAAATATATTTACTGAATCCTAGTTATCTTATATGATATCACTGCCACTTCGTCATTTATATAAAGTTGTTATAGAGTATATAATTATTGTTTCTTTTTAAAGTTATATTTTTTCTAAACGACTATGGTTATCGCTAACTAGCGATTTTTCTATTTTTCAGAATCTAAATAACCACGGACCGCTATTATATGAACTTTTCGACTTAAAATTGGTCCAGGACCCACCCATTAAAATAAGTACAGTGAAATCTCTCCTATCGGACACCTCTGTTAAGCAACATCTCTATTAAGCGGACATTTTTTCATAGTTCGGAACTAGGCATATGAAATTCCATTAAAACCAACCTCCCTTGGGCGGACAAAAAAAATTTCAAAAGTATTTGGGAGACGAATAAGTACGGTGCAAAAACTCTCTGAAGAGAGACCGGCAACCAATCGCGTATGCGCGGCAGCTCAAAAGGACTTGTTCGAATGAAAATATGTGTGATTCCCCGACAGCAGTCCGCCGTTTATTTGTGAGTTGTAAGGTTAAAATCGTAAACAATGGCATAAAAATGTTGCGTTTTGAGTCTGAAAGAGACTATTGATGTTGTGGAAGTTTGTAATTTGATGAATGAATTGAACAATGATTTGGGCGAGTTCATTAACATTGATAGCAATGTGTTATTAGAAGATGATAGTGACCCCATTCCTGCCGATTATGTAGCCCAAACTGAAACCACATCACTATCTGACGACTCTGCTGAAGAGGTTGAATGCAGTAATCAAACAAATGTCACCAATTATCAACAAGCCATTAGTATGGTAAAGGAATTATAACAGTATGCAAAGAATAGAGGTGATTCTACCGCAATAGAATTGTTATCAGACTTGGAATTACATTTTCTAGATTGCAAGTATAAAATGCAAACATGTTAAACTATGTTATTAGATTTTTTTAATACTACATCCTAACTAAAAGTAGTGTATAGTAATAATTTTGCATTTACATATTACATATGGGAATCGGCCCTCTGTTAAAAACATTGATACTCGGGGATATTATAGAAAAATCGATGCTGATCAAAAGTCTCCATGGACCCGAGGTCCGAAAATGAGATACCTTCATCGCAATCAAAAGAGTAAAAATGAGGAAATGCACTGGCAATAGTGCGTCAGGCTTCCATTGCTCCTACACTAATTAACTATAAGGTGCATTTCAGGAAAATATTTTCCTATTTACAGGGTGTGGTAACATGATGCTGTCTTTTTCTGAATGGGACACCCAGTATTTTATTGCATATTTAGGTTCGTATTAGTGTCCTTTATAATTGCCTAAAGTTTGATTTCATTTGGTTATGAAGAGTAATAAATTAAAAATTAAAAAAAAGTTTTGGAGTCTTAGAAAAAAATTTAAAAAAACTACCTAAAATAACTTTCTTAACCAAGGCATTGAGTAGAATTTAAGACAAGAGGTCTAGAGATACTGTGAATATAATAACGTTTATTTATACAGGGTGGTCATAATTAGGTTTCAAACACGACACATTTTAAAATAATTTTTCTCCAGATTTTCAAATGGAACGCGAATGGCTATTGGGTGTAATTATGAACACCCTGTATAAATAAACGTTATTATATTCACAGTATCTCTAGACTTCTTGTCTTAAATTCTACTCAATGCCTGGGTTAAAAAAGTTATTTTAGGTAGTTTTTTTGAATTTTGACACTTACTCTTAAACTACATAACCAAATGAAATCAAACTTTCGTCAATTATAAAGGACACTAATACGAACCTAAATATGCAATAAAATACTGGGTATCCCATTTAAAAAAAGACAGCGTTATGTTACCACACTTTTTGGGCCCCCCATACGCGGACACCTCTATTAGGCGGACACATTTAGACGGTCCCGTGGTGTCCCCCTAAGAGAGGTTTCACTGTACATATCATTAAGTTACACCCAGTATAAATACCAAATTAAAATCACAAAAACTTCGTAAAGCATAGAAAACAAACGAGGATATTTTTCTCAACAGTCGTTATTTAGTTTCTGAAAATAAAAATAACGAAGGGTAAACGATAAACGAACAAAGGGGTTTTAAACCCGTTCCTGAGTCATGGGTGTATTATTATTTAAAAATAGCACGATAATAAAAAAAATACATTTAGTATTGAAATTATAACAGTTGCTATGCTTATAACTTCATCACTAATTAAGGCAATCACAACGGTAATTTCGGCTAAAACATATTTTGATCTGATGGGATTTTCCCTTTGGGACAATAAAATAAAAAAGGAAAACCATATTTACATTGGCATAAATCGTTTAATCCGAAAACCGTGGTTCCGGTAAATTTATTTTAATAGTTGTCGACAATTTGCCACTTGCCTGTATTAATATGATGAAAAATTATTTATTTGTCAATTTGATATCACCACAACTCTTATAGCCTTCGACTTACCAAGTTAAACCAACATGAAAAGGCTCTTAGTTCTTACAGTTATACTGCACCTAAGTTCGAGGGTAGTGACGACTCCACCTTTACATAATATAGGATCAACTGTAAATAATTTTGCGAATGATGTTCAAGAAGCTACGAATAAATGGATAAATTTTAAGGTAAGAATCTTTTGAATTGTGTATATTCACGACGAGCTTGCATTAGAACTTTATAGAGAACTACTGAATATATGTTTCTGAAACTTTGGGGATTTAGGTTTATAGATATGCATTATTTAACTAAAATATTCACATGTTTTTGTTATTTTCGGTTATACCGGAAGTAGCTGCAAACTTTCGTTTTTTAAATACAACATGGTAATTTTTAATACATTTTTCGATTAAGCGTTAAATACTAAGCACATTTTATAGAACATGTTTTTGTCAGACTCTGTTAGTTTTTGAGATATCTGGACTTTCTGTAATTATTTGACAAATGCATGACGATGAAATAATCCATATAATTTTTTTACCTTAGCTCTTGGACTAATTTTTTCTAATCGAATAGCTAGAAGATCATCATATCTCAAAAATAATTCAAATTCGGCAGAAAATGTACAGGGTGTCACAATTCAAGCTTCATTGTGAAATAATTCAACCATTAAAAACTTTCTTATTTTAAATGGAACACTTTGTATATTTTTGTTTAATTTGATGGCAAATTACTAAATTAACTATATCAAAGCGTTTTCTCAAAAAATCCAATTTTATTCCGAAAATACTATTTGTTCAAGTCTGCTATAAGACAATTGTACTTAGGGGCTGTATACTGATGTACTGAGAGATACTGAAGGAAAATCTAATTGAAAGGGTGAGGGCAGCATTTCAATCTCTTACTGCACAAGAAATTAGGAATGCTACAAGAAATAGTATGATGAAAAGAATACACAAATGCTTGGAAGTAAATGGCAATCATTTCGAACATATTTTAAAAATATAATCAAAAGATATTAAGTATAATTTTCAAACACATTTTTAATTAAAGAATTTAAAGTTTATAAACTTGTTACCTTACTATTTAAAAAAAAAATATGTAAACCATTAAATTTAAAACAATTTAAAACAATCATTCAATTAAGAAACGCTTTAGAACTTTGTAATTTCAAGCAATCAATCACTTTTCCTCCGTATATACATCAGTATACAGCCCCTAAATACAATTGTTTTCATATCACACTTGAACAAATAGTATTTTCGGAATAAAATTGGATTTTTTGAGAAAGCGCTTTGATATAGGTATAGGACAGTAAATACTATTTATAAAGAACAACAAATTTGCCATCAAATTAAACAAAAATATACAGGGTGTTCCATTTAAAATAAGAAAGTTTTTAATGGTTGAATTCTTTCACAACGAAGCTTGCTGTACATTTTCTGTCGAATTTTAAATATTTTTGACACTTGAGGATCTTCTATCTATTCGGTTAGAAAAAATTTTTAGTCCAAGAGCTAAGGTCAAAAAATTATATGGATTATTTCATCGTCATGCATTTGTCAAATAATTACAAAAAGTACAGATATCTCAAAAACTAACAGAGTCTGACAAAAACATTTTCTATAAAATGTGCTTAGTATTTAACGCTTCATCGAGAAATGTAATAAAAATTACCATGTTGTACTTATTTAAAACACGAAAGTTGGCAGCTACTTCCGGTATAACCGGAAATGACAAAAACATGTGAATATTTTAGTTAAAGAGAGCATATCGATAAACCTAAATCTCCAAAGTTTCAGAAACATATATTCAGTAGTTCTCCATAAAGTTCTAATGCAAGATCGTCGTGAATCACCCTGTACAGGGTGACAATTTCAAATATTTCCACCCTTAATATCTCGCTTCCAGACACAACGGAAATAATACTAAAAATCGGAAAGAACTTGGAGGGGTAGATGATGTTACTCTTACCATTCTACCTGGGAAGATCGAGATCCAAAAATGCAAGTACTTTGAACCCTTAAACATTGTACTAAAAGAGGAATCAACACAATAATGGTATTATTGGAGAGATTTAAACGAGCTGATGTGTCACTTGACCATTTACCCCCCGATTTTCAATATTTTCTATCTACTCATATTAAGTAAGGGTGGGAACTTTTCAAATTGACATCCTGGCTACATCGATCATTGGTCGTTTCGAGCCTAACATAGAAACCTACAAATCCCATACATGGTTAACTGCGGAGAACAAATCGTAACATATAGACCTACAAATCATATACATGGTTAACTAGGGAGAACAAACCCTAACATATAGACCTACAAATTACATATATGGTTAATTGAGTTGAACAAACTCTAACACCTACAAATCACATACATGGTTAACTGGGGAGAACAAGCACTAACATATAGATCGACAAATCACATACATGGTTAACTGGGGAAAATAAGCCCTAATATATAGACCGACAAATCACATACATGGTTAACTAGGAAGAAAAAACTTTCCTTAAAACCACATGCATGGTTAATTGAGGAGAAACAAACCCTAACATATAGACCTACAAATCACAGTTATGGTTAACTGGGGAGAACAAACCATAATATATAGATAGACCCTCAAGTCACACACACGGTTAACTGAGGTGAATAAATCCTAGCATATAGATCTACAATCACATACATGGATAACTGGAGAACAAACCCTAACATTGGTATATACCTACAAATCACATACATGGTAAACTGGGTACAGTGAGGACGTAAAGTAAGGAATAAATTCATTATCTCGCAAACTACAATTTTTTAAAAAAATCGCTCGGACCCTTCGATTTTGTTTTTCGAACGCGCATATTCTGACATAAAATGTAGATATACAGGGTGTTGCAAATAAGAGTGACACAAAAAAATTTTTTTCTTAAATAGAACCCACTGTATATTATTGCATGTACGGATTCTTCGGAAAATCCTAAACATTTTTCATGTAGCATGTGCTATACCTTAGCCCAAGCGTTTTGGAGTTATTCTCATTCAAAATTTGAAAAGTGGAAAAAGTCATGGAGAAAACAAAGAATAAAATTATTTTAAAAATGTCTTATTTATTGAAAAAACAGTTAGGTGAACTTAAAAATAATTTTTCTAAAGTAAATGTTCGAAGTGTCTTCCGTTGGTCAACTGACAATAGCCTAACCGATCTACAAATTCTCGCTGAATATTTCGAACCATTTGGGGTGTAATTTGCCGAATTTCTTGCCGGATCCGATCTTTTAAATCATCTAAATTTGCAGGCTGGCTTTTGAATACTTTTCCCTTAAGGTATCCCCATAAAAAAAGTCGAGTGGTGTTAATTCGGGTGACCTTGGCGGCCACTCAATAAAGCCACCTCTTCCAATCCATCTGTTTGGAAAAGTATCGTCCAAAGTATCGGCAAATCGGGACGTTCTAACTCAGGAAAAAGGGTGGCCAGGGCTGGAACAAGTTCTTGTTCTAAAAAACTCAAGTATCTCTCGCCTGTTAAATTTCCGTCAAAAAAGAAAGGCCCTATAACAATGTCATCGACAACGCAAGCCCACACATTGATCTTTTGATTAAATTGTGTGTGTCCTTCCCTCATCCAGTGTGGATTTACATCGGACCAATATCGATAATTTTGGGTATTTACGTCACCATTCAAGCAAAATGTGGACTCATCGGAAAAAATTATATTTTTTTACAAAATTTCTGTTTACGAAACACATATCCTGTAAACGCTCACAAAATTCAAGGCGCCTCTCAAAGTCCCTTTCCAAAAGTTCTTGGAGAACTTGCATTTTATAAGGATGGTATTTATTTGTATGCAGTATTTTAAGAACTGTTGTTTTTCCAATATCCACATCACTTGCTACCTGCCTAGACACCACATGCTGGTTATCTTGAACTGCCAGTAAGACTTCTAATTGTTGATTTTCATCAACTTGAGGACGACCAAATCTAGGGACATCTCTTACATGACCGAATTGCCTAAACATGTACTCAATTTTGCTTACTGTTGATTGTGATATTGGCGGACGATTGGGGTATTTTTAATTAAATAACTCACAAGTTTCTTGCTGTGTTCTAACCCTATCACCGTAGCCCATCATCATCAAAACCTCTATGCGCTGTTTCTCAGTGAGCCGCATTTTAATTTAATTTAGTTATGAAAAATCGAAATGAGTCTTTTGAAAACTAGTAAAACGTTAGGAAAATACACATAAAACTGACAATAACAGTAACTATTGACATTAATTCTTTTGGTTCTTGCATCATAACTCCAAAGCCTACTTGACTTTTCTTGCGCTTCACGCATGCTGACTACAGGTTTTCCTCAGCGTGCATGAATCAATGCAAGTCTTGATTGATTGCGAAATATCTGATTTTCAAATTTTGAATGAGAATAACTCCAAAACGCTTGGGCTAAGGTATAGCACATGCTACATGAAAAATGTTTAGGATTTTCCGAAGAATCCGTACATGCAATAATATACAGTGGGTTCTATTTAAGAAAAAAAAAATTTTGTGTCACTCTTATTTGCAACACCCTGTATATCTACATTTTATGTCAGAATATGCGCGTTCGAAAAACAAAATCGAAGGGTCCGAGCGATTTTTTAAAAAAATTGTAGTTTGCGACATAATGAATTTATTCCTTACTTTACGTCCTCACTGTAGAATATTTGATACACGGCATATTTAGTTCAATACTACTATCATCTGATCAACAAAATCGGTACTATAATTTATAAACGGGCTACAATTTCATATAGTTCACAGGGACGACAAAAGATCAGGTTACCATCAATCTGTTGAGGTGCATGCATAACTAGTAAATAACGACTAGCTGTCACGATAGTTGCGGAAACAATTACTTTGAAATTTGGTATGTGCAATTAATTCTACGCGTTGATTTTATGCTGCAGTGTATTGAATAGTATCGATCGAAGAAAACAGCGAATGTTACAGAGTTTGTTAAAGTGATTAATTTTCAAATGTTAATTATTTTGAAACCAGTTGAATTTAGTTACAAGTTTAGTTAAAAAACAAACCGTAGTATTAAATAGTGTTTCTTTGAAAAATCACTACGAGGGTAAACAAATTATGATATGATGATAATGAACGTATTGTTGTTTTAGGCGCAACATCTAAAAAATTTTTCACCAGAAGAAGATATATTCAGATTTGGCATTTTTAAAGAAAATTTAAGAAGAATAGAAGATCTCACCAAAAAGTTCCAAAGTGGCTTGATCAATTATCAAGTTGCAATAAACAAATTCGCACATTTAACAAAAGATGAATTTGTTAGAACTTATTTAAGAGTTAACGCACAGCAACAACGATTTAAGCGAGAAAGCACGAGAGGTAACAGGACCACTAGACAGAGCCCATCGTCCATAGATTGGAGGTATCAGGGAGCAGTCACTGCTGTTAAAGATCAAGGAAGTTGTGCCTCTTGTTGGGCGTTTAGTGCCGTAAGTGTTGTATTGGATATCTAAAGGGTGCCTCCGATTAAGTCGGCACTATCGCTCGTTATTATTAGAGCTACGATGTTGGTTAAATTAGTAAATTAGTAGAATTTTTACTGTTTCTATGGACTATCGGTCTAAAGTTAAGAATAATGTATAAGTTATGACCATATCTACAAATGTAATTTCGAGGGTAAATGGTAAAAAAGCCAGTGGTTTAATCATTATCTAAAAGCATGGATTATTAGGGTATGTCTACCAACTACACTATCCTACTAATTATCTACCTGCACTTCAGTATCTCTAATCATCGTCATAATCATCAAATAGTCCTATTGCGGCCACTGCTTAACATAGGCCTCCCGTAATCTATGCCCCTCATCTCTACACTGCGCCGCCTGCATCCAGTTGTGTTTGGTGCGCCTTCGTCGCCTATCAGTCAATCTTGTTGATGGTCGACCTCTATTTCGGAAAGCTTCATGTCCGGTCTCCATTCAAGGATTTTCTTGGTCCATCTGTTGTCAGTTGATCTTGCAATGTGTTCTGCCCAATTCCATTCTCATGCTGTTATTCTCCTGATGACATCTGCTACACCCGTTCTTCTACTTATTTCGTTGTTCTGGATTCTCTTTTAAGGAGATACCCAATATGGCTTTTTCAATAGCTCGTTGTGTCACTTGTAATTTATTGATGGCTTCTGTAGTCAGAGTAAGTGTTTCCGCTCCGTAGGTGATAATAGGCAGGGAACACTGATTAAATACTTTTTTTTTCAGGCATACCGGGATGTCGGAGCCAAATACATCCTCCAGGTTCCCAAATGCCGTCCAGGTGAGTTCTATTTTCTGAAACTCAACAGTTTGGTTGTCTCGACCCACACAAATTTCATGTCCAAGATATTTGTAGGATGATACTTGTTGTACAGCCTGCCCACTCATGAAAATGTTACCACTCATTACCAGGTTTCTCATATATTGTGTTTTTGAAGAAATTGATCTTCCAAGTTTTTTTGGCGCTTTTCCTAGATCTTGTAGCATCTGTGTAACTTTTTCGATTCTATCCGAAATCAAGACAACATCGTCTGCAAACCTAAGGCGGTTAAAGTCTTCGCCATTTATATTAATTCCCAAGATATTCCAATTTGTCTCCTTCAACATGTATTCAAGTAGGTTTGTAAATTGTTTTAGCGATATGGTGTCGCCCTGGCGAACTCCCCATTCCATACTGACCGTGCCTGTATCTTCATGGAACCTCACACATGATGTTGCGGTTTCTTAGATATTTTTAATAATAGCAATGTAACGGTAGTCTATTCGGCAATCTGAAAGAGCTTGGCGCATATGATGGTCAATAGTATCAAACGCCTTCTCGTAGTCTACAAAAATGATTATGAGCGGTGTATTGTACCCTACGCATTTCTCAATTAAGATTTTGATTACTTGTAGTTGGTCGTTTGTTCCGTATCCATGACAGAAACCAACTTGTTCTCGTAAACCAAGTTAAATTACTATAAAACGTTAAATCCCTTCGGTATTATTTGGTGTACCATGTTAAAAAGAGTGCATTTTTCAAAATCGTGCAAAAACGCGATGTTCAATTTTATTGCGCTTTAGTCATTTTCATCGGCGTAAAAAATGCTACTAATTTACTAATTTAACTAGCTCTAATAATAACGGAGTGCCGACTTAATCGGAGGCATCCTCTATAGTTTACTAACACTAGCTACTTTCACCGTAATCTGCTGGTTCCATATGGTTAATTTTGGATCAATAAAAAGCGAGGGTCCATCATTGTGATTAATTTTGTAGTTCCTTCGTTGTAAGTCAATTAGTCCCCAGTAAAATTTGATAAAATCTTTATACAATATACAGGTCGATAGAAACAATTTTGTCCATGGGCAAAACCTCTTCACTAGCTGCAGAGTATGCTAACAATCATAGGGAAACATTTTTGTGTGTGTGCATATTTTTCATCACTTGATTGTGTTTGTGTCCTTCTTGACTAATAATAACAATAAAAAATTTCAAGTATCTCAAATTATTGTAAAATGGCACACTATAAATATTTAATAGCGTATAAACATCTTTTATATATTGCCCCCAATCTGTTACATATTCTGTTAATAGAGTAGGTGTCGAAATGTGGCCAATAAGAGGTAATGGGAGATGAGGTCATCAAAACTAAGAATTTTAATTACATTTTTGGGACGTTCCAGCTTGAACAAAAATGTGTGTTTTAGGTATATACCGGGTGATGCATCGATGAGTTGTACATAGGAAATCCCATGTAGTTTCTGATGTGGCTGAATATTGTACTGAGTATTGTTGCTCCCCTGTACATTTTATAGAAAAACTGCATTATAGCTTCTTTGAAGAAGCCGACATGGTAAACCCATGTGCCGAGTTTGAATACCTTTTGGCCAGTGAATTCTAAGTTATTCAATTAAACGTGA
This sequence comes from Barypeithes pellucidus, assembly GCA_963991005.1. Lineage (NCBI taxonomy): Eukaryota > Metazoa > Arthropoda > Insecta > Coleoptera > Curculionidae > Barypeithes > Barypeithes pellucidus. Next base: position 25,709,134 of record OZ022559.1, read on the forward strand.
TGGCAATCCAGCAAATAATTTCTATGGCGGTATTGCTAAAAATTGACGTAAAGCTGAACTCAATGAATAATGAAATCATTGTCCCTGAATTTGCGTTTTGTCAATGTCAAAATTTAATTTGCTGATGTTTGCTGACTTACCTGAAATATGAGAGCTTCGTGGTTTTGCCATCACGTTTAATTGAATAACTTAGAACTGGCTCACCAAAATGTATTCATACTATGCACATACGTTTACCATGTCGACCTCTTCAAGAAGTTACAATGCGCTTTTTTATAAAATGTACAGGGGAGCCAATATCCAGCCCCTCAAAAATTACATGGGATTTCCTATGTTCAAGTTAAAGATGCATCACCCGGTATATTATCAAAACTAGTCGACGATAAAGAAATAAAAAATCCTGAAAGGGCCCTAAAATATTTTCAGACTACCTAGTTTCTAGGTAGTTCATAAACCTTTTCGTTCTGCAAGTGAGAGCGGCTTTTAATTTTTAGGTGGGATCCTTAGAAGGACAATATTATCTTAGAACAGGAACATTGGTGTCCTTCAGTGAGCAAAATCTATTGGACTGTTCCGTAGATCAAACGAACAATGGATGCAATGGTGGATGGATGGCCAATGCCTTTCAATTTCTCCAAAGCCATTCTATAACTACTGGCGATGTTTATCCCTATTTAGGCCAACAACAGCAATGTCAGGCGATAACAGGAGCTTACCAAACATACGTTCAAGGTAAATTGGAAGCGTTTTCCAAAACAATTTTAGCTAATTATGTAGTTTTCAGTTTCATTTTAAAACTATTTATAAATTAAAGATATAATTGGAGTCCTTAAAACTCTCTATACAGGGTGATATGGAAATGACGTATTATATTTAAATGGGTGACTCCTTGGGTGTCCTATATATATTTTTTAAATCGACCGTTCTAAAAGTGGGGTAATAAACCCTCTCACTCACATGTGACTCACAGTCACAGCACCCTGTGGCAGTATATCACAAACACCTGTTACGCGCAATATTGCCAAACTGTGTAAAAATGTAAAACTTTAGTTTCTTATAAAAATAAATATTTAGCCTACTTAGAAAGTAAATCCAGGACGCTGTAAGGAATCCAGGACGCAGACACCTTCAGTTATTTTTTCTATGGGAAAAGCTTTATGCTCATCACGTGCCCTGATGATAGTGTGGGACTGCATAATAAGCTTATGCCCACTAAACCCCATTCGGCCTCTTCTTTCCAATCTCGGAATATAACCGGCATATCGTCTGAGAGAAAAAAACACATAGTGAAACAGAACAAAATACACTAAATCACTTAAAGAAACACACAGACACCCACGAGTTTCAAATCAGTTTTTTTTGAAGATATGCGCCTATTATTAGATTACGCAAAAGCACTAAATACTACCGTACACTTAGAACAACAGCACTATAGGATACAAATTATTACGCAATAGAAATTCAGAAATAATAAAAACGCTAATTTCTAAAGAGCTAATCAAATTTATTAATCCTTTACTGAAGAAGAATGATGAAATAATAGCGCGGTTGCCATTTCCGAGACTATCATTATACAATAAAGTATTACAGAAGGAAATTCCGCAATTTATGAATATAATCTTATACAACATCGAAAGTGGCAACGCTGTATTTTCAGCCCAAATAGCTAAATATCGATCGACCTAGTAAACCCGAATATGTCAAACGTGTTTAGTTACTTTCAAAATTTTTAGATGTCAAATACCAATGTTCCCAGAACAATAAGGGCGTATTTTTGTCAATACAGTAGCACTTTAAAATACTAAAAACTTAGATGTGTTCTTCAGATGCATACCTACGCGAAAACTAATGTGAGTTTATGTGGCTTTGTTTTGGTGTTTTGTGAGATTATTGTGTTGGTTCTTGTTCGGGTTATTTACTTGGTGTTTTTTTATAAATTAAGTTGGTTTTAAATAAGGCCGAAAAGGTAAATAAAATTACATTTTTTTCTAAAGGGTAAATAAAGTGGCATTTAAGTTGTTCAGATTCGACGGTGTCGTTCGAATTGAACAAATGAGAACATACCTGACCATTTATAAACTCCGCGGCGGTTCGTTCGAGTCAGTTCAAGTTTATAAATCAGAGATTGTTTCCCAGCGAACTGAAATGAAAGTAAATGTTTATAATAATGTACCCTAAAAAATAGACAACTCCAATTCTGTTAAGGGGCTATTGACTTTCTAAAGAGTTTACCATGAAAATGTGACAACACTGCTCAAAATTCACTGACGTTTTTTGCCATATGTTGCTTTGTTTACCTTTCTCCCAGTGACACACGTGCTTATTTTTGGCTTGACAGCAGGTCATGTACAGGGTATACTAAATTAAAGCGGCATTTTTGGATAATTTTCTTCAATTTGTTTTCATCTCAGGAATTGCCGGTTTAAATATAATACGTCATTTCCATAACACCCTATATAGCACTCTCAAACTTTCAATGTAGTTCCAAAGTTAGTAATTTATAAAATATAATAAGTCTACTAGTAGATTTATTCCCAATGATGAAACTAGATTTTATAATGCGCCAAACGGATCCAAATACGGATTATATGGCGGGTTATCCGCGTAGAGAATGAATGAGACTGGCTTTGTGAACTCGTGCATTGTCGCGGTTTTCAGAGAGTCAGCCCAACTTAAACATACGAAATTTCAAGTAGACATAAGGCTACAATCCTGTAATATTTACAGGTTATCAACCACTATCACCAAACGAAGATTCACTACAACAGGCCGTCTCGACTATCGGTCCCATATCTGCAGCTTTTGACGCAACAAACCTCCAGTTTTATTCGGGAGGAGTGTATCGAGATGATGAATGTATTGATGGACAAGTAAACCACGGTGTGCTTGTGGTAGGATATGGTGCGGAGAGCGGAAGAGACTACTGGCTTGTTAAGAATTCGTGGGGCTCTAACTGGGGAGAAGGTGGTTACTTTAAGATAATACGTAACCGAAATAATCAGTGCAGCTTGGCTACATATGCAATGTATCCTATATTGTAAATTATCGTAATTATTAAATACAGCAGCAATAACATTCATGTACTTAACTTATTAAATCATGTGATCAATTAAATGGACATTTAAATATATACACGTGTTACAGATGACTTGTTTCGTTTCATGTCTTTCATTTAAATTCATATAATATTGGAAAAACAATTTTATTATTGTAGACGAACTAGAACCGACAATGATTGAACGTGAAACAATGCTAGAAACTTCAGCTGATAATTTGGAAGAAAACGTAGTAAAGCTTGATCTATCCTGAGTAGACAATGTAAACACAGGGTGTACAGTAAGTACCTCCTCATCTCATACAGAGGGGGTTAAAATAAACCTAATTTGTCACAGAAAAAAAATCCTAAAGTGCCCCCTAACGGAGATACAGAACCTCAAAGGGGTTCCAAGCAATTTACCTTTTGTGCTCTAACTTTTGAACCAACAGGTATACTTTAATGAAATTTTAATATTTTATAGAAGCCATAGTCATTAAACCATACTACAGTAGATATTTTACGTCGTCGGGGAAGTCAGGAACTGATTTGCCACTCAAAAGTTAAAATTAATTTAATTTAAATAAGATGAACTTAGCTGACAGCCCGCTATGTCTATGTGATGGCACCAGCGTGGACGATCTAAACCACTGGTTGTTTAATTGTTTGCATAACCAAAGAGCTTCTGATTATCTGGTACAAGAACTGGCTAAAATACACTATTTGCCCATTAATGCCGATAGCCTAATGCCTATAGTAAGACGGGAAAACAGAATCAACGATATTTTCATCGGATTTGTAAGAAAGCGTGAGAGAATGCTGTAGGGCTTTGAGTATCCCAATGTTTACCTTTTGCTAATCTACCGCCCACAGTTCAGTCTATCAGTTAAAGTCGCCCAGTCGGACCCCTGTGGCGTGAAGCGTGTGTCCCCGTTTGTATGTTTCGAATATTATAGGGGTTTCCTAAATGGTGATTAGATATGGGTGTGACTGAGCTTGTGTGTGACGTGTATTCCATAAGGGAATAGTTGAGGTTGGGTAGTAGCTGCATGCGCTTGACGCAAAGCCAAAAAAAAATTAATTTAATTACTTGTTTGTCGACTATTCCAAAATCTTTGAAACCATGCTTAAAAGATTGCCAGCATTTCAGAGTAATCCTTACGGTAGCAAACTTTGGACGATACAATGATCTGTATAGGAACTACTATAGTAATCTAATCTGATTTGGTTCCTAGAATATACCATACCATGAAATATGTACGAATAATGTCTATATTTTTTATATCAGTGGTAATATCAGGACCATTGGGACTCGTTTACCTTCCTCTTATTCAGTCACCGACGAGTTGTGAGTTGGAAAAATGTCTCGTGGGATAATGATAAAATAACAATTGCAGAGGCTAAACAATATTTTATTTACAACATTAATAAACTAATTACAAAGCTTACATAACTCTTTACGCGAGTTTGAAATTGCGATCTTTGTAAGCTACTTCCCCTTTCCTATAGGAAGCCTCCAGTTTTTTTCTGGAGCTGTCTACCAAGTATCCAAATCCAACCATGGGAACCACCAAGAAGAGAATGCCCATTAAAGCATTTTTTCCAGAAGGTTTAAAGTACTCAAATTCGCTTACAGTCATAGCATTGTACCTTTGGATAGCCGCGTCAAACTAAAACCAATTTTTACCCTTACAAAAATTTTTTTTTAGAATGCCTTTAATTTCATTTGTATGGTGCAGTGAGAGACAAAACGTGGGTACTATATAGAAAAAAATTATAGTTGAATTTAAAAGTTGTCTTACTGCAAAAGTTTTTTTTATCTGTCTCTAAACTAAAATAACACCCACAAATATAGCGTTAAAAATTCAATTTAGGTTTTACCTTCATGTGACGTTAATGCAAAAATAAAACTGAAGTTGCACAACCTTTTTTTTATGCACTAATTTTAACCAAGAATAAAATTCTTTGAGAAATCAATAATAAAAGTTTTCCATATGGTATACTTCCTGCCTGCGCTGTATAAAACGATTTAGAGTTTTATGAATAATTTAAAAAATCTTATGTTATTCTTTATACTTATGTTTTGCATATGTTTTACAATTAATTTCACTTTTTTGACCACCTTAGGAATTATAGACTGAAGTTGAGTTGCACAGATTTTAATTAATTAATGATTTTCTCACAATCGAGCTCAGCTACCTAATTATTGATTTACTAACCAGAGAACTGTGAATGTGAGTGAATTCCTGCAAATATCATTAATGACACAAGCAAAGTTTTCTGTTTAGTTAATTGGTTAAAATTTTTGTGAAACCCTACATTACTGGGATATTCATTACTTATAATATCCATAGTACTTAAGTAAAGCATAAAGTTATTACGATAAGTGGGTAGAGCCTGTTGTCAAAAAAAATTCCATTGATATAGCAGCTATAATTAAAAACAAGTAGCAGCGAACAGCTGCTACCACAAAATAACTGTTATAAAGAAGCAGCTTACTCAACAGCGACCAACCTCTATCCGGGAACAAAAAAAGTCTGTAAAGGAAAATATTGCCTTAAACAGACCCAGTTAGATGTTTCTTAAATTATTCTATGCAGATTAGAATAGGAAAACAAAGATATTATGAAAACAACTCTGTAATTTATGTACCAACTGTAGTGGTTATGAGTACATTGAACCAAACTTTGGTAGAAGAAAATTATTCGTAAGCTTAGTAGGTATAGGCTCTAACAAAACTCTATACTAAATTAGGTTCCTATGGTGGTTCAGTACCTACCTATATTATGTTGCAAAATTAAGTAAGTTTGGATGCAAGAAACCCAAAACATTTTTTATTGGTTTTGAATGTTTCACACTGACGCCAATTGATTGATTTTACTGATTAGGCTTTATCCAACTGTTATCGAAATAACATCCTCTGATTTCAGATTTCACACTTTTTGAAATAAATATAAAACAATCTAAATTATTTAAACTTTCAGTTATATAAGGTTAAAAAAGGTAGAATATTTTGGTTTCTACAACTTACCACGTTCCCACCCTCTCCAAGGGCGTGTTGAAAAGGATTTGTTCTCTGTTTCAAATACTCATTACGCAAGAGAGTTCTCCTCTTTAGTTTCTCTTCAGCAAGTTTTCGTTGTTCGGGAGAAACATCAAATTGTCCCGACATTTTGACTAATTTTGAGATTGGATTTGGTAATGAGAAATATCACGGAAATATAAATGAAAATGAATAAAGTTCCGACCACGATCAAACCTAATCCACAGCAGATATGTTCATGAACTCGGGTGTATTCCTGTCACGACTATTTATAAGTAAAGCGATCATTGGTTAAATCTAGTAATCTAGTCATGAGTCATAGGCCAGTCACGTATCACCGTAACAACGGTGGTAGTGTTAAGTCCCCCATACATCTAGTGATTTTTCATCGGTCCTCGTGACAAGCCGTCGTGTCTAATTGGTATCTTAGTCTATCCAAATCTAAGATCCAAACCCAAGAGTCAGTAAATGTAAACAGTAGGCACTGTGTCATCGGCGATCGATACTAGAAATCCTGCATTGCGATTGGATTGGATTTCAGTTTGTTGTGTTTTTAATACTATTTTATAGTAGTGTTATAACCCTAGTGCCTTTGGGGCCCAAACCGAAACTTACTACTTTTAATAACCGTTAAATAAATATGTTTAGCAGCACAGATACTGCAGACGAACCTATATCGCCATTGATTGTGTCTCTTGTACGAACAAAATATACATGGAAAATATTACGGTTTCTTAGTGCGGTCCTGGTGAATAACATTTATTTACGTGTACTGACTCTCGGTTTTGATGATGATTTAAGACGGCCGTTTAATCAAAGATCGCCAAGCAGGCACTACTTTTATCAGAGTTTTAGCCAAATATACTTAATTTTCTTCTAATCTAAAACATTATTTGTACAGTTAAAGGATTGGAGAAGGCAATAAGAAAATAGCGTTAAAATACATAATGTAATAAGAATAATAATAACAATTAGAAATATGAATAATTTGCAACTTTTTGTCACAGATATTCCCGAAACTTGCTTAATGCCTAACTAAAATGTCAGACAATCTAAATATCAAGAAATTAAATAAATACATTTATTAATAACGGCTAAAACTCCGATAAATAATAATAAAATAAATATTGATCAGCTGTTTACATAAACTGTCAATGATAACTTCGTTAGAGACGTAATTGTGTCGTAACCCAAGCACGTCTAAAGTTTGGACATTCTCTTCCAGGGTGCAACACTAGTTTTCATAAAAGATACCTGTAACATACCGCAGCAGAATAAAAGATACCTGTAATATAGGTACCGGCTAGCAGAATAAAATATCAGGAAGGGAGTTTTTGTTACAACGGTATTCATACTCCCCTACATTCCTGAATGTAGGGGTATTTGTCTCCATTTTATAAACCTAATGTATTTTTGACCAAAGTCTTTAACAGGGTTGCCGATATATCAGAAATTATTGGAAATTGTCAGGATTATTGGTCCGGTCAGTTATATCGGTCCGGTCAGTTATTTAGCCAGGAATGACAAATTACATAATGCTTCATATTTTAATTGCCTCTTTTGTCTTAAAAACTATTAACACTACAATTTCTCCATTGTGGGCTTTCTATTTAATTAGGTTGTACCATAACCATGGTCATTGGGAAGTAGAAAAAAATCTACCTGTCAGTGCACACATTAAATTGACATAATGAGTACAGTATATTTTTCAGACTTAAAAATATCTATTGCTAATAATTTTGGTTATTTTAGCAAAAATATTTTTTCTGATTTTCGAACAAATCCCGTTTAATATATTTTGTAAGTATTGACAGAAGACACAATTTGTTAATAATTTCTTGAGACGAGGTACATTTTATACCTAAACAATGGCATTGGGTATGACGTGCGAACTTTTACGAGTAGGGATTATGACGTACTTATTGGTAATAAGCCATAGGTAATAACTAAGGAAATTTAGCATTTTACCGCTCCAAACCGATCGAATAATCTTCATGTAAAATTTGGTTATTTTGTTCTCATGTTCCCGCGGCAACACTGTTTCAAACATCAAGAAATAGAACGCCATGCCGCGCCGGCGCCGGCCACATACAAATCAGTACAGAATTAGTAGTTATATGATCAAATTTATTTTATCACCACTGCTGAATACATGTAATTCCTAACTCGAAAACTGTTCACCTTATAATTTGTTTTAAATTAGTTGGTTTTAGTCCGATAAAATATTAAAATTATTGACCATACAGCCTAACAGTTTTTTAAAGTTTTTGTTGCCACCGCATTTTGTCGTAGGCAGTGAGTGAGAAGTGATTTGTGATACTTAAAATGGCATCGGTGTGTCAATCGGCCTTTTACCAGTTGAAGTACTCATCTATAATAGCTATGTAATAATTAAGGGAAGACAGCATTTCACCTGTCCAATCAGATTTATTGAGGCAAAAATAAGATATTATTTAGTTATCACGTTCCCAGCAAAACGGCAACACTGTTTCAAACATCAAGAAACATAACGTTGCGCCGGCATAGAACACGTGCTACGGCGAAAAGTCGCCAATCGTATACGAGGGTATTCACGGAATACTTCTACGTAACGTTGCATCCGCACATGTGTATGATTGTCGAAGGAAATTTTAGGGTTTCTATCTATAAATCGTTTTCAATTATTGGTGTGTTTTATGTGGCAGATTATAAGATAGTGGAAATAGGTGTACCGTAATATTATTTTCGTGATTAGTGTTTTTTATTGATATTAAATTATGACGAGAAGTACTAGAAGAGATTAAAAACGCAGAGAAGCTTCCAAAGCTGCTCGTATAAGCAGAAGAAATAAATGTTCTGTAAGTATTATTTGTGTTAGGTATTACACAAAAAAAGGTTTTTTTTGTATGTGTATTTTATTTTTCATTGCAATACCAATGTTAACATTTTAGTTCGCATTGTTAAGTACAAAATGATTTTTATAAAATAATTTCAACAATTCTTATAAATTTTAGAAATAGGAGCATTGCAAATATAATAAAATAATAATAAAATACCCCTAGCCTACGTTCCTGTAATTAACTTTTTTTTTAATTTGCTATAATTTGAAAATGTAAACTCGATGATTTTTCTAAAAGTTTTAAGAAAGTGCTGACTTAAGAGTAAAATTTTATTTGTATTATTAAAATAAATTACTAGTACTGGCACTAAGTAGAATATACCTAAAATATACCTTTATTATCACAAGTACTTTTTATTAGGTCATTAATCGGCTACAGAAAAAGTAAAACACGATTACTGTTAAAATTCACTAGTCATAGTAGTCTACCGTATAAATATAAGAAAATAATAATTAATTTATCGAATTTTTAAATAATATGTTTTGCTTTGAAATACAACAGAGCCTGTTAGAAAGTTAATACCTAATGTGAATAGTAATAACCCTGAAAATGACATCACCTTTCCTTGAAACTCATTCCTTCTTGCCCCCTCCCTTTTTTTAAAATGTATTTTTCTAAATTATGTTTTTTATTCCAAGAATATTAAATACCACTCAACACTTTCAACAAAAATTTGTTGTCGTTCGATTTCATCGACTACTGTCTAATTAATTGTTAACCGTATTTTTTAAAGTCTATTATGTTTATAAGTTCCAAGTCATGATATAGTCATAGCCAATAAAAATTTATATTTTTTATATTTATTTATTTCGACTTTACTGTATAACATTTATTTGACCACCATACCACCAACGTTTTCACATACACTCGTAGGCAAATAGTCCTTGTAAAAATTAAAACACAAATCCAAGCTTTCGTCGTTCAAAATAAAATAATTATGTTGCGCCATCTATTGCTAGACTTACTACATGAACTTGGAGGGATAACATTATGCGGAATAGTGATACCACAAACTAACTTGTTCAAAATTATATATGTGTTTGGTATAAAGACGATATAAAATATATTCATTATAATGCGCCGTTAACGCCATCGGTGGTTGCTATGGATTTAGGCTCATTAAACGGCCGTCTTAAAGCGAACGCTACACTCTACACGATATTTGAATCACGATATATATATATTTCAAGATTTCTACAAAGCCTGAGATCCTGTGTCACGGTCCATAGATGGCGATATCATTAATGTTTCACCGCTGGGAAAATATAAAAGTTCTTTAAGTTTTTGAATTTACAAAATTTTGGTATTGGTATCGCTTCTCGGCCATAATACAATAAACTAAAGGTAGTATATCTCAGTATATCTAACTAGTGTTGTAAATACTCGGATGATTTAGATAACCGGATCATACGGAATCGGATGAACAAGATACTCGGATTAATCATCCGAATTCGAATTCACAATCCGGCAACAAACAATGTCGGCGCATTTAAGTTTTTCGAAAGAAACTGTGTTACTTACATCTATAAAAACCTCCATCTAGCGACTACAATAAAAATAACATGGACATTTTAATATTTTCCGATCAGGCGTTCCTGAGATATTGAATTTTTTCCAAATCAATGTTTGCGTTACCCCCACCACTTTATTTAAAGGATTAGAGAAAAAAAATATATAAGCAAAGTTGATCATGACACATGAGAAATTTATTTTTACGACTTACCGGGCGAACACCGAAGCATTTATTCCGATTCGAGGCAGGCGGCCGAGTTCGAATGCCGCATCGAATGACATTATACTCGGATTAATCATTCGAATGAATTTATATAACCGCAACACCGAAGCATCGCTATTCCGATTCCGATTCCGATCTTTGATTCCGATTCGACGACGCCTTCGGTTAGCCGAGCGAATTCGAAACTATTTCGAATCCCGACCAGACGCCGAATTAGATGCCAATGCAATTAACCCCAAGAGAATGAATTAGTTTAGTTTTGATTTGGCCGTCTTGGAGAGTGTATGTGTATGAGCGTTAAGCAACCCTCGCACGTTTAAAAATATTGTCAATATTTTTTTGAACGTATGAAGGCTGCATAACGTTTTTGCGAACAAACCCGTACCTCTTAACCTTATATATTATAGCCCGTCTCTCTCACTCTCTAGCATCGGTTGCCGCGGGACCTATCCGTAATCGTGTTTCGACTCGAATGAGTAGAATGCGATGTCGGCACCGATGTTGGTCGGTCGTTCATTCTCAGATTAATCCGATTCCGATATCGAATTCGCATTCCATTTAGATACTCGGATGCATCCGAGTATCTCAATACTCGGATTCAACGATTATTTTAATTCGAATTCTTACATCACTATATCTAACCCGTCCCAATTTCGTTTGCCGTGGCGAGTAAGTTTTAAATCTCTTATGGAGGTTTACATTGCTGTCATCGTTTTTAACTCTTTTTTGAATGTATTAATGAAATGAAAGAATAATATACCATGCTTCTCGGCCTTTTGGCTAAGATCAAAGTGTAGTATGTGTTCTTATCAGCTTAATATCTGATCGCCCCGCATGCGGGGCCAGTATATTAAACTGATTTTTGGAAACTGATGGGGTTAGGGGCTGTTCCACCCATTACCTCTATCACGGGTTGGCCCGGTATTGCAGTACCGCCGGGATCGGCCCATTTTATCGAATTGAATATAATTATTGCTCGCAGATCCATTTTCCGTTACTCTCGGATAATTCAAATTTGTAGAAAAAAGAATTACGTGGCCGCACAATGAATAAGATAAGAATTATTCAAACCCATTATTTAATCGAATTACAAGTACATAATTACGTTGCGTTAATAATAATCATTATCCTGTAGTGAAATTAATAATAATTATTCTTTAGTGCAATATGAGAATTTTTCCACTTACCCAATTAATAAATATGACGATCCAGTATCGTGATCCAAATATAGCAATAAATATCGAGCGCGTAGCGTGTTTGTATCAATATACAAAGTGTTTAGATGAAAATGGATATAAGTAACCGCATTTGGTCTGACCAAATTTCGGCGCAATTATGCCAAAATATGTGATTTTAAACATTTTTTGGCAAAAAAATTACATATTTTTAAACGTGTTTAGTTTGGAAGCAACACAAATCGATCCTGCCTCGTATTACACTAGGGATTTCCTTTAGTACTAGTTACTTACATCAAACAAGAAAAATCTTGGGCTAGATTCCTGATGCGCACTAAATTTTCCTATCATCATCCTCTAAAATGGAATCTTTATGCCTATGAAGAAAGCATAGACAAAGGAAGAGAGGGGACGAATAATTCCGGTTTACGGGCCGTCGCAGAAAGTGTTACCTTTCTTTGGTGTTACCTAAAATTGATCGGCCGCCATTGATAGGGAGCCAGACAATCGAGGTGGCACCCCATGTATTTTGGTGATTTGTGGTGAGAAGAACTATTATAAGAATTCAGTTTATTTACAGAAAAATGGTGAATTGTTGTGCCTATAGCTGTAAAAGCCGTAATGAACGAAAGAAGCTTGGAATTACTTCCCATCGGTAAATATTCAAATTGTATTTTTTGCATGCATTTATTTTATATTAGATATCTCCCTTGTAAGTTTAGCAGTATATATTATTTGAAACTATGATTAAGGCCATAGTTAAAGCTACCTTCCTTTGTAATTTGTACTAGATTTGTTGCACTTTTCATTCAAGATTTCTAATAAGAACCAGGTCTTGGAGAGGGTGTGTCACTCAATGGCGTACCTGCATGATTTGTATATTTTGACAAAATTAAATTATTTCTTATTTAATTTTGGTTAATTATTAGTGAAAGCATTAAATATTATTTCGAATGTATACCAGTGTTATTTTTTTAAAGAAAGCGATTAACGTTTGTCTTGAATCGTTGAAGGTCATAGTCTTTGAGAAACACGACTTCAGGCGAAGGTCGTTTCACAAGGATGGCGTCCTGTTAAAACTTATTTTAAACCACTAAGCTCACACATTGTTGTATTGTTTTTAAATTTTCGAAAGATCCACAAAAAGCAAACATTTGGGTGCAGAACATGGGACTTAGAGATTGGACACCTTCTCCTGCCTACAGGATTTGTTCAGAGCATTTTGAGAAGTCTTTTTTTATAAAGTTGAGGGAAGAGTACGATTACTTGGAGGTGCTGTGCCAACAATATTTTCAAAACCACCAGTAATTACATTTTGTTGCTTCTTTGTAATAAATTTTGAATCGACCAATTTTATTTTTTATCTTACATTTTCCCTAAAGTTGAAAGATATTTAAATTTCACAACCTTTCCTATATGAAATTATATTTTTGGCTAATAGAATTAATATTTACTAAGCATTCATAAATTATTGAGAAGCAGAAGAACATTTGTACTCAGTAAGGGACACAATATACAAATTCAATTCAATAAAAATATTACTTCCATATTCCATAAATAATAATTTTGTACTGGGATAAAACTAAGAAAATATTCATGTAACGCCACTGCTAAATCCGATAAGGAGCCAGGCGGTAACAAAATAGCTTCTGGTTTTACGCGTCCCCTCTCTTCCTTGTCTATGGAAGAAAGCATCTTTTGCAGACGTCAAAATAATAAAATTAATTTATGAATACCACAGAGAAAAAAAAAGTTTTCAATACAGAAACAAACAATGAAGCTTAGGCTTTATCGATTGGATTTTTGATATTCAAAGTATAGGGAAACGGCAGAATATAGCAACAATTATAAGATAAATTATAAAGTATTTATTTATAAACCATAGCTACATAGAAAAAAACATTTATAATATAAAATACAAAAAAAAGACGTAACATACAATAAAATTATTTGGTAAAATATTTTGAACCACAAGTATCGTTACAGATCTAAGACAAAGAGAGCATTTAACCTAGAGATTCCTATTTAACAACTAATCACAAGTTTTACTTAATCTTAAAAATAGCTGCAAAATCACAAACTGCATCTTAAACTAGGGGATAGCTGGACTGTGTGGCAATACCGCATTGGTTGTCCCTATTTCTAGCCATTTTAATGTAACCTTCGAGACCCCAGCTAGATCCCCACGAGTTCTTAACCAACCAGTAGTCTTCGCCGGTTTTTTCATCGGTGCCATAACCTACAACAAGTACACCATGATCTAATTCTTCAGAGCTGCAGTCTGGGTCAATGTAGACGCCATCTGAATACAATTGGAATGTTTCATGACTGGCATCAATAGCAACCGAGACCGGACCAATAGTAGCCGTCGCAGCTTTAAGTTGTTCTTCATTTCCAGTTTCAATATCAACAAAGCCTCTGTCAGTCGCTCCTTTATTTCTGGGAAGGTATTGGCATTTCTCATCTTGAGCGTCATAAGGATAGGATTGTTCAGTGTCAATACCACCATTATCTTTTATGTACCGGAAGGCATTGTCCATGAGACCACCATTGCATCCATTATTACCATACTTGGTAGAACAGTCCACAAGGTTTTGTTCACTCAGCGAGACCAGTTTCCCCGTCTTACGGAAATGTTGCCCTTCTAATGATCCAGTCTAAAAAGAAATGACCATAATATGATATTTACATACACCATTTTGGAGCGACGGAACGGTAATAACTATTCCAAATTGGGTTTTACCACTGGGGTTGTAGCGATTTTGGTTTAGGTGGCAAGGTTAACCGAGGTTATAATAATTAGTAGAGATCGACCGATATGATTTTTTGTGGCCGATACCGATATCGGCCGATACCGATATACTCATAGCCGATATCGGCCGATACCGATATATCGGCCATAAAATTTTGTCGTAATTTGTTTGCTTTATAAATGAGGTAAAAGTGATTTATAATGATATACTGTTACCGTTACATGGATTAACCATAAAATCACTAAAAAAATGCAGAGCAAATTCAATATTTTGTGAAATCACCTAACGGAATAAAAATAAATACGGTAATTCCCCGAATTCAAGAAAGCCCGGCCATTCGGCCCGAGAAGAGCAACCGTAATTCGGCGGCGCGGCGTTCGCTCGGTCGGGGAATACCAGAATTTCCGAATACGGTTGGAAGCAGTAAGTAAATAAAACTCGTAGTATTGCTCTGATTTTTCACAAACATGGATCGTTTTGTAGTGCGTTCTCCATGCATACAGTCGTCGTCGTCAACTTTACAAGAGTCTGGTTCTGGTGCATTATCTTCAATAAGTAGCAGTATTAGTGGCAACATAACTATAGTAGTAAATGTGTTTACTGGAAGTATTTGTCCAAGAATGAAATTAATGCCCTTACAATAAAAACAAATGCCACCTGTAAATTATGTTTCTTTTGAAGAAATTACGAAGTTTTGTAATAAGAATAGTGCATCTGTATCGGAAGTAATACCCTTACTTAAAACTCTCTTAAATAATCTCGAGAAAGCTGAAGGAGGTGACTTTTCAGGGGTGCAGAGTACCAAAAATGAGCTTAAAGACTCCTTGATTAAGAGATGCAAAGCATGCTTCACTGATAGAAACCTTCTTCTTGTCACTTTATTGGATCCAAGGTTCAAGACATCTTTCTTTGATAATGATTTATCTCAAGGAACCTTTACAGATTTAAAAAAAGAACTGTTAAAAATTAATGGGCAAAATTCAGACTTGCTGGAAGATAATGCAGGAGAATCTGAAGTAAGCGACGATGATGTTCCGTTAGCGAAAATCGCCAAAAAATCACACGAGGTAAACCAACAAATTCAGGAAAATGTCCCGGGCTCAATTTCTCATAGTTTATTTTGGAATACTTTTGATGAACTTACTGGTATGACGACAAGTAAATCAGTATCATATAAGAGAAGTACTGATTATATGATGAATAAAATTGATGATGAGATTGAATTGTATAAGAAATTAGAAAAAATATCAAGAAATGAAGATCCTTTGACTTGGTGGGCGCAAAAAAAAGACATTTTTCCATTGATGTATAAAGTTGCAATAATATATTTAGCGTCGTCGCCAAGTAGTGTTGCTAGTGAACAGCTATTTTCTTCAGCCGGAAATGTTTATGAAAGCGCAAGAAATCGTCTAACTCCGGAAAGAGCAGAAAGCCTAATTCTGTTACATTACAACTTGCCAAAACTTCACTTTAATTTAGTGTGTTACTTTACTTCTACATTTTTAATGACTTTTTTGTTAAATTTTCAATAAGAATAAATTTGTTTGCTTGTTGTTTGATTTTTATTTAGTATTTCTGTTTTAATTTCTTTAAAAAAAGGCTTAGCAACTGAAATATTAAGCAATTTTAATTTTTTTAGGCCGATACCGATATAGACCGATATCGTGGTTACATATCGGCCGATACCGATATCGGCCAAGAAGGCCGATATGGCCGATATACCGATACCGATATCGGTATCGGTCGATCCCTAATAATTAGGGATGGACCGAACCGAGAGCCGGACCACCGGAGCAGTAAAATCAGGACCGAACCGCCGGAATTTCGACCACTGGATCAGCTCGCGTTTAAAATCGTTTTTCTGGAGTAATTCAAAAAGTGCCCAAACTATGAACTTTGCACTAAGATAAGGTTGCTCAATTGGACTAATTTTGGTCTAAGGAATTATGTAATGAGCTTTTTTAAAGAGAGCCATGTTTTTGGTAAAAACGACTGCAAATTTTTTAAATGCAAATTTCTTGAAAACCGTTAGAGGAAACGAGTCTTATCAAGAGGATTTTTCTTGTAGCAAATGAATTGGTTGATCTAAATTTTGTGCCCAAACTATGCCAACGTACCAAATTTCGGCAAAATAATATGAGCAGTTTTTGAATTAATCCAGAAAAACGACTACAAAATTGTCACTTCAGTGCCGCCTAGTGTCCAAACTAAGCAACTTTGTACTAAGGTAAGTTTACTTATATCGGCTAATTGTGGTCTTAAGAATATGTGGTAGGTTCTTGTAAAGACCTCTTACAGACATAACTATTTTGCCGAGTCGATGCTTTGCCTGTGCCGAGCATCGGCTCATGACTTCTACTTCCTACAATCTGCACACAAATAAGTAAAGGGTGGAGTTTTTTTGAAGTACATAAATAGTAGAAAAATAAAACAATTTACAATTTTTGTAAAAAGATCGTTTCAAGACGAGGCAGTAGTAAATCGACGTCATCCTTAATAATGCATTTAAAACGGCATCATCCTTCTGAGCATGTGGAAAACCTTAAGAAAGATGATGAGGAAGAATCAACAGTTACAGATAATTCAGCAGTTAGGGTATATTTTTTTTGAAAGAGCGCATTTTTGAAAATCGCTTCGTTACTTTTGTAAATATAAAGGTTGATCAAAAGAAATTATATTTTCGATAAAAGGTCTTCATCTTGTTATTTAATTAAAAACTACTTTTTATTTACAAAAATTTTGTTAAGTTTATACCTTATTTTTTAATCAACCAAATGATGTTTTTAATGGTTCTTAAATTAGATTGGGCTGAACTTAACCTTTGATATGGCCGGAACAGTAAATCCGGATCGGCCGGACTCGGTACTACTGCCGATTTCCGTCACATCCCTAGTGATAAACACATATAACCGCAGTAATTATCGGTCCATCGCTCCAAAACGGTGATAGTTAATTGTACAAAACAAATTATTAATACAGGTAATTCAAAATTATCATCTGGTAAAAGAAATTTGTCACACTATTAGACAGTGGACTTTTTCTGTCTAAAATAAATAACAATCAATAGGAATTGAAAAGGATTATTTAAGGTTAATCTGAAATATTTTGATGTTAAATTATTATTATGTTCTTGTGGAAGATTGTTGAATTAATACATTGTCTCGTATTTTGCATAGTACTTATTATCTGTCACTTACAGCACTAAAACTCCAGCATGAGCCGCAATGACCCTGATCTTTAACGGGTGTAACAGCGCCATGATCCCTCCAGTCGACAGAATCGGGTAACTTTACATTAGCAGGAGGTATAAAAGTAATCGATTCTTCAGTATCACTGCTCTTCAAAATTCTGTTCTTCGTTTTGTTAAAACCATTAACTATGGAAACGAATTCATGATGAAGCAAATCGGCATACTTGTTCATGCCCAACTTATAGGTCACAAGTCCTTGTTCATAAAGTTTGTTGTGTTTGGCTACTTTGTGAGAGTTTTCCATAAAAATTTTCATCCTGAAACGTTCTTCTGTTTGGCTATCATATTGTTTTCCATGTCGAATCTAAAAAAAATGATGTACATATACCAGATGACCACAAAAATAGGGTACACGCTGCTGACTTATTACTATTTAATTATGCATTCGCCCCATCTACATCACGTGAGCATTCATATATACATGATCTTGCTCTTGTTCAATCACTTGATCAGGACCCGGGTACAGATTATCATTTAAGAGTAAATTAATCTCATAAAATTATGAAAAAAAATGGTTAATTAGCGCATTTCAAAATAACATCGATCGACAATCAATATTACTTTTGTCACAGAGGATGTTTACCCGTGGGTCATCACTTACACGTCATAAAAATTACGCGGAAGAAAAATATTAATTAATAACAAGGACTGATTTCATAAACATAATAGACATGCCTTTCCGATAATTTATAATTTCGAAATAAAAAAATTGAAATGATGACGGCGAAAAACTAGCGTTATACTTATTCAGTTATATTAGTGACATATTAATAATATGTCCATAAAAAGTTAGCGACAACGCAAAAGTACGATGAACTAGCTCTGAAGGAACTGTTTTCAGTATTAAATTCAACTTGAAGGCACTAAAACTTATAAAAATCAATTGTCACTTGATTGACATATCAAAATGGCAACTATGAGTTAACAGCTGACAAGTGACAAATATTTAATGGCTACAAACAATAACAATAATTGTAACTTTTGTCGTCTTGGTCTAACATGCTATTGAATTCAAAACGTATTGCGCAACTCCGCAAACGACATATATTATGTTTTTATTCAATTTTAAGTCTGTGATAAATAAAGATGGAGCGTTTTCAGTCACGATGGCCCGTGAGCCCTGCATCTGTGACGCACGTGTAAATTTATACACGTACAGACTTTATGTAAAATTGAATGGGTTATCAAAATAACGTTGTAAGTGACATTTATTGTACATTATATAGTAACTTTTTCATTCAAGATCAATGGCTGCATTCAGCAGAGCCCATCGATTTATAAGGGATTTTTAATGGGTGACGTCACGATACGCATCGATTTGTAGTTCTACCGAATGCATTCTGCTGTCAGTTTTTTGTTTGGTTAGAATCCGTTCTAAATACTTTACGTTTTTATCTCTACGAAATGGATAATTTTATTTTTAATGCGGACTAGCGGAGATCTTGTATAATATGTTTTTTTTTACAAGTGCTTCGAAAGTGCCTCTTTTCATGCATGCTCTCTTCACCGAAAGTGGCGTTTTCCAAGAGAGCTTCGAGTCACCATGTGTTCATAAATAAATAAAACCAGAATTGTTTCTTCCGCATCTCGTCCGTAAAAGCTTCTTTTCGGCCCTTGATACGTAATGAACTATTTATAATTATAATTCACTTCTTTCCTCATTTTTATAAATTTTACTCATCAACCTGACAAACAAAACTGACATAAATCACTAATCACTGTCCAATCACAAATAGCTTTTTAAATTGGATGGTAAAAATGGCGTCCGATTGCCCATCGATTTTTTTTAGTGCATTCAGCAGATGATTACTAAGCGCTTAAAAGTCGATGGGTTCTGCTGAATGAGCCCATTAATTTTTATTGTGGTTGACAATTCCTTCATAACACAGATTAAATAAGCTGTTATTTATTACGAACATGTAAAACATAAAATTTCACCACATAGGAACTGTAAAGGTATTTTTGAAAATCAACAAAATCGTAACTGGCGATTACAACGTTGTTGTCCGTTTTAAAAATATTTTGCCTCTAAGTAGTTATGTAAAATAGTCGACATTATAGTATATAATATGTATAAAGCTAATTGGAAGTATTCGTCGCTTATCGCGGGACCCATCAATTGCTACTGATGCAATAAATATCACAAACACATAAACCCAAGGATAAAACCTGACCGTTTTTTAGTGTCATTCACAATTTCACAAAACGAAAAAATCTGTAAATTGGGCTCTCTTGACAAAAAATCTGACCATTTTTAAGCGTTTCCTGACTTATTTTTTTTTTCTTGAAATTTTTCTTCATAATAAAATAACTTTTGCAATAGTTTTTTGAATATACTGTAATTATCAAGAACATTTAATTAATAAATAGACATTGTTTTTACTCTGTCAGAATCATACAAGGTTTTAAACAGTAATCAATGATGCCAAGTCTGTACTGAGAGTCCTAAATCTACCGCCTGCGTGTGAAACCGAAAAGTATAATATTATCCCAACATCATATTGCATGTTTTAAGGAAATCATAGTGGCAACACTGTATGCTCATTTGTACCCGCTAGTGTAAAAATGACCCTGAAGTTTAATATTTTCAGTCATTTTCGTCGGCAATATTGTTATCGTGATTGTTTGTGGTCTATTGTATTAGATTCATTTTTAGTGTTTTTTTCGAACTAAAACTATTTAGAGCTATTTATTAGCCAGCTACAATGGTTCGTCAGTGCGTGGTGTGTAAGAAATTCGATTATTCGACTATATTTCGGCGATAAGTGAGAATAATGAGGTTATGTTTTTTTAGGTACAGCAATGGTGTAGCTAATTCTATATTTTATGTAAATATTGCAAAAATATCGATTATTTCTTTATATTATCTGAATTTCTGTAAAAAATACCTACAACGCTTACCTATTTATGACTAATGCTAGATCGAAATTATCTAAACGCGTACCTTATTACAGCGTTGCTATTTTTTAAAGCCATCTTCTTCTAACTTATTTTAAATTGTAGCACTGTGCATGATTGTAAATAAATGGTGTTTTATGAATTGAATGTTTTGTCTCCCCTTTTATATTATATGTTTATGGTAATTATCCAGAGTGAGGTCAGTGGTAATACTCCACAAAAGTCAAAAATGTGGTAATTAAAATATGCACTGATAGTATTTGTCAATATTATTAAGTTTTATTGTTTATACCAAATGATAATTTGTCTGACATCAAAACCTTTGACCTATGAGTTTTAGGAAATATTGAAACAACGCAATTTAATTATAACAGGACTAAGCAATATGAAGCAAGAGGTTGTAAAACCGTTGAATAATATTTCAGATCCAACTTATAAATTCAAATGTTTATGTACCAATAAAATTATTTTCTCATTTCTTGCAAAATTAAAGGAACTACAAAATTTTGATAGAGTTTTAAGCTTGATAACTTTTTTATTTTGTTCTATTTTAGCGATTTTTTTAGAGAATGGTAGGTACAGCTATAGCAGTGTCCTCTACAAATTTTAAATAATATTGGTTATTCCCCAAAAACGTTTAATTAATAAATAGACAGAATTGTCAGAATCATTCAAAGTTTTTAACAGTAATCAATGATACCAAGTCTGTACCGAGGGTCCTAAATCTACCGCCCGCGTTTGAAACCGAAAAGTATAATATTACAATATACAACGATAATTTTTTCTGCGTTCTGATAATTTTTTGGTTATCCATCAAAAATTGTATTCACATTCCAATAACAACGATGAAATAACCAAAAAATTTGAATTATGGATAACCAACTCATTTTGCATTTGTGTGAGAATAAATGCTGATATTGACATGAACCAAAAAAGAAAACGTACAGAATAGATTACTCTGAACTATAACTGGTAATTTAAACCAATTTTTCTACTTGATTATTCCACAAGGTGTTTTGTAGGTAATTAGAAAAAAAAAAAAAAAGTTTCAATTATCCTTGTGCAATATGTTGGATAACCAATGTTCTTAAAAGTTGCTATAGTTCTCTAAAAAAATCACTAATATTGGACTAAAAATAAAAAAGTTAAATTTCCATAAGTTTATGCAAAATTTATTGCTCACCTTATATGCTCCCCATTGCTCCTGCACTAGATCGAAGTATGACACTGCATGGCAGCCTAAAACTACAGCTGACAAAACAAGCAGCAGTTTCATTTTCACTTATTTTCTAAAAATAAAAATTACTACGTTAATCAACTAAGAGGAAATGGCCAATGTGGATGTCTACAGACCCAGAGCCTCTCATTTCGTCTTAAAAATAATGTTGATCGTGGAAGGGTTAAAAAATATAAATACTATCAAAAATCTCGAAAACAGTTCGATATATTATACTAAATTTTGGTACACTATTATGACATAAAACCACATACTTTTATCCCAAAATTTGTTTCTAAAACCAGTGACATAACACCTCAATACAATTTTAACCAAAATTTTTTTAAAGTAGTCTATCTATTGCAGTAGAAAAAGAAAATGTTTATGAAAAAATTTTCAATTAACTAAACATTTAAGATTATTTTACAATTTTTTCATAAAAAATTATTCCTTCTGCTGCCGTATAAGTAAGTTATAATTTTGGCAATGTCATAAATTCTCTCAGTTAAAATTTCACTGAAGATGAAGGTTTATGGGTTTATGCCCTCGAAACATGTATGGAATAATTATAAATTTTAAAGAGAAGTAATTAAATGGTTTGCCGTTATTAACAGTCGAGCTGCGAAATGATTACTTGGTCAGCAAGATTTTACAATTGGTCAGTAGAAGAAAACATGTCTAGTAGCAGTTTACTTTAGAGGTCCCAGGGCACTGTCAATTTATGTAACTTTCCTGTGTTTTCTTTTGCCGAATACAGAAGGAAATCGGATACAAAAGGTGTAGCGGGGGCGGGTTATTCACTTGTTTTCCCAGGGCACTGTCACAATTGTTGCTGTCCATAAGTTGCTGACCAACTAGCCATTTTGGCTGACCGATTACATTTTTCTGTTCAAAAAAATAAGAATATTTTGCTAACCAGTTAAATGATACCCATTTTTAAATGTGTATTGCTATTAAACTAGTGGATCAGAATATGAATTTCTTTCCCGATTAAAAAAATATGTTACGTTAAAACAAAAAGGGGTGCATCATAATTATAATGCTATTTTCCTCCAAATGGTAAGTTTTAAAAGAAAGAGATGGACGAAAGTCAGTAACGTAATATATTTTTTTGGTTAAAATTGTATTGAGCTGTACAGGCTGATCACTATAATGTCACCCCATCTTATTTTTAATATTTCCAGAAAAATCAAAAAAATGGTTCTAAGTGGGATTTAAAGTACTTAGTATTTGCAAGGGAACCAAATATCATTTTAGGTCTATTGATTTACAGAGGGGAACAAATAGTTTTTAAATAAGTAAGGCCATTTGCCTACATGAGTTATATTGCTTGTCAGCAGAAATGCAAAAGGTGGTTTTAGGAGGGAGGAAGACTTTTAAGTTTTTACAGAAGAGCCAAAAGCCGCGTGCTTTTCGCTTTTTATGAGTCTTATACTTTGGTCTGGTATACTTGATAACTAATTACCATAAATTAATAACAATAATATTAATGATGCAACATTTTAAATTCTGTCAACTTTTAATATTTTGACCATTGTCCTCGAAATTGTAGTAAACTAGAGATGGACAAAACTGCTAATTTTAATTAGCAGTTAAAGCAGTTACTGCTAGTTAGAAATAACAGTTTTAAAAAAGCTGCTACGAATCAGTAGCACATATATCAGGGGGCCTTGCCGCATCAGCGGTAGCAGAATCCCCCCGAGTCATACATCATGGCCATATATCACAATGATTGAGTATTTTATGTAATTTTTTATTTAATTCACTTTTTTTATACTTTAGAAGGAATTAACATAATTTTTATAGCATTTATTGTTCAAAATCAAGCCAACCAACATAAACTTTTTTTATTGTTTTGTTCCAATTTGATAAAAAAAATATCAGGCGATAATGTTGTGTCCTAAGTACTCATAAGTTCCTAAGCTAAGCTTTATTGGCATACATACAATTCTATATTGAATCCAAGGAAAAACAAATCGATAATTTATCAACATAATTAAACACTGTAAAATATTTAGCTATTTTTATTAATTAATTTCTTAAACACGACTGTGTAATCAGCAAATTTCTCGGTTGTAAATTACTATTAAAATTGTATAGATATTTTTAGAAAAAAATAGTGAAAAACTCAAATTTGTGTGTCCGAATATTGAAACAGACCCTCCATAATATATTAAGAAAAGATGTCCATTTTGATCCTTTTTCACTAATTTCGGCTTTATGCAATTTTTAAACTTATATAAAAAACATACAAAATGTAATTTTTTTTAGGTTCCTAAAAAAATTTGGCTTCAGATTCGTAAATCTACGCCTAAAAAAATTATCATTTTTGGCGGTGTAGTATAATATATTATATTTATCAAATATTAAAATAAAAGAAGAAACTAATTTTATATAGCTAATACCAAAGATCCTATAAACTCGCTAATACCGATCCAAATAAGATTGTCTTCCATTTAATAAAAACCAAAATTTGAAAATAAAAACTCACCGTTAGTCAAGCAGCAACAATTATATCTTCTCTCTACGATTGTTCGCTGAAAAATGGTACAAAGATAAATCTGAATTTATATATTTAAGCAATGTTTTATCGTGCTTTGGCCTTATCTCAGTTTTTATCATCCAACGAAGGCCATACATCCATACAACAAATCACGTTCAAACAAAGCATCAAAACAAGCGCATGACTCAGAAAAACACAAATCACATGATGTTAAAAGGCGTTTTCAGAATATTTTAATCTTGTCGGTTGGTTAGAAAATCTTGGTAGACTATAAACCGTATATTTGACAACATCGGCGTGGTAGTACATTTTTAGAACCGCGATACCACAGAGAAGAAAAGAAATACATCGAATCGTACGGTATCTCATCTGTCAGCTGTTTCTATTTAAAAATTAGAGGGAATTAATAATTAATTCATCAAAACATTCTGAATCTTGAACATTCACTATCTTGTTTCCTCCAAATATACATTGAATTAAATTTATTGTCCGGGACGTTGTGAGAGTTAAATATTATTGAATTAAAGTGGTAACTTCTAGGGTAAGTAAATTAAAACGAGAGGTTTTAGTGTACATAAGTACTGGGTTTGAGCTGGTCCGCCTCGTTTCGTTCTTTTACCGGCGAGGCCCTTTCTTTCTAATGTATGCAATATTATTTATCATATTGGAAACTTTACCTGTATGATGTATAAATAATAATTTTGTGTTTCAAGTTGGTAGACTAATCAGAACCTAAAAGTTACTCAATACTCATTAGCTGCTTACGAACAACCACTTGTCGTACCTAAGTAGTTATTGTCTGACTTGATCTATTGTTTCTTCGTAGGCGTCATTCTGCATTTATTTTGAAATTAACTTTTAATCACCTACTTTACATAATACTATATATCTAAAAAAATCGAATATCAAAAGTAAACAGAGCATTTTAAGAAACATAAGCTGTTTGAAACATCATATTTTACTCAACTTAATTATAAGTCAGAAATCCGGGTGTCTTAGCAGGAGCAAGAGGGATGTCAGATTCTTAGTTGTGTCAAATTGAAGGTGCAACTAAGTTACTTTTCTTGAAGTTAGGTCAGAATTTGTGTTGTTCGTAAGCAGCTGCAGTATGGTTCAATTTTAGGGCCATTGTTATAATACTTAATGTTTGCTAATAATTTAATTGTTTTTAAATAAGTCTTCCCTATATTCCCGTAGTTTGCTATGCAGACAACACCAAGGTCTTGGTACTCGAAAATGATGAAAGTTCTCTAAAAAAGCAGTTATATAAGTATGGAAATCGGGTTCTCTCGGCAAGATAAAAAATCAACTTAACTTAAATATGTCCAAGACCAAGTTTATTCTTTTTTTCTTCGGAGCCGAATCCCAGAGACGATAGAGTCATCCTGCTTGAGAACAGTGTCGACTGTCTAACGTCGTCTTCCTACGCAAAAATGCTGTTTTTTACCAGGGCGTAAAGTAGGGTTGTCATATAGAACTACTATGTGCAACGCTTCGCAGTGAGTGTTATGCTCTTAACTTTCTTTTGAAGCGGTATAGCCAACTATTATACTATTATTGTATATACTACCCAAATATTCACTCTCATATTCGTTATGCAATAATAAATTGGGGTTCCAACTCACAAGTAAATAGAGTGTTCTTGTTGCAGAAATCTGCTGTATGCATCTTGTCATCATTAGGTTACAGGGAATCTTACCGAGCGGCGTTCAAGGATTTAAACATTTTATCTGCGGCTAGTATTTACATTTTTGAGTGTTGTGTATTTAAAAATAAAACTCATTATTTGCGCACTAGAATGGATCACTCATATAATACCCGAACTTCTGCTGCCACCTATTTATAGTATTGCTTTGTCAGTGTCATATAACGGGTGCAAGTTAAACAACGTGTCGAGTCCTCATATAAATAGTTTTTAAAACGGACTGGAACATTTATGATACAAAAAACTTACTATACCATTCAAGAATTCGTTCAATGTTTTTTTTTTATTGTTGTCTTATATCCTAATATAAAGTGATTAGTGTATTTGTTACCTAGTCAACCATTGTGGTCTTATTGTATTAGTAATTGTTACGTTTTTCGTTTACAACATTATTTAGCTTAATTATCTTACTACAATTTATTTTATTGTTTCATACTTTAGACGAAATTGTTTTCAATTATGGTAAATTCTTTTGTGAAGTTAAATTGAAGAAATAATTGAATTATTATTATTATTTTTATTATAATGATCAATTATTGATGAATTTTCTATATTAGTTACATATTTATACTCTCCTGTTACAGGAACTCTTATTATGCCAGACTCTCCTCGGAAAAGATCTCCCGGTTTGTTGCCGGAACGCCCCGATACCAAAGCACTGAATAAACTTTGGGAAAGTATGTCTTCGCCAACGAATAAGTCCCCTAAATCAACATCTAGCAAGCCATTTAAATCGAAAAACTTAAGTAGTCCTACAGCTAAGAAGTTTCAAAATAGTGTATCTCAGCAACAGATTAGTGGTTGGCTATCGAAAAAGAGTATTAAATCATTGGAAATTAGGGAGCCTCACAAACAAAAATCAGCAAAACCCTTAAAAGTATCAACTGTAACTAAGAAGGACAACAATCTCACCACTTCAAATGACAATGAATCTGTGAATTATAGCAGGAAATCAAAAAAATCATCCAAACCAACATTTTCTAGAAACAATTCAGCCAGCAGTGATGAATTACCAACATTTAAAGAAAAATCTTCACGGAAAAGACCGCGGCAAACGGAAACGTTTAAAAAATATGGAGTGATTGTTCCATCCTTGGATGACATTGTAGCAGACGAAAAAAAATTTACCAATTATAAAACTCAAGTTGAAGAAGCACAAACATTGAGAGAACCAAGCTTTAAAATGCCACTATCACCACAGAAGGTAAACCAGTCGGAATGTCCAGTATTGTTAGATTGTAAATGGTTAACACTAGAAGATATAACCGAATATTTTAATAACAATTTGCGTTTCTTAAGGGATGTAATAAACGGGAAAAAATTTTCTGACAGACATAAACGATATTTTAATAAGAAAAATAAATTAGATGAACTCACTACTAAAGATCTTACATACAATACTAGCACAATAGTATTTACTTTCGAACAAATCGATCATATGATTTCATTAATGCAAACTGAATTTGATCCAGACGACAAGAAAACTGGTTATTTTTTTAAAGTGTTGGTACCGGAATTATGTCTTAAACTTTTCATGGAAACTCATAATATGAATAAAAGGGAAGCGAATGCTTACTTGGAAAGCCGCCCGGTTGAGTAAAAAAATCGTTTTGCTAAATATTTTCTACCTTTTATTCTGTGATCTTGTTTATTTATTTTGTATAACTTGTTTGTGTTAGATTTATGTTTGTTAAGTTTATTTATAAAGTAAAAGATCTATCACTATCTTGATTAATAGTTAGGTTAAATGTAAATATTGGTTTCGTACCGGGCGTTTCAGGACTAACGTTCACGCGTATTGTTTAAATAACAGAAATAAAATTTGGTGGGTTTGCATGTGATATTATTTTGCATTTTATGACACGAGGGACTCCATTTTGACCTCAACTTTGGGTTTTTAAATGGGACATCCAGTATATTTTGGCTGTATCGATTTAGAATACCATTCCAAATTCAACGGCACCCATACGCAGTGGCGGATTTAGTGAGACTTGGCCCCGGGGCAAAATATGTTCGTGGCCCCTTCATGATAAACACGTAGGAGAAATAAAATGTACTTATTGAAAAAATATTCTTTAATAAGAACAAACAATTAATAACAACAATAATGAAATAAAATAGGAAACTATTTATATAATAAGTATACTATAAGGAATAAGGATAAGGTACGGACTTAAGTCTAAAACGGTCTTTTCCTGACTTTGGCATTTGCGAACCGATTTAATAGTTTTGACGCAACTTTATATTCTATGGCCAATATAGCTAAATTACGCAGTCTTTCCTCGCCAGTTGTAGATCTCAAACAATTCTTTAATAATTTTAATTTACTAAAAGAGCGCTCTAAATACGCAACCTTTACAGGCAGGCTAAATATAATAAGAATTCAAAGATAAGCATATTTTTTTATTATAATTTAAAAAAACTGCCTGACTGTTATATCTAACATCATAGCGAATTGATTTACAAAACTAGCAGATTAAAGGTGGGGGTACTTAGTTGATAAATTTTTGCATTTTTCTCGAATCGCTTCTGTTCAACTTTTCAGCAAATTTTGTGGTTCCAAAACCTGGAAACTTTCTTTAACGGAAAGCATGCCTGAAAATCTGTCTTTGATTTGATTGCAAATTATGTAAATAGTAAAATAATAAATTTTAACTTTAAAATATTGTTTCCTGTTTTCAAATTGGTAATCTAAGGAAGGTTCGTCAAAGTGCCTTTCTACTCTTGGTTGTCTTTTTATTTGAAACGAGGGTTCAATGTTCCACTTTTTGGCAAGGTCTATTTAATTTTGTTATGTTCTTCGGGGTTCCTTTTAGAAATATGTTTGTATAAGCGATCTAAAACTGTTGTAGTCAAGTAAGTCAATATCCGATTTTTGCAAAAATTTTTACGCCAAATTTATTTGATTTAAAGTTTTGGACATGACATCAGTCATTACAACGAAGTCAAAATTAGCCCTATTCTTTTTTAAACTTTAAGCTTTCATAATTTCATCTTTTTGTTGGCTTTAACTCAATTTCAGTCAGGTTTGTTCGGGTTTGTTATATATTATTTTCCAAGCTGTTAAGTTACTCTTGATCCTAATCGATTAAACAGACTCGAGAAGTGAATAGTCAAGACTAAGTTTACAAAGTCCAAAAATACGTTGTCGTTAACCGAAAACTCCTTACTGTTTAAATGAATACTTTCAATCCACACCACAATTCTTATTAAACTATACGTTATTTTAATAATTAGAAATCTGGAATTCTGGCGGTAATCACAAAGCTGTAATGTTCGGTGTTGCCGCGTATGGACAAAGAATGGGCGCTCTTAGGAATGTTTTAAGTTATTCCTAATTTCAGATTTTTTTAGTGGTTTGTTGTTTCAAAATCTTAAATTGGATTGATTAATGGCCCCCCTTAAGGCCTGGGCCCCGGTGCATTGCCCCGACGATATGTCCGCCACTGCCCATACGTCACTTTTTGACACTTTAAATAATTTTTATTTTCATTTTTTCATGTAGATTGCTATGAACCCCTAAAATGGTTTACTTCTAAGCCAAATTCTTGCTAAAAATGCAATTTTCAAGTTTAATTGTGTTTTACATTTTTTGCACACTTTTTTCCCAGAAAATCAATTTTTTCAAATAGAAACATATTGTCTCACTCGGCCCAAAAGATAGAGCACAGCCCGGTGAGACCTCTTATGGCGGGGATCGAAGCATATAAGTAGGCCGTGCAAGTGACGTCACAGCCAGGCAGGTTACTCCATACGTTTATCCTTTTGTGTCTATCGTTCTGTGTCAATATCAGACTCGGGTTTGTTCGATTTGACCTAGGCCATATTTATCTTCCTTTAATGAATCGGAGAAGGTTGATGCAGACAGAGACAGACATAGAATGCGAGCAGCACAAGTTCTTAAATTATTTTACAACCGAACATCCTTCGTCTGGAATGGAATAAAAATCAAGTAACCTATGCAAGTAACATATGATTTATAATGTGATTGAAAATGGTGGAGGAAACGTCATTAAATTCTAAAATAATTTTTAATTTTCTATTCTTTTCACGAAAACGGACCTTTTCGTTTTGTTGCTGGTAAGTAATTTATGATTGAAATATTTTTTTATTAATTTTTATTCGTTATTGTTATTTTACATTATAAAATTGTCCCATTATGTCCCAAACTTCTCACGCAAACTAGCAACAAACACATTTTTAAAGAATTTTACTTAAATTTTACAATCTAAAAGTCAAAAGCTACAACATAATATTTACAGCTATATAAGTTATATTAACCCGTAGTCAGAATTTTGATAAGTCTGGTAATATATTATTATAATAATTCTTTCCTTTCATAGATTAATTGAGAATCCCATAATGACTGAACATTAAAGAGGACTTCGATCACTAATGTTGCCTGGAATATGCTACGAAACAAACAAATTGGAAGCCCATCATCATAATGATGGTGCATATATTTACTTGGTTAGTAGCTGTAGTATTGTATTTACCTTGATTTGTTTGAAGTTTAAGATGGTAAAATATTTTATGTAAATTTTGATTTATTTCCTATTTTTTAATAAAACTAATTACAACCTTCAATCTCTGAATTCTGTATTTCTAGTATTGTTACTAGTTCAATAATAATATAAAAGTATGTAAGGACAATTTTAAAGCGATATTTACAGCTGAAAACCTATGTCAAAATCCTAATATTTGATTTTCTCTACTTAGTAAATCAAATGAAAGGGTTTTGATGTTTTCTTTGCTTGAATGTCACTTCAAAATATTGACAGTAATAAAAATTTGGACAAAAGTGACATTTGAAAAGCACGTGCGCGCCAGGCATAATGGATGTCGCCGTATCATCGCCTGCTTCGAATATTTAACACGGCAGTTTGTCTTCTTCCTGGTTATAAGTATTCGTTGATAGAGCACTTTTTCCATCAATTTGATAGCATAGTACACACCCTTATGTGTTAAAAAAGGAGAGATAAATATTTAAAAATACCAATTCATGACAAAAAATATAGAAGCGCAAACGGCGCACTACATCACGCCATAATGCTAACAAACAAATGAGCATAATTACAAATTTAAAATCCGCCATAATTTGGTTTAGAAGTAAACCATTTTGAGGAGTTCATAGCAATCTAGGTGAAGAAATGAAAAGAAAAATTATTTAAAGTGTCAAAAAGTGACGTATGAGGTGTCGGATCATTTCCGGTTAAGCCGAAAGTGGCAAAATGGAATCCGTCATGTCATAAAATGCAAAATAATATCACATACGAACCTAACACATTCTATTTCTGTAATTTAAAAAATAAAAAGTTATAGGGGCGTGCGTTCCTCCTGAAACACCCGATATATGTGTCTAGGCAGCTTTAAAGAAGATACTAAAAAGGCTCTGTTTCTTTGGATTTTTCTTCATTCTTGAATATTTTGTCATACCGATCATTTTCAATGTAATAAAGTACCTAATGTATTTTTAAGGTCATTTAGCGAGTAATCTTTGTATTTAACTTTTTCTTTATAAGTGAAAAGTTTTCAAATTTATTTTCAACATAGCAGCTATCTCAGATATGCTTTAAACAATGACATTTTAAAGACAAACTGTTTACTTTGTATTCTGTTATTGGTTAAAGATTTGTTTTTACTTTTCACTCATTACTATCTATAAACACTACAACACAGCATTCGTTTTGACATTTAACAATATTTATCTACTGGAATATGACCCACTGCCAACCGGTGGTAGTATATGACCCTTCTTTAAATCACTTTAAACATTATGTAGTATTTAGATTATTACCTATTATTAATATAAAAGTTTTACTGAACCTTTATTTTTCATTCTCATAAATATTTTATTTACAACGATGCATGAATAATGACATTTCATCTATCTTTGAAAGGTGGACAGTTGACGTCTCTTTACTTTCACTTTCCACCCGGGTGGAAAGTAAATTATGTTTTTGTAAATATTTGCCATCTTGATGTTTATTATTACCTACGTTATTTTACCACCGGCGGTTATTTGAGATTTCTGTCGAATATTTCAATGGAAAAGTCAAAATGACATTTATCTTTTATTAAAAATTTTAATTCAAAATAATAAGAAGTGGATGTTAGATGTGTTTGTAAATAAAATAGTATTTAAACCTCGATGAAAAGTTTCATTCCTGTTCGAGATTTATATATATATATAGTTATGATAACTACCGACCCTCTCGACGGGAATGAAACACTTTCCACCTCGGTACGTAGTACACTATTCCATCCTACTCAGTGAATTTTAGAAAATCAAAAAGGTTTTTTGAGAGTGGGCCCAGTGCTTAAATGTAAAGTTCATTTTTCTGTTCTTATTTGCAGAAAATGTATCAATAACGGCCTTTTTTACTTCAATATTTTGCTCTAAACTCAAAAGAGTTAAAGTTGTCTTTTAAATATTCCACCATCAAACTATTCATTGTAACGAAATAACTTATTAAAATACGAATTATTGCATAAAATATACAGTGAGGACGTAAAGTAAGGAATAAATTCATTATCTCGCAAACTACAATTTTTTAAAAAAATCGCTCGGACCCTTCGATTTTGTTTTTCGAACGCGCATATTCTGACATAAAATGTAGATATACAGAGTGTTGCAAATAAGAGTGGCACAAAATTTTTTTTTCTTAAATAGAACCCACTGTATATTATTGCATGTACGGATTCTTCGGAAAATCCTAAACATTTTTCATGTAGCATGTGCTATACCTTAGCCCAAGCGTTTTGGAGTTATTCTCATTCAAAATTTGAAAAGTGGAAAAAGTCATGGAGAAAACAAAGAATAAAATTATTTTCTGTTTACAAAACACATATCCTGTAAATGCTCACAAAATTCAAGGCGCCTCTCAAAGTCCCTTTCCAAAAGTTCTTGGAGAACTTGCATTTTATAAGGATGGTATTTATTTGTATGCAGTATTTTAAGAACTGTTGTTTTTCCAATATCCACGTCACTTGCTACCTGCCTAGACACCACATGCTGGTTATCTTGAACTGCCAGTAAGACTTCTAATTGTTGATTTTTATCAACTTGAGGACGACCAAATCTAGGGACATCTCTTACATGACCGAATAGCCTAAACTTTTACTAAATTTTGCTTACTGTTGATTGTGATATTGGCGGACGATTGGGGTATTTTTGATTAAATAACTCACAAGTTTCTTGCTGTGTTCTAACCCTATCACCGTAGCCCATCATCATCAAAACCTCTATGCGCTGTTTCTCAGTGAGCCGCATTTAATTTAATTTAGTTATGAAAAAACAACGAAATGAGTCTTTTGAAAACTAGTAAAACGTTAGGAAAATACACATAAAACTGACAATAACAGTAACTATTAACATTAATTCTTTTGGTTCTTGCATCATAACTCCAAAGCCTACTCGACTTTTCTTGCGCTTCACGCATGCTGACTACAGGTTTTCCTCAGCGTGCATGAATCAATGCAAGTCTTGATTGATTGCGAAATATCTGATTTTCAAATTTTGAATGAGAATAACTCCAAAACGCTTGGGCTAAGGTATATCACATGCTACATGAAAAATGTTTAGGATTTTCCGAAGAATCTGTACATGCAATAATAAACAGTGGGTTCTATTTAAGAAAATTTTTTTTGTGTCACTCTTATTTGCAACACCCTGTATATCTACATTTTATGTCAGAATATGCGCGTTCGAAAAACAAAATCGAAGGGTCCGAGCGATTTTTTAAAAAAATAGTAGTTTGCGAGATAATGAATTTATTCCTTACTTCACGTCCTCACTGTATATACGTTCATCATATATTTGTTACGGAACACGATGATTTACTACCTACTTTATTACGCCGCTCACGAATCTTTTACGTTTTTGTAATTATCGTTGTTACTTATTACCTTTCACTCGATACCAGAGCTTCGCTTGACGCCGACGTATATAGATTTATAAATTTAACAGTTGACTTCTAAAAAATAAAAAAAAGATCAATCACTTTGAGTCGCGCCCCTCACCAGACAAGACCTAGGGACAAATTTACAAAAAAAAAAACAGGTCATTTACTTTATTCTCAGTACAATATTGTAAGCGTCTACATGAGCGCATATGCGACCATTCCGCGTCATCAATCTAACGACCGGGGTGCGGAGCACGCCACGGTGAGGGCTAGTTTGGTTTGACGGTACGCTAAAATATTAGGAAGGTTCAGACTTTATACGACAACTAATATTAAATGAAAATAAATGACTATTTTATTATTTTTGGAGGTGTACGTGCTCATGTGCTCCTACGCTGCCAATTGGCGAGCGGACAATTATGGTTCCAGGGAGGCCTATCCCATATTAGTCTTGCACATCGATACTATTAAAAATAACTTTCTAACGCCTCGCCCAAACCGGATCCTTTAAATGAAAGTTATATTACTTAAAATTAACTTATCTTCAGCTGATATATACAGTGTGTCCCGAATTTGCTTCTTTGATTGTATAAATTAGCAATGTTGTTGGGTAAGAGGGTATAAGTTGATTTTAAATATCTCTTTCAAAGTTTTTATATAATATATAATTTATATAATATTAAGATAATATGATTAGGAATAATTTACCGATCCGACAGTTATTGGGAACTCCAGAGGACGAGAGTTTGAAGGTTCAAACTGGCGGCCGGGAAACCGATTCCCACCAGGTGGATTTTAGTGGTACATATAAGTCCATGGCATTACTATCCGGCGTCATGCAAGAAATAGGGAAAAGTGAAAAATGTATCATCCACATTACCCAATTCACGCCGGTGAATAGGCCGGATGAGATCGGATATCTCGTGGGGGACTGTACGAATTCCCCAATCGGTAGGTCATACCGCAATGCGAGAAACCAAGGGATGATATCCCTTGGGGGCACAGCGTATGACCGATGATCATGGCCTGTTAACCACTTTAACCTGATGTAGGCGAATGAAGAGGAAAAAATTGAGGAAAAGAAACTGGTCTGGCGGTCCAGTTCTGTTGTGTACTTTAAGACGAAAATAAATTCAGCGTAGTTCAAACCTATAGTTTGCCAGGCCTGCGTTTACCTGCCAAACTATCAAATTATTAAGACGTACACTTTTTAATGAACTTTACTAAAAACTAAGAGTAAATAATACCACAGTACAGGGTCTTCTTCGGGTTATGTTTTTTTTTTAATAATAAATCACTTATTTACAAAAGCAAAGTTTTTCTACATGTATCTGCAAAACATAAATAAATATTAAGTATTACTATAAAACCTGTAAATAAATTACGAAATTAGTTAATACT
Source organism: Barypeithes pellucidus (assembly GCA_963991005.1). NCBI lineage: Eukaryota > Metazoa > Arthropoda > Insecta > Coleoptera > Curculionidae > Barypeithes > Barypeithes pellucidus. The sequence goes on from OZ022559.1 coordinate 25,744,630, forward strand.
TGTATGCAGTTCCAATTCATTAACATAAAGCAGAGAAAAACTTATCATTTAATTAAAAAGAAAAGTGGAAAAAAATCTATAATTTAACACCTAGAAGTACAAACCCTATAGAGAGAGCTCTAAATGACACAAGAAAAAATGTACCACCGAGAGTATGAACAATAAAAAATGCCGTCTATCATATGTCAAACCGAACATAATTTATAATCATATAAAATTAATAGAGAAGTAACTAAATGATTTGCCGTTATTAAGCGATGAGCTGCGAAATTATTACTTGGTCAGCAAGAGTTTACAATTGGTCAGTAGAAACAAACATGTCTAGAAGCAGTTTACTTCAGAGGTCCCAGAGCACTGTCAATTTATGTATCTTTCTTGTGTTTTCTTCTGCCGAATACAGAAGGAAATCGGCTACAAAAGGTGTAGCGGGGGCGGGTTTTCACTTGTTTTCCCAGGGCACTGTCGCGATTCAGAAATGTTTGCTGTCCATAAGTTACTGACCAACTAGCCATTTTGGCTGACCGATTACATTTTTTTGTTCGCAAAAATAAGAATATTTTGCTAACCAGTTAAATGATACCCAAATTAATAATATTACTTCACAATATTGATGGCAAAATGGGAATTTATTAAGAAACGATGTACAGAAAAAGAAAAAATCTAAAAGAAAAACGTGCAGATAACAGACATTTAAATTTAGATATCGATATTGCTTGTTATTTTTACTACGGGTATCAACTATTTATTTATAATTAGATGTGTATTTATTTATAATTAGATATCTATCGTGTTAGATTTCAATTATCCCTTCTTAATGTATTATTTTAAATTTAAAAGGTAATAAGAAAATGAAAGCATTGTCTGATATCGGACCATTTTTAACCTTTATAATAACAGACATCCCAATTATAGAGACTTGAATTCAGGACACACTGTAATTTATTTTTCTTAACGATGTTTTGTAACAATGTTGAACGATAAATATGTTATCGTAAAACACTGATAAAGATTCCATTTTAAATAATTATATATAATATTCTTTCTTCGCTGTGCAAAAGTCAATAGAGACGAACATGACTCTTATTAGAAACTTATTGGCTATTTCCTCTCGTAAGAACAGTTTACTGTTTTTAAAGAAACATGGGTTTTCCGTAAGAACCATGGCTGGTTCTAGTTCAGAATTTTTAATCAATCAACCGCAATATTCTTTTTTGAAAGAATTGGGACTAAAAGAAAAAAATTATGGAGTTTACGATGGGAAATGGAAAGGATCTGGTACAGTAAGTATTATTTATTATTATAGTAAATAATCGTATGTATACAACATGTTCAAGATAAGGAGGGCCAGTACAGGGACCTCGGAAACCGAAAGAGATACGAAGTCGGTTAAATGGAGGTAAAGTTGCCCATTTACGTGCCTAATAATATGCCGTTTAGAAAGTTTTAAAATTCCGAGTACTTCCGGAGATATCCGAAAAAAAACCGAAATTCTGAAAAATCGTTTTATTGTTTTCCTGGTTTTTTTGAGACCGAATTCTAAAGTAAATTGCACTTTTACATTGCCCCTTTTTCCGCTCTATCTAACAGCGTTAATTGTTTTGTAATCGGACGAGCCTTATCAACTTTCTTTTTTTAAATACGGTCCTGTTTTCCTGATATTGGAATTTGAGAGCTTTTTTTCTCCCGAATGCAACGATGTATGACACATTGTGGTTTAATGATGTTTCGAGGGTTTTTTGAACAACATCAGGAAATTTTGGGATACGGTCCTGTATTTCTCCTAATTTTATAAATAATATCTCATAAGTAAGCTCTAAATTTTTTACTTATGTTGGACTAGTTCAAGAACAAATCCGAACAAATAATTTAATAATAAACCACAAATAAGTGAACAAAAATCATTCCAAAACAGTAATAAATCGAACAACGAAAAAAGTAAGGAACTACATAGCCAGGTGTTCAAAATGATTTCCGTTATTCTCTAAGCACAAATAACATCTTCTAACTGCCACATAACAGTTTTTTTGAGATAAAATAAAACATGCGATAGAATATTAAACTTTTCAGCATTTGTAAATTTATGTTCCATATTTTCTGGAAAATAGAAAACCTCTCTCAAACGATCACAATGGGAATGTCAAGTGAAACAAATCACGCGTCACCGTCTTAATTTTTTTGTTTCAAGCGCCTACATTTCTTTTAAATCCCGAATCAACAGAAGTTTGAAATAATGTTTCTGTATTTTGTTCACTTATTTGTGGTTTATTATTAAATTATTTGTAATTTATTGAATTAGTCCAACATAAGTCAAAATTTAGAGCTTACTTATGAGATATTATTTATAAAATTAGGAGAAATACAGGACCGTATCCCAAAATTTCCTGATGTTGTTCAAAAAACTCTCGAAACGCCATTAAACCACAATGTGTCATATATCGTTGCAATCGGAAGAAAAAAAGCTATCAAATTACAATATCAGAAAAACAGGACCGCATTTAAAAAAATAAAGTTGATAATGGCCCTTCCACGACGACTCGTCGGATTACAAAACAATTAACGCTGTTAGATAGAGCGGAAAAAGTGGCAATGCAAAAGGGGAAGAAAACTCACAATATGCTTCTTTAGTTTAGTATGGTTAAGTTATTAGAATTTAAAATGTCTGCATTGTTAAAAATTTCACTCAAGCAGTCAAAAAATAAATACTACGGACTAGCTACAGAACCTTTGGGTAAAAAGTTTTATAAAACTAGTTTAATCTATAATAATTTGTTTATTTTCTTTCTCTAGCTTCCTGATGTACTTAAATTTTAATTATAGAATGCGGATATGTTCTTCTTAGTAATTACGCTCCCAAACACAACATCGAGTATTCGCGTACACGCGATTTTGTGTTAAAAAATAACTTACACAATTTTTAACATTAAATAGCTTATAAATACTGCACGCACGCAACGGTTGCTGGGTGAAACTTTAGAATTCGATCTAAAAAAAACGCAGGAAAATAATAAAACGATTTTTCAGAATTTCGTTTTTTTCCGGATATCTCCGGAACCACTCGGAATTTTAAAACTTTCTAAACGGCATATTATTAGGCACGTAAATGCGCAACTTTACCTCCATTTAACCGACTTCGTATCTCTTACGGTTTCCGAGATCCCTGTACTGGCCCTCCTTATCTTGGACACGTTGTATAGCATAAAATTTAAAAAGGCCGTAAAAGCTCAATAATTAGAGGCTTAGACAGTTCATCGCCAGAGGGGTCTATTCTCCAATTGAGATTAATAAAAGTAGCATGCGACAATGTGAACTGGCTTAAAAGCATCTATAAATACTGCATAGAATATTAGCATTGCGGATTCTAGGATTATAATAGTTTTCTTATTACAATTCCATTTCACTTCGGCTACACTGTCGGAGCTTCTATGCAAAAATGCAGTCCAATTATTAAAATGATCCATTTACAAACCAAGTATTATAAATACATACATGCATTTCAGAAAACTGCAGCATTCATATTAATCGATTGCATTTCTTAAATCTTTTACGAGTTAATCGGTCTTGTTTGATGTTTAGTATCTCAAGTTGTGCTATAGCCCATCAGTTATGGGACACCCTGTATAATATATAGCAGAAGATGTTTGTGGAGAGACCACCCAACAGAAAAAATCTGTATCTCATCTCGTGAAAATAAAGCCATGGATATCTGTTCTCATAAGATTATAGTAAAGGGTATGCCAAGAAAGATAATACCTCTGTCGCTGACGTAAAGATGTGGACCTTGTATTTTACTTCGGCCGGAACCAGTTGCAGGCCTACAATAAACTTATTTCCTAATAGCCGCAGAAAAAGCTATATGCTATATTTCCTATATTCTCTGGGCTTGCAGGAATTTATCAATCTTTTCTTTCAGGTGGTTTCATCGATCTGCCCGAGTAATGGAAAAGTGATTGCTGAAGTTCAACAGGGATCAGCCGCTGACTTTGATAGTTGTGTTAAGGAAGCTGAAGCAGCCTGGCAAATGTGGGCAGACGTACCTGCGCCTAAGCGAGGAGAAATTGTTCGACAAATTGGAGACGCATTTAGAACTAACATACTGCCGTTATCTAAACTCGTTTCGTTGGAAATGGGTAAGTACATTTTGGATTCAATAATTCAAATGTTCAAAATTCAATAAAGCATGGCCTATTGTGCGCGCCCTAGATTTTTGTTATATTTGTTATAACCCCCCTGTTAAACCAGTCCCCCAGTATTAGTCAGATGGGAAGTTGGTCGGGATTCCGATTCTAGTTTTTGTTGGCCGAATATTTGTTGCCTCTTCCGATCTAGTAACTCGTAGTGGCAGATTATATGCTGTACCGTTTTCCTGGTACGCAAAGCCTGCAGCGAGTCGCCCATGGAAGATGTGCTGTGGTTTGTTAAAGTAATTAATTATTGATAATAATTTTACCTTAGACAGAAATACCTTTTTATCTCGGAAATTTCCAAAATCCAAGCACATTTTTTTTGTTCTTGGGCCAGTGGTTTATTGCATCTCGTACTCTACACCTTAGGACCCCGAGTGCTGGCTCTGGACCTACGTACGTCTTCCTTGTAAGTTCATTGGCTTTTTCGTTACCAGTTATGCCTGGTACTCTTTGAAGTTTTGCTTGTTTGTTGTTATTTGCTAGCTGCTGATATGTTAGTGAATTAAGGACTCCTCCACTGTCTGATTTGAGTAAAATTGGAGTAAATTTCCGCTTTAAATAATGTGGAAGATTTGCCCAGGAAGAAATACATATTTTCTTCTGGTGTTGCTCCATATATCCCAAGTTCAGTGGTACCTTCCTTGGTTTTTCAGCTGTCAGTGGATCAGGTTATTGTCCCTGGAGTAGTTTCTGATGTTCTACAGGATAATCGATAATCTAGGATCAGATGAATCACTCAGCTGATATAGGTTTAAGTCAAGTTCACATTCTGGATGATCTAAGCGCTGGGAAATCAAGACGTGACATTTGACATGATCTAACTTTTCAAATTTTTTTTCTTCATTTCATACCTTTTTTTTATTATTCAAATGCTTTGCAACGAATACTAACACTAATGCCAAGAAACATATATCCTTATATACAGGGTGTTTCTTAATAACAATATTCTGGGGTCCATTTTCAGAAAAGTCCTAAACGTCTTAACTTTTGAGATTCGGGTGTTAAAGATTTTCAAAAAATCTCCTTTTTTATTAATATCTGTGATACTGCTCTGGATGTTTTTGTGAAATTTGGTACACACTTTCTATTTATCAAGAGGCATTTTACGATGTATAAAATGTTTTTTATTCCGACCAATGGCGTTCGTGCGAGAATTGCCATCAATATTTTTGAAGAAAATAATGGTACGCCACTTCTCTTTTTTTAAACAAAAATAATTTTTGAAATTCTCATTCCTTGCTGAGTAAATGTCGTATCTTGATGTTTTGTCGTTTGACGTACATTAATCGTATAAAAAAATGAAATTCATTCATTTGCACTCTGCTATGAAATTACGTATTAACAAAGATTAAAAAGGACTAGTAGGTAAGAAGCAGATTTTGTTTTGTAAACATAAACAGTTTTGACAGCTGTCTACCTATAGTATAGTTGTCACGTATTTAAGTCATTAACCTTACAAAATCATGAAAAAACAAAATCTTAACACCCTGTATCTCAAAAGTTAAGACGTTTAGGACATATATTCATATAGTTTTCTTCTGAAAATGAACCCAGGAATAACCCCCTTAAATATTAGTACGTGAATTAGGAATTTTGGGGTATTTTTACTTATTTACACTCAAACTAACATTTGACGTTTAGTAACAGATTAATTATACAGATTAACTCATTTTCGTATAATTAACAATAAATGCGTTTTCCATATGCTGCCAACTTAGTAGATGCACTGTATAAAACAGAATTGATGATAACATATCAAGTGATACCAAGAAAGTTAACCTGAACATGTTCTATATGTGAAATATTGGCTTCGTCACGTTACCTATCGTGTATACACTATTTACTTAAATGTCCTTTTTCAGGAAAAATCTTACCCGAAGGAATAGGTGAAGTCCAAGAATACGTGGATATTTGTGAATATGCTGTGGGATTGTCACGAATGTTACCGGGGGCTATATTTCCATCCGAAAGACCGGGACATATTCTGCTAGAGAAATGGAATCCGTTGGGAGTAATTGGTGTCATATCAGCATTTAACTTTCCTAATGCAGTTTATGGCTGGAATAGTGCCCTAGCAATGGTTCGTATTTTGGATATGTCCTACCTAAAATACACTACCCCAATTAATTATCGAATATTCCAAAATGCACGTTCAAATTAATAAGCTGTGGTTTCGTTAAGAGGATGCCGCGGAGTCAGTCGAAATCTCTAAGTTGACCCCTATTCATTTCGCGCCCTGTAGGCACGAGGCGAATTGGATCTTGCCTTGCCGTTAGACCAATAATACGTCGAGTGTTCGCCCGCAATCGGTACGCCGACAGAAACGATAATCGGTAGAAAGAGACCGAACGTAATCGGGGTCTAGACTGCAATTTTTAGCACTGAAAAGCGGAGTTTTCTCTTTTTATGAAAACGCTGCATTTAAAAAAAAAGTCGAACATAGGATGTTTAAATTTGATTAATATCCATAATTTCAGTAATAAAATTTAATCTAAAAATCTTCCGAAAGAAAAATATATACTTTCCTCTAATTATAGTTGTATTACAAAGTTTTTTTCCTTGAACATTTCTTTTTTCGTTTAGGGGTACTTCGGAATCCATTTAATAATGAACCAATTTGAATCAATTGTTTTCACTGATAGATAGTGTAGTGCAGAGTAGTTTACGTCCTGATACGTCTAATTGTAAGGGCAAGTGGATAATATCATGATACACTTACTAAAGTAAGATAGCTAATCGTTACAGGTTCGTCTGCGGCGTGCAGCGACGTCACGGGAAGAGCGATTTTTTAATTTATTTTGGAGATTTATACGGTGTTAGCGTGTTTAATTCTATTTTAAAGATATTAAAAGGTTTTACGCAATTAATGGTATGTGAAATGAAAGAATATATGACAAGTATTTACGTATATTAATTTCATAGAAATATAACACATAATAATTTCCAAAAAATTATAACAAGCGGTAGTGACTACTAATGCTAACTTAAAATATTTTATTTCGAACTTACTTCTTATTCCGGACGGTTTTTTTTGTCACAATCAATTTTGATTGCGAAAATTATTCTATGCTTTGGGGCGCAAAGTCTTTATAGAATAATTTTCCACGCACTTAAGATTTATTTATACTCGCACCAAAAACGAGTGTTCGAAGATATTGCAGCATTATTTATACTCGCACGGACAGCTACGAGGTTTCATAGATCAATTTTAGTTTTTATTTAGACTCGCACTAAAATTCACGAGTGTTCGAAGATATTTCAGAGTTCTTCATACTCGCACTGAAACATACGAGTGTTTGAAGAGATTCCAGCGTTATTTATACTCGCACGGAAACTACGAGTGTTTATGACAGTCCAGTATTTTTTAAACTCGCCGGAAACACGAGTAGACAAAAATTTTCTCAGGGAAAATCCGCGGTTGACTGTTCTCGGAATACTTGGTGTAAAAACACGCTGAAACCTGTAGTCACCATTGCGGCCCCCCGTTGTGAAGAAAAATAAACCCGCGGACCAAAAGACCAAAATCGACTAATTCCGTTAACCGATATAATCTGCTGTCTTGCAAAATTCCAGGAAATCCGTCCTTGCATGTTGAATTATCGATCCATTTATTTGGTAAATTATTTAAAAAATAATTCGACCGAGAAATCTGCATTAATTTTCTTGAATTGGAAAAAAGGTATTTTTTCAACAATATCTGGTTTAGACACCGGCCCAAAACTATAGCAATGCCACTCTAGGAAGAAAAAACTGTTCGTAAACAAACAAGTCGTTATTTTATCGTTTTTAGCCTTCGCTAAATTAAAAATAATTTCAACAAATAGCCTATTTTCCAGAGTGTTACGCAATTATTTCATGGCTGGATTTTGTATTTGTAATATAAAAATAATAATAATTAATTGGGGCAGTGTATTAGCGTTATTTTATCATTTCCGGGTATCCCGAAAATTTTGATTTTTTTAATTGAAAAATTATAGTTTATTATTATATTTTTATTAACTCGCATCTGAACATATTTTAGGAAAATTATATTTAATGCAGTTGAAAAACAAAACAAAATTGTTGCCCCATCATAGTAATACTATTTAATCGTAAATTCTGTAAAATTTTAGGTTTGTGGAGACACGATAGTATGGAAAGGTTCGGAAACTACACCTCTGATATCTATAGCGACCACCAAAATTATAGAGGAGATTCTAAAGAAAAATAACTTACCTGGAGCCATAGCCTCGTTATGTCAGGGCGGAGCCGACGTTGGAAAAGCTATGGCTAGTGATAAGAGAATTAAACTTTTATCCTTTACCGGAAGTTGTGAAGTAGGCCACCAGGTAGGCAATGCTCTAACGCATCAAAGATGATCAAGCGGTTCAGTTTGCTTAGGTGAAGCTTCAAAATTTAAAAATAATTATTTTACTATTACATCTGCAAGTCTTGACATAGAAATGTTAAGATTCGAAAATATTTACTTAAAACTAAAAGTGGAAAAAGAGGTAAGGGTGAGAGGGGATGAAATAAACTTATAAATGTCGGCAGGATTTTTTTGGGCTCCTAGGTCAGGAATGTTTATAATTGGGTAAAAAATTATAAAGAGGTGCGGGTGCAAATCAATTTATCTATGAGCTCCAGCTCGAAACATTATAACACCATGTCCCAATTTTAATGCTCGTTCGGTTTCAGGTTGGTGTAGAAGTCCAAAAACGATTTGGTAAGCACTTACTAGAGTTAGGAGGCAACAATGCTGTCCTAGTTGCCGACGACGCAGACTTAAATATGGTTATACCCGCAACACTATTCGCCGGCACGGCTACAACTGGACAAAGATGCACATCTATGAGACGATTAATTTTGCATAAAAACGTAAGCAAAAAATTGGATTCTCTCGTACTTTTTTTATTATTGCATAACAAATCCCGCTCAACTAAAGAAAACAAGTTGGTTTCTTAAGTAACAGTCTGCCCTCAATCCACTCTCGTTTTAGCTAAAAAACGATTCTTATAGGACCCGCTTGAGTAGTGCTTTGTCTAAAATACTAACAGTTAAATATTAAACGAAAATATGCTGTCCGTATAGTGGTTTCGACCTTTTTAATCCTCATTCTCAGTAAACATGTTTCTCTTTAAAAATTTTATTACAGGTTTATGACGAAGTTTTGAAAAGACTTAAAACGGCATACAGTCAAATTATGAACAGAATCGGTGATCCATTAGAAGAGAACGTTCTTCTTGGCCCACTGCACAGCCAAGCATCGTTGGATAAGTATAAAAATACTATCGCAGAAATTAAGAAAGCTGGTGGAACTATTGAAATAGGTGGCAAGGTAAGAACTTTTAGATGTTCATTGTTTTACATGTTAATAACTAAATTAAGTTACAAGACTGACGTAACTATAATATGTCACTACTTTTGCAATTTTAATGATTATACAATCACCAGCCCTAAGCTCTTCGACAAATTCGGCTAGAGCCAACCTTACAACAAATCCTAAACATTTAAAATTTGTTTTAGGTTTTAGACAGACCTGGCTACTTCGTAGAACCCACCATCGTAACTGGGATTAGCCATGACCATCCCTTAGTGCACAATGAATGTTTTGCCCCAATCGTATATGTTTTAAAAGCCAACAGTCTCGATGAAGCTATTTCATTTAACAATGAAGTCACTCAAGGTTTATCGTCCAGTATTTTTACGGAAAGTATTTCGAATATATTCCAGGTTAGCATCATTTAAATTATTTTTATTATTGGGGGAATGTCTTCGAGTTATACAGTGTACGGCAAAAAGTTGGCAACATATATGGGAAACTTCGTGTTATTGAAATATTAAAAACTTATTTTTACGCTTGTCACTGACTGCCGTTTGGCTGGAAAATTGAAAAACATATATTTTGTCACGGATTAGATGACGAGATATGGAAAAAAAGTGTTTAGAGTTTAATGCTCTTTTGCAAAGTTGGAAGCCTATATTCCAGAAAAATATCAGTTTCATATTCCCAAGAATATAATGAAAATGTGTCAAATGATCGATGATTATCTACATTTTTGTTGTTGATAAAAAATTTGTTAAAATTTGGAATTTAGGTTCTTAACATATAACTGGGCGTGGCCGCGCCCTGTATCTGGCAACCATATTTGCATTTATAGTTATTTCTGGAACAAATATGCTTACAAAAGGCCGTTTTTTCTAATTTTAAACAAGTTTAACGTGTCTCCCAATGAGGCTCTTACGAAATACAAAAATTAAAAACTAGAACTTCGAAAGGAGTATAGATCTCGTCGCGACATCTCGCGGTATATTTGTCTACCCAACGCAGCGTCTTATAGAAGACCAATGCAGATGGTCTGTGCTTTAAAAACAGAAAACCATATTAAATGCATCTCTCAACGGTTGTCTTTGTCAAACTCATCCTCGGAGGCGTTTCGACATCGCCGTCAGACTCGAGGAAACAGATTATCTATATTTATTCTGTTACGGCCCCTTCGAGGGATACATTTGCTGTTTTTACAGAACAGACCCTCTGCACTGTTTTTCTATAAGACACTGCGTTGGGTAGGCAAATGCACCGCGAGATGTCGCGATGAGATCTATACGACTTTCGTAATATTGGATATTTTTCTGAAAAATATAATTTTTGGAATTTTGGCTTCAAACTTTGCAAGCATAATATTGAAATCACACTTTCATATTTATCGATATTTCGTCTTCGATACCAGTTTTCCAGATAAAATACATATATTTTTTCATTTTTCTAGCAAGTTTTTTGGCTTCAAACTTTGCAAGCATAATATTGAAATCACACTTTCATATTTTCATTTTTATCGATATTTCGTCTTCGATACCAGTTTTCCAGACAGAATACATATATTTTTTCATTTTTCTAGCAAGTTTTATTTCAATAAAAAAAAGTTTTCCATATGTTACCAACTTTTTGCCGGTCACTGTACGTATAAACTACATTCATGGACCTAATATTTTGAATCGTTTTCAGTGGATTGGACCTAAAGGATCAGACTGCGGTGTCGTAAACGTCAATATCCCTACAAACGGTGCAGAAATTGGAGGAGCTTTCGGAGGCGAAAAACATACTGGAGGTGGACGAGAATCTGGTAGCGATGCCTGGAAACAATACATGAAGAGGTCGACTATCACCCTTAACCACACGAAGGAATTGCCTTTGGCGCAAGGACTTAAATTCGAATGAAACGATGTATATACATGTTAAATAATATATTTTTCTACAATAAACAATGTTTAAATTTAATTCAAATATATACAAAGTCTATTAAAAAACCGATATTATCTCGATAATATAATATTTCAGTCACACTTCTAACCTGTGTAAAATATATAAATTTGTAAAATAATTATAAATAAATCATTAAAATATAAAGAATATCGTACAAAGTTGAGACTATAATTAGAATTGGGGAAAAAAGCAGGAGCTACATTATTAATCCTAAATTAGAGTTTGTGCATTTGCGTTGTGTACTATACAGGGTGGTGTGTAATGAATGTGCCATAGAATAACGACACATGAAAATAATAGGTTTGAGCTAAACAAGCCTTAATAAAATGTTGGTCATTAATGAGATACACGGTGTTGAGTTTAATTTATAAATTAATTTTTTTAATAGCTCAAGCCGTTTTTGAGATATAGGCGCGAAAATATGGAATTAGGGTTTTTTGAGGACGAGTAACGTGAATATAGTCCTGTTTTCAAATGACTTGTAGATGGCGCTAGCTACGCCCTACACAACACATATCTTTTGCAGGTAACTTTAATGCGATAGTAATTTCTAAAGAAAAAATGTATACTTCATTTGTTAAATCAATCGGCTTCGGAGATATTTGCATTTTTAAATAACAAAAATAATTGTTCAAATTAAATAACAATGTAGTGAAAATTATGAATTAAAATTATTTCAACAAATGTGATAAATCTTTCTTCTTCTTTCTTTATTTTGAATTACGTTGGATTTATCTATACAACAAAATGTTAAAATTCAAATATCTCGGAAACGAATTGTTTGAAACAAAATTAACATTATACATTTCTTTTATAGAAATGACGATTCTATTTCAAATTGTAATAGAATCTAAATAAAGTTACCGGCAAAAAAATTAGGGCGTAAGACCTTATTTGAAAAACATAAATAGATTCATGTTACTTGCCAACAAAAAACCCCAATTAGAAATTTTCATGTCTACAGGTTGTCCCAGAATATGTGGGCAATCTCAGGGGTTCAGATAGAACAAATAAACAGGAGAAGTACCTATAAATTTTCCTGCCTACGGCCTCGCCTACGGAAATACGGGCCCATAACGGACGTCCCTGGAAATCGTTGTTTTTTAAATATTTTTTTAAGTACTAGGTGTAATTTAATAATTTTTTTTATTATAATGGTTACTAGATGAGTCTTCTTAAAATTTAAACACATTCGGCTTATTTAGTTTGCCAGGGACGGACTAGACGTAACACAAAAATGCTTTTTTTTGTACACCTTCTATGATGAAGGAACGACAAAAATATTTTTGGATACCCTTAAGCTGAAAAAAGATACTCTTGATCAATGTCGGTAAAATAAACTGTTTACTAAGTTAGTAACTCATAAGACAAAGGAGAAAAACCGCAAATTTCAAGACACTACCATAAACTGACACTGGCATAAATATTTTTATTTACATCGGTACATGTGTGAAAAACCATAACAACAATGAGGGAATTTTATGAACATAAAACAACTAATGCAAAAACCATATTGAACAAAAATATTTTGTTTTCGAAAACAGTTCACTTTATCGACATTGATCAAGAGTACTTTTTTTTTCAGATTAAGGTTTAGAGTGAGTATCCAAAAATAGTATTGTCGTTCCTTAATCGTACAAGGTGTACAAAAAAAACACGTTTTTGTGTTACGTCTAGTCCGTACCTGGCAAACTAAATAAGACAAATGAGTTTAAAAGGGCGAATTTTAAGGAGACTCGTCTACTAACCATTATACTAAAAAATTATTAAATTACACCTAGTACTTAATAAATTATTTAAAAAACAACGATTTCCAGGGACGTCCGTTATGGGCCCGTATCTCCGTAGGGGAGACCGTAGGAAGAAAAATTTATAAGAACGTATCCTGTTATTTTTAAGTGTTCTATCTGAGCCCGGGAGATTGCCCACATATTCTGGGACACCTTGTATATATCAAAAGCAGCTTGAGCTGTGAAAAACATTTTGAAATTAAACTCCGATTAACGACCAACATTTTATTAAGGCACGTTGAGCTCAAACCTATTATTTTTATGTGTTGAATCGATGGTTATTGATGGCGCATACATTACAGACTACCCTGTATACAGCGCTCCATAATTTAAATTGGTATATAAATGGCGATCACGGTTATAAGTGTTAAAAGGTTCGTAAAATCAAGAACGATTTGTAGAATTTAAAGTTATAAATATGATAAAAAAAATATTTCTAGAGAATTTCAATTTTCCAATATTAGAGGAACCCCGATTTCGGTTTTTATTGCGCATAAATATTTTATTAGAATGAATTAATTCTTTATGAATAATATTTTGGCTATAACCGAAATTACAGATTGTAGTTCAGTTACCCACCAGAGCGACGTAACAAATGACGATAAAATTTTGAAAAAATTGCTACAAATAAGAAAAATTAATATTTGTCACAATTTGTCCAGACCTTGCTAATTTATCAGTAATAACTAGTAAAGTGCTGTGATCGCTCGAGCGAAAAACCGATTGATTACTCGATTATTGAAATAACCGACATCGCTCGATTAATCTATTCAGGCGAAAACCGTCGCTTGTCACTTATTATTTTCACTCGATACCCGAGCTTCGCTCGACGCCGACGGGAATGTATCGCTGTAGTGTGATCGACTTAAAAAACTGCTCGTATATTCGAACAGATTTTTGCTCGATCGGAAATACTCTAGTTATAAATTCAGGCGAAAAACCGAAAATCATCACCTCTCATTTGATACCCGATCTTCGATCTACGCGCCGCACCACCTGAAATATGCTGATTGGCGACGTTCGAGTTTGAGATGAGAAGGTTAACACGACTTACGTCGCACATAAACGAGAAGGTGCATATACAAAAGTATGCCTAATCCCTTAGTGGAGTCATCGCGACATGGGTTTTGTTTTGACTGGCTAGCCAGCGGCGATTGTAAATTCTTAAAAAATTAAAGGATGTAATTTTAAAAAAAATCAGAATCAACTGTTCTTCCTTCATAAAAACTCTAGACTAAACTTCTAAAACTTACAAAAACAGCCACCGGTGTTTTATCAACACATTCTTCTTAGTCATAAAAATTTCAAGTGATTAATCGCTCGAGCGATTCACTCGATTATTAAAATCGCTCGAGTATCAAGTACTCGATTTTTAAAATCATCGGTTTTTCCCAACACTAGTAATAACATATTTTGATGCTACAAACAATGTGAAATAATATTATATGAAAATCCAGGACGCCCGCCATAAGAAATATTGAAGCTACTCTACTAGGTAACTGAAAAACAAACCACAATCTGGAATAGTATTTTAATTACGGACAGCTGACCTGACTGATTTAGGGTACACTATTAACGATAAAGTATAAATTACCATCTTATCCCTATAATAGTAATATAAAGGTTCAAATTCAAATAGCCCATTCTGTAATAAATTACTAGAACTTAACGATATATAAAATTAAGCCACTGGCATAAACAGCATAGCTTTCAAAATTAATTAATTATTTTGCACTTAAACACTATTAAAATCACATAAACATTACATTCAATTATACAACTCAGATTGGCTCATACACACCTATGCTACACTTGATAATGTTGCTCAATCAGATTCAGTCCCTACCTATCGTGTAAGTATAACTCACTACTGTATGGAGAGAAATGCTGCTGCATTGATTTACAATGACCTAGACTGAAAAACAGAATCAGCCTGAACTGCAGGCATTATCTGAAGCAGTAAAAAAGACATCAAAATACTGAATAGAAACCTAATCCAAATATAAAATTTAGCTCCCGTCAGCGCTTTGTCCCATAAGCTAAAGGAGCTGCTGTCGAGGGAAATATTCATTTTACAGGAAAACAAAGAATTGTTCCTTAACATACGTGAACCTTGTCAAAGCTGACCAATTAGTGGCTCTTTTCTTTCTTCTTGCGTTTCTTTTTCTTATCTTGTAAATCTTCATTCTTTCTAGCCAAACATGGCTTACAGTACCAGTTTTCATTTTCATCTGGTGGCACTTGAATACCAACACAGACCCAATGATACCAGGCATCACAACCATCGCAACCTATCATAGGTCGTCCATCATCTTGTTGTCCACAAGCCGGGCAAATCCATACTTCATTTCCTTCCGCATCCCTTTTTAAAAACGGCTGTTCAACTTTCTTTGGTTTCGGCGGCGCCTTCGGCTTTAGTGGATGTATTCGAGGTCTGCCAGGAGGCCTGGGACTTGCAACTGGTGGAGCCACCTCAACCACGGGCTTTTCCGGAGGGGGCGCTACAGGTGATGGATTCTTGGGCTTTGGAGGGCCTGTTACTAGCGCAGATATTTTAGCTAAACCTGGAGAAGGTTCCCTTTGCTTTCGCTCTGGGAAAGTTTCTTCTTTCTTTATTACTGGTTTTATGTTTAATTTTTTCATTGTGTCCGGTGTTTCGGGCCTTGGAGAAGGTGAATTGACTTTAAGTAAAATCTTAGGAATACTAGGTATGGTTTCTGGAGGTTCTTCTTTGGGTACTTGTACCTTCTTTTTCTTCTCTTTTTTAATTTTATCCTTCTCCTTCTTAGCCTCTTTTAATTTTTTCTTCTCAGTTTTATCTTTAATTTTCTCTTTTTTATTTTTTTTCTTAATTTTCTCCTTTTTTTCCTTTTTATGTTCTTTAGATTTCTTTGAAGCTTCTGGAGGTAGGGAAGTAGTTTGATTGGCCTCTATCTTGATATTTGGAGGTTGGGGGTGATGTTGAGCGGGGGGCGGAGTTTTAATACGGGGTGGTGTTGGAATCGGCAAAGGAACGACCTCGGCTGGTTCCGGTTTAGGGATTTCCTTGGGTTTAGGCGAAACCTTAGGAGCAGGTTCAGGTTTAGGTGGAATAGGTTGAAAGTATGGATTTTTTCCAAAATCTGGTAATGCCGAGGAAAACGGAAATAAAGAGCTTCCCAAAGGAGGTGGAATTAACCCCGGACCTCCAAAACTAGCCAGTGGAAAAGGAAATGGTAATGATGGGTTATGAGGCACCGGTAATGATGGAAATGGGGAATTCTTTCTAAATATTAAATTGGTATCGGGGGTTTTTGGTCGTCCCATTGACATGTCCAAAATATCTGAATCAAGAAAATGAGGATGAGGTAGCGGTGGCTGCTTTTTAGCTCTTTTAACCCTAGGTCTTTCAGGCTTTTCTTTTCTTTTTCGTTTCGTTTTGATTGCTAATGGAGGACTATGAGCCAATATTTCAGGAGTTCTAGGTGTAGGTGGTGTACCGGGTGGAGATCCACTACTAAAGAAAGATTCAACTTTGACAGTATTATGATGATGAATTTGGCCTGGTGGATTTATGGGTTCAATAGTTATATCACTGGATAAGTTTATTTTACTTACTATGTCATGGGCTTGCTGCATTAAGTGGGGATTTAAATGAGGTCTTGGTTTTTCGTGCTTGTCTTTTACATTTGATATTTTCTTCAGAATATTTATTTTCTTCCTATCTGGTTCAGTAACTAGTTTATCCACTTGATGATGAATAGGGATTTGGAAGTGGTTAGGTTCGGATTTAATCGGTATTGGAGTGATAGTAGTATTAAGTTTTTCTGTTTTGGCTTTAGCGGCAGCTAGAGCCTTGTTAAAGTTGCTCGTTTTTACTGTATGTGGTTTATGACCATGCGAAATCAGTGGCGGCATCCCGCTAAACGGATGCGGTAGAAAATGTGGCGGAGTTAGTTGTTGAAGTCCAGGCGGCATATTATTGAGGGGTAAGTTAACACTGGCAGCAACAGCTTTTGCATGCCTCATCTTTAGTATATCTTTCATGGTGTTAATTTTCTTAGGAATCTTCTCTTTCTTTTCTTCTGGAATTGGTTTAAATAACTCCTTGCCTATTTTCTCCTTCTTTTTATCGGGCTTTTTCTTAACAGGAACTAATTCCGGCACCTGAGGAATAGGGGAAGGTGGCCTGGGTGGTTCTGGTGGAGGAGCTGGTGCTTTTGCCTCTGGTAATTTACCTTCTCGTGCAGGAGATAAAAACCCGGATGTAGTCATCATAACACTGCTAATTTCCCGAGTAGGCCTGCCACCTTCTTCATCTTTTTTAAACCGTTTAAATTCTGGAGATGAAATATCTGAGGGTTTCTTAAATTGATGAGTTTCCGATCCCTCCTCCTCCTTTTGTTCATTTTTAACTGGTGTCGGTTCACTATTAGGTTCGGTTTGCTCCTCCAACAGAGGATACATTGGAGGTAGATGTTCATTGATATGTATGGGTCTAGTTACTACCTCTTTACTTCCAGGTTTCAGAAAGTTTAAATTGCTTTCTTTTGGTAGAGGATACTTAGGAACAGGATGAGCTGGAGGAACAAAATTCACATAAGTAACATACTCCTCAAGCTCCGATAAATTCAATTCCATTTCTTGAAACGCCAACCCCAAATGATCCAGATTCGGATCAGTTTGACCAAATTCATTTGAATAGTCTTTAGTTACCTTAGCTATCTGGGTAATGTAATTTGATAAGATATCCGTTAAAACCTCCAATGGCGTCGAGTTTATTGAATGCCATCCTATAGTTTGTAAAATTTTTGCAACTGCAATTTTGCAGTTGGAACGTGTATAATCTGCACTCATTTTTAAGCAGTTTCTGTTACTTTTAATAAAATATTTAGTATCTTAGATATACGATAAACCTAAAATTTATTTGCAAATATTAAATTACACTATAAATCTATATAAATCTACCTGTATGTCAACAGAAGTTTTCTTGTGAAACTTATAGGTTGAAGGTAGATCGTAACGTAACTCAGCTAAGACTTCAGCTTTTGCGCCCAATGATTCTGCGTGTTTTAGCACGTGATTTCTAAAAATAATAAATATTTTTACCATAAACACCATAGACATCGTACACAACTATAGAATGCAGTAAATCTATATAAGTTTTTCTTTTTGAACGAATATGACTGTCCAGGCTGAATCGCTGCATTCTCAAGATACGCCAGTATTTGATGTTAGATAAGTTAAAGTAAAAAAAGTGGACTACTGATGTTCAAATCTAAACGAACAGGAATCTACAAGGATATCAATGTCTTTGAAGAATGGTTCAAGCAAATGTTGGATCTTATACCAAAAGATTCCATAATTGTATTGGATAACGTAAGTTACTACTCTAGGATGGCGGAAAAATTACGAACAAGTACGTGGCGAAAAAGTGAATTATGCTTTTTTAAATCACATTCTATATTTAAGATGTGTTAAAATTTAAACTGTTTTTAGTGCTAATTCATAGATGGCGTTTGTATACTGTATATGATATGTAATTGGTTAGATCCGTAAATATACGGTAAGGTAAAATATATTATTATTACTTAAATGTACCAGTTGACTTTTGGCTCTTACAACATTCGCAACAAAAAAATAATCTACCTACCTGGTACTAGTTTTGTGTAATGAGTAGACTGATTTCGAAGACAAATTTAACGCCGTTTCTAAAAATTTCATATCAATTCCCTCATTGTTTTTCGTCCCGAAAGGAGGATTCATTAACACAGTATTAAAACGTTTATAGAGCCTAAAAAAAGGTTTACAATTATTTTGCTTGTAAGACTGTCTGTTTATCTTGTAAACATTTAATATAAAATACCTACTAGTGATTTAAGTGTTATTATTGCAAATATATTTCCATATCTTTAGAATAATATGATTTCAAGGTATTTTTGATGGTGGCGTTTTGGCGTCAAGAGTAAACTGAATTATATGTATTTCCAGGGTCACTTTTGTTTTATTTGTTTTTCTTAACAGACAAAAGACAGAGAGACAAATTTATGATAAAATAAATTTTTGAACACTTTCTCGTTATTATATGTTGAATCATTTCTACAGTACTACCAAAGGATGAGCAATTTAGGGCCGATATTAGAATGTTTCCTTAAGTTAGACCATAGCTAAGGCTTATAAATGTGGCGAATGTTATACGAACGTTACTAAGACTCAAACATGTTAAACTTGTGTTAAGGATCACTTATGTCATTCCGGCACAATAACCTCACAAAACACAAAAACCCATTAGTTTTCGCGTAGATTTGTATGCGTCTCATGAACACATCTAAGTACCATTCAATCTGAATTAGTATTTTGAAGTGCTACTGTGTAGACAAAAATAAATATAATTTTTCCATACATTGGTATTTGACATCTAAAAATTTTGAAAGTAACTAAATAACACCTTTGAGTCTGTTTGACATGTTCGGGTTTACTGCTGTTGTTCTATGTGTACGGTAGTGTTATTGTAAAGTGTAATTATGCGTTAGGGTTTAGTGCTTTTGTGTAATCTGATAATAGGTGCATATCTTCAAAAAAACTAATTTGAAACTCGTGGGTGCCTGTGTGTTTCTTTAAGTGATTTAGTGGAATTTGCTCTGTATCACTATGTGTTTGTTTCTCTCGACGATATGCCGAGATTGGAAAAAGAGGCCGAATGTGGTTTAGTGGGTATAAGCTTATTATGCAGTCCCACACTATCATCAGGGCAGGTGATGAGCATAAAGCTTTTCCCATAGAAAAAAACTGAAGTTGTCTGTGCCCTGGAATTCTTACTCGTCCTTACAGGGTCCTGGATTTACTTTCTAAGTAAGCTAATTATTTATTTTTATAATAAACTAAAGTTTTACATTTTTACACAGTTTGGCAACATTGCGCGTAACAGGTGTTTGTGATACACTGCCACAGGGTGCTATGATTCATTACCGCGGAGTTGCCTGTGAGTAAGATGGTTTGTTACCCCACTTTTAAAACGGTCGATTTGAAAAAAAAATGTAGCGCTTCTCTAGTACACCCAAGGAGTCACCCATTTAAATATAATACGTCATTTCCATAATACCCTGTATAAATGAACCAGAGTGCAAAAAAGTTTCTTTTGCAAATTAAATATAGTAAAGCTTAGTTTAAAAATAACTTTTAAAATTGCCAATATGTCATACCTTTCAGGAATATTCTTTACATCGCACTGTACAGCATCAATGTTAGTAACTTCGTGATCTTCAATATTTTCGTAAAGTGTTGTAAGGGCAGCACCGTCAATTTCAAATCCGACTACTAAACAAGCATCTAAAACAGCCGCTCCAATTGTAAGTCCGCCGCAGCCACAACCAAGATCAGCTACCAGTTTTCCAGTTATGTCGCCATATTGAGACTAAAAATACAATATAGTCTTGTTATACCAGGGTGTCCCAGCGGGAACCGCTTCGATCTATACATAGGAAAATTTTGAAATCGGA
This sequence comes from Barypeithes pellucidus, assembly GCA_963991005.1. Lineage (NCBI taxonomy): Eukaryota > Metazoa > Arthropoda > Insecta > Coleoptera > Curculionidae > Barypeithes > Barypeithes pellucidus. The sequence continues at coordinate 25,765,325 of OZ022559.1, forward strand.
TAGTATGCGAATGTTGATGGAAGCCAACTCGGCTTAAATATTTTTAGTATGGTGGCACTTCCGGTTATATCGGAAGTCGGTGTCAACTTTCTTACTTCAAATGGAACACCCTATACATATGCATTATTATATTTGTGGATTCTGCGCAGATTTCGCATATCATATCCTATACCTATCTAAGCGTATTTGATATATGTAAGGTTTTATGTCCAAAATGGCGTTTGCAGACATTAAAATAATTGTTACATGTTCCTATAAGGAAGTCTTCACAATTCAGGGTGTTCAAACAATAAAATTTAAAATGAAATTGAGAAAACTGCAAAAAATCTACATTTTCACATGGAAACCCTTAAATTTTATAAATATTTTCAATTTAGCTTTCAAAATAAGGGTAAGTTTGTTTAAAAATGTTTCTTCCGAAAATTTGTAAATATTGCCAATTTAATATTTTTATATGGCAATTTTGTTGCTATGACGGTGTTGAAAAACGATCAAACGCTAAAGAAATATATGAAGCTGTCACTTACCATTTGAAGATTATTAATAAGCATGCTTAAATTATACAAACAAAGGTTATTTAGACTGATTTATTATTTATGGGGAGTGTGATAAAGAAATATCAAGAATATGTGACACCTTTATTTCTTAGTGAAAGAAAATTGAGATTGCTATGGAAAACAAAGAGCGGATAACCCATGTCACTAAACCCCAAAAAACCTAAATTATGATTTTTTAAATCACTTATTTCATTCTTGCATTTTTAGATATTTTGAATATTGATTCTTTCCAATCTTCCATTGTCAATCTTTCGAAAACGGTTGAATTTGGGTATAGGGTATGTTATATAAATTTCGTTCAGAATTAGAACTGGAAAATCAGTTAATATACAGGATGTCAACTTTATAATCCCCTCTGTAAATCAATAGAACTTGAAATGAAATTTGATCTCCTTGAAAATACTCCTTTAAAAATTATAAATACCAACCAATCTTCTTAAGTTTCAATACGATAATATTCAGAGCGAATAAGATGAATTAAGTTCTTTTAAATAATTATATTTTCTGACAGTACACTTTTTCTATCAAAAAGAGCAAGAATATCTTCAATCTTTAAACAAAACTATAGGAGTGGGAAGTTTTAAACGGGCGACCTTGTAGATACAAAGTGTCCAAGATAAAGAGGGCCAGTACAGGGATCTCGGAAACCGTAAGAGATACGAAGTCGGTTAAACGGAGGTAAAGTTGCGCATTTACGTGCCTAATAATATGCCGTTTAGAAAGTTTTAAAATTCCGAGTAGTTCCGGAGATATCTGGAAAAAACCGAAATTCTGAAAAATCGTTTTATTGTTTGCCTGGCTTTTTTTGAGAACGAATTCTAAAGTAAATTGCATTTTTACATTGCCACTTTTTCCACTCTATCTAACAGCGTTAATTGTTTTGTAATGGCGAGTTGTCTTCGAAGGGCCATTCTCGACTTTCTTTTCTTAAATACGGTCCTGTTTTTCTGATATTGGAATTTGAGAGCTTTTTTCTTCCGAATGCAACGATGTATGACACATTGTGGTTTAATGACGTTTCGAGGGTTTTTTGAACAACATCAGGCAATTTTGGGATACGGTCCTGCAATTCCCCAATTTTATAAATAATATCTCATAAGTAAGCTCTAAATTTTTGCTTATGTTGGACTAGTTCAATAAATAACAAATAATTTAATAATAAACCACAAATACCTAAGTGAACAAAATACAGAAACATTATTTCAAATTTCTGTTGATTCGGGATTTGAACGAAAAGTAGGCGGTTGAAACAAAAAAATTCAGATGGTGACGCGTGATTTGTTTCACTTGACAGTCCCATTGTGATCGTTTGAAAGCGTTTTAAGAGGTTTTCTATTTTCCAGAAAATATGGAACATAATTTTATAAATGCTGAAAAGTTTGATATTCTATTGTGTTTTATTTTATCTCAAAAAAACTGTTATGTGGCAGTTAGAAGATGTTATTTGTGCTTAGAGAATAACGGAAATCTTTTTGAACACCTGATTATGTAGTTACTTACTTTTTTCGTTTTATTACTGTTTTGATATAATTTTTGGTCACTTATTTTGTGGTTTATTATTAAATTATTTGTTATTTATTGAACTAGTTCAACATAAGTAAAAAATTTAGAGCTTACTTACGAGATATTATTTATAAAATTAGGAGAAATACAGGACCGTATCCCAAAATTTCCTGATGTTGTTCAAAAACCCCTCAAAACGTCATTAAACCACAATATGTCATACATAACAGGACCGTATTTAAAAAAAGAAAGTTGATAATGACCCTTTGAAGACGACTCGTCGGATTACAAAACAATTAACGCTGTTAGATAGAGCGGAAGAAGTGGCAATGTATAACTGCAATTTACTTTAGAATTCGATCTCAAAAAACCGAGGAAAACAATAAAACGATTTTTCAGAATTTCGGGTTTTTCCGGATATCTCCGGAACTACTAGGAATATTAAAACTTTCTAAACGGCATATTATTAGGCACGTAAATGCGCAACTTTACCTCCACTTAACCGACTTCGTATCTCTTACGGTTTCCGAGATCCCTGTACTGGCCCTCATTATCTTGGACACGTTGTATATCTACATTTCTATTAGACATTTTATCAAGGTAGAAGTAAATACCTGTATAGTATATAACATATGCGATCCTAGATGTGGAGGTGTGACATACTGCTCCAGAGCAACTTTGGGGCTTTCAAAATCGCTAATACACTGTAGACGTTCTTCTAATTTTCTTAACTTTAAACAAGGAAACATTACTTTGTATCAAAACGTGGTAATACTGGCAGAATTAAGTTTCCAAAAAGTGAATCCTGAGAAATAAAAAAACCCATGGATTGAGCGTGAGCCGTTTGTAATGCAGCACGTTGTTGGTGCGAATTCATAGAATGACCATCTGGATTTTGAACAGCCGTAGACCCCAAAACTGGAAACGCTGATGAATTAAGCGTCGATGCGACCCCTTGCTTTAGAAGCAGTTGCTTTTTAAGCTGGAGTTCTTCCAAAATTTTACGATTAGCCAATTCTAAAATAAAATATGTTCGTTTTGATAGGATTTTATTTACAAAATGGATGATTGGTATGAATACAGTGGACCATTAAAAATTTTAAGGGAAAACGGAGTATACAGGGTGTCCGCTAATTAATGGTACATGGAAAAACCACAGACTTCTTACGTAAAAATATTAGGATTTAATTATACTTACCTATATCCGAAAGCTGATATTAATTGAGATACAGGTTGTTAAAGTTGAAACTTCATTTTTGTTTTTCTCTAATAACTCTGAGAGAAACCAATGGTTTTTACAAAATTTGGCAATTATGTTTTTTTAGAATGAGAAATTAATTTTTTTTATGAAATTTTAATGTACAATGTAAGGGGGCGCTGTCTGCGGCATTATTTGCACATTTATTAGGTCGTAACTTTTTGTGCCTCAGTGTATTTAAGTTTTTAATGAAAATAATACTTTTCTCATACACACAAAGGTATACTAAGTTCAGGTCGCCCAGAGTTACCGTTTCGGAGATATTTGCATTGAAATTGCTTAGTGCACCCTGCCCAATTATTATTAATTTACAAACAAAATTTTTTTCTTAAAGTAACCTATGAGAAAACAAATGAAGAGATTTAGAGATGCAGCAGCTATAGAACAGAAAATGTTTAATTTTTGTGTGTTGTGTTTTCATTGCTGTTGGTTTCTTTCAACACAATATTTTCTAAGGTCAAAGTTATTTTAATTAAAGTAAGTTAAAGAACAATCCAATTGTTGTATTTATTATTCCCAATTACCATTAATATCATGTAAAAGTGAATTGGTAAGAAGTAACAAAATATTATTTGCTTGCCTGAGCTAACGCACTAACAATTTAAATGCAAATATCTTCGAAACGGTAACTCTGGGCGACCTGAACTTAGTATACCCTCTTTACGTAATAAATATGAGAAAAGTATTATTTTTATTAAAAAGTTAAATATACTGATGCACAAAAAAGTTAGGACCGTATGAATGTGCGAGAAATGCCGCAGACATTGTACATTAAAATTTCACAAAGAAATAAATTTCTCGTTTTAAAAAAAACCATAATTGATAACATTGATAAATTTTGTAAAAAAACGTTAGTTTCTCTCAAAGTTATTAGAAAAACAAAAATTAAGTTTTAACTTTAACACCCTGTATCTCAGTTAATATCAACCTTCGGATATAGGTAAGTATCCTAATATTTTTACGTAAGGAGTGTGGTTTCTCCATGTACCATTAATTAGCGGAAACCCTGTATACAACGTGTTCAAGGAAGTTCTAAATAAATGGAAAAATTATTATTATGTGTTTTATGAAAAAAAGCGTCCTAAAAACTCTCCTTGGCAAGAAACCAAAATTGATGAAGAAAAAAATGTATTATATTATACAGGATTCTCAAAAAGTACAAGAATGTAAAAAAGGTCCATCCTATTTTTAATTTTTGAGCAAAATGATGAATAAAAAAATTGTTTCAAATCTTTTTGGGAGTAGAAATACAAAATTTAAATTAAATATTATTTTTTAAAACACATCATTGAGGTCGATACGCTATTTGTTTAAGTATTAGAATGACGTAAATTACCTATGACATACGTGGGTTTTCAAAAGACTACTTATAAAAATAAAAAAAAGGCAAAAGGACAATTTCAATTTATCAAATTTGTGCCTTTGATTTTATAACCTTAATGAAGATATTCTTGTGACACAAGGGGGGGCTGATAAATTGGGACTGATCAAGTTGTGAAGGTGTTTTTAAAAATAATGATATTTAATTCAAATTTTGCATTTCTACTCCCAACAAGATTTGAAACAACTTTTTTATTTGTCGTCTTGCTTAAAAATGAAAAATTGGGATTGCTCCCTGGACCGTTTTTACATTTTTGTACTTTTTGAGAGCCTTGTATAATAAATTAATTTTTTTCTTCGTAAATCTTAGTTTCCTGCCAAGCAGAGCTTTTTTTTGGAAGAGACACTTTTTTTCATAAAACGCATAATAAAAAAGTTTCCCATTTGTAAGTATATAACCCTTGGACACGTTGTACTTGTATCAATTTTATTTCTTTATAGAATCTTTTAGTTTAACATTTCTTCAAGATTCTTCATTAAAATATTGGCAAATTTATGGTAAGTTTAAAGTATACTTAAAATAAGATTTATTTATAAAATTATTTCATTTATAGAATCTTGCAATTTAATCTGATATAATGCAAGGCTTGTGATATATAAGTAACTTGAAAAGTAACTACTAACTTGAAAAGTAACTACTAAAGTAAGCAGTGATTAATTGCGCTTTTGGTATATGTATTGAAGTTGTTCTATGTTTATAAGGTAAGTTACAGTTTATTCTTTTTTGAAATAAGTGTATATAGGGATACTCGATCACAATATGTGATATTCAATCAGTATCACATAGCATCTGTTTTAAAGAGTGTTATTATGTGGTGTTGTTTGGTTGGGAACATAGTACACAGTTTTAATTAAATATGTGTTGTGTAATTAATGTAATCTTGTTTACTTTTCCATCCCTGGTTGAAGTATGAGATGTAGGTATTTAGAATTGCTTGGTTACATTTCTTTTTTAATGCATAATATATTTTGTTCTTTTTATAAAATCAATTACATAAATGTTTGTACTATTATATGTTTATGTTTGCTTGATTAGAAAAAGAAATTCTCAATTCTTTTTAAAAGAATAAAGCTGTGATCAAGTATCCTCCAGTTCTCCTACTTTTTGGGGCAAGTTGAAATATCTCATTAGGGCTCTTACTGCTCATTTTTAAATTTATCTTGTTATCTATTGACCGATTGGATTTTTTAATCACATTAACGTCGAAAACCACATAACACCCCCAATATTTTTAATACTTATTGGCTTACTTTTCAAAAATTACAATTATAAACAATCGGATTGGTTATTTTATATAGAATCGAAAAATGCCAAAATATACATGGTATTCTGTTTAAATAACAATGTTAAGCCTAAATTCCGGTATAATGTCAAAATATATTCATTAAAAATATGAAAATATCTTTTATAGCGAGTCACAACCAAATATTTTTTCACTTCCCAAGATCTTTTAATCAGCCACTCACCGCCAGTGACCCTGTATAATTACAGATTACTACTAAACTTTAAAAACACCAACTTCACTTATCTGTTTAAGTTTTCCATTGCCTGAATAATAGTATTGAATGATGTACTCTATTTTATGAGCAAAAGTTACAGTGAATGCACAGCACTTCAATATTCAAGGTAGTTTTGTTCTTTTTAAACGGGCAGAGTCTAAGTCAGATTGTAGTGTATGTTAAAATACATTATATGAAAATGTTATCAAAATTAGACAAATTTGTGTGTATCATTCATTCATTCATGCATCAGCACATTCAGATACAGAATACATTAACTGGTTACTGCAAAAAAAGTTATACTTCTGTCTTCCGAGAAAAAATTCTCAAAAAACAGTTCTTGCCAGTTAACATGGCATTGTAGGTTCATGTAGTCCAAGTAATAGGCTTAGATTTCACACAGCCGTTCAAGATCAACAGTTTTTAACGGTAAATTGTGGGCTAGTTTCACAGACACATTTGAATTGTGCCAAGATTAATGACTCAGATAAACGCTGTGGAAATGTTTTATAACTTACCTCTTTGAGCATTGGGTTGGGGATAAGCCATCAAAAGGTTATTTTCAATTTTGCAACATAAATACTTTTCAGCATAACTTTTGCCCTGAAGAATTTCAGAATACAGGTGACCGACCTTTACCTTCTTTTAAAATTTATTTAGTGTTTCTAAAAGTGCAAAACCATAAAGTGGATATATTTTTTGACTTACGTTTGAAGACTTTGAAGTAAAAGTTATAAATAAATTATAAAACCACAAAGTATTACGACTAGTACTAGTACAAGCGAGCCACTAAACTAAAGCGTTTTCTGGTATGCTTTGGTAGTGGATTGGCAGTGCATCAGAAACTTTCCGATCCAAGGTTGCCAAGCGTAAATATATATATATCTAGATGGATTCCACTTAATAATTCTATACGACTTAAATGTTTGGTAAGAATATTTATCTATTATCAACATAAAAACATGGTGCGGTTGATGGCTATTTGTTTCTACGCATGTATGGCTAATCATTCCTCTGTGGTCACACCTGTCAGGGGAGGTGAAGTTGAGGTTAGTTATAATATGTTTTTTGATTTTAACTTTCTATGTTGTTTTGAATTGAGCGATCTCGTTTTTTCCATTTCAGCCTACCGACAATTACAAAATACACATAAACCGAAAGTTATAGATGGAGAGCAATGAACCCCCAAAAACCCTCATCCTCTACAATTGGTGTTAAATCTAAAAAGCAACTAAAAACGAAAGGGAAATGCCCACCACAGGTCCAAGCTTCTTCAAACTCCCTACCAACTGATACTGAAAAAGACAAAGGGTCTCCTTCAAAGGTAAGTAAATAACGTAATAATAATACAATGATTAAATAACTTTGAATATCTAGGGGACATAGGTGTAAGGCATTAAGTATTAGAAGATAGTTAAATCTTGGATGCACTCGGTGAAGTTGTAGGTTTTGCCCTTTAGGATCCATTTAATTTTTTAACTAACCACACAACTGAACTCTGTGGTGTGTTTGACAAGATTACAAGGAAAGAGTCATGCTGGCAATTTTCTTACCAGATGCTGTTTGTCGGGCTTTGGGGCAGTGTTCTGCCTAAAGACTATAACAAAAACAACAATGAATACATCATTCACACAAAATGTATCTATAAATTGCAACATTAACATATTCATCAGAGGAGTAAAAGCAACTCTCTGTGAAATACCATTTGTTTTTGATTTAAACCTCTTTATAGCTGTTGTTTGTATTGTTTTTAAATCACTGCACGCTTACTTGAAAATTAGGAATGTAAATATTACTTCTGCAATATGAGTGGAATTATCAGCTGTTGGAAACAGGCCAAGAAGATGTTGTTTAACAAAATACCAAAACTATAGGACACAAGGAGGGGGCAAAATTATATGAGCTCTAAAAAGGAGATTACAAGAATTCAACAGGTTAGCAGAGAAGATTTAAGAATCACTTGTTAAAATCTCAAGAAATAATTTTTTAAAACCTTTAAAAATTATAAAGTATACAATGAAATCGCCAAAATCCCTCCCTTTAAATCTACTAAAAACAATAAAAATCTTTTTAAATTACCCTATATAAATCGTTTAGATTTGTAAAACTTTTCCACTAAATGCAAGAATCGACAATTTGAAGGTAATGCTGTGTAAACGAAAAACGTTTGGCATCCAACAATTGGCAATCATGCCATTTGATAACTTGTTAGTCAGTGTAACTTCACTTAAACGTGCCAATTGGTGTATTGTGGAACTGCGACTTCAGTCCATTCCAAGAGGAAGAAAAAATTGCATATAGGTACTAATCGGTTGAAAAAAAAGTAGAATTTATTATACATAAATAGTACTAAAATAAATTTCGTAGAAAGCATTTATTTTCTTCTTTGTGGACATTTCTTAGCTGGATAATTCAATCCTGGACGTTTCTGACCTTTGCAGCTTCTGTCAGGTCTTGAATCCCTTTTATTTCTGTTTCTGCCCTAACCGGAGTATGAAAAGTCCAGGGGCGAAATGTCTGTAAGTAAACAAAATTGTAGGGTTAAGCTTACAATGGTGGTTCATTCCAGTAGTTCAGGTTTTTTAACAGTAGGGTTTCTTCTTTTATTAGATGAGCCACTAATCTAGTCTATGTTTGTATTTCTGTTATTAGAATTATTATTAAGTCTAGAATAAAGTACAGGATAACTAAACGATGGTAGGAATAAAACCTAGATCAATAAGGTACAATTTTTTATCAACGTTTAATTGTTTTCAATTAGATGATAACTGCAAATGTTTAATGACAATTTATTAATTTATTACAAATATTCCAACTGGTTAGTAAATAAATAAATAAAATAAATAATATGTTGTAACAGGGAGGCGCCCTTCGAATGAAAAGAAATAGGGAATTGGTCTAATCTTTCTGCCGGTTAATGGCTCGTGATAATGTTCCAATGGCAGAAATCTACTTGGAATCGGTTTTGTCTGCAACTGTTGATATGCCTCCGATTTTATGGCTTTATGTGACTTAAAGTTTTGGTAAAAGAGTTTCCTAAATGATTATTAACTCAAATAAAAGTTTAAATACAATTATTGATATTGACATGTTTCACATGAACAATTTAGGAATTCTTATAATTTTATTGGCTTAACATTTCACGGTCCCTGGCATATTTGACAAAAAGTCAGCTGGGTGCTTCCTATATTTTTCGTGACTTGATGCATCAAAGTCAGAGGCGGAGAGAAAAGATTGTCTTTATTCATTTCAATAGAAATTGATGTTAAATTTCAAAATAGGATTAATAAAATATGCACTTTGTTGACTATACATTCACACACTTTACACTCACTCGAATGACACTCATGAATGAATAACTGAAAACTGCTTTCTCATGATTTTAGCTAATTTAATGGCGGTTATTCGGAATATATCCGGCTTTCAGTTTCTCTGATTATTTTTACCTCCGGTATATATAATCCTGGGATCCCAGGACTAATCCCAAAAAAATTAACAAAAAGGTTAAAGATCAGTTTATTTGTGTTTATTAAATACACTAAATAGAAATCTTACCTACTGTTATCAAAATGAAACAAAAAAACAGTAAAAAAATAATTAAAAAAAATCTGTTCGGTTTCTATATTTAAACCTTCAAAATAAGGAATTAAAAAACCATTTAATCCCTAAAGGATTAAAAAAAATTTAATCCCTGGGGGATTAATAAAATAAATTTTCAACCATAAACTTTTGAGGAAGTCAAAATCCCTGGGAGATTAATAAAATAAATTTTTTTTACGAAAAAAAAGTTCTATATGATCCAAAACCTTACATGCATCCATTAGATGTTAAATTTTTTCGGTCGTATACGAGGTTCGTCAAAAATTATAAATTTGGCTCAAGAGCAAAGTACTTTTATGAAACAGGGATTGATTTTTTATTATAATTAAGACTAAAAGAAAATAAAAACTGTTTTAATTAACGATTTATTATATCAAAAAATAAAACCGTACCTAAATAATGTTTATTTTAGTTAATTGCAGTGTTTGTATTTTAGTTAATTGCAGTGTAAAACTAATTTTGCAGCTTTTTCCGTTCCTAATCGATTTTGGAGTTTGGAATGGACCAACCAAATTCTCTCGACTGATGCGGAAGAAGCCGCAGCACAAAGTAATTTTCTGATTATGACCTTGCATTTCATGTCTACATTTTCTGCATATAGCTCTATTCCCTAAATTTCCTTCAGTTTTAGTAGATTTTTCTATGAAATGTATCCAGATATGGGTTTTTTTCCTTCCCCTTCTATGAAAAGTTGACATTGCTACAATATTTGCAGATTTTTAGGTAACCTTTAGAAATTTATAGCAGAAATCACGCGTCGCGCTGCGGCCAATTATCAAAATCGATCAAATTCGACTTAGGGAGGACGCATCTTTATATTTAAGGAGTTCCTTGTTCTGACAGGAATTTGCAGCTCCGAGCGTTTTTCGACACGAACTATCGTCATTAAAATTTGAAGAACAGTTGGAATGAAATCAAAAACGTGTTGAAAATAGCAACTTATTTATGAAAAAAAAAAAAATCGAAAAATTCTTCATTTGGCTCATTCTGATGGAAGTAGAAACTTGTAGTAGATCTATTTTGGTATTTATTTCTTATACATAGGTAATCTGCATGCTGCTTGTTTTAACACATTGGTCAGTGATTATTGCATATACTCTTTCTCATACGTTCTAGGATTTTCAGGATTATGCAGGTATAAATTCAGACTCAATATCCATTTATGCAGAACAAACGAGCTATGAGCATTTATCAGAAGAAGTGTGCAATCTATTGACTGAGGATATTAACTATAAATTGAGGTACATAATACATGTAAGTATTTTTATTAGCTGTACCTACATTTCTTGCACTAGTAAATATTCCTCGACGCGGAGTTAAGCTAAATAGTTTTACCAGATGCTTGTTTTAAATATAAATAATTGATAGTTCAATATACTTCAATTTATTAGGTTAAGACATAGTGTACACACAAATTCATTTAGTTAGAGTAAACTATGCACATGTACCATTGCGACCAAAATATACTGGTCCAAAAAAATCAGAATATATGGCTCCAAGACTATTAAGAAACCTTTTCGAAAAGGTAGGTGTTGTCTATTGTTTGCCCATCCGTTTCTGAACATCGGAAGGACTGCGAGCAAAAAATTAGGCTATAAACAAGTTCCGGTTTGTTTTTCTGCATTCCATATTGCTATGGGCTATGGTTATGGATTTCCACCGAGTATCGGTCGATTCAATTAATTTCTCTTACAGGTACCCTGCCCCACCCCCTCCCTCCTATATGAATAATAGTTTTTTCTTCTACACTTAATCAAAACTTACTTATCTGCAACTTAACATAAATATGTTACCTATATTAGCCTAGGACAGCATTGCTCAAACTGGGATTCACGGACACCAAGGGGTCCGCGAGCAATTACTTACAGGTCCGCAAATCACTAAGTGGAAATAAATTGTCTGCAACGGCAACTTCAAATTAAAGCCCAACATAAAGTAGCTATGTGGAAGAGAAAGCACTACCCAACATAGAGTAGCTGTGTAGAAGTAGAAAGTAATACCAACCACCTCGCTAAGAACATTTTTAACTAAAGGCAATTAATTAGGCATGAATCCTGTCCTAGAATGAATTCTGTACTAAGGTAGTGAGCAGCTAGCGGTCCAGAACAAAATTTTAAAATCAAAAGGGGTCCGTGGTCAAAAAAGTTTGAGAAACGCTGGTCTAGGAGATTATAACGAAATTTCTTTGTCCCAGATTTTTTGACCGCAATGGTAGGTACATCTTTTTTTATTAAATGAAATGTAATACTACTTCAAATCTTTTCTGTTTTTTTCTCAATTATTCGGACAATTTGAAACGTTAGCCGACAGGTTTTTTAAAAACGTACGCAACAATTAAATTTTAATTATTTTTATTGTTAGTGCAATTAGTTATATATTATTTAAAAATTATTAAATACATACGTATGTATAGCATGTTTATGTTATTAATTGGTTTCCTATGTTTAGAATGCCCTTATCAAGGCAAATATACAAGGGCGTGAAGTGGTGACATCTGGTGATATAGATGAAACTTTCTCGAACCTTAAGATCGATAGGGTATATGGTGCCACATGTAGTCCAAATTGGATTCCCTTTGGAGATAATACATTGTATCTGGATGTAAGTTGATGGACAAGTACTTTATTCAGTTATCTTTTGGTTTTATGAATAATTTCAAAAGTTACTTTTTACCCTTAATTTCTATTTTATTCACATGATTTTATCGAGTGGCATGAACAAATGTCCAAAAATTAATAGCGTGTATTGCAACCTCGTGTTCTTATCACTTCTACCATGCGACGTGGCATTTCAATGAAATTTTGAATTGCTTCTTGATGAGTATTTTCCCATTCTTGGGAATGGCTGCTGCATTTAATAATATAAAGCAAGTGTAACAATTAAAACACCTTCTTTGTACTTTACGGGTTGTAGCTGGGTATTTAGACGAGGTGAACATTCAGATTTAAATGCAATTGAACATGTATAGGATATGCTATGTAGACGGGTCCATAATCGACACCCATAAACATATCCAGATCTGCGAACAGTCCTTCCTGAAGAATGAGAAAATATTCCTCAAGCAGTTCAAAACTGCATTGCAAGTGCCCCACGTCGCGTGGTAGAAGTGATAAGAACACGAGGTTGCAATACACGTTGATTTTTGGATATTTGTTCATGCTACTCGATAAAAATCATGTAATATTGTGAATAAAATTGAAAAACTGCACGATTATGTATCTTTTTTTAAAAAGTAGATAATGGTGTGAACCAAAAAACATTGTGTTAAGAAAACGTCACACTTTAAAACAAAATACAATGTAGCTAAATTCTACAGCTCAATTTTTCTACAGGGTTTGTTCGGGTAAAAAGTAACTTTTGTTTCGACCTGGATAATGATCAAGATATCAAATTTTTTGAAAACTAAAATTGAAGATATCATTATCTTTGTCAGTAATTTATTATCGGGGAGTGTATTTAATTTGTCTCTTAATAGGTTATTGGTTGGTTTTTGTCTCTGCTGTTTAACTGTTATTTAGTTATAAAAACTGTCGTATTTCCCTTTTGTAAGTTAACAATTTTAAGCACCTTATTACAACATTTATTGTGTTTTCAGGATCAGAAAATAAATTTAATAGAGCTAGCCGAAGAAGAAACATGTTATGCTCAAGAAGGTGATATATTATTAGATCAAGTATGGCTGCCAGATGAAAACAATTCAGAAGAAGATGTTGAAGAATATACTGAGATTTTGACCGAGTATTTTGAAGGTATGTGCGAAGGTGTTATTAGTAACAATGAGGATATTAGAAATACCGCATTGAAAGATATAAGCGAGAACCCATCGATAGGTCCAATCACTAATTGGTTTTATCATTTTTCATATTTTTTGCTTATGAAAGACATTACATACGATTGTTTGACAATGCGCGCTGTTCAGCTCCTAGAAATATTGGAAAATAGTCCTCTTCCAAGTTCATGTATATATGGAAAACAATTAAAGTTGCTGGTACGCCTTTTACTACAAAGACTGTTGATATCTACGACCCCGGAAGAAATATTGAAGCCCATGTGTTATGTGCTTTCTCTATTGTGCCTCAGAACATCTCTCAAACAAATGGTGTTAAGTAAAATAGAAAATAAACTTGCATCAGTTTGTCAGAAAATGGCCCTACCACTATTAAATATAATATATTTTCTGGGTATTGAAGCGGTTACGCGGATTTTCCTTCCCAATATGAACTACTTTTTGACGAGAATCATGCAAGAAGATCATTCAGATCTGAAGGAACCCGTTTTGGTAAATTGATTTATGGTAAATATGTATATTAAGTTTTACCATTTGTTTTATTTTAGGCAATTTATGGCTTGATATGTAAGACAAACTTAAATGTGGGATTCACATATTCCTGTTTTAGGGAAGTTTTCGAATATAGTTTAATTCCATATTGGGCTCCAAAAGGTGTTAAAACAGGTATGGGCAATGTATTTATGTTATAAGTAAAATAACTAATTTCAATGGGCCCGTATTCTGGTTGGTTCAAGATGGGCATTGTTGTTGACATTAGGTTTATCTAACTTATTTGGCGGTACGTTTACTAATTTGACGTTCCGCTCTTTATGATGTTTTTGATGTAACAAAGTTGTGTTTTTTTCGCCAGAATGATATACAGGGTGTTACAAATTCGCCTTCACCATTGTGATTTCGGAAACGGTAACAGATACGAAGTCGGCTAAATTGGGGCCCAATAATATGCCGCAAAAAAATTAAACATAAATACAGAGGTCTTCAAAATATTTGGAAAAATCCAAAATTTTGCATTTCGGTTTTTATTTTTTCCTGACTTTGTTCGAAGAGCTTTCCAAAAACAAATAAAACTTTCTCATTTATTTATTTATTCATTATAGATCATAAATCGTATCAGGTTCGTCATCATCATTGTTACTTTTTATTCTCCACAAGATCGCATCATCAGTTTTTTAATGCGACGTTTCGTTCGTTCGTTTTTAAAATACGGGCCTGGACCTTTTTGTTTAAATGATGAAAGAAGACCGAAATCTACGTTCAGTGGTATATAACACTTACTGGTTTTCCGACGTTTAGTTCCTTAAATTGACCTTCTTCATTAAAATACTTCTAGTACAATCCTGTAATTTACTTACTAGAAAGTGCGGGCTTTAAGAGTAAAATTTTATCTATATTAATAAAAAAAATGAGAAGTAATTAAATGGTTTGCCGTTATTAACAGTCAACCTGCGAAATGATTACTTGGTCAGCAAGAGTTTACAATTGGTCAGTAGAATGTCTAGAAGCAGTTTACTTCAGAGGTCCCAGGGCACTCAATTTATGTAACTTTCTTGTGTTTTCTTTTGCCTAATACAGAAGGAAATCGGCTACAAAAGGTGTAGCGGGGGCAGTTTTTCACTTGTTTTCCCAGGGCACTGTCACGATTCAGAAATGTTTGCTGTCCATAAGTTGCTGACCAACTAGCCATTTTGGCTGACCGATTACATTTTTCTGTTCGCAAAAATAAGAATATTTTGCTAACCAGTTAAATAATACCCACAATAAATTACTTGTACTTGGGATAAGAAGAAATTTGATACAACTATTAGTTTGAAATAAAAAAAAAACAAATATTTTGAAAGCCCCTGCTGATTTTTTTTGCAGCATATTATTGGACCCATAATTACGAAACTTTTCCAACTGTTCCAATGATGAAGGCCAAATTTGTAATACCCTATATATTCTTCGGTTACAAGATGATAATCTAAAGTTTTCGGAAGAAATAAAATATTTGTTTTTTGGTTGGAAATTAATTTTATTCATAATTTAACAATTGAAACCTATTTCGACAACTGTAAACTATATAATATCATTTGTATACGACAGACATGGGCTATGATCTTCTATAGCACGTAATTTTGACCTTATATGGGCCATAACCTCGCGATTTTTTTTGCAATTCGACCTAAAATGGTCCGAAACTCTTCTTATCCCCCCCTTTGTCTGACGACTTAAAGGGGGTATAACCCAAAAAAAAACTTTTAATAAAAAAATTAAGATTGCGACGCCACACGAAGATTTTCCCTATCTATACTGGGCATTATCTCGGTTATTATTTGAAGAGGTGTGATTCTCACTAGAGTTCTTAGAATTTATTTCTTAATTTTTTCTCATTAAAAGTTGCTTTTTTTTTGAGGTCACACCCCTTTTAAAATTATTGGTCTTCCCCTTTTCGGCAAATTAATGAATGGTATGCCTTCTTTACAGTTTTCAATAGTCTAATAATTTGTCGAAATAAGAGTTTTTGAATTGTAAATAATCTTGTGATTTTTTAACGGCGTATCGGGACCTGAAGAGAAAATCATATCTTTTTAGCGGTTACAGCTAGAAAGCTGAAATTTTGAAAATAGTTTCACAAGACCATCGAAATTTTATAATTTTGAACAGTATGCAATTAGTTTTATATATAGGGCGTCTCCATAACAATATTTCTGAGGGAGATGAATTATTGCAAAAATCTTCTTTTTTTTAAATGGGAGCTGCTAATGGAGGATCGAATTTTCTATCTAATGATATTACGTGTTCCTATACCTATCTTCAATATTTTCGGAATTTAAAAATTATCTTATAAAAATATATTTTTTGGTAGTTGGCTGTGGAATGGATTCATAGAAACAAAATAATGAAAAATCCATTTGACGTTATGTATGTGTTATTGTAATAAAAATGGCTAATTCACATTATTCGAGCTTAGATATTTTAAGTTTATTTTATATTCATGGGGAGTGTGGTAGAGTTTTATCTAGAACTTACAGAAAATTTAATGAACTTCATCTTGATGCAGGACTCCCAAAAAGTTGATTGGCCGAGGAGGTCCATGGAAATGGCCTCAAGGTCTCAGGATCTTACCCCCCCCCCCCCCCCCCCCCCCCCCCCCTAGATTTTTATGTATGGGGGTAGGATTAAAGAAATTGTATACAAGACACCCGTCACAATAAGGGAAGGTTTAGAAAATCGAGTAAAAACAGCTCTGGGGTCTCTAGAAGGGGAAGAAATGAAAAAGGTGACGAGTGAGAGTGAACAACATAATTAATGAATGTTTAAGAGCCAACAATTTAGTTATTTTATAGGTGTTGTTGCGTAATTTTAATTTTGTTTATTTATTTATTAATAAATTGCTTATTTGTTAACTATTTTTTTTTCAACAACACGGACATGTTCTATGAATCCATTCCACAGCCAACTACCAAAAAATATATTTTTATAAGATAATTTTTAAATTTCGCTATAAGTCCGAAAATATTGAAGATAGGTATAGGAACACTTAATATCATTAGATAGAAAATTCGATCCTCCATTAGCAAAACATATCAAATACAGGGTGTCCCATTTAAAAAAAAAGAAGATTTTTGCAATAATTCATCTCCCTCAGAAATAGTGTTATGGAGACGCCCTGTATAAAACTAATTAAATACGGGTCAAAATTGTAAAATTTCGATGGTCTTGTGAAACTATTGTCAAAATTTCAGCTTTCTAGCTGTAACCGCTGTATGATTTTCTTTTTAGGTCCCGATACGGCGTTAAAAAATCAGAAGATTATTTATAATTCAAAAACACTTAAAGATAGGTATATGATATTATACAGAAAACGTTCTAGATTTAAATCCATTTAAAATTCCGAAGTTGCTACCACTCGGTATGATCCGGCAACACCGCACCATCCAAAATATTTTATAAACGTAGAAAACCATCTCTTATAGCCACAGCAAAATTTTCAAAATAAAATCTCATTTGGTTCTCGAGATACTTCTAATAGGCCAGTACTTGGTGTACCCTGTATACTTTGATTTGTTTGCTAACTTTTGTTTCTAATGGCAACGCAGTCTGCGATAAATAAGTTAAAATTGAAATTTTTCCGAAAACAAAGGGCTCGCCAAAAAGATGATATCGGTTATGTAATGATTTTTTTAGAAATTCAGAAACTGGAGATTGATTTTGTAAATATGAAAAAGCAACTTATAAAGACTAGACGAAAAGTAGATTATCGAATGAGAAATATTAAGAAGAATATTAGGGTAGAAGAAATTTTTGATATTCCCACCCATAACTGCAAAGTCCGAAAAAATCTTGATCTGCACAGAAACTTTATTGTAGCATTAAGTACCAAAAAGGAGACTCAAATAACCATAGGAAAAACTAGTTTATTGTTGTCAGTATTAAAACGTCGAAAACGTTGTGACCCGTGTAAGGATCATTCTTTGTTGGGATATAATTTATAATAAATCATTTTTCAACCAAACCCTTGTATTATTTGCAAATATCAAATTTTGTTAAGGAGCAAAAATTACAAAATTTACTTTGTGTAGTAGGGGACAGTTTTTAGATAACTGAGAGAATTTTTTAAGGATTTAGTCTTCAGCCAATTTAAAGCATGAGAGTTTATAAAACATTATCTGCGCGAGACCTTACCTAATGTTTATTGTATGGTGATAGAGGATAACTTAAGCAAACTTTTCATTAATATGTATTTATTTGATTACACTTATTTTTACAACTTATATAACATTTGGGCAAATCCTTGTTAACCAATATATCAGCCCAATCTCGTCATGTTTTAATTAATACAGAGTTGCCCGATTGACATAATTTTAAAATATTCTAAACGAGATTGATTGCAAATCATTATTGACCTGAGGTTGGACTGAATACCCGAAATATTATAGATGGCGGAGATGCAACGAAGAACAGAAAATATTTTTATAAATATTTATTGTTCAAAATAAATAGGTTTCTTAAAGGTTAAAATATCTTTATATACATTTTGGATTGGTAGGTACCTTACAAACAGATGGTATTGTTTCGATGAATATAAATAAAACCTCTGCACTAAATAATCCCGGGTCTTATTTCTAGCAAGTTCTAGTAACGATGGAAATCGCCTTAATATATCCACGTCATTTTGCCATTCTTCTACAATGGTTTGAAAATATATACTAGGCAATCTAATAAATGGAATAAAGCCTTTAGGTGATTGCAAACTAAACATAAATTGCTTTTTTCTGATAATAACTTTAAACTGATCTACGGATAACTTGGTAGTATAAAAAATTTTAGACATGCAAATCGTCCGACTGTTTCCCTCCTCCTCGACATCCATGTTCAAACATACATAAAGAAGGCTACTATAACCGTACAATTCATAAATTTGATCCATTGTATCGCCCTTTAAACTATATCCATGACATAAATAAACACATAATAGTTTGTTAGTTAAATCCAACCAAGCGGACCTATCCGGTACTTTTAGAAGAAGAAAATTATAAAATGGGTAAAATGTAAAATCCTCAAAAAACGGATCGACATTTCCACTTTCGATAATCTCGTGTAGATACATATAAATGTCGTGTTCATCCAGATTATGAAGAAGTATCTCCAAGTATGACATGTCAGTATAAAGTTTTTGATATTTAAACTCTTTCCAGATAAGTTTAAAGTTGTCTACATTGGGAACTTGAAGGCACATTATAAAAGTATTTAAAGTATTATGTTCGTAATTTATATCGGCACCTCGATCAATTATTTCTTTTACATACGGACATGTATGAGTTAATGCCAAATTTAGTATTGTCATGCCGTCTTTGGTGGTAGTATTGAAATCCACTATATAGTCTAGTAATAGTCCCTGAATTTCTACATTCTCAAGAATAATTGATTTCATAAAAGGAGTTATGTTATTATCACAAGGTATGTTTGCGTCTGCGTTATAATAAAGTAGCATACAAGCACTTTCAATACACTTTTCACTAACTGCTTCGTGCAAGGGCGTCTCGCCGCTATAATCCGAGGAGTTTACGTTAGCGCCATTATCTATTAATAATTTTGCTATTTTTGGATATTTTACGGCAACATGTAATGGTGTAACATCCTCGAAATTTGGTAAATTAACATTGCAATTTGAATTTATAAGCTTATAGGCTAATTCTAGGTGTCCCCTTTTAACGGCTTGAAATAATGCGGTTTCTCCATAAAAATTTCGGCTATTTATCACAACATCTGTCAGAGTCAGTAAGTAGTCTAAAATCTGGGACCTAAAATATTTAAGAACTTATTTAAAAACATGTATTTCTAGGACTGTGCAGAAGGACAATAATAGGAAACAAATTAAAACGGCTCTTTTCCTCGACTTCCTCCTGTGATGAGAAAGTGATCTAGCCATCAATATTATCTCGTTGCTAGCAAATTCGATATGGCTGGTCAGTGACGGCTCGTGGCTATACATTTTGTTATCGTCTAATTACGCACTGAAATTAATAAGCTCTTGAAATATTCATTGGCTTTCGACGAGTTAGATTAGAGAAGTTTGTTGATACAGTTAAAATACACATAGATTCAAACGTTCTGATTCTCGAATAAGTAATTACGTCATCGCGAAAATAGACTAAATATTAGTTCATTGATTAGTTTAAAAGAAAAATCAATGAGTTTTAAAAAATTTTATTTTACCACAACATTTTAAACCTTTCAAAAAAAAATTAACAAAAGTAAAATTTATTTATATTGTATAATTTGTGAAATTAAAAAAAATATAGCTTCTAATAAAGTGTATTTCCTCCTCTGGCCTCAATGCAAGCTTGAAGACGACGCCGCATGCTGTGCGTAAGGTTAGCAATCCGTTCTTGTGGAAAAGCCTGCCATTCCTCGGTAGCAGCGACGACAAGCTCCTGGAGAGTTCTAGGGGGATTTCTTCTAACGTGAACTGCCCTAGAGAGCATATCCCAAGTATATTCTATCGGGTTCATGTCAAGGAACCAAGCAGGCCACTCCAAGCGATTGATTCCCTCACTTTCTAGGTATTCATCCACAGCTCTAGTACGATGGGGCCGGGCATTGCCGTCCATAAACACAAAATTCCTCTCCACGTCCTAACATAATGATGTAGAATATCCCTAATGTACCTGTCGCCAGTCATTGTGCCTTGAACGTGGACTAACTCAGTACGCCCGTCAGACATAATACCTGCCCAAAACATGGCGCTTCTTTCCGCGAATGGAGGCAAGGGGCGAGCATGGGCAAGTTGGGCGGCTCTTGTTGGTTCTCTTCAAACACGAATCCGGCGACTATCGTTTACCAGACAACCTGGTCTCGTCGGAAAATAGGACAGAATTCCAAAAGTCTTCGGGTAAGCGAACGTGCGTTCCAGCCCACTGCAGTCGACGAACTCGGTGGTCATATTGTAGTTGGGGAACTCTTACTGGCCGCCGACATCTTAAACCGGATTCAAGAATGCGTCTTCTTAGTGTAGAGACTGATACGCGAACTCCAATTGCATGCGTAACATCTCTCTGAAGTTGTGGGACTGGCAGAGTACGATTTCTCCGAATTGTTAACGTAATATAGCGGTTCTGCTGTTCGTTAGTAACACGCCTTCTACCACTTCGTGGTCTGTTTCGCACAGAATTGGTCTCTAGATAGCGATTCCATATGCGAGATACATCACTTTGAAAAACCCCTATTCTTTCAGCCACAAATCTTTGGGAATGACCTTCCTCAACTAAAGCCATCAAGCACGATCAATTTCAGATATTACTCGGCGATTCATTTTTACACACTGAACCGAAAAATTTAACTGGCCAGCGCCAACATAATACAACACTGAAAATGTTAAACAAATGTCTTGATACTATTTTTTTGCTACAAAAAATGGTATCGTTTTAACTGATAAACATAAATAAACATTTAGAAAAAAAAATCATTCCTGAAATTATCTTAACATGCCAAAATCAGAGTGATGCAAAATTTTTGAATCTATGTGTATTAGTACCTATATGGGTGATTCCCCAAATCCAGTGCCATGGCTCCACCTAGGAGCAGCAAGGACGTTTAAGCAAAAAAATATACCCGCGATATATATTCAGAAGGACCGAACGGGACAGATATTATTAAACGTTGTCTGAATGTCGAAATATAAACCTTTATTTGATATTTTATATTATAATTTCTGAATTTTGATTACTATCTCTGAAAAATCAAAGTTCTTCTTAAATTAGTTTATAAATAATAAACCATTCTTATTTACTAATTTCGTTTAATTATTGTAGTAATTTTAACGTCAATGACATCTGGACCTATAGTCTATTCAAATCCAAGAGTCGGTGCATGTAAACAGTAGGCAACGTGTCATCGGCGATCGATACTGGAAATCCTTCATTGCTATTGGTTAATCAGCCATAAAATATCTAGCGGCTCGCGGCTGGCTCTGTTTTCGACAGGATTGGATTTCAGTTTGTTGTGTTTTTAATACGGTTTTATAGTAGTATTATAACCCTAGGGCCTTTGGGGCCTAAAACCGAGACTTACTACTTTTAATCAACGTCAGATATTGCAGATGAGCCTATCGCCATTGATTGTCTTCCTTGTATGAACAAAGTATAGATGGAAAATATTATCATTTCTTAGTGCGGTTCTGGTGAATATTATGAACCGCGTGCATTTATTTCTGTGTACTGACTCTCCGTTTTGAATAGAGTAAAAGTATTTTTCTATTGCTATTTATATGTCTTTTAATAACTGGTTTAAAAACGAGGGATATGGAAATATCCTATTGTATAAACATGGCTCCAGTATATGAAAAACTTCTTGAGAAGGTGGTAAATGAAGTCATAAATTATTTTGAAAAAAACATCTCCTAAGCAAATATCAGGCGGGATTCCGAAGAGGAAATTCTTGTGAATGCGCTTTACAAACTATTGTTAAAATGGAAAACTGCTCTAAGACAGAAACAAATAATTGGTGTAGTGTTTGGACGTTCGGAGAGCTTTTGAAACTATAGACCGTAAGTTAGTTTTAGAAAAGTTAAAGAAGTATGGTCTGCGTAACAATGTGATTAAGTGGTTTGAAAACTATCTAAAAAATCGTACGCAGGAAACAAGGTATATGAACAATACCTCAGTGCCAAAAGAAAATGCGTTTGGTGTACCCCAAGGAACTATATCATTGTTCATTCACTTAAATGTCTTTGGTTCATGTCAATGATTAGCAATTCGGGCCCAATTAAAATTTCTAAATCGGTCATCTAAGAACTTAGGTAAAAGACCCTAAAATCATTCCATATGCGACGACATCGTAAACATTCGTGTTGCGATGTTGCTAAACATGAGTGCGGCTCCGACGGGTGCAATCGAACTTCCCCCACTAGTCTTCCCGCGCGAATTGGTTCAATCCGAAGGCGAGGCTTCAGTGTTATTCGAGACTAGAAGACGGTTGTACATTGACTACGGTTACCTTAAAATCGCGAGCTACATAATGAAATCATCGCCCATCGGTAAAGTCATGTCAATTTGGAAAAACGCGTTATTTGTTCAAAACTAGCGGTATTTTTAACAACGTTGTTGAAAACTACACAGTCCTAGTAACTTAAAGTAAAAAGACTTACAAGTTCCTTACGACTGCAACGTGAAGTGGAGTATTTCCATGATTATCATTAATGTTAACTGATTTGCCTTCAGTAATCAATTTTTTTATTTTTTCCAAGTCTTCCTCAACGACAGCTCGCAAAACTCCGCTGACCAAGAGCGGATCTTCATAAACAAAATTTTCACTTGATTCCTGGAACTAAGCGAAAAGTTATTTAGAAATCCTGATAATATTATGCTTAAGACAATCTGCTCCTTTGTTATTAACGCAAGAACCTCCTTGATTTAAAAACAGGGGATTTTCGAGATTTTATAGTAAACCAATATATCTGGAACAAGCATAAAATAATTTTGGCGAGGAAATTACCTGAATGTAAAGTTTTAGTTCGGTGTTGTAGATGGCTTAGAACTTTGTTTCCTGTTAATAGCACCTTTTTAGATCGTGTATACTTCTAGGCTGCTGAGTGGCAAGAACCTGTTCTCTTAGCGAAGGTTTTAAATCAGCTAAAAATGTCGACCTCATAGTTTCTTTGCGTGTTCGGGTCATATTTCAAGCATTTAGATTTAATTGCACTGCAAAACAATACACTTTGTACCGCTCCGCAAGGTGACTTTTCCTTAACCTTTCAAAAAAACAATTTTCTCAACGAAACTTTATACAGCTTGTAGCTCAAAATCTAGTTTTAAGAATATTACTTTACAAACCGTAAAAAATAGTTATTTACGCATAAGTTTCAGTAATCATTGCGTCTTATAATTTTGATGGGCCTTCGCTTGACGAGACGCTGTATATATTTTTCCTTTATTTATAAATTATGTGTTGCTTCATTACCTTTAATAATTATTTCGTCTGGAGCGCATTGAAATGAGTTTTCTTCTTTGCAGTAGGAATTATTTGTTTCTTTTTGATGTTTTCAAATATTATTGACATTGTAAGGTTGGCATAATATTGCGAGATAACGACGCAGATGCTGTTTTCATCGCAACTTGATATTATAAGCATTCAGAGAGAGAAGTAAAAAATGACATGTTATGGCTCTTTTTAAAGCTAAATTACTTTTTTAAATTTGTTTGTAATCAGCTTTGTTTACACGCGCGAGGCCATAAATTTGCCACTTTTGCTTTGACTATCCATAGATATGTCGGTGGGAACCCATGGCCTAATGCGTTTGCTGCTTAACTAAGACGCTGTTACACCCAACTTGTATGTATCAAATCTGGGGTTGGAGACAATGTCAATCTGCTTTTATAGAAACTAATTTATATATTTTTGACACTATAATATTCAATAATTACCAATCAATCAATACAATAATAAGTATGCTATAAGTTAATTACCATTTCAATATAATTTGATAATGCAATAACACAAATACCATAATAAATAAATAAAATGCACCTATATAAAATAACAATCATAAGGCAAATCATTATACAGGGTCGGTCGGGAGGGGCGGACCAAACTCCAAGGACGTATTGTATACGTGAAGATAATGTAAAAACCCCAATCTAAGGACATAATGAAACACCTTATTTGATACATACACATTTGACATAATGAAACACCTTATTTTCACTTGCATAATAAACTACTGGGTTTGGCTACGGGAAACTTTGCTCTCATAATTGGAACCTCTTATAATTTTACAATAATTTGGGGTTGTCCACGTAAGATACCCAATTATCCGTATGACCTATTTTAGATTTATTTAAGTTTCTCTCCTGACCAACCAACAAGTTTCTTATTTTAAATGATACACTATATACAGGGCGTTATGGAAATGACGTATTATATTTAAACCGGCAATTCCTGAGATAAAGACAAATTGAAGAAAAATACCCATAAATGGCGGCGTTTTCAATTCATTCAGCGGTAAAAGTGACCTGACGTCAAACCAGAAAAACACCTGTGTGGCACTGCGATACATGTAAGCAATCAAGGAATTCTGGCTGGTCTTGTCATATGTACACCTTAAACTCTTTAGACAAAATAAAATAATTTAAACACTTCCATTCTGTAATACCTTTTTGTACAATTAATTGAAGAACATTTACGATGGACTATGTTTTAAACACCCCGAAAAAACATATGGAATAGTAATAGCCACGTACGTCACTAGGTCAAATGCCAATGACCTCTTGACGCCTTACATCGGCTGGGCGATCTTTAGGTATAAATACAAGTAGGTAGAAAATAATTTATTTTTATAATTTTATATGGAATTTCAGTTTTACATTAAGTTTGGCAACATTGCTTCTGGGTGAAAGTAGCGCGGACGGGCCTGTGAGTAAGAGTGTTTGTTACCCCACTTTTAAAACGGTCGATTTAAAAAAATAAAATATGTAGCGCTTCTCTAGGACACCCAAGGAGTCACCCATTTAAATATAATACGTCATTTCCATAACACCCTGTATTTTTTATTTTTGAATTGTACATTCAATTCAATTTAATGTTTATTACAACACGTGTATCACAATTTTGAATAGTTTTTCAGTTATTCGTTTCATTGTGCGTTATGTTAAAAAATATTTGTTTTTTAATATTATCGATGTATTGGCTAATGTATTTAATTTGTGTTATTCTTCTAAATCTGTGCATCTGCAATCAGTATTAACTTTTAATAGTACGGACACCAGCAGGTCATATACAGTGATGGGCTAAAATATGGAACAAATTCATTTAAAAATCAGGTATCAATTTTTTGTAAAAACGCTCGGACACGTCGATTATAATTTTTTCTTCCGGATTTTTTGCCTCAAAAAGAAATTATACTGGGTGTGTCAAAAAGTAGATGTTGTAAATTTTTTTTGTATTTTAAATAGAACCACCCTATTTTTACTTATCACATAAATTCTACGTCAAATTCTGAGCATAATTCATGTAGCATACTCTATCCTTATCTCTAACGGTTTTAGAGAAAAATTACATCTTAAAAAAGAAATTTCTTTAAAAAAAGGTACATGTACCTACTTAAAGGTAAACAGGTAAATTTAAATTAATTGTTACTGCGATAGCAAGTCATGTGTCAATCAAAAAGAATTTTAAGTATAATTTTGAAAAAACGGTGATCATGGTGCATTTAAATGAAACTCAAAGAATCGAAATTTTAATTTTAATTGGATGTGGAGACAAAACAAGCAGTCAAGAAGAAGTTTGTAACTTGTTTAGCGCTAAGTATCCAGAACGACGGATTACAAGATCTACAGTGAGTAAAATTGAGAAAAAATTCAGGGAAACAGGGAATGTAAAGGATCGTCTACGGCCAGGTCGTCCAAAAATTAGTGAAAACACAAAATTGAACATTTTATTAGAAGTTGAAAATAATCCCCATAGTGCATCCACTGAAGTAGCCCTTAATAATGATGTTAGCCGACGATCTGTTTTGCGGGTATTGAAACAAGAAAAGTACCATCCGTATAAAATTAGGTTGCCGCACGAGCTAAACGAAGATGATCCCGACCGCCGACTACAGTTTTGTGAAACTATGATGGAAATTTGCAACTTAAATCTATTTTTCCATCGCAGCGTACTTTTTAGCGATGAAGCCACGTTTTGTTTGAATGGTTCGGTAAACAGACAAAATTTTCGGTATTGGAGTACAAATAATCCCCGTTGGATGAGAGAACAGCATACGCAATACTCACAAAAAGTAAATGTTTGGGCAGGGATATTAAATGATAGAATTATTGGACCTTTTTTTCTTCGATGGAAATCTTACAGGAGACCGGTATTTACAATTTCTTCAAAATTAATTAATTCCCACACTAGCAGCGGATTTTCCAAATCCGAATCAGCCTAATCTACCAGAAGCGTCTATTTGGTTTTAGCAGGATGGTGCTCCGCCTAATTTTGCTCGACAAGTACGAGAGTATTTGAATACTATTTTTCCCGAACGATGGATAGGTAGAAGAGGACCCATAGAATGGCCTGCAAGATCTCCCGATCTTACACCAATGGATTTCTTTCTTTGGGGTTATTTGAAATCAAAAGTGTATAAGGATAAACCACAAAATTTGGAAGACTTAAAATTTAAAATTAGATATGAAATTAGGCAAATTAATGAAAATACTGTAAATAATGTTTTAGAAGGATTTTTAAGTAGATTGGCATATTGTCAAGAAGTTAATGGTTTGCATTTTCAACACTTAATAAAATAAATTTTCAAAATTATACCTACATCTACTTTTTGACACACCCAGTATAATTTCTTTTTTGAGGCAAAAAATCCGGATGAAAAAATTATAATCGACGTGTCCGAGCGTTTTTACAAAAAATTAATACCTGATTTTTAAATGAATTTGTTCCATATTTTAGCCCATCACTGTATGTTACCTTTAGAAATTTAGCATACACTTAGGCGGGGAAAGAAAAAACACGCGTCATAACAGTAACATCAAAGGTCTGCTATTTTTAATGTATCTTTGTTTTATCAGTTAATGAAAAAGGGAGATAAAATATAAACATACGTTTTTCTTTGGAAACGAAATACAATTCCAGTATATTTATATTTTGTGTTTCGTGTGGTTCCCAAATATGTCACGTTTGTACTACAAAATTCTCAAAGGGCGGGGGTGTATTAATTGCCAAAAATTTACGGTTTTTTTTAATATAAGAAAAAAAAATGTCATTTTAATGGTATTTAGTTGCGCAATTTTGCGTTTATGATTTTTTGTCTTAGAAAAAAATGGAAGGGATGAAAGAGTGAGAAGGGGTGAAAAGGGTGAAAGAGGCAAAAGAATAAACCGATTTGGATAATTCTTTTTTATTGAAAAGGGGGATATTTTCAAGGCGGTTCTATTGGAAATAAAAAAAATCTAGTCGAAACCAAAGAGGCATTTCTTCAAGTAGGTGACGTTCCTGAAAAGTTTGTATCAGTACGAGAAGCTGTGCAGTCGCTTTCACTTTCCGGAGGTCAAGGATATTTTAAGCGTTGCAAACCAGCGAAAAACAATGTTTGTCAAACAGATGCGTTTGTGTAAAAAAAAAAGTTCTTTGTAATTCAAGGTGTCATAAAAGCGCACCTTGCGGTAATAAATAATAAACCATATTGTCAGTCATTTCCTTTTAGATTTTTGTATCTGGCTATTATGTTGTTTCGTTCCTATTCGTTCAATGAATTTTTTTTTTAGTAAGTTATAGATAATAAATATGAGTTTATGATAATACCTACATGGATCATTTTTAGTACAGCGTTTGACTAAAAGAATTCCGTCATTACAGGGAATTCCTGATACTCTTAGGCAAACGGTGTACCAAACGTAGAGTTACACTATTTGCCGGCAATACGTGAAATGACTAGGCATTTCAGGGAATGACGGATTTCACTAATTGACGCCGACATATGTCAATTAAATAACCAGAAATAAGCAGGCAGGTCATTAATGGCAAGTCAGATTGTCATTATCTGACGAGAGGGTTCGCTGCAAACACTATAACGCCCAGTGCTGGGAACCGAGAGGGTCTTATGCCCCATCGGCAGAGACAAATACTTCAATAAACGCTTGCTTTCTACGAAAATATTTTTAAAATCATAAGCATTCATAAGCGTAAATTTATTTTTGATGACACGTGGATCTATTCCAAGGATAATGAAAAAAAGTATTATATTTTAAACAATAAATCATATTTGAATTGGTATGTAATTAAATAAAATTTAAAACACGTATAATGCCGTCACCTACCATTTTAAAATTTAATTATTGATTTTAGTACAATAAAGACGTTTTTATATCTACGGCAGTCGTAATGTTAATCACGTCCTTTGCCTGCTGACGGCGTTTTGTCTTATTTGATCTACAGAATCTAGATTTGAATCATACTGTAACAGGTGATGACGCACATTCATTCTTTCCCCGGTTCAACTACTGTGGTGCACCCAAACCCAAGATGATCAGATAGATAACACATTTTCGCATAAAAGAGATCTAGATTGAAATTCTAAAATAGCACTTGTAAAGTGGAATTGACGTCACTTGATCATTGTGTCCAATCACCTAGGTATCGTTCATGAGTTCCGTGCGAATATTTTCATTCTGGATTCGGATGAATTATAAAAATTTCCGTGCACTTACGAAACTTGTTTTTGGCATAGTAATGTTTTGTTTCATAAGTTATAGTAATCTATTTGCGTTTAATCATAACTTTCAGACCTTTTGCACGGGTCAAAGCTTCAGTTTTTAAATTTTCAGAGGTAGTGCGACTTGTACCTTTAACTGTATTATTTGTACGTTGTTTATCTCTAGGCGCCCCAATACGAGACCTAGTTAATGTCCGTAACTTAAAAGCGTCATCTGAACTACTACAATTCTTATATAAACGTGTATTTTTTCGCCTAAGAACTATTTCAGAATCATCACTGTCATGGTCTAGATTTTCATCAAGTCTCTCCGAAGGATCTTCAGAATGAACCTCGGGGGTATGTTTTTGGGAATTTTTATCCACCTGTACAATCATACTTTCTGGATCCGCACAATCGCCTATAACATGTTTATTACCGGGAATGCTTGTTTGAAAACCTATATTTCCCTCCGATTGATCATTACTTATTGTGTCATTTCCATCGTCAGATATCTCGATAATATCTTGTTCAACATCCTGAATTATGACACTTTTGGACGACAGATTGGCCGGTGGTAATTCATTTTTTAAGTTATCTGCAGTAAAAATGAAACTCTCTTGGGAGTAGGGCGGACTGGTCAAAACGTCACTTCGGTTTAAATCATTGTTTTCATTGTTAATCATTATGTCGGGCATGTTGAGTTGTGTTGCCTCATTTCCTTGTGTTATCTCTTCGTCACTTGAACGTACCTGATCCGTATTTACCGAGGTATTATTTAACTGATTTTTAGAATGTCCAATTTGAGCGGGCGAGGGAAGTAATTTTTCCTGCGCAAATAATCGTTTCCTAGCGGATGTTGCATGGATATGTTCAGTTTCTTTACGAGGTAAACAATTTCGTTTAGTTGGATGACTTTCTGGAACGCTAATTTTTAACAGTGTTTGTGCAACTGCTGTATTCGTTGGAGAGGAAGACTGTCGGGAATTACAAGTTGGCTGTACATTATCAACAGAATCTTGTTCCAAAGCATTTGTTTTTCTTTTCTTGTTGTAACAGAGTTTTTGATTCGAACTATCGTCACTTTCGGAGACTATCGGGTTATTTTCGATAACAGGAGAAGGCTCAGGAATATTGACATTTGTAGCCGTCACCTGTAAATTATTTTTCAAAGGCGTTGTTGATGTATTTTCTAAACGTTTATCGGTACATAATCCTTGGATTTGTAAGCGTTCGCAAGTTTTTAAGAATGTCGGCAATAAACCCTTTGATACCACTGCCTGACCTTTATACATATAATCGAATAATATTTTTACTTCCAGAGAGCTAACGTCATTTAGAAATATAACAGGATGTTTGTTCGTCGGCAAATTATTAAAAATGTTTTCAAAATATGGCGAACATGCTGACAGGACAAACTGATGAGCATTAAACACCTCTCCTTCACTAGCTAGGGTAACATCACAAAAAATTTGACGATCTATATAGCCAGCAAGAGCATTTTGAAAGTGTTCCATCTGCCTTTTCCATTTAAGACAGTAGTTTTGGTAATCCATTTCGTTTGATCGATCTTCACAATTTATCACCAAATAACTAAAAATAAGACCCTACTTTAGAGTTTAGATAACTTTCATTACAAAATTCTCTTTTTTTAAATGGAATTATTTTTTAACATATTTTGTCTTACAAATGATTATTTCAATACGATTTGATACGATCAAGGAATGATGAATGGTATTAAAAATATACAGTGCTACACAAATTGGACGTAAAATATTTGCTCAAGAACTTCCTGCAGAATTTCGAATTGTTAGGAAACGTCACCCCGCGGTTCTGGGAGTTGTACATACATACAAGGGATATTGTTGTACAAAGATACAAATTAAGCTTCTATAGGAAAGGCCCGCTTCGTTTCTGTAGTATTGGACACAATGGACTACCGGAGAAATAAAACAATCTAAAATATCGAAAGCAAAGCAAAAATTTAATTTGTTTTACAATGTTTTAAAATTTTATGCGATTACATAAAGTGGTAATATCCTAATTTTGGTTAGTTTTAGACTTAAATAAATATGCTACACGTGCAGCATTAATAAACAAATAACATCCTTGACGGTAAATGAGATGACCGGAACGAAATAGAGGAACCGGAAGAATCAGGCAAGATGAAATACTAGTACTTAAAAGCAAGTGTCAAAGCACAAATAATAATGATAAGTTTAGGCTCAAACTTAGGGCAACTTCTTTTTTGTAATAGCGATTAGCGGGATACCTGGGGTAGTGAATCGTTCTAAACCGCTTCTATTTGCGGATGACTTGGTGGTATTAACTGAGGATGAATGTGATCATTTGCAGGAGGATCTGAACAGGGCAACTGAGTGGCGTGAATAGGGATGTGCGGTACGATACGATATTTTCGTGTACCGGTATTTTTCTGACCGATACTCGATATTTTGTACCGGCATTCTACTGTACGATACGGTTCCATACAGAGTTCTTACCCAGTACCTATCGTATACGTGCGTATGTGCTTTTTGACACATAATTTCATGCACAATAACTTTAAAATACAAATTAATATGCATTCAACAATTCTCCAAGCAAAATCATGCTCAAAATACTAAATATATAAGTGGATAGTTTAATTGATTACTAAATTTATACGTGTTGTGACATATATGATTATTTTTTGGGCTTGTCACAACCCTAACAAAATAATCGTTTTCTGATTGATATTTAAGGATATTTTGTTTGGTTTTATATTTATTGCATTGAACCATAATTGGGTAATTAATTCTGTTATACTAAAAACAGGGACAGCTTGAGGTAGTGGAAATAGGCGCCTTGGTCGTAAATTATATTGATGATGATACTCTGATATGAGTTTATATTTTTGCTTTATAGTGTATTATTTAATTATTTATTTTTAATCCGTGACAATTATTCGATTGGGAAATTGGACTAGTTTGGCTCTTCCTCTATATTCTCGCCCACGAGCCGCCACTGACTAAAAATTGTCAGTGGCTTTACAGAAATTATCTCCAAAAGCAATTTGAAAAAATATTTTTGTTCATTTTTATAAAACAATGTACCGGTACTTTACTTAACTATATTGCAACAGACCGGCACTTCCAAGTTGATACATTTTGATCCATAAATACCGGTACTTTTTGGAGTATCGCACATCCCCAGCGTGAAATGAGTGGATTTCATTTGAATACCAAAAGGTGTGTTTGCATGTCATTTACTTTAAAGAAAAATGTTGTGACAAAGGATTACATTACATCATTGATGACTTATAACAGGAGTTCCTAAACTTTATTAGTTCGCGGCGCACTTAGAGGTTTAGTATTTTGTCACAGCGCCTTACTTAAATAAAACTTGTCACTTCCTACTTTCATTGGAAGCCCCCACCACCACCAGATTAAACATAAAAAAGATCGCCGTTGGTAAACAGAGTGATGACCAGAAATGGGAAATGGGGCCACCTCCACCAGAAAAGGGCTCATCATTTCACGGCGCCCCTGCCCAGTCTCCACGGCGCAATTGGGAACCCCTCACTTATAAATATGCATAACGACGTCGCCACTATTGACAATTGTTACTTAGGAAATATCCTTTTGGGGCACTCTGGGAGTGGTGCGTGTGAATCGCTTATTCACGTTGGTTTTGAAGGTTATATTCGTTGGGAAAACGACCTCGGGAAGGTCGTTCCATAAGGATGAAGTGCTCCAGATGAAAGAATTCTTAAACAATGAAGTTCGAGGAGTACTAAGCTTAACCACATATCGATGGGCGGCAGTGGTTCGCCGTGTACTTATGCTATTCGTCGCTCTGGGCGGAATTAAGTGGTGGGCAAGGTCAGCCGAGCACTTTCCATGAAAATATCTGTAAAAGAGTGTCAAATCCCCAACCTTTCTTCAATGTTCTTCGTCAGCTCGTAGTCTCCAATCAGACGAATGGCCCTCCTTTCGATGGAATCCAGTAGCCGAAGAGTATGTTTAGTTGCAGAGTTCCAGACATGAGAGCAATACTCCAGTGATGGTCGAATCTGGGCTTTGTATAGTGTCAAAAGTTGTTGAGGTGTGTACAACGTTCTGGTTCGGAAGAGTACAAGTTTCTGAGAAGCTATCTTGGCGATTGCCACAACATGGTTATGCGAAGACATATTTTCTCCCAGATTGACGCCCACCAAAATTAAGCCAGTGGGATCAAAGTGGGATCGCGTGTCCGTCCACGACTATATCCGTAATGTTAACCTTTTTAGAGAAAACTGCTGCCTGGGTTTTTTTAGCGTTAAATTTGACTTGGTTACTGTCACCCCAAGCCAAAATTTCAGGAAATATTTACAAAAGTATGTATAAGTTCTCGGAAAATTAATTTAAAAATACATAATAAGATCGAATAATTAGAATATCAAGGGCAGGCTAAAATTAGAAGTTACTTTAAACAAGTCGCAAAAAAGTTTTTTTTTTCTCAAATAATTTAGACTTACATGTTAAATCTTCTTAAATTCTGAACAAAAAATATGTTATGATATTTGAATGAAAGAAATGTATTTCAGCTTACTAATAATAATAATAATCTACAAAAAAATAATTTGAAAAATTGTTAAATATGACCTCTGGTTTGTTCAATGCATTTCTCTAAACATATTTCCCTAAATTGAACCATTGAACAACTTTTCATTTAATTTTGTTTGTAGATTAATATTTTACTAGTAACTTATTCTTTTGATGTTAATAATGTTTTTCACATATTATTTAACAAATTAAAGATGAAATACATTTCTTTCATAAAAATATCAATTCTGTTCTATTTTATAAAATTGTTTCCATGGCCAACTGACTAGATATATTTAGTTTTTAACTGCTTAGAAACATTTTTGGTCAGAAAATTAGTCACAAATGCTTAACCAAATGAAATATCAAAAAATCTCTGATTGTGTTTTTGAATATAAGAGGCTTTAACATATAAATCCCAATTATTTGTAAATGATAGAGAGGGATCACAAGTATCGTGAAATTATTATTAAAATTTCATTTTTGTGTAACGACCAAGCAATTACTTTCTAGGCATTTTAAATGTAGAAAGAAAAGAAGTAATAAGAAAATGCGTTAGGTAAAACATACTTTTATTTATTTTTTAATTCTACACAAAGAAATACAACTTTTGGAAAATAAGAAAGGTTTTCTTAGTGTGTATAGTGCTTAAACGTAAAGTCCGTTCTTCGGTTCTGAATTGCAGAAAATTGATCAATAACAGCCTCATTAAAGTTTGGAATACCCTCTATAAATTTTTTTTTCATATATTTCATTCTTAAACTTTTTTATTTGTTGTTTAAATACAAAATTTTAACAAAGTCTATCCATTAGTTTTCTTGTAGTTTGTCACAAGGTCACTGATAAGCGCTCTTAAGGAATAAAAAGGTATTCACCAGAGGCATATGCAAAAACCTTTGGATACTTATGTCACTGCCTCTAAGATAAAACGGTAAAAGAGAGGTTTTTGTAAGATAGTCAGCATGTTTTTGTCAGACAGACAGCAGTCTGCAAATAAACAAATCATCACACTACTGGACCTTGTTGCTAGTACTTAGCTGATTAGTTGAAACAAAAATGTACTAACCTTAGATTGTGACAGAATTTACACACTATAAAAATCAGATGGGTCTGATATTCTAGTAGATGATTGTTATAATGGAAAGATGAAAAAATTATAAATCATTTAACAAAAGTGGTATTCGCATTGTGTTGAGGTGTAGCTATTGTTAATCAAGACAATGTGATATATTTTTTTATTTATTAATAATAATAGTGTTTGGATTCCTTAGACCTATTATATTATTAGATCTTGTACATATTTGATAAATAGTATTTTGAGCTCTAGTTTCATATGTTTAAAAAATATAATTTTAGTATTACATTTTTATTGTTTATTACTGAGTTTATCATTTTATATATTAGCTTGGATTGTTCTATTTCTAACAATTTACCAAGCTTCCAGACATGCAGCCCTGATATACAATATTTTCTATCTGGCAAATAGTCTCTACACCTAAACATGATCAGAGTCATTAGAATAATTGTTTGGCAAATATTATTTACATGTTTGGACCATTTCAATTTTCATCCAAGTATAAACTTAAACACTTTATAACAGATACTCTTTGAAGCCATTGATTTTAATATCTATGTTTTTAAATTTCATAATCAGAGTATCTTGCTTCTTTTTAAAATATAAAAACATTCTGTCAATCGTAACTTCACCAGGGCCGTGAAAAGATGTTATTACTGTTTATTCAAAACATCAGATTATCGAATAAAATAAAGAAATTTCTTTCAATGGCCTAGAATGATGTGTGCAGAAGAAAACCCTTGTTTATGCCACAGTATATATCTATTTTCTACAAACGATTTTACATTTCCTACGGAACCTTTTACATTTAATGTGACTTTAATAAAACTATTGGATACATGCATGCAAAAAATTAGTTTTCTACCCTGTTGTTACCCCTTAAATATAAATGACCAGAGTTAATAAAACTCATACTAGGAGTAAATCGAAATACAGATCTGTTGTTAAAGGATAATAGGTACTTACAACTATCGGAAAAAGCTCTTGTTCAGAATCAGAATCTTCATTTGCCATTGTTTATAATCATATTTTTAACTTTAACTAGGAAAGTCGAGTATAAATTACTTCTTATTTATTTTTCCAATAGAATATCACACTACTACAATGGGAAGTACAATAAATTATATTATTAAACACACAGATTTGTTTGAAACTATGGTTTTAAAAAATTAACTGACAAGACAATTGACTGAATTGACACTGCTGATTGACATTTAACCTAGCTGGATTCACTTGGGTTATTTTAGAGAATCGAAGATTTTAACTTGTAAATGAAACTCTTTTCGGGGCACGAGCGTCTCGATACAAATTCTTTAAATCGTATGCTGAATAAGTGAACAACCACACCTAGTCACAGTCACAGTCTGTATATTTAATAGATCGGGGACCTTGAAGCATCAGACCAATGGGAAAGCCACATCCTGATGCCTTTTTGTTCAGAAGCAAGTGTGCTCTCTAGAGGATCAAGCTACTGGGTCTTTTTATGCTTACCTTATTTATTCGTTGGGTGACAATCCATACTCAATAATTATAAAAACATGATAAGTATTGAGGGTCTGGGATCACCTTTAATCGCAACTTCTGGCTGGATTCCCTTGAAGGGAAAATTATAATCGTCAAAAGGGGCATACCATGGGAGAAAGAAAAGCTTGTTATTTCGCTGTAAATAAGGTGAGCAGTAAGTGGCCTCAAGCTGATGAAACAGATCTTGTCTATAATAACACAAATAGCTGGCTATATAACACAAGGCTCTAGGTGATCACAATAATAGCAGTAACATGTTATTAGAGGTTGGTTCTAGTGTTGTGATCGCTCGAGCGAAAAACCGCTTGAGTACTCGATTATTGAAATAATCGACATCGCTCGATTCTTAAAAAACCGCTCCAGTTATAATTTAAGCGAAAATCGTCACTTGTTACTTATTACCTTTCACTGGATACCCGAGCTTCGCTTGACGCCGACGTATATTCGAGCAGTTTTTGCTCGATAGGAAATACTCTAATTATAAATTCAGACGAAAAATCGAATCATTGGCTTTCACTTGATATCCGATCTTCGCGCGCCACCCGTAATGTGCGGATTGGCGACATTCAAGTTTGACGCTCAGAAGTCTGACACGACATAGGTCTTTCTTAAAGGCACATAATTAAACGAGAAGGTGCATATAAAAAGTATGCCAAATCCCTTAGTGGTTTTATCGCGACATGGGTTGTGTTTTGACTGGGACTGGCTAGTCAGCGGCGATTGTAAATTTTTTAAAATTAAATGATTTTTAAAGGATTTAAAAAAAAATCAGAATCAACTGTTCTTCCTTAATAAAAACTCTAAACTAAACTTCTAAAATTTACAAAAACAACCCCTGGTGTTTTATCAACATATTCTTCTTAGGAATAAAAATTTCAAATGATTAATGGCTCGAGAGATTCACTCGATTAATAAACTCGCTCGAGTATCAAGTACTCGATTATTAAAATCATCGATTTTTCCCAACATGAGTTGGTTCTATCCTAGTTTCAAGATTGAAGAAAAACTTTAACTTTCTCGAAGATGGTGGACCAGCCTTTTATTCATGTTGGACGAACGAACTATATTGTTGGTAGCTCCGACCGTATCGAGTATAATTTTTCGAATGTTTCCTACCATTCCTTTGTGGCGCTGGAATCTGGAATCTGGAATGTAAATAATATTTAAAGTTTGTCAACTTATTGGTAATATTTTATATAAAAAAATTATCATGGATAATCAGGAAGAAACCATAGTATTGGAAATAGAAGGAACTCCAGTAGAGTGCACAAAGAAAATATTAATTGAAAATAGTGATTATTTTTCAGCAATGTTTACAGGTAGCTTTAAAGAAAGCTATGAGAAAATAATTAAAATAGAGGTAAGAGAGAGGTAAATTTTTTTATTGGTAATATGGATAACAATGTTTCGTATCCATAACGACTGGCCGTTAAATATGTACTGTTATCAGAAGTTTTTGCTATGAAACCTTAGCAATAACTTCATTTGCCGAATTGACCATTTTTTTAGGAGTCGAGGTCTTTTAGGTACTCGTGGTTTTATTGAGGGTCCTTTCTATTGGGTGTTGGCTAGTGGATTTTCCTGTTAAGCTCTCCGTCAGCTTCGCCTTTTGTAACCTTTTCCAATATAGTAATTAATTTATTATTATTACGTAATTCAAACTTTGTTGATTAAATTATGGGTGTAGGCTTCTTCGCCGTTTGATAGAGTTTACTTGCCTGCATATATGCTATGAAGGTCTTGAGTTTTTAAGATTATGTATTTGCAATTTCTTTTTTTAATGATGATCAATGTCTTCCTTTTGTGTATTAAGTTTTTCCAGGTATTGTTGCTTATTCGAAATTACTTTTTATTTTTTAGGGTTGAATTGGGAATTTTTTTTTATATTGGATAATATCCTCTATTGTTTGAGATGATACTTAATTACAGTATTACATCCCTTTGTTCAAATATTTTGAAACCTAAGCATTTCTTCCAAATAAATATGTTCCCTTATGAGACAAAAGTCATAGTTTTCAAAACTGATTACTTATACATACATGGGATATTTGCTCTCATATTGATTTTAAAGAAAACTTTTTTAAGACTTTTTACAAATAATAATGATGAAACAGTCATCTAAATTTAAACTTGAAACTTGAATTTACAAATGTTGTTTTTAAAATATTATGAAATTTCTGTCTCAAAACTTGCTTCTAATTAATTCAGGTTAAATTGAAAATACCAGTATTCACCTTTATATTAGGTTTACACAAGTCAATATTTGACAGTGTTTTTAATTTTTTCAGTTGAGGTTGAGTTTGAATCATAATACAATTTTAACATTGACATAAAATGACAAATTTTTTTATCACAAGTTTGACAGTATATTAAAGTCCTTTTTAACTGCCATCTAAGGCCGGTATTAGACTATCAAATATATTTGACAAAGATATTTTATAAAAGAAATTTTATAAAATATTTGAAGTGTAATATCAGTTCTTTTATAAAATATTTATTTTATAAAAGATATTTTATAAAAGATAACAACAGACGATTATATTTGATAAAAGATTTTATAGTTGATTGGTAACGGTAGTAACCTCATTTTCTGACAATAAGGCATAAATTTGACATTGACTGCGACTGGTATTGGTATATAATACCATGGCGGAAAATAAGTTTGTCTGGTGCATTTCAACAACAAAATTGCTAATTTCGGAGTATGAAAGGTTCGAAATATTGTACAACCATCAACACCCGGATTACAAAAACCGAAATAAAAGACTGGATATATTTATTTATTTATTTTCATTTTTTGCCTTGCAAGTTCTGGGATTATGCCTGAAAGGGTACATTGAGGTATGCGACTGCTGTACTGTAAACTAGCATAACTCTCTCCTGTTGCCATAAACCGAAGGGTAACCATAAGGCGTTCCTCAACGCTGATACAATTCCTTAAATGTGTATTCTGTCGGAATATCAATGGTGCTATCTTTATAACAATAAAGTTAAATATGTCCTCGTCCATTCTTAAATAGGTTTTATAACTCCTAATACCTCCAACTCGTAACTTCCGAAGGATATTGTGGTGGACACCCCTTAAATTACGTCTTGCCACCCAGGGCATTACCCAAAGGCGCCTGGCTTTTTTTTGTTTCTTTAATACTAAACACATTGTAATCACGGCAGCACTTAACGCTAGACAAGCTAATGCACGTCTATCGTTCATTTTTAATTGTAAAAACGTGACAAGTTCCTTCAAAAATTGTCAAAGTCCTTTGACAGTGTAATACTAGTAAAAACTTTTATAAAGAAAATATTATCAAAGAAATGCTACAAAATATTTTATAAAAGATCTTTGTCAAATATATTTGATAGTCTAATACCGGCCTAAAGGAATAGATCTTTAAGGTCATGGTAATCTTTCACTTAACGCGTCAATTTACCCTCAAATTAATTTAAAACATAGTTTTTTTAAGGTTTACCATAACGTTAAGGCTACCTCAACTAAGGTATAAACTTAAGGTAAAATTTAAATACGGGCCTAAGGGCCGATATTTCAAAGTCACCTGAAGGTCCAGAGTGACATAAGTCATCCTTAACACAAGTTTGACAGTATATTAAAGTTCTGTTTAACTCTTATCTAAAGGCATAGATCTTTAAGGATGTGGTAATTTTAGACTTGCCAATTGGCCCTCAGATAAATAACATAGTAATTTTAAGGTTTACCTTGACTTTAAGGCTACCTTGGCTAAGGTCTTAGTTAAGGTAACATTCAAATATCTATACAGGGTGTCCCATAACTAATGGTACACATGAAAACTGCAGATTCCTTGTGTAGAAATACTGCGATTTGGCTATACTTAGTTTAGTTCAATAGCTGGTAATAACCGAGATACAAGGTGTCCAAGTAAAAATTTAATTTTCAATTTTCCTAAATAACTTATTTCTGAATCAATATTTTTGCACAAAATTTTGTGACTAGGGTTTTTTTGGGGAAAGGAATTTGAATTTGTTAATAATTTTGATGTAGATTATAGGGGGAGCGCTCTCTGCGGTACTCTGGATACATAAAAAGGAATGTAACTTTTTGTGCTTTAGTATAATTATATTTTTATTAAAAATATCAGTTTTTCCGTCATTTTTAAGCAATAAAGGTATATTTTGTAAATGTCGCTCCGACTAACCGTTTTCGAAATATTTTGAATATTTGTAAATGTTTCAATCTTTCTAAATGTTTCAATATTTGTAAATGTGAAATTTGTCACAGAAGGCTTTGGTAAAAACAAATACAATGAAAGCACTTTGAAACCTCATTTTTGTCAAAGTTTAATTTCATTTGTGAGTGTTTTTAAGGAGTTTTGAAGATACTGTTATCAAAAATTAAACAAAAAATGCCGCGACATAACTGTTTTCTAACGGAGAACTGCGAGACATGGTATGTTTATATGCACAAGAAAATTTTAACAGGCGCGGGGCACATCGGCGGTATTTGGAAATGTATCCAAATAGAAAGCAGCCGGATTTAAAATGTTTTAGAAGCTTATACGACAGACTAGGAGAAACAGGATCCTCCAAGATTACGTTTTGGACGCAAGGATCGGCGGTATTTGGAAATGTATCCAAATAGAAGGCAGATACATGGATACATTTCCAAATACCGGCGATGTGCCCCGCGTCTGTTAAAATATTCTTGTGCGCATAAACATACTATGTCTCGCATTTCTCCGTTAGAAAACAGTTATGTCGCGGCATTTTTAGTTTAATTTTTGATACCATTATCTTCAAAAACTCCTTAAAAACACCCACAATGCTGACAAATAAAAATAAACTTTGACAAAAATGAGGTTTCTTAGTGCTTTCATTGTATTTGTTTTTACCAAAGCCTTCTGTGACAAATTTCACATTTACAAATCAAAATTTAAACGGGCGCATTAGAAATTGTAATTGAAAATATTTCGAAAACGGTTAGTCAGAGCGACATTTACAAAGTATACCTTTATTGCTTAAGAATGACGGATAAACTGATATTTTTAATAAAAATATAATTATACTAAGGCACAAAAAAGTTACATTTCTTTTTATGTATCCAGAGTACCGCAGAGAGCGCCCCCTGTAATCTACATCAAAATTATTAACAAATTCAAATTCCTTTCCCCAAAAAAAACCCTAGTTACAAAATTTTGTGCAAAAATATTGATTCAGAAATAAGTTATTTAGGCAAATTGAAAATTTAATTTTTACTTGGACACCCTGTATCTCGGTTATTACCAGCTATTGAACTAAACTAAGTATGGCCAAATCGCAGTATTTTTACCCAAGGAATCTGCAGTTTTCCTGTGTACCATTAGTTATGGGACACCCTGTATATATTATTATATAGAATACATACTAGGAAAATACACTTTAATCAAGGACATTTTTCTTATGATAGTTAAAAAGTTTAATTACATTTTTGGGCTGACATAAATGGGCTAATTGATCGTCTTACAATTTATGAGGGACATCCTATATGTCCTGATCAGACGTACCACCCGGTATATTAACACAAATAAAAGAATAAACAGTAAATTTTAAAAGACATTTGAAACAATGACAATAACCAAACAAATGGAAAACTAATCTGATAATTAAATTTAAATATTTTTTTTGTTTCTTTATACTATACCTACATATCAATAATATTGTTTTGAATTAATTTTTAGTTATAGATTTACATTTTGTTTTAGGGTGTAGACCTAAAATCTTTTAACACAATTCTATTGTTCCTGTGGGACGAATCATATTTAATTGATATTAGTGAAATACATATGGTATTGCAAGCTGCCTGCATGTTACAATTTAACACCATTAAGAAAGTATGTGAAGACAAAATTCTTCAACATTTAAATCCCTCCATCTGTATTAAAATATGGAAAACGGCGGAGTTGCTGGACATTACTCCATTGTGGGTAAAGGCAAAAAGTATGGCCTTAGAGGCATTCATGGAAATCTCTGAGAGCAAATCTGTTTTAGAATTAAGTCTAGACGAGATTTGTATGTACTTGGGACATATACACTTAAATGTTCATGACGAATTGTTGGTTTTTCATGCAGCTATTAATTGGTGGTATGAGAACCAAGAGGTTGATGAAGACGTAGATTTCACCAAAATAATTTTAAGGCTGCTTAACTGCATCGATTTTAAAAAACTAAAGCTTAATGAAATTAAGGAAATGCAAACTTTTCCATATATCGCTGAAAATTCAGAAATTATTTCCGTTTTAAATTGTATTATAAAATTACTAGAAAATAAAGTCGACGTTCACTGTGAATTTTCTAAAGACCAGCTGAAATATGCCAAACATCTGTGCAATTCCAAAAGCAGAGAAGTACCTGAGATACCATGTATATTACTACAGACATATGAGCCTTATCCACTAAACAAGAAATTGAAATTCAATGAAAAAAATGATAAGGATGTGGTTATATATGGTAAGTCTTTTTAACGTTTTGTCACATCCATTAAAATTAATTTCCCGTAAATATTGTCCTTTATAAAATTAAGTGTACCAGTAGTCAACACTTTAAGGAATAAAAATTATGTATTATTTTGTATTACAGTACAGAATTCAAATAATGAATACCTAGGATTTCAAAATTTATTATGTGTTTGTTTTTTTATTTTCGTTTAAAAACAAATATATATTTTAACAACAAATTTTTCCATGTATTTTTGAAAAACAACTTTTTTCTCCAGTTGTCAACACCTATTTAAAGGATTGTTCCAGTGGTCGTCACCTAGATAACCCATTCGTCGACACCCAATTAATTTGTAAGAAATGGGTAGTTCATCTTCTTGTGTACATAAATTCTTACATTTTGACTTTGAATCTCCTTTTACTTTTACCTCACTGGGATTCCTAGGTACAAGACCACATTTTCTAAAACCGTTTGTAATGATTGTTGGCGTTAAAGTTTGAAGACGAGGGTTTAATAGGGGACCAAAATCTTGCTTTCTTAATTGTCTTCCTTCGTTT
Organism: Barypeithes pellucidus; assembly: GCA_963991005.1. NCBI lineage: Eukaryota > Metazoa > Arthropoda > Insecta > Coleoptera > Curculionidae > Barypeithes > Barypeithes pellucidus. Next base: position 25,808,739 of record OZ022559.1, read on the forward strand.
TCCATTCTCCATTCCTGTACTTTTTGCCGCCACTCTGTTTTGAGTGAGTGGAAAACTGCTACATCCATAGGCTGAAGAAGTTGCGTCGCATTTGGGTATAACGCGACAAGTTCTACCCCTTGTTCCCTGCACCACACTGAGTCAGTGGTAAGGAAATATGTGACGTATGTCCGTCCATAAAGAAAATAGTTGCCAGGGGGATATTGTGCTCATTTACCCACGGCAAGAAAATATTTACAATATATTCAAAAAAAAGCTCATCCACCCATTATCACTTTTTCCCATAGAAAATTCTGGTGAAAATTAAAATATTAAATATTATTACAATTGCGTTATTAATAATTACTAATTTTTTTAGTTCTTTATTTAAAAGTTGTAATATAAAGTTGTTTTAACCATTATTCGAGTAATTTTCTCCCTAAATTACACTCGTGCATAAAAATTCTCAGATAATTTTGCATTTAAGCATATTTCCTTTGAAAAACAACATTCATTCATTTTCAAATTTTGTAAAATATGAAAATGAACTCTTGTTGTTTTTAGGCAATACGCTTTCATGCAAAATTATCGAAAATTTTTAGGTACTAGTGTAATTACCTCCGAAAATGATTCCGCTATTACTTGGGATATTCTACTGTATCTATAAACTATCATGGGTGGTGGTAGTTGTCCAGATGCATTAGCAGTTAGCAAAACAGTTAAATTAAACTTTTCATTATTACCTGATGCAGTATATACAGTTTTGCAGCCTCTCTCAGCCAAAACTTTACCTGGCTTCGGATTTAGGAAAAATGACTCATCCGTGTTAAATACTCGTTTAGGATCATCAATCACGTCAATTAAATTATTTTGTTTTAGATAGCTCTCGACCTCGTTGAACCAACTCTGTATATTCTCCTGAGTTACATTTCTCCGGAAGATTGTCAAATTTTTACTACTTCGAAAGCTTAATTCCGGATGTCTGGCCAAGAAAAGAGAAAACCATTTTGTCGTTTTGACCGAATTTTAGCTTTAACTCTTTGGCTAATTTTCCTGCTCTATTTAGGAACGCTTCTTTGCTAATTGGGAATCCCGCTCTAGTCATAGCCTTCACCCTGCCTCCTGATTCGGAGAGAACATACTGGTTGGTCCCATCTTTGCATTTATTGGTACTTTGGCCTTATGCTTATCCATTAGTGTCACTCTGGGGACACCATGCCTTTTAGCTGCAGTTTTGTAGGCCTTACCCATTTTAACATCTTCAAGCGCTGCAGACATGCTTTCTGCAGAATAGTTGCGAAGTTTTGTCCGGGGCATATCTTAAAACAAAAAGATTTTTTAAATAATTTTTTTATAAGTTATGATCTAGTTCTCGACACTTGATGCGCCAGTATTCGACACCCCTGTCGAACACTGGATCGCAGCATTTTAAATCATCAGTTCTTAGAGCTTTGGATTTGTTAAGGAAAGTTCAACCACACCTGTCGATTAAGGGAACTTTACAACTTTAGATACCCAAAAGTCGACACCCCATATACCATCCAAACTTTTGGAAATATTTGAGAAAAACTTAATTTTTACAGTGATGGTGACACTAAAATAATAACTTGTTTTTAAGGTACCTAAGATATGCTAAAAATATTTCATATAATTAAGGATTATTTTGTACTTACTTCATGCAAATATTGTTAAAAAACGGGAAAATAAACCACATTCGATAACCGTTACCTGAAAACATAAACACAAAAGATGGATTGGCGGGATTTAAACGCACTAAGATAGCTATATGATGTCTTACGATAATGACCGAGCTGTGATCGGGGCGGCTACGTTTAGATCGTCTTATTTTCCTTATTTTAGAGTTTTGAAGATGACGATGTCGAGAACTGGAGCAGTGTCGATTACTGGTGCATTTACCTTATTGGGAGCAAGCAAAGAAACGCAACACAAATAAAACTTAAAATAAGCAATTTTCTTTTAACCTCGCAAATAAAATATTTTTAATGTAAAATCCGACCCGATAATAATACTCTAATACAACTCAAAAACAACATTACATTCAGACAGTCAACCAAGGATTTTAAATCAAGGAGGATACAGCTCGAGTTCGCAGTCTTTGAAGAATAAACAATTTCTTAGGTAGGTTGTAAACAACTTCCCAGAAAAACAATTGAGGGAGCTTTGAAAATTAGTATAACTTTTCTTTGCTGTTTGCTGTTAATTAGAAAAAGAAATTAGGTAGCCTTTGAGCGTTCGGAACGTTATTTTTATAAAGCTCTTATTGGAACGACCGTCTCACATACCTGCTTTCACGTTTGACACTAGATACCATCAACGTACAACTGTCATATTAAACGTTATTGGTTTATCGATTTTTGAGTCACATCCGTCGATTGCTTGTTTTTCCTAACCAAACCTATCAGCTATTGGAATGAAAAACGGAAGATAAAATGAGATGCAGATAGAAATACCGGGTCCATGTTTCTTTCAAGTCAATGCAGTCAACAGTGATTGTTTTTGAGCTGTGTTAGTGTTTTACGTTTGATGATGAATTACTGTTTTATATTAAATTGTTTTTGAGACCATGACTTTGTGTTCTCTATTAGTTCATATTAATCAGGTCTCGAAATATAAACATAGCCAAATCTAGGTAATTTAACCTTTTTTTAGTTTATAGACCATATTTTTTTATAAATTGCAAATTCTTTAAAAAGGACTGTTTTAGACATGCTACGAAATATTTTTCCATGAAGTAAATCCATTAAATATATTAAACATTTTAGTGTAAACTTAGATATTGTATATTTTTTTGGTTAAAAATGGAAAAAGTTTCCCTGATTTCTTGGATTAAAATCGTTGGTTTTAAATGTCAGGTTCGTCAATTGGAGTTCTCAACAGTGGCGGATCTCAATTTTGTGAGGCCCCAGCCACAGCCTGATCTGGAGGTCCCATAAGTGACCCGACTAAAAATGTTTGTTTTGTTTGTTTCTTTCGTTAATTGGTGTTAGATTCTTGTTGTGTGTGTATTTTTGTTTTGATTCAAAATTACAAAACAAGGAGGGGAGATTTTTTTTATTGTGTGACAATATGCATTTTTAGAACAAACCCGAAGAAACCCCTAAATTTTCATACAGAGTACAGTATATCATCTTGCAACGAACTGTAATCATAATAAGCCTCCCACCGAACGATTCCGAGCCCCCCTTCCCCCCTCGCTGTGACTCGAGGCACTCGCATCATGCGCTTTTGCGGTAATCGATCACTGGATCTTAACATTTAACAAAATATAAAAATTAGATTAACTTGAACGCACACTTTCCCGTTGTTCTTGACAGTTTATTTTATATGAAAATAGCGACAACACATTTTTTTTTTCTTTGTGCAGAAAAATATATTCACTAAATTCAGAAACTCGGTCTACATAGACAACAAATTTTATTGTTCAATTTTCCTGCGGAGAAACAGACAAACGGGCACAATATATATACGATAATCAGATTTTAATTGATACGGATGAATCAGGTTGTAACTTACTTTATAATTATTTGATTCTAAATCAAGATTTAGTGCAATTATATTTAAAAACTGCCTTTGCATTTTTATTATTAATTTATTAACGTTTCCAGACAAGTTTCGTCGCAGGCGATATTTGCACGATGTCTCGGGTCATGATAAGCTTTCCCATAATACCAATATATCGGGTATAGTATATGGTAAGTTTCTATGGTGGGAATGCCAGTTCACAACATATGCAGGTTTACGTTCTTATGATAGTGAATAAGGCATTCATAAATCAGAAATGTATCTACAGGAAATAGTCATGATCCCCATATCCGAGACCCGCAATCACTCTCACCGCCCTTCTCTGCAATCTGAAGATACGGTCTGCATGCGCCGAGTGTCCCCAAACCATTATCGCATAGGCTACAGACTGGCACACCCTTGAGATTCTTTTTAGAAGGAATACAGTTTTTGGGAGGCGTCAACCTTAGTATCGTTTTGTAATTTTGTTGTGAACAAATGTGGTAAACGTCATGTGTTAGACCGTAAAATGATATGTTTGTTAATAATATATATAATTTGACCTTTTGTCGTCTCTGTTGGTGTTTTAACACCCTACCTAACAGTCTTATTCCACATCCACCCTCATAAAAATAACTGTTTTTGATGAACAGTACATATATAGGTACTTGGTTCAATTTACTTTAATCTGAAAACGACTTCTACTCTCTTACTCCATTAACTTTTAAAAATATATATCAAAGTTGTTTGTATCACCAATATAACCTCGTATCAATCAAACACTAAGGGCCGATATTTCATAGTCACCTTAAGGTACAGAACGACATACATAAGTCATCCTTAACACAAGTTTTACAGTATATTAAAAAAAGGAATTAATTTAAAACTTCGTTTTTAAAAGGTTTTTCTTAACCTTAAGGCTACCTTAGCTAAGGGCTAACTTAAGGTAACATAAGTACATTAAGGAGCCGATATTTCAGTCACCTTAAGGTACAGAATGACATAAATCACCCTTAACACAAGTTTGATAGTATACTAAAGTTGTCCTTTACTGTCGTCTAAAGGAATATATCTTTAAGGACGTGGTAATCTTCCACTTAACGCGTAAATTTATCCTCAAATTAATTTAAAACATAGTTTTTTTAAGGTTTACCTCAACGTTAAGACTACCTTAGCTAAGGTCTAAGAGCCGATATTTCAGTCACCTTAAGGTACAGAACGACATACATAAGCCATCCTTAACACAAGTTTGTCAGTATATTAAGTTCGATTTAACTCTCATCTAAAGGAATAGATCTTTAAGGACGTGGTAATATTCCACTTAACGCGTCAATTGACCTTCAAATTAATTTAAAACGTAGTTTTTTTAAGGTTTACCATAAGTTTGCTGAGGGGTAACTTAAGGTAACACATTTCTTCATATTAAAAAAATTGAAGGGAGAGCTCGGGAAGGGTCGGGGGTGGTTTTGCTCGCCCAGGGGCAAAAAGTCTTAATCCGACTCTCGCTTGTCCCTATTTAAATTATGACGCGTACCGCGCAGAGAATGTAGGATTCGTGTGAAACAACTATGACATGAAACGCCGACTTTAGTAAAACTAATTCAAATCAATATCTGTAAAGTTAAATAGAAAATACATACCAGTACTAGGGCATGCCACGTTCTTGTGATATTCTAGATTCTTGCTTGACATCGGACAGGAAAATTACTACTTTAGAAACGGAACTTAATCGCTTATGTGCTTATCCGAATGATTCGCTGAGTTTTGAGTATTGATACCATAGGATTGTCTTATTTTACAATCTTCCAGTTACTTTTTAGCTATGTGATCTTATACTGGGGTTAGCGAAGCATGCCATTACAAATACTAGTATAAATCAGATATCAATTGTCGTTTACCACCAGCCTATTTGAGGTAAAATTTAACATTTAACATTTATTTTTTAACATTTTAACATTTTTAATATACAGGGTGTTCCTTAATGACGTGCTAATATTTCAGGGTGTGATTACTTAGGTTATTTTATAAAGAAAAGTTCATATGAACATATGTCCGCAACGGCTTCAATTTTTTGCTACGGGGTGTTGAATTTTTATTTTTTAAATGGTTATTTTTTAATATCTCCGAAAGTACTTTAGATATTATTTTGAATCTTGGTATGAGTTAATAGGATATAGAACCATAAATTTTAGTTAGAAAAGTTATTCAATTGTTCCACCAGTGGTGTCCCTGCGAACATATCCTCTGATTATTTTTACAAAAAAGATGGTACGCTACTGACATTTTTCCATGTGGATATTTTTACTGATTAGCCTGGTCAATTCTACATGAAAACGGTCTCTTGAGTTATCTCGTCAGATGCACCGTTCTTGATTAAAACCACTAAATTCATATTGATACTCATTATTGTTAACATTGATCAAATAATTAATGATAAATTTTGTTTCATAAAAATTGTTGGAAATGGCCACCTTCACTTAAAAGGTATCCTTCTGCCCGTCTTCGCATCGAATTGCCCACTCCAACAATTTTTATAAAACAAAATTTATCATTAATTATTTTATCAATGTTAATAATAATGAGTTTCAATATGAATTTAGTGGTTTTAATCAAGAACGGTGCGCCTGACGAGAAAAACTCAAGAGACCGTTTTCATGTAGAATTGACCAGTCCAATCAGAAAAATCCACATGGAAAAATGTCAGTGGCGTACCATCTTTTTTGGTAAAAATATTAGAGGACATGTTTTCAGGGACGCCACTGGTGGAACAATTGAATAAATTTTCTCACTGAATTGTGTGGTTCTATATCCCATTAACATATACCGGAATTGAAGATAATATCTAAAGTACTTTCGGAAATATTAAAAAATAACCATTTAAGAAATAAAAATTCAACAACCTGTAGCAAAAAATTCAAGTCGTTGCGGACATATGTTCATATCAACTTTTCTTTAAACGACCTAAGGAATCACACCCTGAAATATTAGCATGTCATTAAGGAACACCCTGTATAATATAATATAATGAATAGCAAAAACCAATAATAGACACCTAGGTGCAAAACACCCGTATGTGTCGAAATCTAAAATTAGATATATGTATATTATTATTTTGTATTTTTATTTATATTATCTATATTATAAGTGCTGAACCGGATGCAGAAGGAGTGCGAAATAGTTAACACCATAAAAAAAAAGTAAGCTTCAATATCTGGGTCATGTAATGAGAGGACAGAAATACACACTTCTACAACTTATAGTCCAGGGAAAGATTAGTGGAAGGCGGAACATTGTAAGACGCCGTGTGTCCTGGCTGAGGAACCTAAGGGATTGGTTTAATTGTAGCAATGTTCAACTGTTCAGAGCTGCAGTCAACAAGCTTCGGATTGCTGTGATGATAGCAAACCTCCGATAGGAGATGCACTATAAGAAGAAGAAGATATTATAATTCTATGTGACGCACCTTACTGAAACATGCTCAGAATCCTTATTGATTTAGTGAATTACTGAGAAAGTATTGAAAACTTTTCTGTATTCTGATAAACATACTGGATTACACTTTTTACTAAATTTTTTAAATATTTTTAATTGATTTTATATTATCTGGGAGTAAATTTGGTGCTAAGTAATCCATAAACTTTTTATTGGCGGTTGTTAAATTTTTTGGTAATTTAAATTTGTTATTAGATTTAGTCCTCGTTTCGGTAGAGTGATCTATAAAGTTTAGCTTGGTCTTACAGCGATAAACAAAATTACATATACTGCTAATATATAAAGTTCTGATATTTACAGTATCCTCCGAAAACAATAAATTTGTTGGAAATCTTTTATTTTTTTTTAATATAGTTTTAAGAATATATTTTTGGGTTATATGTAACTTATTAAGTACTGTGCCATGGGCACCACCCCAGACAATTTTTCCGTATCGTATTAGCGACTCCACAAATGCTTTATAAACCATCACCAATGTTTTCTCATTTAGAAATTCCCTTAATATAAAAAAATTGTGTATGAATGTACGTATTTTATTAGAAACATAGTCAATATGTGGCCTCTACTTCATAAATTGGTCAAGCAGCACACCAAGATGTTTTGTGTGGGTTACTTCATCAATTCTATCATTACCAATGGTAATATCTGTAAAATTGGTATGACCAGCCCTTGTTAATGAAATAGCTATGTAATTTGTTTTATTCAGATTAATTGATAGTTTATAAGTTTCCAATCAAGTCTTAACCAATTTAAAACCTTCTATTGTCTTATTTTTTACTTCTTCCCAATCTTTACCAGTTAATATTATAGCCGTTTCGTCAGCATAAGATACCTCCTATATTTTCTGTTAAAAGAGCATTAAGATAAATGATGAAGATGATTGGGCCCAAAACCGTTCCCTGATGAACACCAATTTTGATCACCCGTCTCTCACTCAATGCATTATTGATTTTAACCATTTGTGGTCTTTCTTGCAGATAATTTTTTAAATAAGAAGTGATTTTGAATAAGGGTCTGGAGAAAAAAAAAACAGGAAACGTGAATATTGTAGCATACTGAAACAAACTAAATTTATCTATTCACTCATAAAATTATTTGCTTGACTTGCTTGATGGACTCAATAATTTGTATGAGATAAAATGGATTAAATTTTATATAAATTGTGGAATTCTAAGGTTTAGTAAAACCGTACAGAAACCTAGGGTACCTAACAAATAATTTGTTAACGTTGTTGCAGATAGTACCACAAACACATTTGAAAAATTCTTTTCCATGGACGAAGCCAAAATAAAGAATTTGTCTGGTTATAAATTTGTATCCCAAAAAGAGTTTGTCTTTTTCTATGGCGGGGAGTATATTATTGGTGATGGTCATTGGAATTTTAGTGTTTGGTCATACGACACCATCAAAGAACAATGGAAAAGAAGAACTGGGTAAGTATATTTGTTATATGTTATATTATTATAAATTATTTTTGATCATGGCGCCCTTCGAATATATATTATACATGGTGTTATGGAAATGACTTATTATATTTAAACCTGCAAATCCTGAGATGAAAATAAATTGAAGAAAAATAACCTTAAATGGCTCTTTACACAAATACACTTTATATGGAATTTACGTGGCCGCTACTGAGGACGTTCGCAATCAATAGTTTATTGAGGCGGTGTTGTCATATATTGCAACACAGAATTGTAAACGCACGTGTTCAGTTTTTGACAACAAGGCGTCTTTGACCCGCGTTATCACTTCTTTTTCAAACGTTTTGGAAAAAAAAGACTACAATGTTAAGAGGTACATACTCTCGATCGTATAATCCGTTTTATAATTAAATTCCATAAAAAAATAAAACACGAAAAGTATGTTTTGCAACAAAACCAACAATACCACACAAATTTGAAATCACATCACAATATTTCTTATTATGAATTATTTCACAACAGAAAAAAAATCGGGTAATGCTATAACTAACAAAACGTTTAAAATTCGTATACATCAAGCACGTGGAACCCTCGACAGCGTCATTCCACCCCCGAGTCTCGAAACATACTGAAGCAACGATAGTCGCGCACGGCAGGTATCCAAGCAAGGGCGAAACATGCGGTGTGATCTGACAATACTGTTAGTATACTCTAGTGACACACATTGTGGCTAACTGAATCCAACGGGAACGGCGAGACGGTATGCTTGTAAAAAGGGTTTTTACCTTAGTATTTAGATATTCGATAAAAAAAAGTATGTAGACTTCCTCTAGGACACCCTAAGAGTCACCCATTTAAATATAATAAGTCATTTCCATAACACCCTGTATAAATACATACTGAAAGAATACTAAACTTAAGTTGTGAGTCATTCAATATATTTTTTAAATTTCATTGTGTAATATTTTTATAAAAAAATAATAAGATAATCTTTCTTGTGCCACAATAGACCTCAAATAATTATTGATTATTTTTAACTTTGAGAAGGATCTCTCACCAGAAGCAACAGACACAGATAAAGTCAGGAAGATTCTTAATGACTGAAATTTGCAGTTGGCGGGGTATTATGACGTAAGAAACCGAAATAAATAGATATTCAAAAATGATCCTCGATGCTATCAATACAGTTTTTGACAACGATTTTTAACCGATCTTAGGGCCTTAATAATGTGAACGGGTTTTACTTTACTGAATGTTTCATGAGGTTTCAGTTTAATAAAGCTACCATAACTCTTCAGATTGCTTCCTAGTGTTTTAAAAGTATCACTGGATGGTTGCTGCCTCTCAGGGTATTGTTAAAAATATAAATTTAAGGCATTGTTCGTTTCTTTAATATTTAATATATGCGCATAACATATCATATTTTAGATAGTTTTCGTAAACCACCTTATCTAACATTTATTATTAAATAAAATTAATTATCCATTTTGTTTTTATGTCAACTAATGTCAAATAATCCATAGCCCACTAAAATATTTTAATAGATATTCTTATGCAAATGATAATGCACAAAAATTAAGAAAATGCTTTAAACTTGTGATTTATCTATTACTCTGAGAAGCAACCTTTCAGTGAAAAATGTAAATATTTATTTCGGTTCCTTATGCGTTATAATGCACGACCTACTATATATAGATTTAATATGAAAATTCGACTTGTTCACTTATTTAAGTAATAAAATATATTGTGTGTTATATATTTAGAAAGATAAATAAAAATGCAATTTCTTTTGGCTAAAAATGTACAGGGTTTGTTCGGGTTCCGTTTAAACTAAGAAAGTTATATCCAATTAGTTTTTGACCTGACCCCGTAGGTGCGATTCTTTGGTGGACTTATATTCTACTGAGCGCATTATGAAACTTTTATTCGAAACTTCTTCTATTATTAGTAATAAAAATATAGAGAACAAATCTAAAATCGACAATTTTTCAATTTACCCTCGTATCTGTTAAACCAGCGAATATTTTCATGTTCTTCATTTATAATTTTTTATTTCTCCCAAATACATCTCATGACATGCACATCAGTTTTTTTTTGATAAATTCAATAATTACTGAGACACCCACCAAAAGTGTCAAAAATGGGTATCCCTGTACAATATTACATTGTATCTTCTTCGAAATAATTGTCTATGGATACCTTTTTCATATTTTTTGAGTTTCTACTAGGCATCGTTGTAACAGATATAGAATAAAAGTCATTTCCAATATACACCACAGGTAATTAATATTATTTAAAAAACAACTAATTTCCTTTAAAAACTACCAAAATAATGATATTTTTCTTTTAAGAGAAAGACGAGCTATGGAAAATTAACGCGCGTAGACAGACAGACCTATATCTATGGATTGCCAAACTCTAAAAGCAAAAGTGGCAAATTTATGGCCTTGCGCATGTAAACAAAGCTGATCGTCATGGGTCATGGGTTATGCGCAATGCCGACTCATAAACAATTGACCTTAACCGGCGAACAGGACCGTACTTCGCCTTTAAAGCAAATTATTACACGGCAATGTTTTTGCACATCAAGACCTTTACTGGGCAAGAAACAATTTATGTTATCGCATAAAAGGCCTTGTTGCTATCACTGAAAAGTCACTTTTAGAATTAATTTTGATATAAATTGTCCTCGTATCGATAGATTTTTAATATCGTTACACCCCTACTACTGATTTCGGTTTTGGACGGTCGTCGTTGGTTGGTAACCAAACCGGCACCAATGCCGGCGGGCCTATATGACGGCGACAACATTATAAAAAAAGAAAAAAAGTGTCAACCCCACCAAACACAAAATATAAACGTCAATAATGACATGTAATAGTAAATTTTTAAATTTGGCATTTTCCGACTAATACACTGGAATTGTATTTCGTTTTGGAATTGTCTTCGTTTCCCAATAAAAACGTTGTCTGTTTTATCTTTTTTCATTAACTGATAATCTCCTTGTATGAGCCACCCCCCTCCCTCGAATTTTGACCCCCAAAACGAAGCTCTGAAAACACAACCTAGTGCTGGCTACAGAAAATGATGCGCGAGGTCACACAGCAGCTGAACTATTATGGAGACATATTTCGTAGTGTCCTTTGTACAATAATTGTACAAGAGACCCTTCAATTTAAACATTTTTCTAGGTTACCTGAAGGTCGTCGCCATTTCGAAACAATAGTAATAGACAATTGTATTTACATTATAGGAGGCATAGGGAAATTCAGAGTCATTCAGGAGAACCTATTATGGTACGATTTTAAGTCTGGTAAGGATATAAAAAGGTTTCTATTAATTTACTTCTTGTATTAATCTTAACATAAGAGATCAGACCATAAATCGAAATTATTTGTGCCGTAGTCAACTGAGAAAACTTTTTTCGTTCGTAACTTGCATTACCAAGGGTACTGGAAATCTTTAACGATACAGGGTGTTATCCAATTGCCTTGTTATGTTTAAACCCGCAAATCTTGAGATGGAAACAAGTTGGAGAAAAATAACCATAAATAGCGCTTTGAGTTGATAAGCGAGCTACTGACATTTTGTAAATAAACCCATATTATTAGTCAAGAGGCGTGAGTCGTCAACAGTGTTGTCAATTTGGCCCGTAAGTTGTCAACAAGCAACAAATAAAAAATGTCTTGCAATCCATATACCAAACAAATTTTTTGACACAAATTATGTCACAATATAACAGTACTTTACGGTAGTGATCAAGACGACGGGGTTAGATTTTGTGTCTGTGTTGTTGAAATAACAACAACTGGTAAATTTTACACCATATTTATTTCTATAAACATTTAAAACTAAAACGTTCGCGATTTTAAGTAAACCAGCCTTTTACGTCGACGAGTAGCCGCTTTTACGTCTCTAGGAGTACTGAACGAACATCGTCTCTTGTTTATCGAGCGGGTAGACAAGTAGGGGGTAAGTTCCATCGTTGTAGCGAACGATGGGATGTCGGAGTCGGCATGGTGTTTTGGCAACCTCGCAACACGCAAGTTTATGGTGTCATTCGGCTCTTTCTAATAAAATTCGGTGCCTTGCCTTTTGTCCTTTCTTGTTTATATACAGGGTGTTATGGAAATGACGTATTATATTTAAACCGGCAAATCCTGAGATGAAAATAAATTTAAAAAAAAATAACCATAAATGGCGCTTCGAATTATTAAGCGTAATTATACACTTTATATGAAATCTGAAAATTTACATGGCCGTTACTGACGACGGTCGCAATCAATAAAATAAAAGGTCTGTAGTGTACGTCAGCATATTTCGACCGGTGTTGTCATATCTACACGGCAAACTCTTTAGAAAAAAAATTATAATTTTAACAATTTTTCATTCTATCATTTATGAACAAATATGATTCCAGAAAACCGACGGCGAAAGATGTTTTGCACGCGACGCGACGAAATTTGACTTATTCGTCGGCGACATTCCATTTTTCTGTTAATTCAAACGTCCAAAACAAACTACTCGTTTTAACTGAGCAACTTAGGTTCGTCTATAAAACAATGTCAAATAATATACAAAGTTTGGACGCGTAGCCCGAAAATCATTACAACTATTATACGCGTACCTTCTGAAAACAAAGCGGATAGCCGAGAGTGTAAATGGTTATCAACAGAAGCGACCGTACCCTAACGCTGTTCTTCTATTACTGACACTTGCAAGTCGCACGCTTGTACCCATAGACCTACGTCGGTCCGGCGGAGTGGATTGTGTGAAAGAGATGGAGAGATGGCCGCGTGAGAAAGAAAATAAAATCTTCGTCGGTCTTGTCATTTGGAATAGAGCTGAGCTAATTTAATTTTTTAAGCTTCTCAAAAGAAAAAGTACAGCCGCAGTATTATCAGCTACCACTATAATTTTATCCAATTTGGTCGAAATTCCATTAACGCCATATCAATTAAACGCCTAGCAAGAGATCTCGCGGTAAATAGCCAAGTAATAGAGAAGAATCTCGTGAAATATCAAACTGTCAAATATTGCCAATCTCTGTTCCGAGTTTTAAAGGTATCTATTTCGTTCGTTCGTAGGTTAACTGTTTTATGGTTCGTAGATAAAGTTTCATTTTTAAATTGAAGGATTTCATTGTGTGTATTTAAAATGTGTGTGTTTTAAATTAGTTAAATAAATAAATCTACGCGAGAAAAAAAGGACCAAAATTAAAACCGCGTTCGCGTGTATTCTTCCATGTGAATAGCTGCTATTTTTGAGGTTATGTGAGAGGTTTTTTCCTAAAACTTAGATTCTGTGTGGTTTGTGTGAAATTATGAACTAACAATTGTTTTTAAATAAGTAAAGGTAAGAAAGCAAGTGTCTTAAATAAAATTGCATTTTAAAGCGTTTGAACGATAATTATTATTTAAAAGGTCAATGACGTTTGACCTATTTACTTTCCTGTGCTTGTAACGAATTTGAAATTTGTGTGTGATACTACCATTATTTGTTTTGCAAAACATCTTTCGCCGTTGGTTTTCTGGAATCATATTTGTTCATAAATGATTCAATTAAAAATTGTTAAAATTATAAATTTTTTTCTAACGAGTTTGCCGTGTAGATATGACAACACCGGCCGAAATGCGCTGACGTCTTTTGACCCTGCAGACCTCAGTATTGATCGTTTACATATTACGCCAGTGCCCCACATGTGTTTGTCTGATTTGACATAAGGTGATATAATCCGGTCATTAATTGAAAGCGCCATTTATGGGTATTTTTCTACAATTTATTTTCATCTCAGGATTTGCCGGTTTAAATATAATACGTCATTTCCATAACACCCTGTATGCCCGACAAAAATACTAACTTCGTCTACAAGGATGGAAGGATTTTTTTCCGGTTCGGTTAAGAAACCGGCCAGCCACATCTTGTGGTCAACAAGCAGCCTAAAAGTGTCTATTTTTTTGGAAATTTTGCCCTTTTAAGCTGTTTTAATTTTTTTAGATGAATGGGACAAAGTTGGCTTACCCTACAACACGAATCAGTTTAAATGTTGTTCTTTTAATGACCAATTAGTAATCGTTTACTTATACAACAGTGAGGCATTTATATTTAATGCCTCGCTAATATCTTGGAGAAGTTTTAAAATTATGATAGAAAAAGAGGTAATTGATGATATGGGAGATTTTACTGTATTTTCTAATCGGCAATATATTTATGTTAAGGGTAAGTAGGTATGTTTTTTTAAGCCATGACTTTTTTTAATTTACCACCGTTTATAAAAATATTCTAATTTGTTAAACTTAATTCTCTGCGATACTTTCTCTCTGGATTATTCAATTTTTGTTTTATTATCCTACGTTACATCAATACTTTGAGTTCGAGAAATGCCTTATTATGTTACAAGGCCGGAAAGTGATGCTTAGCAACACAATCGAGCTGTTCGTTTAAAATTTATTTTCACGGAATAATTTTAATTTCAAAACTGACTCTTTTTATACGCATAATTACTATGGTTGTTACGTAAAGCACGAAGTTGTTAATCTGAAGTACTTTGTCTGTTTATATAATAGATTAACAAAATTTGTAGGTTAATTATAAACACCTCGTAGAAGAGATGTTTATTTCTTGCTCTTTTTAATGTATATGTTTCACTGGTAGCATTCACTGCAGTGGCACTTCCAGGGGGGGGGGGGTCAAAACAACCCTCCCCCCCTCGAATTACATGTATTTGTTTGTCATAGATACAGAAGTTAATGTAACATTTAACTATACAGGGTGTTATGGAAATGACTTATGTTTAAACCGGCAAATCCTGAGATGAAAATAAATTGAAGAAAAATAACCATAAATGGCGCTTTGAATTATTAAGCGAAATATACACTTTAGATGAAATCTCAAAATTGACGTGACCGCCCCTGAGGACCTTCGTAATCAATAGTTTATTGAGGCGGTGTTGTCATATTGCAACACAGAATTGTAAATGCACGTGTTCAGTTTTTGACAACAAGACGTCTTTGAACCGCGTTATCACTTCTTTTTCAAACTTTTTAGAAAAAAATACTACAATTTTAAGGCACATACTGTCTTACCTTCGATCTTATAATCCGTTTTATAATTAAATTCCATAAAAATATAAAAGACAAAGAGTGTTTTGCAACAGAACCAACAATAGGTAATATCACACAAATTTGAAATCACATCGCCATCATCAAAATAAATAAATAACTATTTCTTATTATGAATTATTTCACAACAGAAAAAAAATCAGGAAATGCTACAACTATCAAAACGTTTAAAATTCGTATACATCAAGCACGTGTATCCCTCGACAGCGTCATCCCATTCTCGAGTCTCGAAACATACTGAAGCAACGCTAGTCGCGCGCGGCAGGTATCCAAGCAAGTGCGAAATATGCGGTGTGATCTGACAACACTGTTAGTATACTCTAGTGACCCACATTGTTGCTAACTGAATCCAGATGAAGCGGGGCGACAGTATGTAAAAAGGGTTTTTACCTTAGTATTTAGATATTCGATTAAAAAAAAAGTATGTAGACTTTCTCTAGGACACCCTAGGAGTCACCCATGGGCTGCGCCACTGGCTCTCTGATGTCATCCTCCTTTGTTATTATTTTTTTTTTTATCACAACAGCACAACACCCGGTGTGTATATTCGACATGTAGAGAACGGTAGATTACGGTAGACGGTGTACACGCCCGCCCGGTACCACATAAAATGGAATTTTTTTAAGAAGAAAATACTAAAAAAAGGGAAATTAGATAAGAAATAGAAAACGGTAGATGACCATACAGACATATTTGAAATTATTAAAAAAAAATGCATTATAGTAATAGTTTGAAAGAAAACCCTGCTAAAATCAATTTTAATACCAGTCTATCTGCTTTTAATTTTTACGGTATAATTACGTGTCTCTGTGGTAGAACGGTAGGCGAACTCTCAAACGGTAGATCTACCTTCAAAACGGTAGACCTGGCAAGGCTGACAACATCAGAATTTGACGGCGCGTTGGAAAGGTACTTTCTTGTTTCATACACTCGCGTTTCATACAAGTCAAGAATTTACCTGAAATATTCTTGTTTGTTCAGCGAATTCATTAATGCATTTTCGGCTTCTCGTTTGATACACCGGCCATTATGACGGCCCAAAGGTTGTGGGTACCAGGTAACGTACCTTTATAGGTAGGTAATTTCATCATGATTGTTGGATAATGCTATTAAAATAATCTAATATTGGCAAGTGGCACCCTAATATGTTTGAACTTTTCAAAGTACTCACAGAAGAAATGCACGATACTACTACGATATCGTACAGCAGCGATGTGACTTACACATCTCTATACCGAAACGTTCTAAGAAATACACTGATTTGGCCAGCCGCTTGGGCAAAATATTGAGCGAACATTTACGTAAAAAAATGGAAATTAGTGGAACGTTAAATCGTTTAATATATACTGTAGAACTTGATTGGGTAGATTATTTTAATGTCAATATCTATAACAAAACATATAAATACAACCCTGTCTATAGAATTAATACAATATAACAAAATGATAAGAAACAAAGTAATAAAAATTCATAAATATTATGATATTTAATTATAAAACTGCATATTGGCAGGTATATAGATACGCGATAACCAGACCGTCGTAATGGTCGGTGTACGAAACTAATAACCAAAAATTGGTTAATTAATTCAGTGTAGGAAACAAGAATATTTCAGGTAAATTTTTGACGTGTACCTACGCGAGTGTTGGAACAAGAATGCATCGTTAGAAAATGTCAGACGAAAAGAGCAGAGTACAAGAAAATACGGTTCATTGTTATAAAGAGGGTTTTCTCTTCAAAGACGTGGCGATTTTGGGTCGAGACGCGATCACTGATCACTAAAAAATCATTAGTTATTCTTCACTCTTAAATACGCCTGTATTCCCGAGTGGTTGAACGACTTTCCATAAATCAGTTAGCTACATAACACCCAAATGTCCATGTTTCCCAGTGTAAATAAATACAGTTAAAATTACCCAGAGGCCTATTTCAATTTAATGATAATAATCCCTAGACAACATAAAAATGCTACAAACCTTATACCGTTTAATTAGCCATTTAATTTAATTCCTTATTCGTCCAGGTTGCACAATTAAATTAAAATATTTGAGGTTAAGGGCGCTACACACGTTACTGCATACCTGATCACTAAAATTGAGCAAAATGTTTGCGCAAGTATACTCGATCGTGTATAGAATCGTATTGCGCAAATTTATGAAGTTATACAAGTGACTTGACACCGTTTGGATACTCGATCTGTATACTTACACGAAGCTTTTTGTGCAAGTATTCATGGCCGTGATTAGTTCAAGTTGCGTGTTATTTTTTGTTATTATTTACATGTGTGATGATTGTTTTGTTCGCCTATATGGGCGACTCCAGAGTCGTGCATGTGGCTCATCAAAAATAATTAATTACTACCATGAAACATGGACGAGAGAAATGCAGCATTTTTTGATTTATTTACAAAGCATACAATTTCAAGTCCATTACATTCAAAATATAATGTACTTACACTGTACGTGCTCGTTACAACAATATAGATTGAGGCGGTTCCTGACGGGACACCGTGTATATTGAATAGTTACGTATATTTTAACAATGTTGTGCCGATACCGATATTATATCGATAAATCGAAGAATTAATACAATACAGGGTGTTATGGAAATGACGTATTATATTTAAACAGGCAATTCCTGAGATGAAAACAAATTGAAGAAAAATATCCAAAAATGGTGCTGCAAACCAAAAATTACCACGTGGTGCCCCTGTTCGGTAGGTAAACACAGCAACATATGGCAGTGAATCTTGAACAGTGTTGTCATATCTTCACGGTAAACTCTATAGAAAGTCAATAACCGTTTGACAGCTTTCAAGTTGTTTATTTTTCAGGGTACATTATTATAAACTTTTACGTTCAGTTCGCTGGGAAACAATCTCTGATTTATAAACTTGAACTGACTCGAACGAACTGCCGCGGAGTTTATAAATGGTCAGGTATGTTCTCATTTGTTCAATTCGAACGACACCCGTCAGATCTGGACAACTTAAAAGTTTATAAATGCCACTTACCCTTTAGAAAAAAAAAATACAATTTTATTTCTTTTCGGACTTATTTAAAACCAACTTAATTTATAAAAAACACCAAGTACTTACATCACAAAATCACATTAGTTTTCGCGTCACAACACATCTAAATTAGTATTTTAAAGTGCTACTGTGTAGACAAAAATACGCCCTTATTATCTGGGAAATAATGTATTTAACATCTAAAAATTTTAAGAATAAATAACACGTTGGTTCTCTCGATCGATATCGGCCGGCTTCTTTAAACAGCTGATTTTGGACAATCTAATGGATGGCTAATGTTTAAAAATACAGCGTTGCCACTTTCGATGTTTTATAAGCGACTATCATAAATTGCCGAATTTCCTTCTATAATATTACTTTCCTGTATAATTATAGTCTCGGAAATGCACAACCGCGCTGGCTCTAGTAGCGGAGAGTTCTCGGAAAGAAAGTTCTGGTCCGAAGATGGACTAGACCATTATTTCAAAGGGTAGTTCCTGTCAATTGTTAACATAATTGTTTAATTTGATCTTTAGTAAATGGTTAATGGCCCATAGAAATTAGCGTTTTTATTATTTCTATTGCGAAATGATTAAGTGCTCTTATTCTATGTGTGTTATTGTAAAGTGTAATTATGCGTTAGTGTTGGGGTTTAGTGATAAGCTTATTATGCACTACCACACTATCATCAGGACACGTGATGAGCATACAATTTTTCCCATAGAAAAAAGAACTGAAAGTGTCTGTACCCTGGATTCCTTAATCGCATCCTGGATTTACTTTCTAAGTAAGCTAAATATTTATTTTTATAAGAAACTAAAATTTTACACTTTTAAACATTTCGGCAACATTGTGATTGAACATCTGTTGATTAATCAGCTGGGCAATGTAATATTGCATATATGAATGTGACGAGGAGTTGTGTGTGGGTTTAGTGGTGAATTATCCCACTTTGTAAACGTTCGATTAAAAAAAAAAATATGTAGCGCTTCTCTAGGACACCCCATAACCAGACCATCGTAATCGTTGGTTTGGGAGGCGAGATTCCAAAATGGGTTAATTAATTCAGTGTACGAAACAAGAATCTTGCGGTACATTTTTGACGTGTACGAAACAAGAATGAATCATCCGTACCCATTCCTTCCTTGAATCCATATTGCGAATGAGACAATAGGTGCCCATACACCAACATATAAGTTGGACCGATTTGATCCGTTCGGATTTGGCCTGCCAACTAGGCTCGGCACATACCAAAACTCTCGTCAATTTTGGGCAGGCGAGTCTAGCTCGCCGACCTAATCACCCGATTAGATTTGCCTGATTAAATCGTCTCGTTAATGGGACTTGATGCGCCGTCCGCTATTACCTACCGATCTACTGATGAGTTGCGACCTGCTGATTTCATCCGTGGCCGATAAGGCACGGCCCGATGAGGCTCGGCTCGCCACATACACACAAAGTTTTTTCCGCATATTTGGCTCGTGCCATATCAGATTTGTTGAGATATCCGCTGGTGTAAGGGCACCTATTAACATATTTGTGTTTAAATTACAGATAAAAACATTTTTCTATAATTTTACAAATGTAATTATTAATATCAGTATTTTTGCCTCTCTTGTGCAATGGCGAGGTTACAGAGTTTTTAAACAATATTTACTGTCAGTTCCTCCTGTTTGCTAATGATCTGAAACTGTTCATAAAAATCTCCTCATTTGAGGATTGCTTAAAGCTCCAGTCGGACTTGAATAAATTGGTAGCATGGTGTAAGATCAAGGGTATGGAGATTAATGCCTCAAAGTGTCACTCGATAAATTTTCATAGTTTGAACAGCATTGTTCCCGAAGTTAAGGATTTGGATTTGACTATGGATGCTAAGCTTACCTTCATTCCTCACATTCAGAACACCATATCCAAATCTCTCCAACTCTGAGGATTTATTAAGCTCATAACCAGTGACTTTACTAATATCAAAGCTATAAAACAATTATATTGCTCATTAATAAGATCCCATCTGGAATCTTGAAAGGGTTACTTTCTTGAATATTGAAAGGGTTCAACATAAATTTTTGAATTACATGGCCTATAAACTCAATACACCGCAACTAGATTATTCTCAGCTTGAAGCAAGTATCCAGATCAAAACCCTCAGATTACGTCGGGATCATAGGGATCTTATAATGTTGCATAACCTATTACATAGCAAATATAACTGTCCTTTGTTACTTGACAGAATGGGATTGCACGTACCATCTGGGGAAACACGTCAGAGAACTAACTATGGCCAAAATAGCTTTATATCACGATCATGCAGTATCCCACTCTTGATTTATTTTTAAGTAGATCAGATTTTATGAGTCAACTACTACTGACTATAGATTGACTTCTCTTTTGCAGTATTTATTACTGAATTAACATTATAAACTTTCAATTCATTATAAATAAATAAATAAATAAACGTAACAAATTAATAAATTAATAACACCATACAGTACATACGTACATTTTTGTACATCATGGCAATTATTGCCAAAGCATCCTTTTTTGGACCAGAGATTATAAACCACAAGGTAAAAATGATGGTGCTGCAGAGAGTGTCCAAACGGTGATCTGATCATGTAAATTTGTGTCGATTGTACGTTGCTTGCTGTTTTCAAAATTTTCTAGACTTTCATACATTCTGCGAACTTTACTTTCCTTTCATAATCCGGTTACTGATGTGCTTTATGTTGTAGTAATACCGTCATTTTAAGGCCATATTTCTTCGAATTTAGATCTGATAAAATCTTAAAAGTTGCACGTACTCAATATGTATTTTTAGGTAAACACTTGATAAAATTCGAGTTGGATGGCGTTAAGAGTACTTTGGTTCCCGTTAATCGAAGAGTAATGAAAGACGTAGATTATGAAGAAATTGAGTCGGTATTGTGTAATAACATAGTTTATACACTGTATAGAGGCCTTGATGAAAAATATTATTCCTTATATACATTGGAAGTTTTTAATCTGGAGACGGAAGATTTGTATTATATTTTTAGAAACAATGGTCAAAATGATTCTATAAAAGTTGGAAATAAATCATGTTATCCGCTATCGTATACAAAATTGTTTAGTATGCGTTATTATTACTTTGTTAAAGAAAATACTGTAATTAATGACTTTTTACCGCAATAAAAGATGTGTTTTTTTTTTCTTTAATTCATTTCGCGTATCCTGCTTAGCTTACCAGTAAATTTGTGGCCATCGGTGCGCTGTTACACTGCCCCGTTTTGCCGTTCGGCGCAATGTTAAAAGGGAATGCGTTTTTGCAGGAAAATAAATAAGATATAATGTATTTTTATCATCCCGCCGAACGGCTCCCGTTTTGCGGGATCCGTTTTGCAGGAGCAATTCGGTGCAATGTTAAAAATAACGCGTCTTTGCGGGATAAGTGCGGAGTTACACTGTTCCGTTTTACAGGTCCCGTTATGCTATCATGTTAATTCAAAGAGGCGTATCTGTAAATATCGTCAGAAATCACTTATACTGTTCAAGCCACGTGCCATGAATGAGCTCATCTAAATGTCTGTTAGATTCGAAAGCAGTATATGGTACTAATACCTATTAATACGTTTGTAACTACTAATATTGGCGTAATTGAAATTTGGAAGCTAAATAATCGATATACAGTGAAACCTCTCATAACGGGCACCTCTATTAAACGGACATTTTTTCATAGTCCGGAACTAGGTATATGAAATTCCATGAAAATCAACCTCTTTTGGGCGGACTCTCCTTTGAGCCGACGCGGACAGGCTGTTTTCATACAAAGAGTGCGAAAAAAATCCTCCTTTAAACGGACAAAAAATTTTAAAAGTATTTGGGAGACGAATAAGTACGGTGCAAAAACTCTCTGAAGACAGGCAACCAATCGAGTATGCGTGGCAGAGCGAAAGGACTTCGCCGAATGAAAGTATGTGTGATTCCCCGACAGCAGTCCGCCCTTTATTGGTGAGTTGCAAGGTTAAAATCGTAAACAATGGCACAAAAATGTCGCGTTTTGAGTCTGAAAGAGAATATTGATGTTGTGGAAGTTTGTAATTTGATAACAATGATTTGGGTAAGTTCATTAACATTGATAGCAATGTGCTATTAGAAGATGATAGTGACCCCATTCCTACCGATTATATAGTCCAAACTGAAACCACATCGCTAACTGACGACTCTGATGAAGAAGTTGAATGCAGTAATCAAACAAATGTCACCAATTATCAACAAGCTATTAGTATGGTAAAGGAATTATAAGAGTATGCAAAGAATAGAGGTGACTCTACAGCAATGGAATTGTTATCAGACTTGGAATTACATTTTCTAGATTGCAAGTATAAAACGCAAACACGTCAAACTACGTTATTAGATTTTTTTAGTACTACATCCTCACTAAAACTAGTGTATTTTTGTTATGTTATGTTTATTTGTACATACATATACATAGTAATAATTTTGCATTTACATATTACCTAATAACAAATTTCCCACGGACACCTATTAGGCGAACACATTTAGACGGCCCCGTAGGTGTCCGCCTAAGGGAGGTTTCACTGTATTTCACAATTTAATTTTAAGTAGATACGCCCCTCTGAATTAACCGTGCTGTTCGGCGGGATGGTAAAAATACATTATCTCTTATCGCCACCGTCACATCTTTGCCGCAAAACGCATTATTTTTACCATTGCTCCGAACGGCTTCCACAAAACGGGACATCAGTGTGACTCCGCATTGCATGGACTTTTACTGCTCCTGTATGGGTATTTCTCCCTTAACTTTAAAAAATGCAGAAATTCTGACAAAAAATTTTTTTACACAATATGTGGTAGTAATTATCTCTAAACGATATTTTAGGATATAAATTTTGGAAAATGAATGGTTAAATACAAGGCAAGTAATGATTTCTATTGGCAAGTGACTGGCAAAATGCTTATTTCATTATAAAAGTCACTTCTGTCCCCTTGACTTTATTACATAATAATTCATATTTTATATAACATAACTACTTAACCTAAAATAATTTCGGTAGAAGACATTGTCTTATGACCGCTTTTCCACTTTACTTTAACAAAGTTGAAAACATTTTAAAAAACTGAGGTAGCTAAGAGCAAAAATGTTTTATTTTTATTATTTAAATGTAATTCTTCTTTACTGAAAGAGTAAACGTTTAATTTGATTATGGCATGTTTGTATATAGCTAAATTAGTGGTATACAAAGAGGCTTTGGAAGCCAAATTAACTGCAGCATTATAAAATAATTTTTTATTTGCAAAAGATTTAAAGAGACAGGAGTGACAAAAATGAGGACAGGTGTGACAATACAAAACAACCTCTATTATTGGTTTAATTTGTTTAATATAGTTGAAATATAAAACAGTTTGATTATACACATTAAAGAAAACAAAAGGTGACATTCTACGAAATAAATAAATATTCTTAAATACGATTAATAAGTAAAATATGTATAACATATTATTGGGTATTGGTATTAATGTTAAATTTTGGCAATCCACGGCCATAACTTTTTGGTACTTCTATTTTGCCCATGACATCTTCATAGCTGAATTCGTAAATGTCTACAATGTCTGGAAATCCATAAACAAATCCTTGAAAATCTCTAGTTAATTTTTGCCGTAAAAAGGTTCCCTCAAATTTATTTCCAGTTTCTATTACTTGACATATATATTTTAAAGCTTGGGCTCCTTGCTTTGACTCTGATTTAAATCGGATAAGTAGCCAATCATCTTTTTTAATTTCTGCTTTATTAACACTTATGATCGGATTACAATTTTTCAAAGTCATCTTCTTTTTAAAATATGACAGAGGTATGTTACTTTCTTCATCATCACTTGATTCCATATTTTCTGTGTGTGTTGAAGAAATGGCAACATATTTAGGAGTAATTTCATTATTACAGTATGACAGAGATGGGTCTTCTCCTATATCTTCACTTGACTCAATGTTTTTTTTATGTACTGTAGCAGTATCGATTCTTAAATTATTAGAAGTATTTACCTCTACTAAACGTTTTGGACCAAGAGTATCACAATCGTTTAAGTTTAAGAGTAATTTATCAAAGAAATGTTCTGACGGTTTTAATACGAAATGATCACATGCAAATTTAGAGTTACAATAAAAGCAGCTTCTGTGCTTTAACTTTAGTTTACTATTTTGTTCATTAGACCAGATGACTTGCCGTATTTTCATTGTATTTGGAACCGAGGCTGAATTATCTGCAATTATCTTTTTTGACAGCTCAATAATCTCATTTATTTGACTGGTTGTGACTTCATATAATAGTATCTTACTATTATTTTGTCTAACGCTTTCAATAAAATTTTCCGCTGATGTGATACTATTCCCATGGCTGATTGTTTGATCAGCAACTCTTTTAAGTGCCCCTCCAACACCATCTGCCACACTTTTACCATGTCCAGGTTCATAAAAATTCCATGTTAAAAAGTTTATTTTAAAGAATGTAGCAAAATAGCACATGAGCTGAAAGTTGGTCTTATTTTTGTATTGTGATGTTGGTCCATCACTAACAAAGTGAAAAATATTAATATCCCTTTCGGATAACAAATTTAAAATAGGTTTAAGATGGGCCCACACTGCACATGCATTGTGAAGTAAATCATTTGACACACCACAAAAAGAGATACACTCCAGTTCTTTATTTTTGTTTTTAAGATAAATAACTCCTGTATGAAGGGAGATTTGCCTTCGAGATCCTCCAAAGTGAACACTTTGAATCTCCTCATTAAATTTGCACATGAAATTTTCTGAAAAATCTATATTTATAATTGCTTCTTTTTCGGTGATTTGATCCCGGAGTAAACGAATCTGATTTTGTTGGTGATTTGCTCGATGATGATGAGGCATAATTATTTTTAAATTATTTTGGAAACTAGTGCGAAGATCTTCTATAGTACTTTCAATGGATACTTTGGTTTGAATTTTTACTTCTAATTCTTTTCTGTTTTTATCTATTCTTTTTTCTGTTCTTGTTTCCCACTTAAAGTATGATATGTTTCCTTTTCCGTTTTCCTCAGACACAATAATTTCGTTTTCTTTGAGTGCACAGCTTTCACACTGCCGAGATACACATTGGTCTGATTGACTTTCACAACAAATTTTTTCTAAAATATCATCAAGTGAGTTTATTTTAGCGCAAAACTGCTTTAGTTGCTGCATTTTTTTAAATAAAAACATAAAGTTAGCATGTCTGACGCAAAGGCAGGTATTTCTAGCATTAACGGTGGGTTTTACAACCCAAAATGGTTTGTACCGGCAAAATGTGGAATAGCTTACTTTTTGATGTTTAATAATGTATTTTTTGTACAAATTTGTTAGGGTGTCGTTAAGATACCTTTTTTGCATTTTTTGTTGCCTTACAGTAATACAATCCTTTTTTCCCGGAGTTTGAACTGAAACTTCATCGCTGATAAAAAAATCAAAAATTAGCTTCTTCATTTTTTTAGCATATTCTTCCATTCTTATTTTTTTATCAGGCATTATCTTTGCTTGACTAAGTGATTTGCTGTATCGATGATTGGAAATTAAAGTATTCATTTTTCCAGCTACTCGGTACCTTTTCGCGACCCTACCGCTAATTATTTTACTTGCTACCTGTTTTTCAACTTCGGTAGAACATGATTGCACATTTGATTTGATTTGTTCCTGCAGGACTTCGCTAAATAGTAGCTGTTTTTTTATTTCTTTTGTGTCTCCTCGTTGCAAAATAACATCAGCTTTTGTATTTGGTGTAAGCGTCGTCGAAGACTTTCGAAGCAAGTTTCCATGTTTTCTTTGTAGCTGTTTTTTATATCGCTCAGCCTTTGCTTTTTCAATGGTGAGTTTGTGCTGTGTTCTCTTTAATTGCTGTTCTGTCCATTTTAGTTTATTAAAAAAATTTTTATTCTCCTTATGGTCCTTTGGGTGTTCGTTCAGGTGTTTTTGTCTTATCAGATTTATCTACTATAGCAATTTGATTTACAACTTCATTGATAGATAAATTGAAAACATATGGAGTTGCTGGTCTTTGATTATTGGGAGTACCTGCTCTACTCTCTGGTGGACTGTTGTCACTCACAAAATTTTCAACGTTTTTGAGTTTCATGCGGCGTTTTTGTTGTCTCATACGCCACTGATTTCTTTGAATGCGTTGATCCCTTTTATTCTTTTCCGATATTGATGTTATTATTCCCAAACGCTTTTTTTCCTGATAAATTTCTCTTTCTTTTTGACAATATTCTTCGTGCTTGTCCTTGTCTTCCTTTAATTTTTGGCGCTGTCTTCTTTTTTTTTCCCTTTCCTTTCTTCTCTTCTCCTCGGTTGAAATAGGTTTATTTTTCTTGGTTCGAATTTTAACCTCAGCTACCTTTTTGGTTACCTTAAATCCCTAAAATTGTAATATTTTTATGACATTTTGTTTAAAAAAATATTTTCAAAAATCAAACCTTTGATATTGTAGACTTCGTCGATGCCGGCTTGCTCTCCAATTTTGGTAATGACGATGAGGACCCACGACTGAAAATGTTGATGTCGCGTCCTTTTTGTATGGCAAGTTGCGCTTGTTTTTTCTCGTGGTATCTTTGCTTCTCTCTTCGCTTCTTTTCCTCATACTTGGCTTTTTCTTTTTCTTTTCTTTTTACAGCAGCTTCATTTTTTAATATTTTTAGTCTCCCAGTTAAACCCTTAATATCAATTACCTTATTTTTCATTGATGAAATATTCATTTCCTACAAATTTTTAATTTCTAATAAGGCTAGCCTTGATACTATTTATTATTCTCGTAACGTCCAACTTAATACAACTAACGATACCAATTTATTGATATACTCTCAACAAATATAATTAACTATATTAAAATGTTTATTATTGATGTCACTTCTGTCCACTTAAGTCACATCTGTCCCATATCAAAATTATTTAAGTTGGGACAGAAGTGACAGGGGACAGATGTGACATTTATCATGTTCTCTTGCATTAAAAAATGTTAGGTTATGTTGACCTTCCAATTATGATTGAATTTCTTTGTAATTTCATCTATTTTTAGTATAAAAGTGTCAATAAACGTTAAATTAACATACTTAATACATTTCTGCCAAGGGACAGTAAAGACTTAAAACTGATTTTACCTACCTTTTCACTTTTTGCCACGTTTTCTCACTAACAAATTTTAAAAACCAAAAGAAAACAACATTCCACTGTTGAACACTATTAAGAATTGGCCTGTTTAAGCTATGATATTAGATAGCAGTGCCACCTGTAAACGCGTAGACATACTATTATCAAGCGGGACAGAAGTGACCTAAAACACTGGGGACAAATTTAACTTGCTGAGAAGTGGAAATCATTTCTTTTTTTTTCGCGGGAAATATAGATTTTCTTGTAGAGAACAAACATAATTTTCTTTGTTTTAATAAATGGGGCTTTTTACGGCACTATTTTGACCGGCAAAATATGGTCAAAGTAGGAATTTTCGTACTGGGGACAGGGACAGAAGTGACATTTTGCTTGTTTGCCATCTTCTGAAAAAAGCACCAATAAATAATTTCAATAAAATCAATTTTTTTCTATTAACTAAGATTACATACAACATGTGTTGCAAAAAAAAGTTTAAGTTTAACAAATTTTTAAGGCTGTTATATGCTGGGGACATGGTTTTCTAAAGTTAAGGGAGAAATACCCGTATGTATACTTACGACGTGATAAATTTTAATTTATAATTTTAGTGATTAAATTATTTACTGGCTGTGTTATTTTGTTATTGTTTTAAGGTTTATACCTAAAATAACTAATTTCCTATGTCAATAAATTAATATAAGAATCTCCATTCAAATAGGAGTCTGGGGGCTTCTAAGTCTTGCCGTTATTTTTTTCGGTATTAGAAAGTAAAGTGAACGGTTTTGGTTTATTAACACCGCGAAGAAAAGGTCAAAAGTCGCAGGATGCTTGATTGCAAATCATCATCGTATTGCCTATATGGAAAATGATTGACCCGATGAAAGAAATTTAATTTCTCTTGAGGATGCGTACCTACATAAATACATTTATAATTTTCATCAGAATTTTTTAAACCGTGGGTGAAAACAATAAAATAGCTTATTAGTTATATTTTTAAGATAGACTCTTCGAGAAAACCTAAATTTATTTTTGAGTGATGTGTGCACCCCTTGAGTTTAATTTTTTTTTCTTTTAACAGTACACTGAGCGAAATTTCGAGTTGATATAACTCAAATATGAGTTGTTCTAGACCGAAGCGTGTTGCAAATAGGGGACAGCCCAGACCTCTGAATTACGGCATCCAAATCGAAGAAATTGCATCAACTCACTATTCATAAGTTATGATAGCACAGAAGATGGATTATTTTATGCGTTGGAATAGCTCACTCCCCACCGTCTTAAATTATTGATGGGCTACCGTAGCTATCAGTATGTGAATTGTGATGCGTTACTAGTCGGGCTGGATTAATTCATGATTCGAGATATCAAAACTTGACATTTAAGTTGTTCTAGCTTACGATGGTGGCTGGAATAACTCACTCTTTGTGCTACCAGACTTCAAATTTTGGACTACCAGTACCTAAATTGTGGACTATCGGAACTCAAAATATTTCTGTGATTTAACGCCTGCATATTAATAATAATCAAATGAATTATAGGCAGGAGAGCATACTACGGCTAAGAAACCATGCGGACGAAGTGATGACGATTGCTTATAAATAATAAGGCTCCATTCCAATAATAACAATTTGTATGCATCTCCCTCCTGTCCCTCCATTTTACGCCAACTGACCAAAATTATGCAAAACACGAATTTTCACGCACAGAGGACAACGATGAAAAATCCCGCAAACGGCGCAAGGGCCAACAGGTGTCTATACGCGCGATCGAAGGAGAATTGACGAATAACAATGGAACGAACCGCGCCAAACCTGCACGAGCACGAATTCGGAACTTTCCGCGACCTTACGATCTTGCGTTTTACCCGCGATATGGGGTTTTGGACCACATTTCCTGAATTATTCCAACTCAAAATATCTTACACATGGTAATGAGTTAAAATAATACACGTCCGGGTTAAACGACACTTTATAATCAATTAGTAAGTTTTCCCAACCCAGAATCTGAGTTCAGGTAACTCATAAAATAGTTCCAAGATAAGGAATCGTGGTGATTCCAAATATGTTTATGTTGATAAAAAATCTCAAGTATGTTTATGTTGATAAAAAATCTCTTTCTGGGTTGATGCGAACCAAAAGAACCTGAACTACTGTAGCGTTTTTAAATAATTTGTGATAATTCGTAGACTCAGTTAGAACAACATAGACATAGACAGGTGGGTTGTGGTAGCTCCAATTTTGTAACCCATGACAGTGGTAAATGCATTTTTGTCAGTGTACATAAGTATGGCGTTTTATTGATATAGTAGATGTGTGCGAAAATCGGGATAATTTTATTCAACAGAGTATGTATATACTAAACTGTCCCTTATAAATTTGACAGAGTTACACATTTATTGTATATGTTCGTTACAAAACTTAATTGATTGTGTCGCATCAAATATCCGCTAACAGATGCCGATCACCGACCTATAACTATGTATACGTACAACTTATAAAACACAGTAAAAAGTTAAATTTTATGAGTGACAAAATGGGTTAGTGCGCACGGTTTACCGGTAATATTTTTAAAGGTTGCTCGTCGGTTGTCTTGCGCACAATGTTGTCGCCGTCATATAGGCAACCCCGCCGTATCAGTGCCGGTTTGGTTGCCAAACGACTTCGACCGTCCATCACCGAAATCAGTCGTAGGGATGTAACGATATTAAAAATCTATCGATACGTGGACAATAGATATCAAAATTAATCATAAAAGTGATGGCAACAAGGTCTTATTCTTTTATGCGAGATAATAGATTGTTTATTTAACAGTAAAGAAAGTCTTGATGTGCAAAAATATTTCTGTGCAATCATTTTCATTAAGGGCGAAGTACGGTCCTGTTCATCGGTTAAGGTAAATAGTTTATCAGTCAGCATTGCGCATGACATCTGACGATCAGCTTTGTTTACATGCGCGAGGCCAGAAGTTGGACACTTTTGCTTTTAGAGTTTAGTTATCCATGGATATAGGTCGGTGGGGACACCCTGTATACAAAAACTAAAAAATATATGTTATTCAATCGTAGTCCGTCGCGCCGTAACCGTAAGGAGCACTTGGCAGCATTGTGCCGTTGGGCGCCGCCCCACCTCGCTCTTATCGATGATCACATTCACAATGCATCAAAAAATCAAAATAAAAGTTTAAATATCTTGAAAACGGTTAGAGATTTAAGATCGAACAGTATAGCTTTTTAGTTTAGAAATTGACCTTCTTTGAGAATCTTATAGCTAGAGAGACGGTGACAATAGGGGGTCCGTGAAGTGGGATATCAGTAATATGGTTTTTCTTGGAGTTTAGGTCCCCCTCTACAACTTTTATATCTGATGAAATACCGTAGAGCGTTGCTGAGAGGCACTGTACCGGTTTAGATAGGAAATTCTCAATAAATTCAACACGCACGGGTTGACTTGTCAGAAAATGTGTTTCCTGTGACTTTGAGGTCACACAGATGCTGTAAATTCATTTTCAGACATGACTCGATATATTTTTGAATTTATTGAGAATTTCCTATCTAAAGCGGTACAGCGCCTCTCAACAATGCTCTACGGCATTTCATCAGATATAAAAGTTGTAGAGGGGCACCTAAACTCCACGAAAAACCAAACTACTGATATTCCACTTCATGGACTCCCTATTGTCACCGTCTCTCTATCTATTATTGGATTAAAAATACTTAATAACAGGTAAGAAAAAAAAACATAGATTTATTAATGTGTAACATAAGAAAAATTTTTACAAATTCTTATTTCACTCATGAAAACATCATACCGCCAACTTTCAATCCGATACATTGAACCGTTTTCAAATTTTTAAGTCCTGAGAACTGGCCCATAAGTACGAATTTATAAACCATACAAATTATGTTTCTTTTTATTGAGCATTGCATCTTAAGATTTTACGTCCTTGTTCTACATTTGAAACTTGAAAGTGAATATTAATAAATTTATTAATAAGTGTAGGTATTCAAATTACATTATTTTGTTTACTTTTATGTTTACCTAATACAGAGAGGTTGTAAATAGTTAAGCATTTCGTAATTTTGATGAATCCTTATTACCGAGATAAGTTGGCTAATGATGTGAAAAAACTTTTGTCCGAAGCATAGGAACCATACCCACGAAGAAGGTGTAATATGGTTATATTCGCAGTTACGATTGTAGTTTTGTAACATTTTTTATATTGTTAAGGTGGGATATAATTCAAACCATTATTTATTTGTTTTATTGTATCGTTATACAGGTTGTCCGTCAGTAGCGTACCTTGAAGAAGAAAGTAAAGTTATCCTTGCAGCAAAAATTAAATTTCCTTTAGCATTAGATACAATATTTGGAAGGGTATTATAAAAACTGATTTGCTATACTGTTAATTTTTTAAAATCGACATCACCTTTCTTGGGTTTTATAAAGAAAATAATAACGTACCTATATACGTGTCCAAGATAAGGAGGGCCAGTACAGGGATCTCGGAAACCGTAAGAGATACGAAGTCGTTTAAATGAAGGTAAAGTTGCGCATTTACGTGCCTAATAATATGCCGTTTAGAAAGTTTTAAAATTCCGAGTAGTTCCGGAAAAAACCGAAATTCTGAAAAACCGTTTTATTGTTTTCCTGGTTTTTTTGAGATCGAATTCTCAAGTAAATTGCACTTTTACATTGCCCCTTTTTCCGCTCTATCTAACAGCGTTAATTGTTTTGAAATCCGACGACTCGTCTCCGAAGGGCCATTATCAACTTTCTTTTTTTAAATACGGTCCTGTTTTCCTGATAAGTTAAATACAGTGTTTTCATAAAAAGTGAAAACTCCGTTTTTCAGTGCTAAAAATTGAAGTGTAGACTCCGATCACGTTCGGTCTCTTTCTTCCCATTATCGTTTCTGTCGGCGTACCGATTACGGGCGGACGATCGATGTATTGGTCTAATATCAAGGGAAGATACATTCCGACATTATCTTAAACTGACTAGAATGAACCGCCGCGGAGTTTATAAATGATCTGACACGTTCTCATTTGTTCAAGTCGAACGACAGCCGGCGGAACTGAACTCAACTGAACCGAACTGCAGCGACAAAGTTTATAAATGCCACTTTAACCATTTCATGGACGTCAATCTCCCGCGATGAATTTATATTAGCGAGTACAAAGCCAGTCAACCTTATGTGACCCATTGTACACTGACCGAAATTTGGAGTTGATATAACTCAAATATGAGTTGTCTTAGACCGAAGCGTGTTGCTAATAAGGGACAGCCCAGACCTCTGAATTACGGCAACCAAATCGAAGAAATTGCATCAACTCACTATTCATAAGTTATGACAGCACAGAAGATGGGTTATTTTATGCGTTGGAATAGCTCACGCCCCACCGTCTTAAATTATTGATGGACTACCGTAGCTATCAGTATGTGAATTGTGATGCGTTACTAG
Organism: Barypeithes pellucidus; assembly: GCA_963991005.1. Classification (NCBI taxonomy): domain Eukaryota; kingdom Metazoa; phylum Arthropoda; class Insecta; order Coleoptera; family Curculionidae; genus Barypeithes; species Barypeithes pellucidus. The sequence continues at coordinate 25,841,901 of OZ022559.1, forward strand.
TCGGGCTAGATTTCATGATTCGAGCTATCAAAACTTGACATTTAAGTTGTTCTGGTTTGTTCCAACAGACTCCAAATTTTGGACTACCAGTACCTTAATTGTGGACTATCGGAAATCAAAATATTCCTTTGATTTAACGCCTGCATATTGTGGACTTCAATTGCCTTTTGTTTTTTCAAGATATGACATTTTTTATGTATATTAAAAAAAATCAAATGAATTATAGACAGGAGAGCATACTACGGCTAAGAAAGCATGTGGACGAAGTGATGACGATTGCTTATAAATAATAAGACTCCATTCCAATAAGAACAATTTGTATGCATCTCCCTCCTGTCCCTTCATTTTACGCCAACTGACCAAAATTATGCAAAACATGAATTTTCACGCACAGGAACAAAGATGAAAAATTCCGCAAGCGGCGCAACGGCCAACAGGGGTCGCGCGATCGAAGGAGAATTGACGAATAATAATGGAGTGAAACGCGCCAAATCTGCACGAGCACGAATTCGGAACTTTCTGTGACATTACGATCTTGCGTTTTACTCTCGATATGGGGTTTTGGAGCACGTTTCCTGAATAATTTACATATGGTAATGAGTTAAAATAATGCATGTCCGGGTTAAAACGACACTTTATAATCAATTAGTAAGTTTTCCCAACCCAGAAACTGAGTTCAGGTAACTCATAAAATAGTTACAAGATGAGGAATTGTGGTGATCCCAAATATGTTTAAAATGTTGATAAAAAATCTCTTTCTGGGTTGAAGCGAACCAAAAGAACCTGAATTACTGTAGCGTTTTTAAATAATTTGTGATAATTCGTAGGCTCAGTTAGAACAACATAGAAAGGTGGGTTGAGGTAGCTCCAATTTTGTAACCCACGACATTGGTAAATGCATTTTTGTCAGTGTAAATGTTAGTCATAGGATAGGGGGTCCCTCTAGCCCCCCTCCCCGTTGATCCGCCACTGATCCTGTACACTATTTGGCAAGACAAAAAGAGGCTTAATTTTGAAACTTTTAAGCCAATATTAAGTCAACTCTGCAGTCTACAGTTAATGCGCTTTTAATCGTCAATTAAGTAATTTCCTATTTAACTAATTACACTGATCTAGCGTAGAGTAAGGGGTCGAGGTCTAATACCCAATCATACTATATCTTCTAATCCTATAAGAAAATTTATTGATAATCGTATTTACTTTCGGTTAATAAATATGAGGTTCTGAATGTCAAGAAGTATCGATTACCGATTTAAATAGACAGAATAAATTATTTTTCGGTGATTGCCTATTACTTAATTCTCGAAAGCAAATAAATAACAATTTTTACATTCACTTAACAAAATATGTCGGAGGTCGGTCATCAATTTGGATTGCGATATGACAAAAAAAATTTCTCAATATAGTGCTAAAATATTGTTTCTGGGTAGTTTCTATTACTATATCGATGTAGCTACTAAATGATGTGACAATTTATAATTCGCAATTTGTATGTTTTTAGAGGCCGAAAACCTAATTTTATAAATAATTACACGTTCGGCGTGATTGCAGTCGAGACATGAACAATTTTCATTTATATTCATAAATTTAAATTTAGTAATATTTGCTTATCGATTGTTTGTGATGAAAATCGTTTTCAAACTACTCGTCAAAAACGATCGCAATTCGGTTACTTTGCACTTCTTGCATCTTTGTGTTTCGAAATCGGCTTGCCGATTTGAAATACTTTATGAACTTGTTGCCGTTGCCGTCTGCCGTTCGTAGAAAATGGAACGGCAGAAAATTAGTAAACAGAAGGGAGACAGCAAGAACGGCGAGACCAACGGCAACTATAAACGCTCTTAGGGAATCCTGTGCTTTTAACTTGAAACGACACCTTTAAAGCTTAATTAGTACGTACAGTTGTATTCATGGGGACAAGTCTTATGACTAGTTTTGCCATATTTGATGCCTAATTGATTTATTTTTTTAAGGTTATGAGCAATAAGCATTGGCGTCGCTAAACAAAATAAAATAATCTTAAATGTGATAAATGTATAAAAGTATTTCTGTAATAACACATATTTTTTACTCAACGTAACATAACTAATAACCAGTGACGGTTCTTCCACAGGAGCACATGCGCACGTGCACCCTCAAAACAAAACGAATAAATAATATTAATTTATATTCATTGAATGTTATTTATCGTATAAAGTCCGACCCTCCCTAATATTTTATCATCCCGTCAAACCAAACTGTATAGATCCGGCAACCGTGCCACGTTCGAGGTAAATGACGATTGTGACGAGACTTTCTCGCACGTGCGATTAAGTAGTGCAGTTTCTCTGTAGTAGCGGGGGATAGCGGGGCTATGGAGATTTAACATGGAAAAGGCGCACACAGTTTTTGTGTGCACCGCGCTGTTGTCTGTTCGTGCATCTAGTTAGAAATTCGAGCGTGTATGTTTTAATATTATATTTATATTAAGTTAAAATGAATAGTTGTACTATTTAAGAAATAACTTTAGCTCTTTGAGTTTGGAGCAAAAAATTGAAGTAACTCATGCTAAAAATTGTCTAGCATTTCGTGGCGATATGTGGCATGTATGTAGGAATTCGGTATGTTTTAATATTTTAATATTATATATTTATTAAGTTAAAATGAATAGTTTGACGGTGGACTATTTAAAAAATAACTTTAGCTCTTTGAGTTTGAAGCAAAAAATTGAAGTGAAGAAGACCTAAACCCGAAATTAATTTAACGCAGACCACAAAGGGTAAATCTAGGGACTTAATTAGGAAGTTTAAAAATGAAATATATGAAAAAAAAATTAAAGAGGGTATTCCAAACTTAATGAGGCTGTTATTGATCAATTTTCTACAATTAAGAACCGAATAATGGACTTTACGTTTAGCACTATTGTGTAGGATCGATAAATGTTGTGTATTTCGATAAATGATACTCGATATGATTTTAAACCATTTTATTTAAGGATTTAAACTAAAAAACACCCTAAATATGAAGAATGCCAATTTTTCAGTCTCTTGGCTCCATTCGTTCTCGTCATAAAACAGTTCACTATTGTTCTCGTCTTGGTTGCGCCTAATGACGTAGCCGTAGATGGTGTAGTGGTATTAGACATCATTCGGTTTTCTTGATAACTCTTAGATGGCGGTAGTAATATTGGACATCATTCGGTTTTCTTGATAGCTCGTAGATGGCTTAAGTAGTATTAGTAGTGGACTGTATAAATATTGTTACGAGGGTTGCATGCGACGACGGTAAGATCCGACAATCGCCTCTTCAAGTATCCTGATTTATTATCCGAACACCCTGTATATATACCTAAAGATTGGTAGGGATAGGATAAATATCAGTTTAAAATTTTTTTTTTGGGTTTCATTAAGGTCATATAATGTTTTTTTACAAATTGTTTGACATAAAATAGGAAGCTTTAAGAACAATTTCTGTGAAACAAAAGAATCCAATTTTGCCGAATATATTAAAAATATCAAAATGGCTCTATAAGCGTGGAAAGCAATATCTCTATTGATAACACTGGCCAATACATAATTTGGTGCCGGCAATTTTGTTACTGTCTCTAGGTAATTTGAGCCTGCTAAACCTAAAAATAACCTCAGATTTGCTCCATCAGATCGTTTTCAAAAATTAGGGCCAAAGCTATATTTTCGAGATTAAGGGTATTTTATATCGCATAATTATACAGGGTGTCCGGAAAAAGGAGGTCAATCCGTTAACCATATATTCCTTGAGCAAAAATAATATTACTTTTATAATGCCATTTTTCATTTTTGACCCTCATGTGCGAAATACAGGGTGTTAAAGTTTGAAATTAAATACTGATTTTTTTGAATAATTCGACTATTTAATGAGATATTAATTTAAAATTTGGTACATTACGTCAGCACAAAATGTTACAACTTTTGAGAGGAACAAAACAAGAAATGTTTGTCAAATACTCAAAATAGGGGGGTCCAGTTCCCGCTGACCACCCCTATTTTTTAGTGTGTGCGCCAGTGACTTCTAAATTATATTTTTTTAGGTAATCATTTATTTTTGATTATTTTTTCTCCCTTATAAAATTTCGATCAAATCATGTGTTTTGGAGATAATTTGAAAACCATGGATCCTTACCATATGACAGCGCGGCTGACGGTAATCCAATAATTTTCAAATGCTAAATCAAGTTAGCGGTTGTAGCATTACCATGGATACGGCACCGTTGTTTTATTTGCTGTCAAATTAAATATTACTTTTCACTGTGTTTTAAGATTTAAAAGTTTTTTAATTAATAAGTCTTCTTTCAAGTAAAAAAAGAAACAATATGGATGTTAGACGAGAACATTTATTACCGTTTTCTGAAATGACGGATATGATTTTAATGATGGGTAAGATTTATATTATCGTTAATGCTAAAAATTAATTTCCATTTCTCGAATAGGAAAATGTAACTGCAACGCTAGTTTGTCCGCTAGGCGCTATGCAGAAAAATTTCCAGATCGAGTTCACCCAAAAAGGAGATATTTTTCTAACTTAGTGAACCGACTTAGACAGAATGGACATTTTCGCGAAGATCGGAGAGGTAATTGCGGCAGACCTCGTGTAATTCGGCCAGGCCAAGACGAGGATATTTTAAGAATTGTCGAAGAAACACCAAACATAAGTACCAGGGTTTTGTCTAGGCAGATTGAAAGCATTGGGAAAACTGAGCTACACCATGTTTTACGAGATCAGCAGCTTTACCCGTATCATATTCAAAAAGTGCACGCTTTTTGGCCTCAAGACTTCGAAGCAAGGCTTTTATTTTGTACGCCACTGTCCTTATTTTTGGTTAGTCTTTTGTTTTCGGTATTTTCACTTATTGCAAAGTTTTACTTAATTATATCTTGTATCCATGGTAATGCCACAACGGCTGACTTGACTTAGCATTTGAAAATTATTGGATTACCATCAGCCGCGCTGGCATCTGGTAAGGATCCATGGTTTTCAAATTATCTCCAAAACACATGATTTGATCGAAATTTTATAAGGGAGAAAAAATAATCAAAAATAAATGATTACCTAAAAAAATATAGTTTAGAAGTCACTGGCGCACACACTAAAAAATAGGGGTGGTCAGCGGGAACTGGACCCCCCCTATTTTGAGTATTTGACAAAAGTTTCTTGTTTTGTTCCTCTCAAAACATGTAGCTTTTTAGGCTGACGCAATGTACCAAATTTGAAATTAATATCTCATTAAATACGCGAACTATTCAAAAAATCAGTTTTTAATTTCAAACTTTAACACCCTGTATATCGCACATGAGGGTCAAGAATGAAAAATGGCATTATAAAAGTGATATTATTTTTGCTCAAGGAATATATGGTTAACGGATTGACCTCCTTTTTTCGGACACCCTGTATATGTTTTACTGCTACCACCAAAAAAACAACTCAGGAATGGAAGAAAAATGTTTATTGTACACCACAACAAATACAAAAATCATCTGTCAATAACATTAACGATATTAACTTGACTTATTAATTTAAATTAACCTAAACTAATAAATAAAAATGAGTTCATCTGCATCAGCCAAAAACTTCCTTTTATAAGAAAGAATATTCAGTTAATTTAGTCTGGAGGCAACTAACTCGGCAGACTCTTTTGGGACTTTTAAATCTCTGGCAAGGTCAGTTAGCTCCTCATGAGTAACAGGTTCGCTTGTTAAATCTCCTGCAAAATCGGTCATTCTGCAACTCGTCATATGACGTTTCGATTGTATCGTCTGGTAACGTAGGCAGGCTGCTATATGTTGGAATTGGTATTTCTTTAGAATGCTGAACGGTCTTCTTGCTGACTTCAGGTTAGGATAGTTCCACTTATGCCGATTGTTACGATTAATGCCCTTTATCTTCACAAAAAATAACAATCGTCAAAGTAGCATTTTTGTTCCCTCCATACCATCGGAACACCAAACTTTAAACACTTTCTTTGTCCTTTTGTCCATTGTCGCAGATGTTCGACACAGGTTTCGCATATAACATGGGGAGCCCAGGGTTTATCTTGGTCTCCTAAGTGAACACCAAAATGGGCCAAATAAGCTTTTTTCACAAAGTCACAAATCACTCTTTTACTGTCTTTCAAAATGTACTCGTCACGTATGTAGCAAAAAACGTCCGGATGGTATACGTACGCAACTACCCCTACTTGTAGAAGCCATTTTTAAATACGATTTTTCAAAAAACACACTCTTGCAATGAAACTCAAGTTTCAACACTAAATTTTGCAAACGCATGCAGGCAATATTCCGCATATGGGGATTATATAAGTACTAATACCCTAGGACACAAGCCAAGTTAACGAATTAATTGATGAGGCTTACGGTATACAATTTCATTCTCTTTTATTGCCTTCTAATATATAGTTGTGCTAATTGCGAATACGAATATAAGATTAGGTATTCCAGCGATTTATGAATAAATAGGTATAATTAAAAAGGCTTGGAATCAGTTAATTTTTTGATAAAATTGATGACCATTATAATTGTCAAATATATTAATATTACAATTTATTATAAGTAGGCTCTATCTCAAAGACTAGAGCTGATACGAAGAAAAGCTTTAGTGTGCTAAGTTCAAATCAGTTGTTCGGCATCAAGACAATTTTTTTTTTTGTTGCGCTGTGTAATGATTGCGCCATAAATTAAAGAAAACAATCGACCCCACTAATGAATAACCGCGTGCTGCAGTTTACTTGACAATATTTAATGACAATGAAAAATACCTAGTAATTTTTATAAGTACTTCAATATTTAAATTGTCTAGACTTTGACTAGTGAATACTAGAACAATAAAATCTTTATAATAAAAAAAATTACTATTGTTCCAATAACAAGGACTTAATTACCCAAAAGTTTCTGCTTAATGCCGGATATAAAACACCGAACAATGATAACAAGAGAGAATGCATGTAACGTTGCCATATGTAAGAGAGCGGCATAAACAAAGTTAATACAATTTATACAAATTGAGGTAATTACAACCAAAAATAGATAACAAAAAAACATTTTTTAAATTTAGGTACTGGCACCAAAAATCGTCAAAATAAAATGGGCAAGTTCCTGATTTTCTCATCCATATACGCGTTTATTTACACACAGTTTATTTATACACCAATGAAATTGACATCACAAGTAATTTTCGTTCCTGATATCCAAAAATGATTTAGTTTGCGCACAAAAATATTTTGTATATTACATGGATCGAGTGCGTGTATCTGAAATTCTTTAAAAAATCACATCAACACAAACCCGAACAAAAAGTTTTGGTAAGTTTGGTAATTTTTTTTCCTGCGTTAATATTAAAATCCATTGGACGTGATTAGTATTAAATTTATTAAAATCAGCCTGTTTTATGAACATTCGCATTTTTCATGAAAACGTGAGCAATTAGCTGTGGGAAAGCTTTATATTTTTCGATAGAGAATTAAATTTTACATCTGCTGCTGACATAAAATACAGGGTGTTATATTTAAACTAAACAAGTTTTTACCATTTAAAACTTGTTATTATTTAGTTGTACTTTTTGGACACCATTGTATGTATAAGTTAGTTAAATAATATACAGGGCATTCCATTTTAAAAAATGCAACTCTGATATGTTTCGTGTTATTGGGACAACCTGTATATTATGAAAATAATTTTAAAATATGCCTCCAATAGACCCCTATCCACCATAAAAATATTTGTTATCCAAAACTATTATGTCGTCTCGAATAACGTGAAATACCCTGCATAAGGTGTCATTCAAATTAAAAGTAAATCAAATATACAGTACAATCGCGATAATATGAATAAAAGTCGGTACGGTATATGAAGTCCGCTAAGCAATAAAACCTCTTGAGCAGGGTAGTCGTTGGCTCTCAAATAATAAATTATATTTTAGGTATTTTCTAAATAAAATAATTTAAAGTAAATAAAAAATTAGTTTATGTAACCACTCTCTTAATTATTCCCTTTTCCAGCTGCTTGTAGGAAATTTCTCTTCGAGTCTCGTATGGTAAGAGGCATTGTCTAAACCAATTAAGGAAGGGTTTTCTAAACTTTTTAAAAGTGTTTCCTCGAACCAATACTAAAAAATTTCAGCATCCATTGCCGTGATAATCATCAGTTTTTTTTGTTGATGAAAATATGGCACTGGCATTTGAAACAAACCCTTCTTCATTGCCAACATGTGTTATTATATACCTTTTTCCATTACTGGCACGGGTACTGGAATAGCAATGTTTCGAATTATCCTGCGAATACGATTTTGTTGAAGTTCCTAATGCATATATCCATGTTTCGTCAAGAAAAACAACAACATACAATTCCGATTATTTGTTTCTTAAATATTCCCTTAAAAATTGCCATCTTTTTGAAACATTATTGGACAGCTTGCAAAGCACCTTTCTGTTGTTCGTTTTTTTTGTATTTGAAGCCCAGATCTTTTAAAATGATGGACAAACTGGTAGTTCCAATATCGCAAAGTTCTTACTAGCTGAACATTTTCCATAACTTTGCTTTATAACTGCTTTTAATTCACACACAATGAGAAACAAACTAAAAATAAATAAATAATTAAAAAAAAAAAAAAAAAAAAAAGCAAAAAACATAACTTTTATCGCCGTACATAATTATTCTAAGATGCTTTTGTTTTGGAACCGCTGATTTTTTCCCAGCCGACTACAGTGAACCAGTGGAATGTTCGGTACGATCAAATATAGCGAAGGTATTGTTAACTTAACCGTCTGACTGTTGAAAGTGCTTTAATGCTTTAATCCGATTTCGGACTTCATAAAACGAACCTGTTACGCACTCTTATGAACCACTCTGTAATATGAACATAATATTTTTTGCATTGCCAATCTGTAGAATGAACAGCGTATAATCTGGGTGATAAGAACAAGCTGGTGTTAATTTCGCATAACCATAACAGTTTTTTCTTTCCGTAATCATTATTTACTAATTTATGAGACTACTACTAATTGTGTACGTTTGGTGGTTTGATCTTTGAAGCTATGTATTTCTTAAATCGTGCTTTATTTGATGCTTTCACCTTAAAATAGCAAACTGAAAGGAAAATCAAAGTGTTTTGTCTTTAAAAGGCCAAAAATAAGCGTGACCTTACTGTCAAAAAATAAGGCATTGCCAAGTCTACAGTAGGGATAGTAGCAAAATTATGCGGTTCGTAAAGTCCTTAAGAAAATTACATTAAAATATGCAGTATACATTTAGTTGTCGTATGGGAGAAGTTAAGTTCCCAGGGCATTGCAAAATGTTGGCATAACATGCTCCCCAAATAAATTTCGGAGAAAGCGAAAATGAGAATAAATCGGACGAAAGTGATCGCGAAATTCGCTCGTGAAATTGAAAAACAGATTGAAGCAGTTGAAGCCTGAAGAGCTCAGTTTATAGCCATAGAATCGAACACTTTGAACATAAAATTCATGAACAATCTACCTTAGCAAACATTTCTATGATTTAGCAGAAATACAATCTAAAATAACTTCATATTTTTTTCTTACAAAATATTAGTTATATGTAGTACCTACATATTAAGTTGTTATGTACTTACATATCCACGTACCATGGGCTTGTGTTTCAGGTTTTGTTGGTTACGGGGGGTTTTTATGCACAAACTGTAGTGTGCAGGATGCGCGCCACCACATCAGTTAATGCCTTTGGCTGGTCCATCGATTTGGAACACTTAGTGTAGAGATGATCACCAGCGCATCTATAATATGCGGGTCTGGCGAAGCATCTCACCGCCAAGTGACCAAACTTCTGGCACTTGTGGCACTGATTGATGTGGGGTTTGTTTTGGGGGTTCTGCGTCTCGACGGAGACGCGCATGTCTGTGATGTATTGCACATCGTATATGTGGCTCTCAGATTTTGGTAAGAGCACCTTTATGAGGGGGCATCCAGACGGAGCCTGTAATTTGTGCAGGGGAGAAACCGAGGCTCTCAATATCTGCCTTTACAGCATCAATCGGGATACCCCTGTCAATCCCCCTGATTATGATGTTTAACATTTTTTCTTCGGGAGGAAAAATGTGTGGTATGGGATGTTGCGATCGCAGAGTATCTTGGTGATACCTCTGTGATCTTTGGATGTTTTTTGTGTGACTTTTATTCCCAAGCGGCTTGATACCGCTTCGTGGAATTCGAGTTTTTGATTTCGGATTTCCGCCGCGATTTGAATCCACTCACCAGTGGCGCGGATTATAATGGGGATTGAGTCGGCTTTTGTTTGTTTGTTCGTGTTTTTTCTCTCGAAACGCCGGATTAACAGGTTAGTAATAGTGGCACAGTGCGATTCAAAGTATCAATAATTTTCATTGCACCTACTTTGATAGTAAAAACTATGACTTAATCTTTCCTGAAATATGACTTTCTTTCCTGAAATCTCAAGTTTTGAGGTTCATTTATCATACAACAAACAAACAAAACTAGTTGTAAAAGCAAAGTGCGCAAGTCTCTAACTAGAAATTCGCTTCCATCAGTCAGCGAATTATTCTGACGGTTAGCAACCGATCCGTAACCAGCAGTTTGTCGAGCGGTTTGGGATTTGTCGTGTGTGAACCGTGTGGCAAACTTATAGCCTCGCGCAGGTAAACAAAGCTGATCGTCAGATGTCATGCGCAATGCCGACTGATAAACTATTTACCTTAACTCTTAAAGACCTTTTAGCAAGGTCAACCAAGCCGAAAATACATCTATATGAAGGTAAAACATGAATCTCTTTCGGTACCTAGAGTTTAATTGAAAACAAGAATTAGTAACCAATATTGGACTGGCAGTTCAGAAAAGCATTAACGAACGAAAATGCGTCATATTTGGTGTTTCACACAGAAATCAGTTTATTTTTGCTATTTAATACCTTCAAAATTTCACGTGAATGTAACATTCATTGTGAATGTAACCCGTCGGTTTTCGGAAATGAAGTAAACATAACATTCTATCAATAGCTACTCAGGTTCTCTAATCAATTCACATGTCTTCTGTGCGAAAATTTTTGGAAAGCGGGCGCGAACAAAACACGGAAAAACACAAAACTCAGATCATGTGCCCAATAGCATATATTATTTTTTTGGTAGCTCTACCAGGTCTGATTATATTCCTATCCTTTTTCTTCATATGCAAAAGCATGATGTAACCATATGATCGAACCGCTGTGAAATGTCAATTGAATAGCTTTGATAGGTCTGTCAATTTAGTTCAATGGGTTTGCCACCAGAGGGTGCTTGATAATTTTATTCATTGATAAATTTCACTGATAACGGCGAACAGGACCGGAAAATGACTACACGGCAATATTTTGGCACATCAAGACCTTCTTTACTGGGAAAAAGAGAAATCACCGTCACTGAAAAGCTACGTTTAGAATTAATTTTGATATAGTATATTGTCCACGATAAATTTTTAATATCGTTACATCCCTACGACTGCCTTCGGTTCTGGACGGTCGTCGTTGGTTGGCGACCAAACCGGCACCAATAAGGCGGGGTTGCCTATATGACGGCGACAACATTGTGCGCAAGACAACCGACTAGCAACCTTTAAAAATATGACCGGTAAACCGTGCGCACCAACCCATTTGTTCACTCATAAAATTTAACTTTTTACTGCACACCCCGCACACAGGAAGAAGACAAACAGCCGTGTTAACACATCGAAGCAAGTATGAACAAACGAACAAACCAGGCATCCATTACGTCTGGACTCAGCTGACAAACGCACGTGCTTTTCAAATGTCACTTTTGTCAAAAATTTTTATTACTGTCAATATTTTAAAGTGACATTTAACCAACAAAAAACCTTCAAAACCCTTTTATTTGATTTACTAAGTGGTGAAAATCAAATATTAGGATTCTGACATGTTTTAAGCTGTAAATATCACTTTAAAATAATCCTTACACACTCTTATATCATTTTTTGAACTAGTAACGTAACTACAAATGAAAAATTAAACTTCAGAAATAATAAGCTTGTAAGTAGTTTTATTAAAAAATAGGAAGTAAATCATAATTTACATAAAATATTTTACCATCTTTAATTGGGCTCTAGGTCCTAGCAAATATTTCAAGCTTCAAGGCACAACATATTTTTGGGCCCCATGTGATTTAGGAAAAGAAATTAATATTGATGCTTACTCTCAGTAAAGATGACTAAATGAATATTTCAATTACAAATTACTCACTTGCACCAAAAAGGAAACGACGTTTTTCGTAAACGATTAGAATATTAAAAATTATTTTAAAATTTAAAGATGCGTCTTCTCCACCATTTTAAATCATATCAGATGTTGCTTGATTTTCATTCCCGCCAGACGAAGGAAGTTAGCTTGTTTAACAATTCGTGCTGTTCGCATTCTATGCCTGTCTCTGTCTGCAGCAAGCTTCCCTAATTCAGTAAAGTGAGACAAATATGACTAGGATCAAGTCGCCTGCATAAACACTCACTTTTGGGCTTTCCATATTAACTCTACGTAAGTCTGATATTGACGCTTAAATGATAGAGAGATAAAGATAGAGTGAAACAGATAGATAAAAGTAGGTTACTTGTGAGCGTATGGAGCAGAGTAGGCTTAGCATCACTTCCAAGGCCTTCTTACGTGTTTCGATCCCCCCCATAAGCAGTCTCACCGGGCTGGTGCGAACGCTTTTAACCAAATGCGCATGCGTCGTCGGTTTGGTGACGGTTTCTGACTGTTCTGCGCTGGTTATAAGTATTCGTTGGTTCTGCGAACGAACCTATTATTGTACTAAAGGTCAACGGTATAATGTAAACTTTACCATACCGTCTTATTTTTTGGGGAAATTGAATAGAAATCTACATAATTTTAATACTTCAAAAAATATATTTTATGTATTTACGGTATGACACAGCGTGAAAGTTGTAACGATGCGTTTATCAATAGGAACATTTTAACTTAATTAGCATATACATTTTGGACTCTTTTATGTTTATGTATGACAACAAAGATTTATTTAAGGACGCTATAAATAGGCATTGTTATCCAACTAGACATGGAACGACTTGTTAACAGAAAAATTAAATTTTAACCACATGCAAAATATGTGACCTACAGAATAATAAAAATGATAAAAGCTTTCAGGACAGAGTACGTCACCTGTCTCAAAACAGAGTTAAAACCGTGCTAAATAATTATTTAATAAGAAAGGATTACAATTAATATGGGTGAATTTTATAATGACCTGGATAGATCTACGAGTAGTCGAGCTTAATTAGGCTCATTATTGTGGTTCTATTCAGTGGCCGATCTAGGATTAGATTTAGGGAGCGGCCACGAAAAGCCCGCAGGCGAAACAATTTTTGGAACCACGCCCAAATATCGCTAAATTTGATGAATAATTTATGGAGGTAAAGTGTGAATTCAGATAAATAATAGAAATGTTGATGATTTTTACATTATGTCAAGTAACTTTAACCTTTGAACCCCTTTGAAAGTAATGCTGCAGAAGTGCAGAGAGTACAATAAAAATGTATTCGTCTGCTTCATCGACTTCCAAAAGGCCTTTGATCGAGTTCAACACGACAAACTTATCGAGAACCTAAAAAGTATTAACCTGGATCAAAGCGATATACGGTTAATAAAGAAGTTATACTTTAACCAAACAGCAGTAGTGCGGGTTGAAGATATGGAGACGAACGAAATCAAAATCCAGAAAGGCGTCCGACAAGGCTGCGTCCTGTCCCCGCAACTGTTCAATTTGTACTCCCAGTTTGTGTTTCGAAAGGCGCTGGAAGAGAGAGGAGAACGGGTGAATATTGGAGGGACACTAATTAATAATCTTAGATTCGCGGACGATACTGCAATAATGGCGGAAAGTGCAGTAGAGCTACAAACACTATTAGAGAGAATTAACCAAGCGTGCGAAGAAGTAGGACATTAACATCGAAAAAACGAAATTCATGGTAATAAGTAAAAACCCGAATATTCACCCTGTTATCACAGTAAATGGAAAACAAGTAGAGCGGGTTCAAAAATACAAATATCTCGGAACAATAATTAATGACCTACTAGATCCAGATGAAGAAATCAAGATCAGGATAGAAATAGCTCGAAAGACATTTATTGCATACTCTTCAATGTTCACAAATAGATCTGTGCCTGCGGATTAGACTGGGGTTCGTGGAATGTTATGTGTGGTCGGTGTTACTGTACGGGGTGGAAACCTGGACCATGAAAGCCCAAACTATCAAAAAGCTTGAAGCGTTCGAGATGTGGATATATAGGCGCATGCTAAAGATACCTTGGACACATAGAATTACGAACGAAGAAGTACTAAGGCGCATCGGACATGAAAGGAAGCTATTGAAAATTATCAAGATACGTAAAACAGCATACATAGGTCATATTCTGCGCAACGACAAATATATACTGCTGCAAAACATAATGCAGGGAAGAATAGAGGGCAAGAAGGGAATAGGAAGATAGAAAAAATCCTGGCTCCGCAATATAAGGGATTGGACAGGAATGAATGTTGAAGAATTGTTTCATGTGGCACGAGACAGAGACGCATTCAGAAATGTGGTCGCCAACCTTCAATGAGAAGACGGCATTAGAAGAAGAAGAAGAAGAACTTTAACCTTAATTGCAGTGGTTCGTTTTGCGAAAATATAGAGGAAGAGCCAAGGAGAATATTCTTAAACACACAGACTATCGTTATACGTCAATATAATTCACGTTAAAGGCGAGGAAGTGGCACTTTTCCTACTTCTTCTTAATAGTCGCGACTGCTTAATGAATAATTTTTGGCGTATTTTAAAGAGATATTCATTAAAAAATCAAAAAAACCATGGACCGCTAACGTCCGAAATATCCTGCCTACGATAAACGTTAATTAATTATTATAAATGTTAAATTAGTTGGTGTATGCTGGGTTGCATTATTTCAATGTTATACGGCAGGGCGGACACTGGTCACTTACGAGGAATAGGTTAAAACACGCATACCTATATCCTACATACAATAAAATAATTAAAGGGAAGAGGGATAAAACGTATCTTATCCCAGTTTGACGCTTCTAGATGACTAGGATTGCAAAAAGTATTAACTACTTCATGGACATCAATCTCCAGCGAAGAATTTATATTAGCGAGTGCTAAGCCATTCCTTACCTCACCCATTTTAAATGTTAGTCATGGGGAGGGGGCTATAGCCTCTCTAGCCCCCCCCCCCCTCCTGATAAATCCGGCACTGGTTAGATTGGTTTATAGAACTACATGTTAAAATTTTATTGTTCTGTGTCTCTTTTGGCTTTAGTGAATCTAGTAAGTATCCATCTATACAGTTTGTCAATTTGAAAACTTCCTACCTTTAATATCTAGTAAATAATCGTAAAAATGGGAAAGAAGCGCCAATTTTATTAGAGAAGTAATTAAATGGTTTGCCGTTATTAACAGTCGAGCTGCGAAATGATTACTTGGTCAGCAAGATTTTACAATTGGTCAGTAGAAAGAAACATGTCTAGAAGCAGTTACTTCGGAGGTCCCAGGGCACTGTCAATTTATGTAACTTTCTTGTGTTTTCTTTTGCCGAATACAGAAGGAAATCGGCTACAAAAGGTGTAGCGGGGGGCGGGTTTTCACTTGTTTTCCCAGGGCACCAACTAGCCATTTTGGCTGATTGATTAGGTACATTTTTCTGTTCGCAAAAATAAGAATATTTTGCTAACCAGTTAAATTTTATTATGAAGGAGGGTACTTTTAAAGAATATTTGAAGCCTTCATGGTTTAATCAGCTTGAAGGGAAAGGGAATCTTTTTCCAATAATACCCTAATTGATTTATTTTGGAAAGGGTATTACCCGAAGTCACTACCTACGGACCCCTAATCATTCTAAAAGAAGGGTAAACACAACAATGTTCTTTGAAATAATAACGTAAAACCATCAATCTCAGTGCAGGAACTAAGTGCATTCTTGGAACCCGATTTCTTGGAAACTACTGCTCAAAAAATAATAAATTATGGTAATTGGAAAGAGATTTAAACGACTTTTATGATGTGTCACTTGACCCCCCTTCTCATTTTTAATTTTAAGGCTAACATCTACCCCTCCTAGGAGGTGAAGTCACAAAGACTGAGGCGATTTTTAATATTAGTTACTGGAAGCGAGCTATTGAGGGTGGGAAGTTTTCAAATTGATTTACAACGTGTCCAAGATAAGGAGGGCTAGTACAGGGATCTCGGAAACCGTAAGAGATACGATTGCAGAGTGCAAAAGAAGTGTCGGGCTGGCTAATATCATATGACGGCGATCGACTAAACTCACCGTGGGGTTGTGTTGATGCCGTTAGGCATCCTTAGACGCTTATGATTGATTAGTGAGGCCATCAGAAAGTAATTTCTGAGCTTCTGATGACCAGGAGGTTTAGTGTGTGATTATGTGTAGGAGTAGTATGGTAGTATGCAGGGTTAGGGATTATCGAGCTGAGTCTTATGTTGGAGGAGCATTGAGGCTCCTATGACGTTTCCTGTTCAGATCAGGGTTGGGATTTTTCGGGAAGTTTACTCTGATCAGGGGGTTTGGGTGGAACTGGATTTTTCTCAGAATCTCCGTGTGTCTAGCACTGAGGAATTCGTGTAGGGGTGGCACATCAAGGTCGCGCTGGATAGCCGCATCCCTGATGTACCGTGGGGCTTTTGTGACAGACCTGAGGATTTTGTTTTGCACGACTTGGAGGCGTTTTTTGGAGGATTTTGCCGTTTGACACCATGCTATATTGGCATATAGCATTTTTGGGCGGATGACCTGTTTGTAAAGCAAGACTTTGTTTTTGAGAGAAAGCTTGCTTCTACGACCTAGGAGGGCGTAGCGCATTTATGTGCCTAATAATATGCCGCTTAGAAAGTTCCGAGTAGTTCCGGAGATATCCGGAAAAAACCGAAATTCTGAAAAATCGTTTTATTGTTTTCCTGGGTTTTTTGGGATACGGTCCTGCATGTATCCTAATTTTATAAATAATATCTCTTAAGTAAGCTCTAATTTTTTACTTATGCTGGACTAGTTCAATAAATAACAAATAATTTAATAATAAACCACAAATAAGTGAACAAAATACAGGAACATTATTTCAAACTTCTGTTGATTCAGGATTTAAAAGAAAAGTAGGCGTTTGAAACAAAAAAATTAAGATGGTGACGCGTGATTTGTTTCACTTGACATTCCCATTGTAATCGTTTGAAAGCGTTTTAAGAGGTTTTCTATTTTCCAGCAAATATGGTACCTACATAATTTTACAAATGCTGAATAGTTTGATATTCTATGGTGTTTTTTTTTATCTCAAAAAACTGTTGCAGTTAGAAGATGTTATTTGTGCTTAAAGAATATCGGAAATCATTTCGAACACCTGATTATGTAGTTCCTTACTTTTCTCGTTGTTCGTTTTATTACTGTTTTGGTATGATTTTTGTTCACTTATTTGTTGTTTATTATTAAATTATTTGTTATTTATTGAACTAGTTCAACATAAGTAAAAAATTTAGAGCTTACTTATGAGATATTATATCCCAAAATTTCTTAATGTTCAAAATACCCTCGAAACGTCATTAAACCACAATGTGTCATACATCGTTGCATTTGGAAGAGAAAAAGCTCTCAAATTCCAATATCAGAAAAACAGGACCGTATTTAAAAAAAGACAGTTGATAATGGCCCTTCGAAAACGACTCTTCGGATTACAAAACAATTAACGCTGTTAGATAGAGCGTAAAAAGTAGCAATGTAAAAGTGCAATTTACTTTAGAATTCGATCTCAAAAAAGCCCAGGAAAAAAATAAAACGATTTTTCAGAATTCGGTTTATTCCGGATATCTCCGAAACTACTCGGAATTTAACTTTCTAAACGGCATATTATTAGGCACGTAAATGCGCAACTTTACCTCCATTTAACCGACTTCGTATCTCTTATGGTTTCCGAGATCCCTGTACTGGCCCACCTTATCTTGGACACGTTGTATTATAGGTATCCTATTAGGTGGCTTCTTTACGCTCTGTTAAACTGAATGACACAGATGGATGGACAGATGCCTCCAAAGGAAAGTCCAAAGTACCACACTTTAAACTCCCTTTGAGTTAGATAAAAAAAAAAAGTATTCTGGACGTAAGTACCTGCACATTGTTTTTGTGTCAATAAGTCGGTAAAATCTAATGAACTAGAAGCAAGCGATGGGAAACAAACAGGTTCAAAGCTCAGTAAATGTTCGATCGTCAAATTCTATTATTTCACGTTCACCGTATGTTTTCTATAGAAGTAGAATGGAACATTCGCCGTTCATTATCATTTTCACATTTGTCTGTTCAGGAAAGACTCATAAAAAAACTACTGTCTGCTTAATTTCGAACCTTTCGAAAAATACCGGTTTCGTATTGTGGGCCCGGTTCACTTCGTTGTCTTTATTACCTTGGTTAAACTGTTTTGATGAAAATAATAACAAAATAACGTTTATTATCTAGACGTAGTGTGCCATTTTTTTTTTAAATACATGATTTCCGGTTTGTTGTGCATTCCCGACGCGTAATATTTCTAGAGATTCCAAAATAAGACTAGAAGTTTATGATCTTTTCAAATATCTCTGAAGTGTCCCCCCCCCCCCGCTCCCCCCTCTCCCGGAAAGACTCACTGGAGAGTGTATTTTCGTCATATACACTGGCTTTTTATTGTTCCAATTTCTTTATTTCTTATTTCTTAATTATTGTACAAATATCAATTTTTTATTGTTATCCCTCGATAGAATTCACTGTTTTCGACTAAAATGAAAAAAAAATCACAACATGACTAAATTTAAAACGTTTAAACGTCATTATAATTAAAATTGAGTTTTATATCTTTTATTATTTTATTTATTGTCTTATTTATTTATTATCGCTTCTTCTTTTACTATCAATTTTGTTGACTTTTTTTCCTACATATTATTATTCAGTTTTTGTTGACCCTTTTTTCAAATTATTTCACCTTACGTACAGGTTCAGCCGATGGGTCGACCAAGCGCGGATCCAGGGGGGTCATGACCTCCCCCAAACACTCAATTTAACACGAATCGGTTTGACTAACGCGACAAGGTATTACTTTTCGTAACTTTTCCTTGTATGACCCCCCAAAACAAAGTTTGACCCACCTCAAACCATCGAAGTTCTGGAGGATCCGCCCTTAGGGTCGACATATCCTAAATCCGACCCTGCATGCTTATATGAGCTTATGTAGTTTGTTCGAGTTCTAAAGCACTCGCTTGATTTAAAATCTGGCTACACAACGTGAGCATTCATATAAATATGATATTGGTCTTGCTTATTTGGTATATATCCAGTGCGGACAGTGCTTCTGCTAAATGATATAAGACCTACCAACTATCATAACTATACAGGGTATCAGGGAAAATGTGGGAAATCTCCCGAATATTAAGAAAACAAGTGAAAAGAGTATTCATATAAACTTTTTTCGCAGATATGGGCTCTCAAAGAGAAACGGAAACAATTTTTTTACACATAATTATTGAACCACCAGGTGTATTTAATTTTTTTTTAATATGATATATAACAGGCCTTCAAATTCAAAAAAGAAAGTGTTGTGAATTGCTCACAGTTGCAGGGGCAAACTAGCTACAGTCATGGTCCCATTTACTTAACGCCCTGTATGATAAGAACTTTGGACAACGTTTTTTACATACCTTTAACTATTGACTGAGAATTAAGTACTTTTCGTTCATGTCTTCCTGTATAACCGCAAATGACAATGAAACATCTCAATATTTTAGTTAAATAGACCATATCGATGAACCTAAATCTCGAAAGTTTCAGTCGTTCTCCCTAAAGTTCTAATGCATGCTCGTCGTGAATCACCCTCTATATCTATAATTCTTGCCATTAATTAGACATTGTTAATAATAAATGCATTTTATCACTGTAACATTAACATACATTCACGTTATTAGATTTATGAAATAATATTACGATTTTGATACATTAATATTACGAAATTATGAATTTGGCTGGAGGCTTGACCAGGTAATAAAACATAAAAATGGCATGCGTTTTAGATTTGAAGCGAACAAACCACTGCGTTAACTAAATTTAGCAACTAAACAATAACTTAATGCACTAAATGCCCACCAGACTAATAATTTCACCGCCTAACCAACAATTATATTGCTTGAATTCATATATGGCCCGGTCATACCGTGGCATTCTTTATAATGACTAGACAATGTGATGAATTTAAAAAAATTGTGAAACTGTCCGTTCCTGCTTGTCACTATTCATGCCGGGGAATTATTCATACCGCGCTAAATAATCACTTGGTCCATAACATATATAAATCGAATAAAGGTGCATTTACACATGCATGGATTTAGTGGCGCCAGTGGTCGCGCCAGTTCCATTTGCACGCCAGTAAAGGTTTACACTTTGTTGAGAAAACAAGAATAAGTGGCACGCCAGTTTCATTTTTAAAGTGTCGAGTGAACTTTCCGAAGCCTGTAAAATAGTCGCTGAACTTTTAATGGAAAAAAAGGCCGTGTCTGGGTTAAACCATGAATTGATCGTCGACCTGCTTTGGGTGCACATCCGATAAACACGGATAAGATTCATACCCTACAAAAAGTTGACCACTCTTTTTTAGCCATAATAAACCATATAAACTACAATCACCAAATATTAGAAGCGCAACCTAAGACGAAATTTAAACTAAATACTGGCGTGCGGTCGCCAACGCGCAAACACTTTTTAAGGTGCGTTTACACATGCATGGATTTAGTGGCGCCAATAAAAACTGGCGCGCCAGTAAATAAAATTAGCAAGTGTAAACATCGACTTGCATAAGAATGAATTTTCGCATGCATAGATCAAAAAGTCAGCATCTTTCTGAAATCACTGGCGCCAGTGGTGACAAATTCGTACAGAAAATCAAAACTTGCAAGTGCTTGCACGTCTGCGACCGCCCGCCAGTTTTTCGTTTAGGTTGCGCTTCTGATTTTTGTTGATTATAGTTTATATCGTTGGTTGGTAGAAGATCGTTTTTATAGCTAGCAGGATCCTGTGCTGCGAGTTCTACTAGAAGTTTTGCAGAAGCACCCAAATTTGATTGGGGATTTGACTCTTTTTTACAGATATTTTCATGAAAAGTGCTCGGCTAACCTTGCCCTCTTAATTCCGCCCAAAGCGGTGAATAGCAGAAATACACGACGAACCACTGCCGCCCATCCATATGTGGTTAAGCATAGTACTCCTCGAACTTCATTATTTAAGAATTCTTTCATCTTGAGGACTTCATCCTTATGGAACGACCTTCCCGAGATCGTTTTTCCCAACGAATGTAACCTCCAACGTGAACCGCTTTTCCCACTCCCAGAGTGCCCTAAAGGATTTTTCCTATAGTGCTTGTGTTTGATCATATAAAAAAAAAGTCGACGATCAATCCATGGTTTAATCCACACTTTTCGTCGTTTCTTTTTCGGTATTTCTTTTATCATTTTTTCCACTAAAAGGTCAGCGACTATTTTACATGCTTCGGAAAGTTCACTGGAAATAGTGCGCACTGTGAAAAACACTTTAAAACTGAAACTGGCATGCCACTTATTTTTGTTTTCTCAACAAAGTGTAAACCTTTACTGGCATGCAAATAGAACTGGTGCGACCACTGGCGCCACTAAATCCATGCATGTGTAAATGCTCTTTTTTACACTTGCAAGTCTTGATTTTCTGTACGAATTTGTAATCACTGGCGCCAGTGATTTCAGAAGGATGCAAACTTTTTATGCATGCAAAAATAAATTTTTATGCAAGTCGATGTTTACACTTGCTAATTTTATTTACTGGCGCGCCAGTTTGTATTGGCGCCACTAAATCCATGCATGTGTAAATGCACCTTAAACCTAAATAATAAATAACAACTACTCGCATAGGTACAAGTAAAAGTATGTCGACTTGATTGATGATCTAATATGCAATTTAATTGAAGTAAAGTAATATACAATTCAAGATTAACCGAAGTAATAACATTTTAAATTTTAAACAGACTTTAAAATACATTTTAAAATTAATTTCTTCTCGGTATATTGTGAACCAAATTTCCGTACTTTATTATGGGTTTAATGTTTTTAAAAATGTGATTATGTTAATGTACTGCCTACATTTTACCGGTGTATATAATAACTATAATGGGCTCATCCATGACCTCATGTACCCAATTTTTAAGAAGGAACCACCCGGACGACGGACTAAACAACCAACGATGGAGTTTCATGCGTGAAAGTAGATGGCATCTTCGAAAGAAGAAGCGTCTGATGTGGTTCCCACCCCCTTGATTCTTTTTGTGTGTATAAAACTTGGAGAGTACCAAATATCGGTACAGTCACCACAAGACCAGACATCACTCAAGCATCATGAACTCATTTGGCGTGGTAAGTGGTCTATACTGTGCTTTTGCCTCCCAAATGGATTACGCGTTTTTTTCGGAAAAAGTGTGTCGGCTCCAAGCTCCAGTGCCTTTGTGTGCTTTAATTACATTTTTGTGGTTTTTGTTTTTTTGGAGGATCAAGTGTTTTGTTAATGGTTAATAGGTCCTGATTTAAGCCTTAATTTTTTTTTCGTGTTCGTTATAGTTTATATTAACAACGATCGAGTCTAGAAACATAAACCACAAAAATAATTTAAGGAAAATTGAATTAGTGTAACAGCTTTGTGGTAAGTACAGAGGTGATCAAATTTTTTTTTTCTCGTAGTTAGTGTCGATAAGTTTACACTAGAACTCGTATTTTGATCACATCTGTATTATTATTATCCATTTTAATAAATTTAAAATTGCTGTTGTCATTTGGCTATTTACACTACTCCAATTAATTATGGAAGCTGTTATTTCGATGAACCAATTTTAATAATTTTTTTAAATTGATTGAAAATAGACTCTAGAGTTTAGGGCAGAGCTGTTTACGTCGTGATACGTTTAAATGTACAGGGTATAGCATAAAATCTAGACGCATATAAATTTCCTATAATTTAAATTTTACATATCTTACATAAAAATTGAATTGGATTTATTTTTTAAACTAAACCGATCAGAGATATGTCTGGGTTAGACACTGGCCCAAAAAAATCACCATGCCATGAGAGGTAACAAAAAATACCATTTCTTATAAACCCGTTATATTGCCGAGAAACCGTTTTGTAAACAATCAATGCGAAATTATCTCAACAAATAATAAAGTCTATAATCTACCCAATTATCTTGTAATTTAATTAATTTTTCTTAACAAAATAAAAACTAGGTATGGCTAATAATCTACTGATTTTGTATTTATACTGTTAAGTAAATGAAAGGAAATGTCAAATTTCAATTCGAATTTTTTTTGTCATTTGCCCCTATAGGTTCACTTATTCTTGGACACACTGTATCTCTAAACAGAAGAATAGTGTTTGTTCGGATTTATTTGCAGTGTGTTAAAAATAGCTCCAAAAAAATGGCTAACTAATTTTACTAAAAATTCAGAAAAAAACCTGATAAAAACTAATAGTCCACGATATACAAAAATAAAATGGTATCTGTAAAAATTATATCAAAGCATACGAAAATGATAATTAAGGATTTAGGTATAAATTTAAAAATAGAATGAAGTACATGTAATTTTGCGAGGACGTGAAAATAATTTGCATCCGTTAAAGTATTCAGCATTACAAAAACATAAGTGATAAATACATTTCTTCAACTAAATAGGTGGAAATCTTTATTTTGCATATTACTGTCTATTTACTGGCTTATGTAAACACTTTCCGGCGTATGAGCTCCTATTTAGCTGTTTGAATAACTCTTTAAATACATATATACATCAATCAAGTGTTTGTTAGCCTAGTGGTGAAATTAAATTGTGATGAATAAATTCAATAATTTGCAATTTTCACACCCCATTTTTAAAATTTAGTTCGTCTTATTTAAATCAGTTAAATCAAACTTTCTATTTAATATTTTTATTGAAATGTTTTGGCGTGTATGTGCTCTACACTGTAGGTAGGTAGACAGGTAAATCTGTTTTTATTCTCGTTAAAATCCGTTAATTATTTTTTAATGATTTTATATTCATCATAGTTGTTTTGTTATGGTATATTGTTGATTTTGCGTCCGTGTCCGTGTTTAAAAAAAATAATTTTATTTAGGAAACAATAAATTTAATTTTAAGTACCTACATACTACCGACCTATACTTATCTATGAATAGCTAAACTTTAAAGGCAAAAGTGGCAAATTTATGGTCTCGCGCATGTACCGACGTGATACCGACTGATAAACTATTTACCTTAACCGGCGAACAGGACCGTACTTTGCCCTTAATGAAATTGATTACACGGCAATATTTTGGCATATCAAGACTTTCTTTACTGGGAAATAAACAATCTGTTTTCTTGCATAAAAGAAGGCCTTGTGGCCATAACTGAAAAGCCACTTTTAGAACTAATTTTGATATTTATTGTCCACGTATCGATAGATTTTTAATATCACTTTGATTGCTTTTGGTTCTGAACGTCGTTGATTTCACTTCGTTGGTTGGTAACCAAATCGGCACCAATACGATGGGGTTGCCTATATGACGGCGACAACATTGTACGCAAGACAACCGACGAGCAACCTTTAAAACTATGACCGGTAAACCGTGTACACCAACCCATTTTTTCACTCATAAAATTTAACTATTTACTGTGCATCCCATAAGTTTTACGTATCCATAGTTCGGTGCTATTACTTAATAAATGTTTCAATGACAAAACTGTGACATATTTGACCATCAGAAACATTCTGATAATATCTTATGCGATATTCAAATTCTTGCAAAACATTGTGCATTATTTCATGTTCTATCAGTCTTATTTTTGTTCAAATAAAATTGATTTTTGTTTAGACATTGGTTATGATACATGAAATGTGATCAAAATTTGCCGTAGAATTCGAAAATGAAATAAAAAATGGGGGGTTCAATTTAAGAAATTGAAGTGTCACATTAAATATTTTTTTGAGTCGCCCTGCATAAATGGAAATAACTCTAAAAGATGCGCATCAAAAGATTAAAATCGACGGGTCCGAGCGTTTTCCGAATAATTAAAGGTTGAATTTTAAATGAATTAATCGAACTTATTTGTCCTCACTGTATATAAATTCCAATGTACCAATGTAATGCCCATCTAATGGTAGATACAGATAGTGCCTTAACATGTCGTGAGCATGCGTTGGGCAGGACCGGAGCTTATACTATCTTAAACCATACACTAAGCAATTTTTTATGGACATTGTGGATCCTGCCTAAACTTATAAACGTCATTTGCTTAATGAGTACTTAAATCATAAAACTAACAAACATTGTACAACGGGACCTGATCAAAAATAACCACAGATGACAGCTTTCGTCACTACTGCACAATATTTTAAGAATGTGATGATTCACACATAGTTTGCAAAATGTTTAAAAGCTGATTGTTTCGTCATTCTACAGTTTTTAATTTTTATGGTTAAAATCATCAAATTTGATTATTTTTCTCATTGTGAAATAGACTAATCAGACATCACCATTATTTTTTTGAATAAATTTTGTTTAGATGAGTCTTTAAATCCCAAGACTTGTTTAAACGCGAATAAATTTCAAAATGTGAAAATGTAAAATTTTATTATAAATAAAATTCTTTGTTATTTAAATTGATTAAACTATATACAACAACTAAACAAATATTTTTCGCATGATTGTGGTTTTTGGCAAATAGTTTCATGCAAAATAATTTAAAAATAATAGCCCTCGACCGCTTGCGTTCTCGTGTTTTTTTTATTAAATTATTTTGCAGTCAACTGTATTCCAAGCAAAGTTGTCCCCAACATATTTAGGATATTTTGATCGATTAAATTTATAGGTCTTGTGGTAATATATGATTATTTCCCTCATTGTGAAGTAGAACCAATCAGACATTACCATTTTTTGAATAATTTTTGTTTAGATGATTAAATTCCAAGACTAAATTTTAAAATTGCAAATTTTTCTATCAATAAAATTCTTTGTTGTTAGCCGTATACCACTAGACCTATAAATTCAGTTGAATAAACTATCCAAAATATGTTGAGCATGATTTTGCTTGGAAAATAGTCGAATGCAAAATAACAAAAACAGATCGCGAAGCGTTGATTTTCTATTTTGATATTGTAATATAATATATGAATATCTAAGAGGAATGTGTGTGGCACTAAAAATGTAACATTTTATCAGGGAAAATATGGAAAATAAACGTATATCTTCTTGCCAGAAATAATCTGCTCAACGGTTTTACTGTATTTTAATATATGGAAATTTAAACATTAGCATGAATCCTTTGTTACTCGTAAATCACCGTTTTACATTGCTTATGCCATCCGATTACATAATTTCCAAGTACTAAATCAGATTTAACATGAATTGTATAAAAACAGCGGTAGTAGTCCTGTAGAATATAGAACTACTTCCTCGTCGGTATCATGTCGCCATGGGAAAGTTTTGTAATATTATTAGAAAGTTCCGAGATGAACACATATGATTCTCATTCCCATAATTATTTAATTATCTTTACGTTGCTAAAATCAATTCACTCTTTGACGTTTTGACCTCATTGTCTATATCTGCGTCGCATCGCATTTGTATTCATGAAATAAATAGCAATTATTATTATAGCCGAGCCATTCTCTTTTTCTAAGTGATTTCGGTGATTTCTCATTTGACTAATACTTCTTTATAATTAGTTTCTATTTTACTAGAAATTTTTTTTCCAATTTTTATTGTTGCTCATTTAATACTACGTTTTACGCCGTCAACTTTACGGTACATAAATTTTATTTCCAAACTACAAAACTAGCGATTTGATTTCCATACATTCTCCTAAGTTGAGTTTTCTAATGCACGCCTGGCATATAATTTTCCATTCTAAACGTCTCTAGGGTGAATTTAGTATGTGCACAATGCATGAATTCAAATGAGAGGTGCTGTAGTATTGAATAATATACACCAGGCGTTTCATAAAAATGGCTTGCCCCTATCGCTTCACTTTTACTGTATGAAGATAAAATGATAAAAAATTCAAATAATGAACAATTACCAGTGACCTAAACTTGGACCACCATTTAATGTTGCCAAGTTATTTAGATTCAGTAAAGAAATCTTAACACCATTATCACTATTTACCAGGTTAGACAATTTTCATTAAATTTTGCAAAATTATTAATTTTTTTTAGGGATAATACAATATGTATATAAATCGGTTATTATGCTTTGTTTATATTGTAAATTTCTGATTATTTAATATAACGTGATTTTGACCTTGGACTAATTTTTTTGGCCGTGTATAGTGCAGTTTTTAGATTTCCGAGATTTTTAATTGGAAAAAATTGAGGTAAATGGAGGCATATGGAATTTTTTTTTCAATTTAAAAAAAGTGATTCTTTATAAAACGTTCTGCATGGCCTGAAACCTAAAATGCAATCATCAGCTATTAATCGTTTTCAGACGTATAGGAGGTGTTGGTCAGATTTGAAAACTACATTCAAATATGCAATTACATCCATCTACCATGAAAAATCAGATTTTGTTATTTTCTCGAAAATTATCTCTGCAATAACAATGAAAAATTATGTTTGACAATGAAAGTCAGGGCGCGTTAGAATCTATAAAATACATATATAATCTGGTTTGTTCGGGAGGATACGGAGTTAGAAGTAATGGCTTCTGCCGTAGAATGTCCAAAAATTTCATTGGGCAAAAGAAAGTTATTGCATTTTCATGGTAGATTGGTAATTGAATATTTTAATGTAGTTTTAAAATCTGTTCTACTTCGTATATGACTGATAAAAAAATGATGAAGAATAATTTTTTCTAAAATTAACAATAAAAAAGTGTTCCATATAACTACAACTTAAGTAGACATACTATATATTATCAAATCATTTGTTAAATGTTTATGGGTTCAAATACACGATTTTTTTTGGGAAAACGTTTTAAAATTACTTCATGCAAATGTCGTGATGTACGATGAATGCACTTTAGTTCACGTAGAAGTAATTAGAAAGTACTTATGCATTATGTTAAGTTATTTAGAGAGATGTTTAGTACATATAAAGAAAAGTATCTAATTATTCTTGTTTTACCAACAATTACACTACTAATTTCTTCCGACACCACGTACCTGTTATTTTTATTTGTGTATTCTCATGTGCTGAAGAAGTAATCTTGATCACTTTACATAATAAATGATGAAATCTTAACGTCATGTTATTACAAAAAGTTAATTATAGTAGTCGACTATTTTTGGTTCACTGGGACAGAACATGTATGCTTTCAGTCTTCTTTCTTCGATGAAATAAATAGATAAAAAAAAGCAACTGTTATTTTTGGTATATCATAAAATATAACAAGCATCTACAGGTGCAGTAAAAGTGACATCTAAGTATATGCGAGATTCTCATAAAGGAACTGCATAAAATAGTTTAGCCTGTGAATGCATGGCATTTCTTATTCTCAAGAGTACATAGTATATGCACACCTCTACACCAAACTGTCCGTGTAATGGAATTTACATACATTTAATTTAGAAAGTGTGATGGAAGTATTTAAATTTTAATTTACTATTGTTGAATGTTGTTCGAACTTTTTTCGGATATTTAAAATGTTATTGTCGAACACCCACTTCCATTAGAATGATATTGTTTATTGGGAGCCCATAATATATGACACACTTTTTTTGTTCGCGATTGTTTGGATTTTTGTATACTACTAATGTTAATTTATTATTTTATGACCCTATTTCTGTATTTTCAGGTTCTCGCCTGCGCTCTGGCCGCTATGGCCGTTGCGGAAGCTCCAGGTGGAGGTTACAGCTATAGCGGCGGTGGAGGTGGTGGAGGCGGTGGATCCCATGGCGGTGGGCTGTCTGGAGGTGGCGGCGGATACACAGCCGTTTCTTCCGGCTACCAGACCTCCGAAGGGGCATCCGTTGACGCTGCTCTTCTTGAACAGGTCCGCCAGATCCTTCTTAAGGAAGAACAAAACTCCGGCTCCAGTTCCGGCGGCGGACATGGTGGTGGTGGTGGTGGCGGACTTAGCTCTTCTTATGGAGCACCTTCCCCACAATACGGAGTTCCAAGCTACAGCACCAGGGTCGTAGGAATCGATCTAGAAGGAATCAAACAAGCCATCCAAGTGGCTCAATACAATCAAGTCTCACAGGGTCCCAGTTTTAGCGGATACCCAAGTGGGCCAAGCTCTAGCTACGGCGCCCCATCGCGCCCATCCGGATCTTACGGGTCCCCCTACTAGGCTCCTGGAGCAAAAAGAACTGATTAAGTGTACCTACCATCACGTTCCATCTCAACACGGGTCATGATGCATCTCAACGACTGTCAGCCACAACATCGAGTGATCATAACATCATCAAATTTATTGTTTTTGTATAAAGTCTTTTATAGTTTATGTTTTTTTAAAAAAAATACATTTGTCACCGTAACACCGTTTTATTTTTGCTATCCTGTAAAATTTGTAACCGATATTCAGGAGGTTTCAAGTTGAAAGAAAGAACCTCCCGTTTCAATGATTATAAAATCTTACCTCTTGCCTCCACCTGCTCAGGTTAGTTCTGTAAAACTGTAATGGTTTATTGGACTATTATTCACATTCAAATTAATTATGAAAATGGGTCATATACAAGTGACTTGGGAACCTGAAATTTAAATGATATACACTGTGGCCCATAGAGAACGTATCGCAAGGCTCATGCCTTTGCTTTTTGCGTCATAAGTTGTCCCCCTGCCAAACAAACTTGACGTGCTTTTGGATTTTGTCAGAAAGTTCTTTCCCAGCCTCTAATGTCTTGCGGTCCACTTTTCGGTAATTTTACGGAGTACCTCTGTTATTAGTAAAGATGGAAGGATGTGGCTTTCGTATCACTGTGCTACTTTTTTGTAAAACAAAAGATGCCTAAATTAGAATTTTTTTAGGCCTCCTCGTTTTGGAATGGAATCTTTTTGAGAATTTTACATTTTGTGACACTCCCCATATCTCGGTTACTCTGTAACTTATGAAACTCAGTTCTTAACAAGCTTGTCAGAAATATATATAATACTTTTCATTCCATTTTTTTGAGTAGTCAATGACGAATATTAAAAAAAAACACAGTCAGTTGTGTCATAATGAAAAATTCTTCTGTTTGTCAAAATTTTCAGGTTCGCTAAGTTGTTTTGTAATTCCTATTTAATAGTAAAAAATCAATATTTGTCCTAATTATTACAGGCAATATAAACTAAGATATGATATGCTCGTTTGCTATATTCAGCGTAACGAAAATGCAGATGGAGCATTAAAAGTGTATTTCAATGGTAAATATAAGCCATTTTGTAGTATGTAGGTGATAAAATCAAATTTATAATTGAACAATCATTTTCTAAACCTCAGCCTAAAATCTACCATAAGGAAAATCGCGAGACTGATGAAATAAATGTGCTTTTGCTTCAAGTGAACCAAATCCATTATAATAATAAATAATAACATGTGTGAAACAAACTAAAGCAATGGAGAACAATTTGAGAAATATTTGTGAGAAAGTTCCATAAACGTTCAATTTTTGTTTCGAATATTTAATCGCTTCAATAATTGTTTTTTTTTAATATCCGTCATGGTCTATTGTATCGAATAGCATGTAAAATAATGCCATAGACCAGGTATGGGCAACCTTTTGGGCTAAAGGGCCACATAATAAATGTAAAATGGGTAGCGGGCAACACGGGATTATTTCTGTGGCACACCATACACCCTCCGCAGGCGAGCGTAGCATGCCGTTTCCAATTAGCGCAATAGGCGAATTTTTTTGAAATTTTAAAGGTCAAGTGCTCTAATGAAAAGTTAGAAAATTGCGATACAAAAATATTTTCTCCGAAAAAGAGGTTTCATCCAGCAAACTTTCTGAAAAACATATTGTTATTACGAAAATGGGCTAGTCCCGTAAATAAATAAATTTAAAAAACCCCGAGATGAGTGAAAAAATTGCGATACAAAAATATTTAATTTTATTTATTAAAATAAATAGATAAATATAAAAGAAACATAAATATATTATAAAAAAATATATAATGTTAAATAGCGACACCGAAATCAATGAGACACTTGAGCTTGAATTTGGGAAACTAATCCATCGATGTTTGGATTAATTCCACTGATACAAAGACGTAAGGAATTTTCCAAATTATCGTCAGTCAGCCTTGTACGATGTTTTGACTTATTAACTTTCATCATTGAAAAGAACTGTTCGCATTTGTAAGTACTGCCAAAGGCACAAATCAATCTTCTTGCGAATTTTCTAAGCTGCGGAAAATGGTCTTCTTCGAGGTATTTTTTGTAGAAATCGCACAACTCCACGTCTTCAAATTTAGATTTTAGGAGTGAGTTTTCTTGAATCTCGATCAACGTCATTTGCAAGTGTATTGTAGCATTTTGTACATTACTTTTTGTTGGAGTAGCAATCTTCCATGTTTTTGAAATCGCTAAATCTGTTCGAAAATTGCTCCGACAGTAACTTGAGTTCTTCAGCGTATTGAGCATAAGCAATATTTTCATACGCAGAGAGCGTGGTGAAATGGTAACTGTTACCAGACAGCATCTGTGCCTCCCATAAGCGGATTTTGTTCTGAAACGCTTTCAAATGGCTGTACAAATCATTTACTAACTGTCCTTGTTTTTGAAGTTTCAAATTGAAATCATTCAAATAGCCTGTAAGGTCGACCAGCAAACATCAAAGGCTTTGATGTTTGTTTGCCGCCTCACTCTTTGATGATCGCCGCCACTCGGCTTGCTCGTTCACTTGCTTCCGTGAGTATGAGTAAGTCGTGTAATATTTTTAATTTTATTTTTTAATTTTTTAATATAATTTTTAAGATTTTTTAAAATGTCTCGCGGGCCGGATCAAATCATACAGCGGGCCGGACGTTGCCCACCCATGCCCTAGACCTTAGATTCATTTAAACGGCCTTTAAAATGATGTGCTACTTCCCATTTAAGATTTTACAGATAACATCTACCCCTCTCAGGGGACTAAAACCACAATGG
Source organism: Barypeithes pellucidus (assembly GCA_963991005.1). Taxonomy (NCBI): domain Eukaryota; kingdom Metazoa; phylum Arthropoda; class Insecta; order Coleoptera; family Curculionidae; genus Barypeithes; species Barypeithes pellucidus. The sequence continues at coordinate 25,874,031 of OZ022559.1, forward strand.
CTGCAAATATTGTTTAAAAGCGTCCCCTTTCGCAATAAAATTGACGATTGATCGATTTTTAACATTATTTTTTTAAAATTTTAAATTTATGTCCTGTGCAATTTATTTAATGCCTCAAAAATTTCGTAAATGTAATATTTAAAACCGAATATGCTATTTGCTGTCGATTTGTAGTTGCATATATTTCTAAAATTATTTAATACAACTGTTTTGGAATCTCTCGCGTATTTGTTAGGCCTTTACATCTTTTTTGTACACACGAAATAAAATAATAGAAATATCAAAAATTTTTCTCTTTCTTACGAACTTCAAACGTTCTTCCTCTCTGGATCTATAGTACGCTACTACTATAGGCTACAAACGTATTTTATTAAGACATTTCCTTTTAAATAAATTTAAAGACGCTGGAAAAATTTCCTCATTCCTAATTATAGTATATCAATAATATGTAATTATTATTATTACATACAGGGTCCTTTATGGTGATGGCCTATAAAAAGATCTCGTGAACGTTTGAAATACTGGTACTTTTTTTTTTTTTTTTTTTTTTTTTTTTTTTTTTTTTTTTTGGACATATGATGAGAAATCTGTTGACAGACACGATTGCAGAGTGCAAAAGTAGTGTCGGGCTGGCTAATGACAGTCCGAATGGACTGCCGCCTACCGACTAAAACTCACCATGATATTGTGCGTGACACCGGTAGGTGTCCTCTACTCGCTATAAATGATCTTTTAATGAGACTATCTTGACGTAAACGGGGGTTTCCATATGACAATGTAGATTTTTTTGCAGTTTTCTCAATTTCAGCTTCGTCTATTAAAGCAGGTCCCTTTCAACAAGGAATTAACCCAAATTAAACAATAAAGGATTCTTTATAGGAAAAATTAAATTTTCAAACGTCATTTTATACAAAAAACCTTAAATATGTCAAATACGTTTAGACCTAGGTATTGGATATAATACGTATATGAAATCTGCCTAGAATCAAAATAAGCAAGTTGACACCGACTTACGGTATAACCGGAAGTGTCATCGTATTGACAATATTTTAGATGAGTTGCCCCCATCAACATTAGCATACTGTCCAATTTTCGAAATTTTCCTATGCATAGCTTCGTATAGGTACAATGTGTAATTTTCAACATAAGATGATGATCCCAAATTAGCAATCAGAGCCATCTAAGTTGCATCGATTCAATTAAAAAATATGCCGCTTTTCGGCAGGTTAGAAAGAGATAGGAGTCATCAGCTGATCAATGTTTATTTTCTTGAAGTTTTATCCGTTAATAATAATAATGTTTTTTTAGTTAATTTATTGATATTTAGATTGTCTGACATATTGATTCGGGTATAAACTAGTTCCAGGAAAAATCTGCGACAAAAATTTGTAAATTGTCATTATTATTCTTATAACATTATATTTTTTAACACAATTTTTTCATACCGTTTTCCAATCCTTTAACTTTACGAATCTAGTTTTAGGTTAGAAAAAAATTAAGTATATTTGGATAAACGTTCACATAAAATAGTGCCTGCTTGGTAACCTGTGATTAAACGCAGTTCTTGAATAGATGGCAGCTAGATCATGGTATAAATATATAAACCGCTGGAGGCGTAGTTTGTGACGTCATCAGGAGAGTGATTTTCAAGTCTCATGGCGATTTATATTGCTGTCAGTGTTTCATCTCTCTTTTAAGGTATTAAAAGGTTTTACGCCTTTAATGGTATGTGAAATGAAAGAATAATATCATGGTATTTAGGTATATTTATTTCATGAACATACAACAAAGATTAAAGCTAAAATACACTCTCCCTGTGACGTCACTACGCGCCGCAGACTAAAATGGAGCGCTTATTACCTTTAGTTATTGCATCATGCAGCTAGAGTATTTTATAGTATTGACAGAAGTAGGAAGGATTAAAATTATTCTGACGAACATTAAATGTAAGGGAATAAGGTAATTATTATATTCTGTATTTGTGATATTTATGGCGATTATAAGATGTGCATATGCATAATACCCTATGCAATAAAAATTAGGAGCAGATGCGCTGGTACCTAATGGTTATTTACTTTTACTATATCATATCGGGTTGTTTGGCGTCAATTTAGCCGATTTCTATTTTATTGGTCAGTGCGGAATTACATGATTACAAGAAGAGAAAGGATTACTGCTAATGTAGGTCAACACGATCTTAAGAAGATGCTTCCGGACTTGAAGATGGTATGTATCTCGTCTTCGGACACACGAAATTTATTGGGAATTTGGACCACTTTCTCCAACCTAATTGCGGATTTTTTTTTAACGGGATAATGATTATTCTAAAATGCATTTTTTTAATTACATACAGGATGTTATGAAAATTATTTTATTATAGTGTCTGTATAAAAATACATGGCAGAAAACATTGTATTGTTAATGAAATATTTCTAAATAAGCCAGAAAACAACATCTAAAAGTTAACGAATAATTTTTTTATAATTCTTTGAAGATTAAATTAAATTGTTATTATTATTATTATTATTATTTATATCTTATTATTGAAAGTAAATTAAACCGATCAATTATCGACTCAAATATACAGGGTACACCAAGTAAAGTGCATGTCAATAAAACCATAATTGTCAAATTTTGTAAAAAAACGTTGGTTTCCTGCAAAGTTATTAGAGAAAAACAAAAATGAAGTTTTAACTTTAACACCCTGTATCTCAGTTAATATCAACTTTCGGATATAGGTAAGTATAATTAAATCCTAATATTTGTACGTAAGGAGTCTGCGATTTTTCCATGTACCATTAATTAGCGGACATCCTGTATAATCTTGAACTTTTCGAAGAAAAATTTAATTTTTTTCAAAACGGTAAATAACGTTTAAATTGAATAAATATGGTTAAACAGTCATTTTTGTAAGTATTGCATGCACTATCAATAATCTCAATTCATTGCATAGCTTAGTTTTAATGCAAGAAAATGTCACACCGAGGTTTTCAGAAAAAATATCTAAAATCGCAACTATCTAAAGTGATTTGGCATCGTTTCGGGTAATCAAAGAAGAATAAGAAGAACGTCTCCTACTTCCTCGATACAGCCGGCCAGCGCGCTGGCTCGCCGTGTCTTAGAATGGCGATGTTGTCTCATTGTTCAATAATATGACTTATGCTGTTCCGCGGCAAAATCCCAAATCGGACCACGTGGTCCACTGATAAATACTTTTAAGTGAAAATAGAATGTTTTCTTCGGGTGTGTTCGTATTCGTGACCCCTTAAACTCTTGCTGGATATTTTATGATGTTATGATGAAAAGTGAAAGTATAATAAGGTCTAACGAGACATATCAAATCGCGGGCTTTTAACAGGTGTAGAAGCAGTACATATAATCAAAATCTCCATGTTCATAAATGATACGCTAAAAGCCAATATTAAATTTGATCAGTCATTGGAATTGTTGTCGTTGACGCTATGATAAATACTGCAATATTGTTTCTAAGAAATTCTCTAACAAATATTAGAAACGGTACAACTACAAAGATGTGCGTCGTTTTAGCCCCCCCCCCCCCCCCCGTACAAACCCGAATAAACCCCCCTCGGGTTAATAACATATCAAAAAACTTTTAGTTCGATTGCGGAAAAGGTAGGTAGTTCGTATGTTTTTCTATTTTTTTCTTAAATTTGATAGTTGCTATTGCATCGGCGTTCGTCCCACATTATGTGGTTCATTCTAAACAAAGCGGGCTTCTTAGCATGCGTGGTTGTCGCCCATTGTCAAAATATAATCTTTTATTTCGTTAGCGGAAAAGGTAGTATGTTTTTTCTATTTTTTCTTAAATTTGGTACGTATTTTTAAAGTCTAAAGTAAATTTGACATTCGAGGCGGTGCATAGTCGGATATTGTTTCTTCAAAAATATTTCTCTTAATCGAAGCTAAGCTAAACGAAGAAAAATTCTAATATAGCGGATCCGAAGCTGCTATACAGTGTATCTACTTAAGTTGGAATCATATGGAAAACTTTTTTATTATTGGCTTTATGAAAAAAAGTTATTCTTCATAAAAAGTTCTGCATGGTCTAAAACTCAAAATGCAAATGCAGTTATCAAAATTTCCCAGTCATATACGAGGTATATCAGAAATTATGAATTTTGCTCAAGAGTAAAGTACCTACCTTTATGTTTGACATTGATGCAATTTACGATGAAATTATTGCATATTTGGCATTACAACTGTAGGATACCATTAAAATACTAATAAGCATACTAATCAATGTTACTTAAAATAAATAGGTATGGAGTTATTTTTTGGTTTTTTTCCGTTGTCTCTTTTTGTATATAGCTCGTAAAATCGGGATCATTTTAAAAATACTGAAAAATCATCAGAAAAAAGAAAACTCTTCTTGAAAAAAAAATTACTTTTGTTCGTCTGCTGTAACTTAAGTAAAAATGTTGCACATTTTAAATTGAGTATAATGAGAACACCTTACTGACCTTACCGCTCGGTTTTTCTAGTATTTACTATAAATTATGGACTAAATTTAAATGTGTATTTTGGGTTTGCTCGTGCATGAATAATTTTGCCTGCACCCAATTATTGACATTCAAGCAATAATTGACATATTATATAACTTACCATAATTTAATAAATATCCAACCTAAAAATTAAATTCATCAACCCTTTGGGACTGCAATCTGGCAAGCTCGTTCATGTTCACTTTTTTAACAATATTGCGGAATAACTGTTAAGTCTGTTCTTGAGTTCATTAAGTACTACCTATTTGATTCCTAAGATGATGTTTTAAATAATATATTATACTACCAATAATATTAATCCTTTTTCTTTGGTTACTAGCCTTAGTATTCTAGTTCTATATATTTTGTAAATTACGAGTAAATTTGTAAAAAAAGAAATAAATTGTATCAATTATTGTGGTGTAAAATTTTGGGAAAACCTTTTTTCGTCCTATCAATTTAAGGATTAGAATTTTGTTATATTTTCACTTTCCATATTTTTGCATGACCTGGACAATAACGCCATGACTTATAGCACTAGGTTTCCTGCATTGGGATATGAAATCACAATATTAGTGGTCAGAGAGCTCTCAGTGACAGTCGACTTAACCACGGGGCAAGAAGAGCTGGTATTTTCTTCATTAAAACATAAACAACAAAACTATAACATTATTATATGGAGCACGTTGATATATATTTACAATTAAGTTTAAAGTTCTTGTGATTGTGTATGTTCGATGCACGTTCTACAGCAGAGCTTTTTAAATATAAAGTTGGGGCAATAATTCATAAGTGCTATCTGCTTGCATTGGGAAAAAGTATAATTGTCTATACATTCTGGATGAAAGTACCATAGCCATTCCTAAAATAGAACAAAAAAAGGGTGATTAGACGATAAGCGCCAGATAGAACATGGAAAACTACCTAATATATGTATACAGTATGTGTATATATAGTCTAAAAAGGGCTTAACAACACAAGACACAGACAAAATTTGTGTGTGGCTTAAAGAGGAAGGTAAACTACTTTTTGACGAAAAAATGACAGTAATAACTGTCAAAATGACGGATGGGCGCCATCCTGCTAAAGAAAATCAAACAAGAAGAGAGGTCTTGCTATGAAGGTACTATCGAGTATGATGCCAGAATATTATTTGTCTATTCCGAACGAAAAGAGAATTGCAGCGTTTTAAAAATGTAAGAGATTTGTTTTTTATTACCCTTTTTTCATTTCTCGTCTTAGAAAAATAAATATAACTTAGCGTAGTGTAGAAGGAAGCAGAGAGCTACACTTTCTTGCACATTTCATGCTGCTCAAATTCAAAATGGCGGATGGGCGACATCTTGATAAAAAAAAATTAAATAAGAAGTGGAGTCTTGCGATACATCATTTTAAAGGTCCTATCGAGTACTTTACGATCCCTATTTGTACCCAAACCAAAATGGTGGCTTTTAAAAAATAATATATTTTTTTCTCGTTATTTTAGTTTAGAATTTTGAACTTGGTATAAAGCAGTGATAAATTGACTTTCTTCAAAGTTATAAAATTTAAACCAAAATAGCAAAGGAAAAAAAATATTAAATATTATTTTTTAAAAAGCGTTGTTTTGGGTACGAATAGGGACACAATATTCTGGGATCAATAGGACCATCAAAACGATGTAGCGTAAGACCCCTTTTCATCTTTAATTTTCTTTAACAATCCAAATTAATTAGAGGAACTACTAGGGGATGTTCCTGTAAACATCCGAATGTATTATCAGTAGGCAGGTACTATGGAGCTACTGCACATTCGCTCAGCAGGTCAAGCAACATTTGGATGAAATGTGTCCAGGGCTTTGGATTGGTCACAGTGATTCTATTAGTTGACGTCCAAGATCTCCAGAGCTGACACCACAAGTCTTTTGTTGATGGGGCTGCTTCAAAAATGAAGTTTACAAAGTAAAAGTCGGCATTATCGGGATGGAATAATTTGACGTATTAGAAATACCGCAGCCGATATTAAAGAAAATCTTTAAAACGAAATTATTATAAAAAAATATATTTTTTTAATTTTATACTGTATTTAATTTGTTTAGCCATCTCAATCTAATAAACTTGTAATAAATGAAAGGAATAGTTTGAAATTATATACTATTCTACAGTTATCTCTACGACTTTCTGGCATTCAAACCTTAAGGTTTGAAGAAGGTATATATATATACCTTAACAAGAACAAAATTTGGGTATGTATCTTACCCTGACAACCTAAAAAAAAATGTTATCGAATCCGAATTATGTGAACACTGCGTTGTTTTATGCGATCTGGATCACATATTTTTCGAATGCACCCAATACTCCTACAATATATTCAATACTTTAAGAAAAGATTGCAATGTATCGGCTCCTGTACTGCATGTCATATAGAAATTGAATTGTGTCAATATAAGAAGACCATAATGTCCTTTCTACATCAAAATAACATTAACTTATGATTCTTAAAATACCTTAGATATACTTATTACGTTTTGTTATATACCATTCGCTTCATATACTTCGTCTTACCTTGACTTTTGGAAATATTTCCTCTATTTTGTGGGATAAATTATTCTGCGCAATATTTATGTTTTCCAAATCATCAATTACCTAAAAAAAAAATATATAAAATCGTTCCCGAAAATGCCTTATACAATGAGGAATAAATAATGCTAAACAACTATTCTCCAGGCTTTAAGCTCCGTCGAACGCTGAATTATAATCTTGTTGTAGGTAGTTTAACATTTATACATATCAAGATAAGTACCTACTAATTCCACCGACCTATATCCTATGGGTAGCCAAGCTCTAAAACAAAAGTGGCAAATTTATGGCCTCGCGCATGTAAACGCACATGTAAACGTCAGATGTCATGCTCAATGCCGACTGATAAACTATTTATCTTAACCGGCGAACAGGACCGTACTTCGCCCTTAATGAAAATGATTACACGGCAAGATTTTGGCACATCAAGACCTTCTTCACAGAGAAATAAACAAAGGCCTGAAAAGCCAGTTTTAAAATTAATTTTGATATCTATTGTCCACATATCGTTACATCCCTACGACTGATTTCGGTTCCGGATGGTCGCGGTCGTCGTTGGTTCACGTCGTTGGTTGGCAACCAAACCACCAATACGGCGGGGTTGCCTATATGACGGTGACAACATTGTGCGGAAGACTACCGAAGAGCAACTTTTAAAAATATGAGCAGTAAACCGTGCGCACCAACTCATTTTTTCACTTATAAAATTTAACTTTTTACTGCGCACCCCATAAGTTATACGTATCTATAATTAAATATAGGTTGGTGACTAATTCAGATCGAGTCCTATTACTACAAAAAAAAAGGAAGCCTTTCTATTGGTTGGATGTCAACACCTGCTTAATGGTTCAGAACTTTTTGTTCTCGTTTGTATAGAGTATAGTATAGACCTTCAGAGAAAGCTCTACTTTAAGCTATATTAGCAATCCTAGGGGGTGGATACAATGTTCAGCACCATCTTGTGGTTTTTAATTGTAGAGTTAAATAAGTCATCGAGCAGTTTCCTGGTAAACCAGTTTGAAAATATACATTCTTCAGTTAAGTTCTTACCTTAATTTTTTTCCAAATTTTCATAAATGTATCAGTAACGTTATTTTGTGCCGTTTTGATGTCATCTAATAAATTTTCAGAAGACTTCTCTAGATCCTTCATTTTTATCTAAAAAAAAGTAATAAACTATATTGAAGAGTCTTGTCAATGTATTCTAGTCATTTTTCTAAATTAATCCTTATTGTTTTCGTCTATTTTCTGGCTGCTCGCATTTACACGGCACCGTGAACAGCTACTACGATTTTGTCAATTTTGAGAGGACGTTTTTAAATCGTATCTTTTAAATACAGTGGTACCTCGAGATACGAGTGCCCTAACGAGTTATTTGAGATACGAGATGTCGAGCGAGCGAAGTTTTGTTTTGAAATACGAGCGACATTTGAGATAGGAGGAACGGTCAGCTGCGAGGCGATCTCTAAAAGTGAGATAAAAGAGATCTTGGGAATGTGGGAGAGTGTTTCATAGTTCGTGGAAAATAAACACCCCGAAAAAGTTTCAACTGGTCGTGCATCGGAGCTATTTAATGACACTTGCCCAACTCATTTCCGCAGCATTCCGAAAGGGAGGAAGGAACAAACCTCCTTGAATAGTTTTTTTTTAATCCGGCGAAAAAGGCAAAGGCCAGTGAAGAGAAAAGCAATGACTAAAATTAAGCATACAGAAGCATTTAAGTTGTGTGTAAGTTATTATGTTTTTATACAATATTTGTCATTTATAAATACATTTTTCTTATTCAAAAACACGTAACAAAAAAAATTGGGGGTAGCATTTTTGGGGTCGGAACAGATTAATGGCATTTCAATTAATTTCAATGGGAAAACTGCTTTGAGATACGAGCAAGTTGACATACGAGCAAGGTTACGGAACGAATTAAACTCGTATCTCGAGGCATCATTGTACTTCTTTCTAACACAGTACGTAGGTATACAGTGACTTAGTAGAAAGGAAACATTTGCTTATCTGCTGGCGCTGGGGCTGGATTAAGACATTTCCCTCCCCTTTGGCGTTATCTCCTTTCAATCTTTAATATGAAGATACTTAAAAAAAACAACAACTGATACATAGATATTATCTTTTTACGTTCACTTTTCGCTCCTGGTGATCTTCCAATTACGCCTCATGGTTAACCCGGCCCTGGATAGGGCCCATTAACGGGTCCGACGTTTAATTATTTAGCAACTTTAGGGACAAGAAAATAGGTGTCTATTCTTGACTGAGGAGAACGAGCATGTCGAGAGAAGTGATTCTTTCTCTTTATATTACGGAACGCAGAGAAAGAGAGAAAGGAATAATCGTTTCTCTCGATATCATCTTCTCCTAAGTCGAGAACATATACACAGATTTCGCAAGAATACACACAAGAATTTTGCGTTCGTTCAATCTCAAAACATACAGTGTTGCCAAACTCAAATTTCGGCTTAGAAATTAATAAAAAAATAAAATGCTTATCTAGTTAGTTGTATTTATCTTAGACCCAGTGGCGTATATAGGAATTTGTGTGGGGGGGGGGGGGGGGTGCTTAATATTTTGTTGCTTTTTAGTTTTATCCGAAAATACCCGTTATAGGGAATAAATTGCCTAAAGTTTTAAAATTTCTGATTAAAACAGATACTCAAACAACCCTCAGTTATAGCCGCCAAACAATATCCTAAACGATTATAAAACTCCCTTCTTACATGGGACAGTTGGTACTGCTGAAATTTAATTTTTTATTTACCAAAGGTACCTTTAGATTCAATTTTTTAAATTATTTTTCTTATTGTTGGTCTGCCTGGTCGGTTATTAAAATCTACTGAAAACAAGTGGGATGCCACTTGAACTATTTCTGCCGTAGTACCTTTTAATCATTGTAACTGTTTCCTCAATCGAATAGCTCATGGCGATTAGAAATATTCAACGGGAAAATTATTTGAGAAAAACTAAAAGTCTTAATAAAAGTTTTCTCTAAAATCAATATGTGAGCGAATATTTGACCACCTCGCAATTTACATGGGAAATCCGATGTGTCCTGTTCGGACGTACAACCCGGTACCTATACGGAAAAACGTAATGGTTTTTTAACACCGATAGATCGTGTCATTCTAATTGAGATATTGTTATCACACTATCATTTACCTTGTTAGTTTCAATAGATTTTTGCAGAAAGAAGTAAATTCCACATAAGAATAAACAGCTTAAAATGAAGAATAATAATGTTAAGAAGCAAATAATGCGCAGTGTTGTATACTTTCTTATGACGGGATCTTTGTGGGAGTCCTGTGTGGTATCTAAAAAATATTTCTTGTAGAAAATCTATCACAAAAAAAGTTTGCGTAGAACAAATAAAGAAAATTATATAGTACCCTGTATATAACAATAATTTACAAAAATTCTCGTCATAATTCTCTGCTGACTTAATAAGGTAAGGCGAACTTTATTTTAGACATAAGTAAGTAAGTATTTAAGTTGTCAAAAGTTAAATTCCATTAAGAAATAACTTTTTTATTATGTTTTACTAGTTCAATTTAATTGTACTAGTGGAATAATAAGCTACTGGATGACCACAAAACTATTCCATAGCCAGTACTTTATAATGAGATGGTACTTGACTGCAACAAAAAAAACTCTTGAAATTCTTACCATTGAAGATATCGGCAGGTGGTGTATCATATACAAATTCATGTTCTAATTCATATTCATTTTCAAGGGTTTTTATTCTCACGTCTCTCATGATTTCAGGATCTGAATAGTAGAAATCTCAAAATAACACACGTTTCATTGATTACAAAAAAATGTAACTTAAAAAGTATTATAAATATGTAACATGTTTATTTTAATTATTCTGGCTTAACAAAAGTATGATTAAAACGCTTTAGGAATCAAAATAGGACGCAAAATGGTCAGTTTAACTAAAATTGCAATATACAGGGTGTCCCAGAATATGTGAGCAATCTCCCGGATTTAGCTATAACACTTAAAAATAATAGGAGAATTTCCTATAAATTTTTCTTCCTACGGCCTCATCTACGGAGAGACGGGCCCATAACGGACGTCTCTGGAAATCGTTGTTATTTAAGTAGTTTAAGTGTGATTTAATAATGTTTTAGTATAATGGTTACTAGATGAGTATCCTTAAAATTCGCCCTTTTAAGCACATTTGGCTTATTTAGTTTGCCAGGGACGGACTAGACGTACCCGTAACACAAACATGTTTTTTTCTTTACACGCTGTATGATGAAGGAACGACAATAATATTTTTGGATACTCTAACTAAACCTTAAGCTGAAGAAAAGGCACTCTTGATCAATGTCGATAAAATGAACTGTTTTCGAGAAAAAACCCGAACAAACCCGCTATAAAAAATTTGCGTTAAAAAATATAATGTTATAAGAATAATAATAACAATTTCAAATATGAACAATTTTCAATTGTCACAAATATTCCTGGAACTTGTTGATACCCCAATCGACATGTCAGACAATCTAAATATCAATAAATTAACTAAAAAACTTTATTATTAACGGCAGCTGATGATTCTCGTCTTTTTCTAACCTGCCAAGAAGCGGCATATTTTTTAATTAAATTGATGCAACATATATGTTGCTGATTGCTAATTTGGGATTGTTTGGTGCCAGGTGAGTTATATTATAAATATAGGTGAAATTAAATAGGCACGCGACATTATTCCATTCTAAAATAATTTGTATAGCCTATATTTCTAATTCAAAATTCTTACCACTAATCAAATTATTTTTTAGACACAAACACACATTGAAGCCAGTGGAACCGTACTTACTTTATTAATAAATATTTCGGTGTTAAGTTTCTTTGTCGTATTAGGATATAAATAAAAATTTGATGTTAATTAGCGGTTAGTTATAAGTTAGGATAATTATTTTATTAATCATATCGATAAATGTGGCCCTTGTAATAAATTCATATAAAATTGTTATTAGTTTGCAAACGAGGTGGGGTCTTTGATGTTTTCCAACAGTATATTAAGGGTCGATATTTGAATGATACCTTAAGTTAGACCTCAACTAAGGCAGTTACGGCTCGTCACCTATGATAGTTCACAAGTATGATATGGTTAAATTATTTTAAAAATTTTATTTTTGTGTAACGACCAAACAATTACTTTCTAGGCGTTTTAAATGTAGAAAGAAAAGAAGTAATAAGAAAATGCGTTAAGTAAAACTAATTTTTATTTATTTTTTAATTTTACACATTAAATACAACTTTTGGAAAATAAGAAAGGTTTTCTTAGTGTATAGTGCTTAAACGTAAAGTCCGTTCTTCGGTTCTTAAATGTAGAAAATTGATCAATAACAGCCTCATTAAAGTTTGGAATACCCTCTATAAATTGTTCTTCAGATATTTAATTTTTAAACTTTATAATAAAGTCCCTATATTTACCCTTTGCGGTCTACGTTAAATTAATTTCGGGTTTAGGTCTTCTTGCATTCTTCACTTCAATTGTTTGCTCCAAACTCAAAGAGCTAAATTATTTTTTAAATAGTCCACCGTCAAACTATTCATTTTAACTTAATAAATATAAAAACATACACGCTCGAATTTCTAACTAGATGCACGAACAGACAACGGCGCGGCGCACACTAAAATTATGCGCCTTTCCCATGTTAAATCGCCATAGCCCCGCTATCCCCCGCTGTCTCCCGCCACCTGTTACTACAGAGAAATTGCATTATGCTCCGCCTACTTAATCGCACATGCGAGCAAGTCTCGTCATAAACCTCGACCGAGGCACGGTTGCCGGATCGAGAGCCTATAATATACAGTTTGGTTGACGGTACGATAAAATATTAGGGAGGGTCGGACTTTATAAGATAATTGACGGCACGATAAAATATTAGGGAGGGTCGGACTTTATACGTAAATAATATTCAATGAATATAAATTAATATTTTTTATTCTTTTTGGGGGTACACGTGCGCATCTGCTCCTGTGGAAGAACAGCCACTGAACTAAGGTAACCTTAACGTTATGATAGGCCTTTAAAAAACTATGTTTTCAATTAATTTAAGGGTTAACTGACGCGTTAAGGCCGATATTTCAAATTACATTAAGGTGAATGACATAAGTCATCCTTAACACAGCTTTGTCAGCATATTAAAGTTGTCTGTAACTCTTGTCTAAAGGAATTGATATATAAGGACGTGGTAATCTTAGACTTAATGGTTGCCTGCAGCGATCTTTTTCGTAATAAATTGGATTCAAATTTCGTAATAGATGAAGGTTCGCTGTAATAAATTTTTTTTATACGCTGACGGGCCCAAATGACCTTTTTTTTTAGTGTTGATTGTAAATTTTTCCTTAGGCCTTACAAGATCGAGCCCAAGTAATGACCTGTTTTTAGATGTCCATTTTGGTTCATTTTACTATCGTAGAGATAATTACAAAATAGATTTCTAAACGGCTTAATAGCGTAATAAATCCTCGTGTGTCGTAACAAATCTGTTACGAGCGTAATGACGCTGGAAACAGGGGTTTGTTCGGGTTTGTTCGTCATCATATTATAACTGAACTACCTGCAAAGGTGTAGAAAATATATAGACACAAGAAAGTGTTTAAGGTGGATTAAATGTAACAAACAAAAGTCAGATTTATATCATTGTCATTTTATGACAAAGTATGATAGTCAAATGATAAATTCTCAAATTTGATGGTTTATATAATATAATATTGCCAAAATTTTCTATTATCCCTATTGATGCAATCTTGAAATACGCATTTACCTTCGGAGATAACCTGTGGGTTAGATTTTTTTCAAAATTTATGAGATCAAGAAATGACTTTATTGTGGAATCTTGTGGAAACGTCGATGCTATGTACGCAACTTTATTGTTTGTTTGGAGAACAGCTGCTTAGTAGAGGTTGGTAAAACAAAATGGAAAATAGTTTTATAGTTAATACTTTGTTCTCTGATCGAATTCCATTATAAATAAAAATTACCTCTTAAATATACTATACATTATTTTTTGCGAGTAGATGTAAAGAAGCTGACACCGCCGGAGGTGTGTCATGGGGCGACGTGGTGGCTGTCAAGCGTTTTGGCTCCGAGGTTTTTGATCCACTCGGCCGGTGCACCTCATATACAGGGTGCTCATTTGAAAACTTCCTACCACGGATTTATAGAAAACCACTGATTAAAAAAAAAAAAAACGCCGAGACACGTCAAAAGATTTGCCAAAGGGGACAACTTTTTAACCAAAAACTACTTCACCCCCTTTTACCCTCTGGCCCCCGGGGTCATCCCCTTAAAATTTTTAAATGACAAGGGATAGCAAGTAATAGCTTGTTTGAAAGGTATTTCAAAGTGCTTTATTTTTACGTTTGATTTTTTAAAATCGGTCGATTCGTTTTCGAGAAAATTAGAAAAAATTTTACCGCCTTCTTTTTATCAATACAGAGAACATGGGCGAACTGTTTTTATTCTTATACCTGATTAGTTTTTTATAGTTGCTAAGGGAAAGAAACAATTTAATTTGCTGTCAGTTACCTTTGTGACAATCTTGGGATAGTGAAAATTAATTTATTGATTCAGATTTTACTTCCAAAATGGTTTACACACTGGCGGAAAGAGTGGAAATGATTCTAATTTATGGTGCCCAAAATCAATGTGCTCGGCAAACTGCCGTTACATTATTTAACGCCAGACATCCGGAAAAGATAACTTCGCATAGGCATGTTTTGGACCTTGTTACTAAATTTACTCAAACTGGATCTGTTGCAAATAAAAAACGTAATCATCGTAGAGTTTTGGATGAAGCCGCTCAAGTTGAAGTTTTGGGTCATTTTGCCATAAATCCTAATACTTCATTACGCAAAATTGTTGATGCGCTGGTATTTCATTAGGCTCTGTACACACAGTTACTAAATTACATAAATTTCATCCATTCAAAATGAAAATATTGCAAGAGTTAACCGAAGATGATTTCGATAGGCGAGTTGAGTTTTGTGAATAAATTACTGCAGCGGTTAATGATAATACCATTCATGTAAAGAATATCTGCTTCAGTGATGAATGCAGATTTTATCTAAATGGATTTGTTAATAAGCATAACTGCAGGTATTGGAGCAATGAAAATCCTCATGGTTTTGTAGAAGGGCATACTCAGTACCCCCAAAAAATTAATGTATGGGCAGGTATTTTAGGAAACAAAGTGATTGGGCCATTGTTTATTAATGGGAATTTAAATGGAGGCATTTATTTAGATATGTTGGAAAATACCATCAATCCGCTTATCACTGAAACCAGAAAACCAAATCGAAGACGATGGAATACTTGATGAGGCCGAAATATATTTCCAGCAAGACGGTGCTCCTCCTCACTATGTTCTTCCGGTTCGGCAATGGCTAGACGACGAGTTTCCAGATAAATGGAGTTTCAGTTATACGTCTATCAATTTATTCAGTTATTTTGTTAAAATATTCCCTGTAATGAGGTTTAAACGCTAATTACGAATAAAACAGTACTAAACCAGTAAATATTTAATAACTGTAAAAACAATATTTACATATATATTTCTTCAGCATTGACTCATGTTAAAATATTAATATTGTTACAATTATTTCAAATCTGTACTTTGCTGTTGGCCTGATTTGGACTATATCAGACCGCTGTATATCGCCGCTCTTTTCGTTTATCGCAGCAGTAGCACCGCTCCCTTAGGGGACGATTAATTGACTATTCTGGCCGTGCGTCCCCTGGAGACCTGCCCCGCCCCCCGCGTTCAATCCTCTTGGTGTAGTAGTTCCGCGCCTGCATCCGCCCCTGGTTAAACTAACTTACTTTGTATTTAACAATTTTTTTAAGAGTCTTGGCTTTACAGCCATACACTCAACTACATCTTCAAGACGCTAACAAAGGATTTTTTTTCAGCAATATACAATATTGGCGGTAGAGAAAATCGTGATATAGATGTCACCGCATCAGCACAGGCAGGACAGTTTTGGGAAGATGAGGGAACATATGAAGAAACACTATACCAGATCCTCGTATCTATTTGGAATATTTCTAAATGTAAAAACGTTTGTATTTAAAATCGATTATACAATCTTGTTAACTGTTTTCTTTTTTCGTTTTAGATGTACTGCTCTTCCTCAATATCGCATCGCTAATGCTGAAGGTAGTCGGGTAGAAGGTATTATGTGTATTAACATAGGACAAAATATCTATGTAGTTTAAATTATATACAGCTTTGAACAGTTTTTGTGATGTGTTAATTTTATAACAAAATAAAGTTCTATTTATACAGGGTAATTACAAAAAACAAGGGAGAAAAACCTTATACTATATCAAAGTTCTTTTTCTGGGTATCCACACATACAACCGAATACAGCGTACCTCATATTATGAATATAAGGATATTTATTTTAATATACAGAGTGACTGAAATGGTGGATGGTCAATAAATGGAGCTCTGCACCCAAACATACTCTTCGGCTGCTGGATTCCATCGAAAGGAGGGCTATTCGTCTGATCGGAGACCACGAGCTGACGAGGAACCTCGACAGCCTAGAACATCGAAGACAGGTTGGGGATTTGACTCTCTTTTACAGATATTTTCATGGAAGGTCCTCGGCTGACCTTGCCCTCTTAATTCCGCCCAGAGCGACGATTAGCAGAAATACACGACGAACCACTGCCGCCCATCCATATGTGGTTAAGCTTAGTACTCCTCGAACTTCATTATTTAAGAATTCTTTCATCTGGAGGACTACATCTTTGTGGAACGACCTTCCCGATGTCGTTTTTCCCAACGAATATAACTTCCAACGATTTAAAACCAACGTGAATCGCTTTTTGCGCACACCCACCACTCCCAGAGTGCCCTAAGGGATTTTTCCTATAGTGCTTGTGTTTGTTCATAAAAAAAAAAAAAAAAAAAAAAAAAGCTGCAAATACACTATTATCACGTGACGTGAGATCACATGCTATCACGCAATGTCAACGGCATACCCGAAATATCTGAAAGGCAGTTTATGCGTGCTTCTAAATAGGTTTAGAAGTATACTATAGTCACCTCATGCAGCTCACGGCAAGTCATACTTGACAGCACAATTTTATTTATGCAAATTTAGATATTCGGCTTGACAAACACAAAATATGTAATAAAAATGATCTGCAGTGTACGTAGTCTGTTTCTAAGCCGTGACAGAATTTGCTATTTTGCCGTTATGACAACACGTGAATTCACGTGACGTGATAATAGTTTGTTTGCGGCTTTAGACGTTTAGGATGACCTAGGACGGATCACTGTGCAAATTTGGTATCTATATAAATGGACATGCTCTCCTCTTTTAACAATTTTTTTTTTTGAATCCCTATTAATTTCTTAATAACTTATTTCAATAAAAATGTTCTATACCTACCTCTGATCGTTCTCGAGATAATTAATTTATCTATTTTTCTCGGAAAACATCACTGTCATGGTATGGGGCTGTATGTCCTCACCAGGGGTTGGTCGTCTTCTTTTTATTAATGGTACCGTCAATGCTGCAAAGTATAAAACAATTTTGCAAGAAGAATTGTTGCCTTCAATTAGTGAGATTCAGCTGCCAGATAGAGAATTTATATTTCAACAGGACGGCGCAGCATGCCATACTGCCAAAACGGTATCATCGTGGATGCAAGAAATGAATATTTCAGTTTCAATATGGCCTTCAAGTAGCTCCGACTTGTCGCCTATCGAAACCCTCTGGCATCAAATGAAAAAAGCTCTACGATCCAGTCCAGTCCGCACCATTCCTGAATTAAAGGACAAAATTCAGGAAATCTGGAATAACTTTTGACCAGATTACTGTAAAACATTAGTGAACACCATGCGAGCAGCAAGACTTGATGCTGTTATAAAACAAAAAGGAGACTGCACTCAGTGGTAACGGACGATAAAATTTTAAATACTTTTGGCCCAATTATTATGCGCCAAATATAACAAAAATAATTTCGTCTTATTATTATTATTGTGAGTAACATAAATAAGCGGTATTGTTGATTAATTGTTGATACCATGTAGTATCAAATAAACTTAGTTGTATTTGTTGAACCTATTATACAATGTGTACATAAAGTAAGGAACAAATTCAATATCTAGGAATCTAAAAATATTTCGGAAAAATCCTCGGACACGTGTATAATAATTTTTAATGGTGCATTTTTTCCCATACAAACTTAATATACAAGGTGGTTCATGTAGTAGATATGACATTATCGACGATTTTTTTAAATGGGAACCTCTATATTGTAGTTCAGATCTGTAATCTCCAAGAACAGCTGATTTCAAAAACATAACACACTTAGGGCCTAAAATTCATAGTTTCGTTACTACAGGGTAAAACAAATAATTTTATTTAAGATATTTTTTTTTTGGCTTGGGTGGCATCAATTAATTACGTGAGGCGTTTTTAGCGATTTTTCAACCCCCCTTCCCCCAATAAAAGATTTCGTGACATTTGGCTCAATCCCTTCCGCCATCACCCAATTTTACATGAAAGCCTTACGTAATTAATGGACGCACCATCATTTGCTGTTACTTATGTTTTTTCTCAAGTAGGCTTATTTGCTGTTATGTAACTATGGTATTTAGATAATGTCATTGTCATTACATTGTATTTTTCTAGTAAGTTTATTAGAAGTAATAAATTTTATTTTAAAACACATTGAGTTACTATGCGTTTATCTTTAACACAAAGAATAGAAATTCTTATGATGATTGGATATGGTGATAGGATCCGTACTCAACAAGAAGTTTGCATTTTGTTTAACACTAATTATCCAGCAAGACCAATTACTAGATCAACTGTGAGTAAACTTGAAATAAAATTTCGGGAAACGGGTTCAGTGGAAGATATTCCCAGAAAAGGCCGTCCAACTATTTCGGATGATAATTAGATATTTTATTGGCTATGGAAGAAGATCCCCACAACAGCGTCCGCCAGATTAGCATTGATCATGGGGCGGCTGCTATGACCGTTCATAACCTATTGACGGTAGAAAAATGGCACCCGTTTAAAATCCGATTGGTTCATGAGTTGAATGAAGATGATCCAGATGGTAGGATGGAGTTTTGTCAAATATTAATGGAAAGATGTAACTTAGATCCTTTGTTTGTTGAAAATATCCTATTTTCGGATGAATCTACCTTTAAATTAAATGGAGAAGTGAACCGGCAAAACTGTAGATACTGGGCAAAAGAAAATCCCAGGTGGATGCGTGAGCACCATACTCAATATCCTCAAAAAATTAATGTTTGGGCTGGTATTGTGAAAAACAAAATTATTGGGCCATATTTTTTTGACAACAATGTAAACGGGCTAAATTATCTTCATTTTCTTCAGAACTTTCTTATCCCTACGCTAGTTAACTTATACCCTAGTAGAAATAATCCAGGAATTCTAGATGAAAATTTGTGGTACCAACAAGACGGCGCACCTCCACATTATGCAGCAGTAGTGCGCCATTACATAAACCAAGTTTTTCCGAACAAGTGGATTGGAAGACGTGGGCCTGTTGAATGGCCGCCTAAGTCTCCAGACCTTACACCACTGGACTTTTTTTTGTGGGGTCACCTGAAAAATGTTGTTTATAAAGTCAGACCTGCCAATATTGAAGATTTAAAAAATCGAATAACAACAGAATGCAGGAACATTTCAGAAGAAACCATAAGAAAAGTCCAAAAAGAATTTATTGGTCGCTTGGGGTACTGTCAGGCAACAGAAGGAGGACAATTTCAACACTTAATTAAATAGCTTATTTAATTTTTTTACATTTTTTTAAATTAAAAATATCTTAAATAAAATTATTTGTTTTACCCTGTAGTAACGAAATTATGAATTTTAGGCCCTAAGTGTGTTATGTTTTTGAAATCAGCTGTTCTTGGAGATTACAGATCTGAACTAAAATATAGGGGTTCCCATTTAAAAAAATCGTCGATAATGTCATATCTACTACATGAGCCACCTTGTATATTAAGTTTGTATGGGAAAGAAATGCGCCATTAAAAATTATTATACACGTGTCCGAGGATTTTTCCCAAATATTTTTAGATTCCTAGATAATGAATTTGTTCCTTACTTTATGTACACACTGTATACACAATAAATACTAGTTGAGAAATAAAAAACTGCCTTATATATTCCTTTGGTCCAATACATGTGCGCCAGGGCTCGAAATATTAAGAGGAGAGAGGATTTTAATTTGTATTAGAATTCGATCAGAGAATAAAATATCAACTATACCTTCCACACAAGTATCAAATAGTATATTTTCTTGACGAAATGGCGAGTAATACGGAATATTGAACAAGAAAGAAAAATTCCAGTGGTTTTTGCGTTCACGTTCGGAATAATAAAAAATACAATCGAAATTATATAACAACTGCACGGTTTACGAAACGAATAGGAACTCATTATATTGTAAATAATTAGTTATAATGTTTATAGTTTTTCTTCAATCTTACCTAGCTTAAATACAGCTGGTGTTGATAATAGTTTATTACACGTAAAACGTAAACGAACGATCGTGAGACGAATTTTTCCAACCCTTATTGAGTTTTCTTCAGTCAGTGGCGGTTCTTCCACAGTAGCAGGTGCGCACGTGCACCCCCAAAACAAATAAAAAAATATTAATTTATATTAATTTAATACTATTTATCGTATAAAGTTCGACCTCCCTAATACTTTATCGTACCGTTAAACCAAACTGTATATAGGCTCCTACCGCGATCCGACCGGCGTGCCAGTCGTTAAATCGATGACGAGAAATGCTTGCATATGCGCTCATATAGGCGGGACAATGCAGTTTCTCTTTAGTATCAGGTGGCGGGGGATAGTGGGGATATGGCGATTTTATCACATATATATAACCATATATATGTGGATTTTACGGGTGTTTCAGGAGGAATGCTCACCCCCATAACTTTTTTATGGTTTGAATTATAAAAATTAAATTTGGTGGGTTTGTATGTGATATTATTTTGCATTTTATGACATAACGGGCTCCATTGTGGCACTTTCGGTTTAACCGGAAATGATCTCAACTTTGGATTTTTAAATGGAACACCCAGTATATTTTTAGCTATATCGATTCAGAACATCATTCCAAATTTAACGACATCCCATAATTTTGCCAAGCCAAATGATGGCAGATTTTAAAGTTGTAATTATGGCATCATGGGTATACCTAGATAAATGCAAGGCCATTTGCGCTCTTATATTTCTTGTCACGAATTGATGTTTTTCCTCCTTTTTTAACTGGACATAAGGATGTGTGATGTTGGAAAAAAGGTTAGGTACATTAGAAAAAATTGAGTTTTCTGGTAAAAAGCTTGCTTAAGAAGTTAAAAACTGTGTAAACACAATGAAACTTGAAAATTGCATTTTTATCGCAATCTAGATGAGAAATAAAAATAACAAGAAAAATTATTTAAAGTGTTGAAAAGTGACTTATGAAATCGAAATAGCCAAAACTATACTGGGTGTTCCATTTAAAAATTCACAGGAGGTAATTTCTGATTAAACCGGGAGTGACAAAATGGAGTCCGTCATGTCATAAACTGCAAAATAATATCACATATAAACCCACCAAATTGTATTTCTGTAAATTAAACAATAAAAAATTATAGGGGTTAGTGTTCATTCTGAAACACCCGGTATATATTATCGGTATTATCGGTATATTCGTCTGATCGGAGACCACGAGCTGACGAAGAATCTGGACAGCCTAGAACATCGAAGACAAGTTGGGGATTTGACTCTCTTTTACAGATATTTTCATGGAAGGTGCTCGGCTGACCTTGCCCTCTTAATTCCGCCCAAAGCGACGAATAGCAGAAATACACGACCAACCACAGCCGCCCATCCATATGTGGTTAAGCTTAGTACTCCTCGAACTTCATTATTTAAGAATTCTTTCATCTGGAGGACCTTGTGGAACGACCTTCCCGAGGTCGTTTTTCCCAACGAATATAACCTCCAACGATTCAAAACCAACGTGAATCGCTTTTTATGCACACGCACCACTCTCAGAGTGCCCTAAAGGATTTTTCCTATAGTGCTTGTGTTCGTTCATAAAAAAAAAGGATAATCAAATACCTAATAAAGCTGGACAGAGTTACTTTCCTGAACTTTACAATCAACATCACCATGTTATTATGAAGAATTGGGACAATGCGAACCTCGAAGACGGTTTAAACTATTTTCATGACATTCTGGTGGACGGATTCTCTTACATGGTTAAGTGAGAATTAATAAACCGTAAAAATTGTCAAGTGCAAAAAATAACGCATTTCTATGGACACGAATAATAATTCTTAAATAAATAATTTATTGGTAAAACTTATTTTTCATAATTCCGTAACCATAAATGAAAAGAAAATACGCACACATACGTATTTTTTTTTTAAATTCAAAAATCCTTAAAACAGATGTGGTAAAAATATTTTTAAATGTGCTCTCCATCATCCGCGTCTAAAGTCACTTCCCCCCCTGTTAACTTTTGATTAGCAAATGTGAGAATAATGAGATTTTAGCACGTTCAATAATTACTGAAATACTACTTGTTTGGCATAAATCCTTTACTTATTCTTAAAAGATGGCTGCTGGCCGCCATTTTGAATAAGATTTTTAAATGGCAGGTGGGGTCGTGTGACATCTCATTCGAAAGGTATTTTCAATCTACAAACAGTCACCAAGTTTGAGCAAATTTTATCGATTCATTTCAATATGGCGACCACCTTTCTTAATATAATTACATTTTTAATAGTATGGCTAAGTTTAGTACTTTATAATGCTCAAAAGTTGGCAACTACTTAATCAGATGCTCAAAATGTCCACCATTCACTTCTTGGCAGATGTATAATATATCGTGAAATTCTTCGCGAACATTATGGAACATTGCGGTTGAGTTATGAACACTTTAGACTTAACGAATCCCCACAAAAAAAATTCCATAGGAGTTAGGTCCGGTGAGCGAGCTGGCCATTCGATAGCACCACGACGACCAATCCAGCGCCCGGGATCGTGTTCATCAAGGTAGTTCCTAACATCTCTACTATAATGCGGCGGAGCTCCGTCTTGCTGCATATTACCAAATTCGTCAGGATTTTCCTCAATACACTCCAGAATGTTCTACGGTATTTTCTAGCATATCAAGATACAGGGGTCCAGTTAAATTTCCCTATATAAAAAGTGGTCCTATAATATGGTTTCCCAAAATACCTGCCCAAACGTTAAGTTTCTGAGGGAACTGAGTATTGCATTCCCTATAAACATGAGGATTTACATCGCTCCAATACCGAACATTTTGACGGTTAACTTTACCGTTTAGAAAGAAAGTACACTCATCACTAAAACATATCCATTTATGGTAATTTCGGTTCCGGTTCAACCTTACAGCCATTAATTCACAAAATTCTAGTCTACGATCCGGATCATCTTCGGTTAACTCGTGTAACATTTTCAATTTGTAGGGATGAAATTTAGAACGTTTCAAAACTCTCTGAACACTTTTAGGACTTACTTCGCATTCAGCAGCTACACGGGATGTCGGCTGCATCGGGTTGATAATCAATTGAGCCACTATCTCAATCTGTTTATCCTCTGGTAATGAGGACCGTCCATTTATTTTAGCATTTCCAACACTTCCTGTTGTTTGAAACTTTTGAATTAATTGCCGCAAATATTGCCTTGAAATTGGGCGATCGGGATAACGTTCATTAAAAATGCGCTCAGCAGCATGGTAACAACGTTGCGCTTCCCCAAAAATTAAAACTGCCTTTGTTTTTTCTTCCATAGGACGAAACATTTTAAATGAATTATTAATCAAATCTTTGTATTTTAAGACCACAGGTGACAGAATAAGCGATATAACTTAATGACAAATACTTATTTATTTGACAGGCCTAAACAAATTAATTTTTGGCAAATCCTACTTTGCATTTACATAAAAAAATGTGGTCTATTGTAGTCAAGATAAATGGCGGCTAGAAGTATGTTTCGACTTCTTGCAATGTTTTGATGTTGATTAACAAAATAAAGGCTTAACATTCTGTTGATCCTCACAACCCCAGAAATCGATAAAATTTTCTCAAACTTGGGGACTGTTTGTAGATTGAAAATACCTTTCGAATGAGGTGTCACACGACCCCACCTGCCATTTAAAACTCTTATTCAAAATGGCGCCCAGCAGCCATCTTTTAAGAATGAGTAAAGAATTTATGCCAAAAAAGTAGTATTTCAGTAATTATTGAACGTGCCAAAATCTCATTATTCTCACATTTGTTAATCAAAAGTTAACAGGGGGGGAAGTGACTTTAGACGCGCACTGTATAGTATAGTAGTTTGTACAACAAGAGAGCTTTGCAGAGATTCACAACTACATTCAACGATGCTTTAAGCATTTTGTTGAACTTTTAGTAAGAGTGGATTTGATGTTCATATCGTACGACAACGTTTGAGTTGTGCAGTATACCTATTACGTTTTCTACGATCAATCAAACAAATTTACTCACATAAAAAATTATTTTAACTTTTATTTCCATACAAAAAATTACAAAGATCAGGTTAATTTTATTGGAATTTGAACCAAGGACCTTGTTCATGGAAACCGCGAGCTAGCATATACCACTGAGCCAATGGGCTAGATTTATCTAATTTTTACTAATAGCTTATGAACTGACAATTACTTTGACAGTTTGCATAATTCCTACTACGTAGTAAATACTTAAAATTGAAACAATAGCTTTATATTCGGTTCTGTCGTGTTTTCGGTACCTACTTGTGATAAGTCAATGGTAACTACCGTTAACTTTTAAACAAAGCTATATATACAACACCGCTTAGATAAGACAGAAATAGCAAATAATCTCGAAATATATAAAGAATATATTTATGACTCGTGTGTTGATATTACGTACCAGTAAACTGCAGGGTCATACTGACCTACAGGATAATGTTGCAGTGAATTTTTTCTTGTTTAATGATGAATGATGAAGCTTAAAACAAATTAGTCGAAAATTTAAGAGAAAAAATGATTTAATTTCCATTTACTAGATTGTTTAGCTTTTTTTTTCACTGTTTCACAATATAAATGTTTGTTGTAAACTTTTTTGATGATCCATGTATTATAATATTTTTTTGAAATCTTAATATTTTTAGGAAAGCAATAACATTTGTTTGTAGATCTTGTATTTTGAGTAACAAATATACTTTCTTAATAAGTTTATTGACGAACTACCACTAGCCTAAACTTTATACAGGGTGTTATGGAAATAACTTATTATATTTAAATGGGTGACTCCTAGGGTGTCCTAGAGAAAGTCTACATGCTTTTTTTTTAAATCGAATGTCTAAATACTAAGGTAAAAACCTTTTTTACCTACATACTGCCGTGCCGTTCCATCTGGATTCAGTTAGCAACAATGTGAGTCATTAGAGTATACTAACAGTGTTGTCAGATCACATCACATGTTTTGCCCTTGCTCGGATACCTGCCGCGCGCGACTATCGTTGCTTCAGTATGTTTCGAGACTCGGGGATGGAACAAAGCTGTCGAGAGTTCCACGTGCTTGATGTATACGAATTTTAAACGTTTTGTTAGTTGTAGCATAATAAGAAATATTGTGATGCTTCATAATAAGAAATATTGTGAAGTGATTTGAAATTTGTGTGATATTACCTATTGTTGGTTCTGTTGCAAAACATACTTTTTGTGTTTTATTTTTTTATGGAATTTAATTATAAAACGAATTATAAGATCGAAGGTAAGAGAGTGTACTTTAAAATGGAAGTATTTTTTTCTAAAAAGTTTGAAAAATAAGTGATCACGCGGATCAAAAACGTCTTGTTGTCAAAAGCTGAACACGTGCGTTTACAATTCTGTGTTGCAATATATGACAACACCGCCTCAATAAACTATTGATTGCGAACGTCCTCAGTAGCGGCCACGTAAATTTTCAGATTTCATATAAAGTGTATATTTCTTACAATAGTTCAAAGCGCCATTTATGATTATTTTTCTTCAATTTATTTTCATCTCAGGATTTGCCGGTTTAAATATAATAAGTCATTTCCATCACACCCTGTATATGGATAGTAGGTGGATTATTTGCAGTGATGTTCTTGGTATAACTTGGTCTACTTCCTCCCTATTACTGTAATTTTAACCCAGTGGTAGCGTAACCGAATTAAATTTGAAAATTATTAAATTTAAATTTTTATTGTATAATTTAATTTTTCCTAAAATTATTTCGAATTTAAACCACTCCGACTTTTAAAAATCACGGACTATTTACTTATATCTGTTGAATTAGGTAAGTGTCTTTAATTTTTACCATTTTTAGTCTTTCGGAGTCTTTGGGTGAATGAACTACTATTTCCCCGCCCTCCCCTAGATTAATAATAAACACATGCACGTTTCGCGCACGTTATACGCGAACCCCATGTGCTTTTGCCGGTTTATGGATTATCCTCTGGATCATGACTGTCATAAATCTCACTGCCACGCTACGAATCACGCTTTGTTGCCAGCCCCGCTCTGAAAATAGCCCGAGCTTTTTCCACGCTTTACTTACGGAAAAAGGCTTTGATCTGGCTGAGCTGGCTAGAGTCTTATTGGGCAATGGGTATTGATGGAACGAGAGAAAATCGAGCATGACACTTGTTAAGAATAGTAACTAAAAATATGATTTGATATATTTTTTTTTAAATCCAAGGTCTCAAATATTGAGTTTGTTCCCCATAAAATCAACCTACAAGCTCCACATGATATTGACAACTTCGTATCTAACTTGTAAGCAAACTCCCATGGTATGCGTTCCTGGTCAGGGGCGAGGGGATATACAGTGTGTCGTAGAAAGTGTAACAAATGGGAAACTTTTTATCCTTAATTTTATCGAAAAAAGTCACTCTAGCTAAAAAGTTTTGCTTGGTTGAAAATCTCCTTAGCCAAAGTCGAATATCCGAAAAATTGTACAGAGAGGAAAAAATGTGAAATTGACCTAAGAATAAAATACTACCATTATTTCTAAAAATACCGTTTTGAAGATCTTTCTAGAATTATGTTCTTTCTCTAAACATTCGGACAAGAAATACCCACCTATTAGACACATGTAATTAGGTCATTTTATGAATCGAAATAAAATTTTATTTCAAGACAAAGCATAAAAGCAACAAACTGCCAAATTTCTGCCAATTGTTCTAGTTTTATTTTAGTTTCTTTATTGTTGTTCCTTTTTTGCCCTCAGCGACTTACGGCAGGCCTGCATTATTCTGTTTGGTAGAGTTTCAGCACACTAGACAATTATTATTAATTTACTACCCCAGAAATAATGGTCTAGGGCAGGGGTCGGAAACCTGCGGCTCGCGAGCCACATGCGGCTCTTTGGATGTGAAGCTGCGGCCCTTTAGTTTCATACGCAAATATTATTTATTTTATCGAAAAAAAACATTAATAATTCGTTCTGCATCGATTAACGAGGATTAGGCACCGATTCTATCTCTCAGCCACTTGTACTTGCTTTTCACCACACCCCTCCCCCGTGACAAGCGTTGTTACCGTCGTCAGTCCGTCGAAAGGTCTCGAATGACGCCGTCGTCGGATGTTTCCATGTAGGTTTTAATTCGTTTTCGACGCAAGACAATTTGGCGTCTTCACCAGGGCTTTGGCTGTGACCAGTGGTCGGCAACCTACGGCTCGCGAGCCGCATGCCGCTCTTTCGATGGTAACTTATGGACAGCAAACATTTCAGTAATTAATGTCATACTAGAGTCCTCTAAATTATTTTGGTACGCAAATTAAATATATAAGCTGCTATTAGCTATCCAGTTTTAATCAGATATTAGTAAGCAATCAGCGGGTAAGCAAAATATTTAATCTTGGTCATCAAAAAAAAACAATGAAACGTGAAATAGTGCCCTAGGAAAACAAGTCAAAACCCGCCCCCGCTACACCTTTTGGGCCTTGACTGCTACACCGAATAAAAACACATGCACGCTAGCTACTCATATCACGCGACTGCTTTCGCTGCGCCCACAATAACGAACTTTGCCGATTATTCAAAACAAACGCAATCCAATGATTTATATTGATAACCATTCTTTAATATGCAAACCTCTGAAGTAAACTGCTTCTAAACATGTTTTTTTCTACTGACCAATTGAAAAATCTTGCCGACCAAGTAATCATTTCGCAGCTCGACTGTTAATTAAGCGAACACATGATATTACAAGCGGACTGATATCGGTTAAATTGTTGACAGTTTGTAGCATTTTTGGCAGAACAAGCCTGATTTTTATTTATTGCAAGCAGACTCTTTTTATGCTGATCAAATGATTTAATGGCTATTTTTTTACTGCGAACGAATTCTAATAACGGCAAACCATTTAATTAATTAATTAATTAATCTCCTAATTATATGTCTTTCTTATAAGTGGCTCTTTCCCGTCAGCATATTTTTTGGAAAGAGCTTCAAAACGTAATTTTGATGTATTTTTAGAAATACGGGTACTTTATTATTAGAAAAATTTCACATCTTTGATCACTCTGTATAATATTTCGGATATCCGAGTTATTCGATTATGGCTCAGGAGGCTTTCAACCAAGCAAAACTGTTTAGCAAGAGTGACTTTTTCCGATAAAATGAGGTATAAAAAAGTTTCTCAAATTGTTACACTTTCTACCACCCACGGACTTCTTATTTATAAATATTGTATCAACAGAATTGGTATGTTACAGATTTGGTATGTTATTGGTATGTCGTAGGACACGAGCAATTTCATGTCATCAATTCCTTTAAAAAATATCGGCTAATTTTACCGCATGACGGTATTTTCAACTCAGTTTGGCAATGCGCCAGATTGTGACAGTCATGAAGCAGACGCTAGTGATTGTTGGCTGTTCCCTCGTTTCAGCTTTTGCTTTTAGCTTCTGTCATAAAAGCATGAACTGTTCGATTGCATGGTTTCAGTTTTCGGTCGATGATTTCGATAGCTTGTCCGTTATAAAACTTGCCGGCTCGTAATTTCCGGGAGCAATCCAGACCGATAAATCTACAAAATCACAAAAATGTGAATATGAATTAGTGTTTCACTCATCATAAGCTCTCAAATTCAAAGTTTATATAGAGACTTAGTTAATACTGATACTGTGCTGCTATTCAACAAAAGGTAATGTTCCTTTTAGTTTTTTTAGTGGTATGGAAAGTTGTATTTAATTTAATCAATTGCATTAACGGGATAAAAAATAATTTTAAGCCGTGACCCGCTAATAACATTTCTCAAATAAATAAATACACCGTGACATTTACTTTTGGAAAGCATTATCGTGTGGAAATGGAAAGTTGCACTTTTTAGCGTGCACTGGAATAAGATCTAATAAAGTTCACTGGGGGTGGCCATATTTCAGTATCTCCAGTAGAGGACGCCTAAAAGTAAAACGGGAATACCGAAACTCGATTCGATTACTCAACCGGACCAAGTCTCTATGCGATAACGATTATTTATTAGAACATATCTACATCGAACGTTTGTGGTCTAAGAACTTCCAAATTATCAAATAACAGTTCTTACTTTGTATGTCAAAATTATTAAAATTTAATAATATTAATGATATCTTTTTAATAATTTTAAAATGCATTCAATTTTAGATAATTCAATGAATAAAAAAAGTACTGTATTATAATAGATAAATAAACGTGTTATAAGGGACACAATTTTAACATTTTTTTCGTAATTCCGAGTTCCAACTTGGAATTATGTAAATTTCAACGTGTTTGTTTTGAAATTCCTAGATAAAGCTCGAAATTTGAGTGTACTTTTTTTTGTGGCCCTTCGACGTCTTCGTAAAAACTAGATTCCGCTTAAAACAATTAACCAGTACACATTCTGATTTGTCGAGGCCCTTTCGAAAGGTTTTAATTGAAACCTCAACGTTAGAAATATTATGTTTAGTATGGTTTTTAGTCACGAACCGATCAAAACTAACTAAATTCACTTTACTGTTAAAGTATAAAGATAAGAAGGTTGTTTTATTGGTTTAGATCAATTTTGGGCGAAAAGCCCGAATACATTTAAGTGTGGTCGGGTTTAGGGACAGACATTTTTTAAAAATTGTTAAAATACTTTAATATATGATATGCCTCTTTTAAATGTTGCAATACTTAAGACCACGATAGTCCTTTTTTAAAATTTGTATTACAACACTTAGATCAAAATGATAATGACCATTTATAAACTTGTTTAGTCTTTACTGATATGTATTTCGCGATACAGAAAATGCATTAATAATTTTTACTGGCTCTCAACCATATAAATATTATCATTTAACTGGTTAGCAAAATATTCTTATTTTTGCGAACAGAGAAATGTAATCCGGTCAGCCAAAATGGGTAGTTGCTCAGCAACTTATGGACAGCAAACATTTCTGAATCGTGACAGTGCCCTGGGAAAACAAGTGAAAACCCGCCCCCGCTACACCTTTTGTAGCCGATTTCCTTCTGTATTCGGCAGAATAAAATACAAGAAAGTTACATAAATTGACAGTGCCCTGGGACCTATGAAGTAAACTGCTTCCAGACATGTTTGTTTCTACTGACCAATTGTAAACTCTTGCTGAGCAAGTAATCATTTCGCAGCTCTACTGTTAATAACGGCAAACCATTTAATTACTTCTCGAATATTAATATACCTGTTTTATTATTATTGTTTAGTAATCGTCAGTTTTCTTACTTTGACATTTTAATGGTCAAAAATAAATAGTAATTATAAGTCTAAAAAATCCCATTGTTTTGCATCGCATAAAAAGATAATATGTATAATAAATATACACGACACAAGCAGCATTTTGGTTAAATCTGAGTTTTAAAATTTGCTTCATACGATACCTCTACTACTATACAAGGTGTTCCCTAACAACATACATACAACAATATTCAATGAAATTATTCTTGGGTCCGCCACTGGTCGGAATAAAAAAATATGTGATACGTCATGAAATGCCTCTTGATAAATTGAAAGTGCACCAAATTTCACAAAAATATCTAGAGCAGTATCACAGATATTAATAAAAAAGAAAATTTCTTGAAAATCTTTAACACCCTGTATCTCAAAAGTTAAGACGTTTAGGACATATGCTTATATGAAGTTCTTTTCTGAAAATGCACCCAAGAATAACCTCCTTAAATATTAACATGTTATTAAGAAACACCCTGTATAACTGTCTCCTAAATAATTAAATAATGCTGTATATAATAATAGACTGTTTATTTTATTTATATTATTAGGTACCAGTGTTGACTAATCAGAGCTGTTTATGTTTTCTTCATTTTTAATTAATTGAATGTTTTTATTCACTTATCCTCGCTATCTAACTAAAAATTAAGTTTGTAATCAACTTTTCTCAAAACCTCAGCGCATTTACGAATTGACTACATAGTCAAGCAACTTGTTTTTCCAATTCATGCATGGAATCAATATTTATTGTCGTCTGATGAAAATTTGGTAGTGCTAACTAAAATTCTCTTATGTTGTTTTTCCGAGGAACTATTTTAAAATTTGCGAAATAAGTTACTATCTAGTTTACCTTATGGTTAAGAAGTTGTTTATTCTGTATGCCTAAGTAGATTGTATATTGAACAATATTAGGTACCAGTTTATTAAAAATCAAATTTATTAATTCCTATTTTAAGAAAAACCCAATTAGTTTCTAGTGTGTATTTTTCGAGGAAATTTTATATAGGAAAGTAAACTTCTTCGTCTAAAAATAGCAGTATTTATAACTCGTAGCTTTATTAAGTATTTTCCTTTATCAGGAAAAAAGTTTGGCTCGTTATAATTGGGTCGCTACATTTATTGGTCATTTTGTGAGGAAACTCCTTGCAATGCACACATATTCCTTAGGATGATACCAGTTAGTACCAATACCAGAAATTTTAAGGCGGTGAATTACTTTACCCTGGTGTCCCTGGTAAAGAATTGGAAAGGGTATCACCGAGAGTGACTACCGTACGGACCACTAATCATTCTGCTAAGAGAGGATTCAACACAATAATATTCTTTTTAGAGTGATAGACGGATTTTAGACTTCCATTGTCTTTATTTATTTATAACATGTTCATCATTAAACATTAACACTGACACTGAATTTAGGACTGAAAAACACAGTTTTCTCTTTTTATGAGAACGCTGCATTTAAAAAAAAGATGTCGAACAAAAAATTTCTAAATTTTATTAATAATTGGAGGAAAGTCCATAATTTCTATCTACATGGAACAGTAAATAAAATTATATCTAAAAATCTTCGGAAACAAAAAATATATACTTTCCTCCAATTTTAGTTGCATACAAAGTTTTTTTCCTTGAACATTTTCTTCCTAAATCAGGTTAGATTTTTTTAGGGAATGTTACTAGGGAATCCAATCCCGCACTCAAACTTTAATCCCGCAAACCTGCGGGATTGAGCCCATCGGTCTCGTGGATCCGCGGGATAGCAAACTATGGACTGGTCGACGCGTCGGGGATTCCCCGCCCGGCTGGGCTATAGTTTTCTTGCGTACATGCGAAAGTAAGAGCGTTATTCAACTAGTATCTAGTGACATTTATCAAGTGTTTGAATATAATACATCGAATTTAAACAGCAATCACAAAAATTAGTGTCAGTGTAGTTTACAAAGAGAATAAAGGTTCAAGTTTAGTTTGGAATTATTTTTTAAAGTCTGAAGATGCTCTTGCAGCTAAATGTATGTTATGCCCTGCAGAGTCATGTGTAATCGCTCTTTAAAAAAAAACTGAAGGAGTTCGACATTCACCTTGAACGAGATATTATCGCACGATAGGTGGTGCTGCAGATATGAAGAAAGTGGGCAAACCATTATCAGCACATCATCAACTGTGCTATGCGCATGGGCTGCAGCTAGCCATTTGCGATGTACTTCACAAAAAAAAACACAACAAGAAGCAGAAGAACATGCAGAAGAAGAGAGTGGATTAATGTAACATGTAACCGTTAAACTAGTCGTACTATTGTATTGTACCTATATGCAATAAATATTTTCCTGCTACTCTACTCTGTTTTTAATTGCATAAAACAACTTTTTATTAACATACAGCACCCGCATCGAGTCCCGCAAATCCCGCGCGTCTAATCCCGCATTGTCAAACCTGTGAAGTCACCGCGGGATCCTGCATTTACGGGATCCAGCATTTGCGGGATTGGATTTCCTAAATGTAGCAATCTCAATCAATGTATAAATCTCGATTTTTTATAACTACTTTTTTTTTTGTTTTTACTTAAAACACATTTGCATCTGAAAATTAACTACTCGCTTTTTAAAGGACTTATTACTTAAATCTATTTAATATTAACATAGTTTTAAAATAAGAAAACGCAAATCTAAACAATACAAGTAAACAATACAATAATGATTTTTCCATACCATCTGGTAATGCAAGGCGGTTTGTATAATTAAAGTGTTTTGATATTAAAAATTTGTATTAGTATTGAATGTGCGAGTTAACCTCAAAAATTAACCTTTACAACATAATTACGACTTAAATTAACAATTATTTGCGTGACACATGACTCACAATTCTAAAGAAATATTACTTGGTTTTATGTTTCTGCTTCTCGTATCTCATATATTAACACAATTGCGATCCTATGGCATGCCCACTGCCCAGTCGATGGTTGTCTACCTTTCTTAAGGACCGTGTATGCAAGTGGCGATTAACGAATTTCTTTCCGATAACTTCACCATCGATGCCGGTGTTCCTCGACGTTCCATATTGTCTTCCACCTTCTAATTTACCATTTACCACTTTGCCACACCTGTCTCATCTTTCACTTTGAATTCTCAAACATCGGCTGCCGACATACATCCTCGCAGACAGCAAGAAGAATCACACCTCAACAAAGACCTGAAATGTTCTCTTGGGGTGACAGTACCCAAATTGAATTTAATGCTAAGAAAACGCAGACAGCACAGTTTTCTCTAAAAATGTTAACAATGCAGAATCATATATTGTCTATTAATTGGCTGGGCTTGGCAAGGCAGCTTTGCAGCGACCATGACTAGAATATTTGCTCTGATGTCAGGACCTCTGCACCCAAGCGGACTCTTCGGCAGAGGGAGGAGAGTGATTCGTCTGATCGGAGACCACAAAGTACCTCGACAGCCTAGAAGATCGAATACAGTTTGAGAACCTTTTCGGCGACTAAAAGGTATTAGGTATTTCAATTATTGTTCTAAATTTTAATGATTCAGCTTCAATGTAACATCGAAATATTTGAAATCTGAACATCGATATTTCAGAGAGCAGATATATTTTTAAAACATCGCTCAACGCTCGTAAAAAGTATAATTCCATGTACGTCGATGGGAAATATTGTTTCATTTATAAATAGGATCTTATCAAACATTTCAAAGGAAATTAAATGATGCACGATTGTGGTTTTCCTGCAAAGTCTACGGGGTTATATGGAAGTTATGCATACTTAAAAGCTTAGGAAGATCTTAATTTCGGCATTTCTTTATAATCAAATTTTTTTACGAATTTTTTTTGGCAGATGTAGATACTTAGCTTATAATAATACATGATTCTCCTTTTATGATATTTTATTCTCTGATCGAATTCCAATGGAAATAAAAATACTCTCTTAAAATACTTATCTTAAATATTATTTTTTGCCGGCGACGGCTTCTTTACAGTCCGATCAAGTTCGACACCGTCAAGGCGGCATCGGTCTAATTGTTTTGCGAGATGACGTCGGCTTCTTTATATTTACTCGCAAAAAATAATATAACTAGTATATTATGAGAGGATTTTGATTTGTACCTTGGACTTGGACTGCGATTCAGGGAATAAAATATCGACTATACAGCGTGCCCGAGATAAGGAGAGCCTCTATGGGGATCTCGTTAATGGTAACAGATACAACTTTGATTAAATAGGGAAAAAGTATCGCAATCAATAGGCCGTACAAAAAGATTTGGTAAGATTTTTAAGTTTTGAGTTATTTAAGAAAATCTGAAATTTGGAATTTGTACGGTATTGTTCGTGCTTTGATTCCGATGTTTTCCCATTTAATCGAAGTTGTATCTGTTACCATTAACGAAATCCCCATCCTTACACCCAAAGGCCATCCTTATTTTGGACACCCTGTATTAACAATGCATATATAGTAAACACATAAAACGTCGTGGCTTTAGAATTCTAATAATTCAGACATTTCATGAACGATTGAATCTATATATTTTGATATCATAGAAATGATACCTACATTTACATGGAAAGTAAACTACCTACTGGGTACCGTTAATACTTGTGTCCTTGCTGGGAGAACCAATCCTAATGTAAATTTGTCAAAAAAACTGATTACACATTTTACAATAATTCCGAATCAATGACTCAGGTAATCAGCCATTGAATACCTACTTTGTTTTTATGACCACTTAAAACAGAAATTTTATATACAGCATGGTTCTAGGCTTCTGCACGATTCTGTATGTGCATAAGTTTAATATCAATTTTCAGAAATTAAATTCATCAGATTTATGGATTATTTAAAAAGTGATGAAATGGTATTTTTTTATCTTAAACCATTTCACTTGCTACTTATGCAGTTATTATACAGTTTTGTTTCGCATACTTTAATAGTAATCGTCTCGAGTTTCTCGTGAAATATCTTATATTTATTACTAGTGTAAATTTATGGTTACGCCTGATATGAAATGATCCGTTAGCGTCCTCAACGTACAAACAAATTTGTAACATGTAAGTCGAAGCCAAAAAAATTGTATAACTCTATTAATAACAGTATAACAATATTTTCCATTTCATTTGCGTCGCTTTTTATTTTCCTATCTAAGATAAGTGACCAATCAATGGGCAGATCAAAAAAAACGACTGACGTTTCATTCTGCCTATGGGATCAGTTTGGCCTGCCTGTGTATCAGTGGGGCGATGAGAAGCACCCCCACTGCAGCAATGGAAGTCATACTGGGACTAATACCCCTAGACATACACATCAGAATGGAGGCTAACTGTAGCGCCTCAAGGATGATCACCAATGGGGAATGGACACAACACCCCGTAAAAATTGGGCACACAAGAGCCACGGATCTAATCAACGATGAGCTCTTGGATATTCAAACCGATCGTATGAGAGCAACATACGATTTCACAAAGCCTTTCAAGATTGACTGGAACTTTGATAAATGGACGAACAGTGCACCCCCGTCGTTTGATAAGGGTCTAGTTTGGTACACCGATGGATCAAAAACCGCCAACGGTGTGGGCGCAGGTATATTTGTGGAAAGGCCCAGGATGGACATGAGCATTCCTATGGGGACCTACGCCACAGTATACCAAGCGGAAGTTCATGATATACAAGCATGCGTACTACAAAATCTTGAAAAGGGCTACCACAACCAAAAGATTTACATCCTGTCGGACAGCCAAGCTGCTCTTAAGGCTCTGAACTCCAATCGGTTTACTTCAAAACTTACACTGGAGTGCCATATCAACCTAAAAGTACTGGCGGCCAGGGGGAACAAGATAGAGCTCTTGTGGGTCCCTGGTCACTCTGGGATATTAGGAAATGAAAAAGCGGTTGAACTAGCGAGAGCCGGATCCGCTCAAAATCCCAGGGGCCCGAACCAGCCTTTGGAATATCAAAACAGGCAACAAAAACAACATTAGATAGATAGTCGAAAAAACAACACCTATCCGATGGCAGTTGAAACAAGTGATGGGTCTGCTAACAGGCTGCCACTTGCGAAAACACCTTCAACGGATAGGTAAAAACAACGGATCCATTGAATGCAGACTCTGCGGCGAAGAGGATGAAACCGCCTCACACATAATATACCGCTGCGTAGCACTGTCTCGTAGAAGACAAAATATCTTCGGGAACATATAACGTGGTGGCAACCTCCCACATGACAAGCTTGGCAGGTTACTGGACCTCATAAAAGGAACAAACAAAGATCTTACAAGCTCGGAACAAACATCGTCTAACAAGATCGGGGTACACAATAAGCCGAAAGGCTGAAGTTCGGACCTTTAAACCGACCCCCGCCTTTAACCAACCAACCATGGAATCAGTTCGCAAAGTAACTTCTAAACGAAACATGTCCTTTCTTTTAACTGGCACATCATTTTTAATGTCTCTCTTCAATAATGCCATGATTTAATATTTTTTGAGGAGTAGGGTTCCTAAATAGAGAGCAACACAGTACAATCTCTTTAATAGCTTCTGCAGTAATGTTTCTTAACGATGTTTATTTAGCCCATTCTATTGCTACTCCGATGGTTTCAACTGCTTCAATGTGTTTAATTTTAATATTTGGATGTTCTTAAATTTCACGATTGATTCTCAGTTTTACATTCTCCTAAATTTGTGTCTCCTATTGCATCCTTGTTCCATGCCTCTATG
This sequence comes from Barypeithes pellucidus, assembly GCA_963991005.1. Taxonomy (NCBI): domain Eukaryota; kingdom Metazoa; phylum Arthropoda; class Insecta; order Coleoptera; family Curculionidae; genus Barypeithes; species Barypeithes pellucidus. The sequence continues at coordinate 25,911,572 of OZ022559.1, forward strand.
TCTTCAGTCAGCCATGTATTCTGGCACGGTGGTAGTCAAACTATGCACGTAAATTCAAAACTTACTGGTTCTATAGCGTTCAGAAGTGTGATTGCGGCATTTTGCAATGACATGGAGACTTAAAATTTTCCATGCGGCTACTAAATGTATAACTACATCTCTTACGGCCTTTACCAACCACCTTATTTTGCTATAAAATATACACTTGGCAATGCCTTATTTTTTTTCGACAATATGGTCACGCTTAACCGTTTATTGACATAATCTATGATTCTTTCTTTTTCAGAAAGAGAGAGACATTTCCTCCTTTCAGTTTGACCATTTTAAAGTGTTGAATACATGAAATAAAATACCATCTAGTACACAATGATTTCAGGAAGAATGCTATGGTTATGCGAAATAACAATACACAAGCTCTAACTTGTTCATATCACCGACATTATACGCTGTTCATACTACACAGTGGCCAATGTAAAAAATATTATGTTCATATTACTCAGTGGTTCATATGAATGCGTATTCATACTGTACTTGAAAATTCCTTATTATTTCTTTGACACGACAACAAAATATATGATTTTTAACTACGCAATCTCATTAGTTTCATCGAAAAAAATGTACTCTATTTCATTGTCCTTTGCATGAGCCCCAGAATAGCAGCGCCCCAGGTCCCTGTCAATGAGGTGGCGATTTTTCCCAAGGTAAAGGATTGTAGAGGGTATCTTCCGGAGTGACTTCTACTAAAAGGGGAGTCGCCGCAATAATATTTTTTTAAATAATTACCTATATACCATCACTCGCAGTGCATCAGTTCCAATTACGTCCATTTTGACACCCTGGCACCTTATAGAATGTAGAACTTGCGAAAAGAGCTTAATTCTTTTGGTCTTTTGAACAAAAAAGGAAAAATATTACTCTTAATGACGATCCTCTCCTGAAATCAAAGCAGAGTACCTTGTTTAATTCATTCATAATTATTTTTATCTTCTAAACGAAAAAGGAAAATGATCCTCTCCTGAAATCGAATGTTGTTATCTGTGATTTGTCAGCTTTTATTCATTTCGTATTCCATAGATAATTCTGGCTAGTGAAAAACGGTCACACAGTAATATAGGTTTTCTTTAAACAATCTTTCAAGCAACAGGTAGGGGAGGGAGGAAATCATTGTGACAGGCACGCTTATGATAATAAATATATAAATGGTGATTTTAATTATCAAAAGTTTTAAATGTGTTAAATATTTTATTTACATGAATCATTTGTATCACTAAAGTAACCAATCATGCATATAAGACCTATAAATATTTACTTAACTTATTAGACTGTAACAGTATTAAATAAATAAAATTGATTATATAAGAATTTTTTTAATTTTTTACATAATATTTGGGAATTTGGTGAAAGGCAGTGAATTTAGCTTGGGGGTAAATGTTTTCTCGGACAATCTATGTCAGAGGGTGAACGTTGTTAGGAAGATATTTGAACACGTTCTGGTATCGGGGAGTGAATATAATGCCAGGTGAAGAAGAGTGGAAATTTTTAATCAAATTTTTACAAATTAATAGAACTTAAGGTCGCAATGTGTATTATTTCTAAAAATAATTGAGAACAAAATTGATTAAATATTCTGGGGGTCTGTATACATGTAAGATATATATGCGGCACATGCTAGCGGATCCTGTAATTAGATTTGCAAATACTATACATAATTATTGTGAGGATACTTTGTAGGTCACTTAAGTATAGACATTTTTTAGTATGGCTTATACAGGGTGTCCGCTAATTAATGGTACATGGAAAACCCACAGACGCCTTACATAAAAATATTAGGATTTAATTATACTTACGTATATCCGAAAGTTGATATTAACTGAGATACAGGGTGTTAAAGTTTAAACTTCATTTTTGTTTTTCTCTAATAACTTTGAGAGAAACTTACAAAATTTGGCAATTATGGTTTTTTAGGACGAGAAATGGCTTTCTTTGTGAAATTTTAATGTACAATGTAGGGGGCGGCGGCATTTTTCGCACATTTATTAGGTCATAACTCTTTTGTGCCTCAGTTTTTAATGAAAATAATACTTTTCTCATATTTATTCCGTAAAAAAGGTATACTAAGTTGTGGTCGCCCAGAGTTACCGTTTCGGAGATATTTGCATTTAAATTGTTAGCGCGTTAGCTCAGGCAAGCAAATAATATTTTGTTACTTCTTACCAATTAACTTTTACATGATAATTAATGCTCTAGTAATGGTAATTGGTAATAATAAATACAACAATTGGATTGCTTTTTAACTTACTTCAATTAAAATAACTTTGACCCTAGAAAATATCGTGTCGAAAGAAACCAACACCAATGAAAACACAAAACTCGATAATCTCAAAAATGAAAGATTTTCTGTTCCATAGCAACTGCATCTATAAATTTTATTTGTTTTCTCATAGGTTACTTTAAATTTTTGCATTTTTAATACTTGCAAATTTTGTTTGCAAATTAATAATAATTGGGCATGGTGCACTAAACAATTTAAATGCAAATATCTCCGAAACGGTAACTCTGGGCGACCTGAACTTAATATACATTTTTTAATATACCTTAATATACCTTTTTTACGTAATAAATATGAGAAAAGTATTATTTTCATTAAAACTTAAATATACTGAGACACAAAAAAGTTATGACCTAATAATGCCGCTACATTGTACATTAAAATTTCATAAAAAATAAATTTCTCGTTGCCAAATTTTGTAAAAAACAGTTAGTTTCTCTCAAAGTTATTAGAGAAAAACAAAAATGAAGTTTTAACTTTAACACCTTGTATCTCAGTTAATATCAACTCTCGGATATAGGTAAGTATAATTAAATCCCAATATTTTTACGTACGGAGTCTGTGGTTTTTCCATGTACCATTAATTAGCTTACACCCTGTATATAATTGCAAAGTCACTTGGTTTATTTAACCATACGCCGTGTATATATAAATAATAAATAAAGAAAATTTCTTCAAACGGCACATCCAATGAATAATTTATTTTAATGATGTTTTGCTGAAACATTTGTGGGACATAACTAACTGTAAGGTACTTGTATGAATTGTGAATAAAAAATGGCTGTAACGAACGTGCTGCTTTAGAAATAACAATTTCGCACACGAAGTCCAATTACTTAACAAAACTGTCAATATTTACTAAGAAAAGTAAATTCCCAATATGTATTTACTTATCTTAATAGTAAACGTCAATTTTCTACGTGAGGTTATTCTAAGAAAGACTATGAAATATGTCTGTATACAGGGTTATGATAAAGAAACGGATCAGACTTAATCAAGAATCGCTAGGGACCCGTCAAATTAATTTTTTTGAAATGAATTTTTTTTGGGAAAAATATATTATCATAAAAATGCTACTTGTATCAATTTAAATTTTTTAAATGGAATATATTGTATATTTTTACATTCTACAATCAATTCTAGACAATTTTCATAAATCATGTCCTATACCTATCTTCAACCGTTTAGGAAATATTCATACTTTAATGCTGCTAAGCACCATTGATATATTTCTCGACATAGCAACGTTCCGAACTCAAATCACAAACTTGAAGTCATTGACAATGACAATTTGCTATTTAAGTTTAAGATGTCAAAAAATGTTAACCAAATTTAAAAAATTACTATGTCGAGTAAGATATCTATTGTGCATACCATCATTAAAGTACGTAGTAATATTTCGTAAACGATTGAAGATAAGTATATAGGGTATGATTTATGAAAAATGTCTTGAATTGATTGTAGAATGTGGAAATGTAAAAATATGTAATATGGTCCATTAAAAGAATTGAAGTTGATACAAGTAGCATATAATCCACCCTGTATAGTCAAATCATATTTGGGTTTTATATCAATTATACAGGGTGTTACAAATTCAGCCTTCATCATTGGGATTGGATAGATTGGGAAATAAATACAGGGGCTTTCAAAATATTTGGAGAAATCTAAAATTTTGCATTTTAGTATTTCCTGACTTTGTTCGACGAGATGTTCAAAAATAAATTTCACTTTCTCATTGCTACTTTTTATTCCCCACGAGGTGGCATTATCAGATCTTTCATGCGATGTCTCATCTTTGGGTCACCATCATCAACTTAATTTTTTTAAATACAGGCCTGGATCTTGAAAGAGGACCGAAATCTACCTTCAGTGGTATACAACTTTTACTGGTTTTCCGACGTTTTCCTTAAATTGACCATCTTCATTAAAATACCCCTGGTACGTTTTTATTCGGTATAATTCGAGAATGTAAAACTCAATGCCTCTTTAAAAGTTGTAAGAAAGTTTTATTTGTAATAATAAAATAAATTACTTGTACTTACCCTAAGTAGAAATTTGATCTTGTGGAAAATAAAAATTAGCAATGAGAAAGTGGAATTTATTTTTGTTCGAACAATGTAAGGAAAAAATAAAAACCGAAACGCAAAATTTATTTTAGATTTTCTTGCGGCATATTATAGGGCCTATAATTATGAAACTTCGTTTCCGAAATCCCAATGGTGAAGGCCGAATTTGTAACACCCTGTATAGTTAAATGTTACATTTACTTCAAAATGTCTATTACAAACAAATACAAATAATTCAAGAGATTGTGGTTTCGACCCACCAAAACCTCCCCTTGGGTTCCCTGACTTCTACTAACAATGCTATAGTTAAAAAATAAATTTCAAACACATATGTGTGTAAAACTTTAAGTGATGTACTGTAATTATGCAACCATTTGTGCAATCGTGTCGAATTTACTAATAATATTGGGAAAAAAATCTGATGGCTCACAGGACTAGCTTGCTATTTAGGTATAAGATAAATACAACTTACTAGGTTATTAGTTTATTTTTAATTATGACTTGTAATCTGAAATTTGAGTTTGGCAATATTGTATGCTGTCACATATTTCGAGATTGGAAGACTTGTCAAATGGACACGTGTACAAGGTGTCCCATTTTCGACACTTTTATAGGGTATCTCCGTAATTGTTAGTGCTATCAAAAAAGTAATGTAGGTATCATGTGCTCTTTTTGGGTTAAACTTAAAATGGTAAAATCAAAATTGGAAAATTTGCTCGCTCAAGAGATACGGAAGAAAATCAAAAAATTGACAATTTCAAAATTACCTTATATTTTCTTAGTTAAAGGAGATACAGAAAAATGTTTTATACAGGCGTTTCTTTATATTGATTGTTGAATAATTTTCCGTTTTCAGGATAAGTGTACGGGGTCAGGTAAAAAGGTTATCGGACCTAACCTCATTTTTTTAAATGGAACACCTTGTATATTTTAATCTATAAAGATACTATTTTAAATTCCCTTTTCAAATATGTAACATACCACGGATGATATTGGTTTCCTAGGCGATTTATTTAAACTTTGAAACGAAAAAAAGATGTAGATTAAGGTAAAAAATAATGGGAATCATCGCAAATGTTCGGAATTCTAAAATGGTTACCGTCTTTCCGGATAGCGAACAAAATATACATTTTGCGCCATTTCTTCGTTTTTTCTACTATCGATATAAACTGATATCATATCAAATTAAAGTAATAAAGTTTAATAAATCGCCTAGGAAACCAATATCACCCATGGTGTGTTATATATTTGAAAGGACAATTTAAAATAGTATCTTTTTAGATTAAAACATACAGGGTGTTCCATTTAAAAAAATGAGGTTAGGTCCGAGAACTTTTTTACCTGACCCCGTATACTTATTTTGAAAACGGCAGATTAATTATTCAACAATAAATATAAATATAAATATTAATGTATAAAACATTTTTCTGTATCTCTTTTATTTAAGAAAATATAGGGTAATTTTGAAATTGTAATTTTTTTGATTTTCCCCCGTATCTCTTAAGCGAGCGAAAATTTTCTATTTTTTATTTTACCATTTTAAGTTTGACCCAAAAAGAGCACATGACACCTACATTACTTTTTTGATGACACTAACAATTACGGAGATACCCTATAAAAGTGTCGAATGGTACACCCTGTACCTATGGGGTAGGCCACATGTGGTTTGCTTTTTGGGATTGTTACCCAAATTTTTAGACCATTGATTTTAAAAACACTTAAATATATCAAGCCATTTCCATTATACGTTGTATTCTGTACCTAGGGTTACCAGTCAGAAATAAAATGCTGTTGGTACCTGTAATTACTTGCCAGGGGACTTCGAGACTTCATTATATTGATGAATTTGCCAAGGAAACTAATTTGTTGTTATAAAGGTTTTTAAATTAACCTGCTTAGCCTATCAGCTATAACTTTTTAATTAGAAATACCAAATGACCAATATATTGGCAACAATGATCCTTTTTTCTACTTATATTTAGTTACTGTTCAATCATCGAGTCGATCGGTATTTAGCGAGAGTCGAAATCGTTGGTGCATAGTCTATAGTAAGATTCAATTTCAAACATTTTACGTAAAAAAATTTGCTTAAAAAAAAAATAAACGAAACGTAAAATTTTAGATTTTTCCAAATATTATGAAATACCCTGTATTTATTTTAGATTTTTTGGGGGAATAATTACGCAACTTTGTCCCAATAACCGACTTCGTATCTCTCCGTTCCCGAAATTCCAATGTTGAAAGACAAATCTGCTACACCCTGTATAAAGATATAGGGTAAGTAGTAAATACTACCATTTCCTCTCGTATTTTATATTATTTTGTTGACGGTCATGGTTTGTCTATTAATAATAAAAAATACTTCCCCATCTGAAACTAATATCTGGATACGGCCCTGTTAATGATGTCGACGATACCTGCGTTTTTTTTCAACTTCTGGGTCAGGGCTTTAGTTCGATGACTCGCGGCTTCAATTATAAATAAAACGGCAATGAAATAGATGTATTCTAATAATCTATGTTTTCGGTCCAAATCAAGGCATGCATAATAATGGCAAGTACCTACCTATTTTACCAAAGATCAAATACCTTTTGAAGGATAATTTGTAGAAGGTGTGTCTGTGTTACAATATACCAATGAAACATTTCTTTTTATTTAACGATGTCAAAAATCAAATTTAGGTAGTTACCTATTTTAAATTATAACATACAATTTTCACATTAAAGTCAAAAGGTTCGTTGGCATTAGCCGTTTTTTGTTTCAGATGTTTTTTTTCTCCATGAGTAAAAATTGTTAGTTGTTTCTTTTTTATAGAAAGTGATCTATTCTAAAGTACTTTCGGAGATATTAAAAAAACACGATTTAAGAAAAAATTCTACACACTGTGGGTCTATTGTTTTTTGACAGCGACGGTACTGAAAGGAACCCGATGTGTATATAAAATAAAATTTGTCATTAATATTTTATCAATGTTAATAATAATGAGTTTCAATATGAATTTAGTGGTTTTAATCAAGAACTGAACTGTCTGACGAGAAAAACTCAAGAGACCATTTTCATGTAGAATTGATCAGGCTAAAATATCCACTTGGAAAAATGTCAGTGGCGTACCATCTTTTTTGTAAAAAATATCAGAGGACATGTTTGCAGGGACGCCACTGATGGAACAATTGAATAACTTTTCTAACTAATATTTGTGGTTCTATATCCTATTAATATTACCAAATTGAGAGATATTTAAAAATAACCATTTAAAAATTAAAAATTCAACACCCTGTAGCAAGAAATTTAAGCCGTTGCGGACATATGTTCATATGGACTTTTCTTTATAAAATTACTTAAGGAATCACACCCTGAAATATTAGCACGTCTTTGAGAAACACCCTATATAAAATGTAAAAAAATTCGGACGATCCTAAAATGTCGAGGTTAAAAAGTGTGCGGTTTATAAAAGAATGACCCATAAGCGGGTTTAAATATAATTCGATAATAATAACTTGTATAGTAATATTGTTTAACAAGTACTATGTATGGTTTTATTAGATTCGCTGTATATGTACTGTAAATCCCAAAATGGTTTACCTAAAATAAACATAAGTCATGTATTTATAATAGAATGAAAATAACAGGTTTTCGGTATCTCATAAGGGTATGTAAATATCTAATATGGATTTAGCGATTAAAAAGATATAGCTAAATCTATTATTTTTTTATAATTACCTTTTATTTTTAATCATAATGGATACACGTTATTAAAGTAATAAACATTTAATTCATTGTAATTTCATCCTAAAAATATATTTTATGTATTGTTAATAATGAATTATAAATAATAGATTATAGACAAATATGATCAGAAGGATCATTAACTGTTTGACCGTAAAATTCTATACCGTCAAAATTGTCAAAACTCCAAAATAGTTGTGTCGGTGCTTAATTAAACCAAGGGGTAGGCAGAACAATTATTCGACTAGGGTAATTTTTTATGTTAAATTTAAAAATCGATTTTTTTACAAATTAATTAATTCGGATTTTTGAACGAACAAATCCATTTTAATGAAACAAAATATCAATCAATCAATCAGTTCGATTGAAAAAATTGAGTAATCGGAAAAATGCATAAATGATAAGTTGCCAAATCCATTCATCAATGTCTGTCATTTTGGATGTTTCACTCACAAATTTCTGTGTCACGTATTTAATTATTTACTTTTCTCGATCGTTTTGCATCGAAATTGTCGTAGCAAGTTGTAAATTTATTAAATGTTATAAGGTAAGTTGTTCTGTGGCCTTTACTCAATAAAAATGAAACGATTATACAGGGTACTATCCCAGAATATGTGGGCAATCTCCCGGGATCAGATAGAACATTTAAAAATAACAGGAGAAGTTCATATACATTTTTCTTCCTAGCCCTTTAAAATTTTAAAAGGGAAGCTAGGTCCTGGAGCACACCGTTTTAAAGATCTTTCCAAGAAATCGCGTGCCAAAAAAAGTAATTGGAACTTATCTGCTCAGAGATTTATGTCTGTTATTGCATTGACTCCTCTTTTAGGAGAATAGTAGTCAGTAGGTAGTCACTCTGGTCGATACCCTTTCCATTCTTTAAACAAATTCACCGCCTAAAAACTTACATCAATCAGTCCATTGTTGCAACGCGATTTCTTGGAAACTACTACTCAAAAATAATAAATTATGGTATTATTGGCAAGACATTCAAACTACCTTTAAAATTATTTTGCCACTTGGTCCCCTTCTCATTTAGGATTCTAAGGGTAACATCTACCCCGGTAAACTACGAAGGCTGCAAATATTATTTAAAAGTATCCTCTCACAGTTGCCAAATTTACGCCACCGATTTTTTCCGGACAGGGTAGTTGAAATACAAGGATAAAATATAAATATAATGAAAGTAAGAAAAATGAACTGAACCAAGGCTTGCGTGTGTCACAAGTAAAAAGAATGCCCGACGGGTGTGAGTCCTTTTGCGCCACCGACTCTGAGTTATAAAGCCGGAAATATACTGCTGTTCTAAGCGCAGCTTGTAAAAGAGCAGAGTAAAATTGAAGTGCGTGAGTCCGTTTGCGCCACCGACTGAGTTATAAAGCCGTAAATATACTGCTGATCTAAGTGCAGCTTGTAAAAGAGCAGAGTAAAATTGACAAGCGTGAGTCCGCTTGCGCCACCGACTGAGTTATAAAGCCGTAAATATACTGCTGATCTAAGTGCAGCTTGTAAAAGAGCAGAGTAAAATTAACAAGCGTGAGTCCGCTTGCTCCACCGACTCTGAGTTATAAAGCCGGAAATATACTGCTGATCTAAGCGCAGCTTGTAAAAGAGCAGTGTAAAATGACGTGTCTTTCCGATTTTTAATATTATGTACTGGAGGGGAGAGTTTAGGGTGGGAAATTTTCAATTTGACACCCCCTATAATACATAATAAATAAAATTAACCCTTCGTAGCACATGAGTAAGTTTCAAAGTCGGTGAGCGGTCCAGTTTGCACAGTAAAAGTATTTTAACTTAAACTTTCGACCATTTCTCAAAGTGGTGAAAATTTAGGTACAAAACTCGAAATTTTGCATTTAAAATTTGAAATTTCTAGTTAAGTTGATGTCAAAATTAAAGCATAAATTTTAAAACATATTAATTTTTGATACGTACCTACTAAACCCCTTCTTAAAATCAATCACTACTACTAAGAAACCGATATTATCCATATTCTTATTTTATATTTTCTATTGCTTCCAGACTACAATGGCTCTACGTAACGGAGGAGTGCAAAAACAAGTCATAGCCGACGAAACCCTCGATTTGGAGCCGCTAGATGCATCAGAAAAAAGGACCCGGTTTCAAGTTAACAGGGTTCGCAATGAAAGTTACAATGCCAGGAACGAGAAAGATTCTGCCACCCTAAACGTTGAGGATAATCATAGTGAGGACGATGACCTACTTGCGGTCAGTGACAGGACAAGGCTGAATTCGGAGTGTGCCAGCAAAAGCTTACGGTAAATATTTTATTGTTTTTCTAGGTACGCAAAGGTGAATAGCTTGCTTCTGGTATTTGGCTAGCCGAGTGTGGCTACGTCTAAATGTAGTGTTTCACAAAAAGTTTAGTATTTTTGGTTTGCACTGTATAATATGAAAATCTTTAGCAATGTTTTCCATAGAAAAATTGCCGCCGTACATTATCTAAAAATTATTAAATTCGGATGGAAAATAATGAAGTTATTAAATATTAAAGAAGGGACTACTGGCGGCGACAAGTGGCCCGCGCTCCGAAAAGTTGCCCTACCTGATGACCTGAAGGAAAAGTTCTTATTGTTCTCTTTTTCTACTTTTTTGCGAAAAATCTTACCCTATTTTTTTGTCTTCTTATTACTATGGTCACTTTCCTGTTTTTTCCAAAATTTTAGAAAATTTTCCTACCTATCTGGCAACCCTGGCACTATACTTTGCAAATTTCTAATAAATCACACTAGACAAGATCTGGCGGGTACCAGTACCTCCCTTACCTACAGCGGTGCCTTAGCTAAGGTCTAACTTGACGTAAGTCATCCTTAACACAAGTTTGACAGTATATTAGTTAATTAGTAATTAAGTTCTTCTTAAATCTCATCTAAAGGATCTTTAAGGACGTGGTAATTTTAAATTTAATGCGTCAATGGACATTAAAATTAATTTAAAACATAGTTTTCTTAAGGATTATCTTCACATTAAGGCTGCCTTAGCTAAGGCCAAACTTAAGGTAACATTCAAATATCGGCCCTTAATCTGGTTCAAATTAAGCATAAAAAACTCTATAAACATTTATGAAATAAACGTGCTCTGGTAGCTTCGAGGTTAAATTCAAACTCCACGGCCGGTAAACCCCATTCGAACTCAGTGGATTTTAGTATTATAAGTCATGGCGTCATGCGAGAAATAGGGTTTGTTCGGATGAGATTGGATATCTCGTGAGGTACGGAGGGCGATACGTACTCCCCAACCGCAATGCAACGCAATTCAGAAAGCCCTTTGGGAAGCTGCGTATAACCGAGGTTCGTGGTTCGGAGCCCACGTTTAGCTGTAGGTCTCCTCGGGAATAGTCTTCGCAGCGAGCGAAGGGGAAAAATTGAGAAAAAATAATTATGACATAATGAAAACCGGCTTTATTTTTAATTATGTTATACAACTACCATTATGAATTATTGTGAGTAATTTTTTAACCACATGTTTTATTTATTTACTTTTATTAGTCTAAAGACAAACAATAATGTTTTATGGGCACGGGTTTAGAAGCAGTGATGCAACGATTACGATTAACCGCCGATTATTGGATTTATACGAATAATCGTAATAGTCAATATCAATATGATTATTTTACGATTCTTTATGTTAGGGGAGACCGAGGTGGGTTGTGACAATTTTTACTTAAAAGAACATATCTTAATAAACAAACATAACACCATTATGAATTATATGCCGCAATGTAGCTCAATCCTTGCTATTTTAAAAACAGTCCAGTCCGCGGGAGGAAAATAGTTCTTTTCCTCCCGCGGATAGTTTGATGTATATCCAAGGGAGGAACCGCATTTTCCTCTTGAAGTATGTAGGGGAGTTATGCCTAAAATGACATAAACATTGGAGCTTATATCTAGCCTCAGCTTGATTTAAGCACTACATTTTCTTTTTTTAAACTACAAATATGCCATTTTCAATAAAGATAATAAAAGTATTACAAATTCAACCCATATATTATTTACACCTTTTTTTTTAAATGGCCGACTGTGTCATTTTAGGCGGAAACTATGGTATACATACATACTATGTAGTTTTAGTGGGAAAGGTGGCAAAAAATGTAGTAGTATTTTTATCACGTTTATTAAAAAAAGTAGGTACAAATTTCTAAATCATTTTTATATACATAGGTCACATATGAAAGATTTAGTTTTCGCAGACTTTCCAGCACATTCTGCGTGTGCCCATGACGAGCAGATTTGGCATTTTAACCAAAATTCATGAGGCTTAGACCTCGAATAGACGTCATTACAAAAAAGGCATGCCACGTCATTGTCATCGTCAGCTTTACTAAATAACTCTGGTTCTTCGTATGCATCCTCTGGAGAAATTACCAAACACTTTTTTGCTTGTCTCGCTGACTTGCGCCTTTCATGTTCCGCTTTTGCTTCCGTTTCTGTTGTTCTTGCTCCAAATTAGAAGTGGTTGTTAAATTTGCGAACCAGTGGATTTTCGTTTTCTTTTTGCGTCCCTTGAAGTTACATGAGGTATTGGTGATATTTCTGAAAGTTTTACTTTAGACGCTCTCTCTGCAGCTGTTGTCTGGATTGCTCTCGAAGTTGATTGCTTCAGGAATATTTTGGTTTTGTTGCGGAGGATGGACTTCAGCTTTTTTTCTGCGTTAGTGGTTTCTGCTGGAGCAAACCCGGAAATATTTCAGGGTTCACTGGCCAAATCTCAGTTTTAGCAAATTCATTTTGAGTAACACTAGTTTGTGCAGCTTTACCCTATGCAGCTGAAAATAACGAGGAAATCGGAACCTGAGTAACAACTCTTCCAAAGTTTGCCTTCAACCATTTGGAAATTTCCTGGTCATAATATGTATACAAAAATTAGCTCGGGGTAAAACGACATAATATGTCATATTATCCGAGCCCATAGTATGTCGTTTTACCCAAATTGCATGTTCAACAATGTTACCAAAATACTAAATGTTAACCTTTAAAATCGTGAAAACTAGAATCTCTATACATAGATTATTGGCCAGTTAGTGGCAAAGAAATACAACATCAATAAAATCGTGGAAATCCCGATGATAGTTCTACACACCACTTACCTTATATCATATATCAGACACTTCACTTTTAGTTTTTCTTTCACCGCGCTAGTTTTTCACCGGACACGTGTCTGCCATTGCAATGGGCGCATCGTTGCCACCTGTAAATCCAGGCGAAGTGAACCGCAGATCATTTGGAAGAGTAAGAAGGCTTCAACAGCCACCATGCCATTTTATCAGAGTATGTAATTTTAGGCAGAACTCCCCTATATAGTTTTTTCTACTACTAGTTTAACTGTTTCGGTTTTAGAGGACGCCAAAGTTGATTTTCAATTACTAATAAATCAAAAACGTTTCGATTCAGTTATATAGGAAATTGTAAATGTAAAAATATACAGGTTATTCAATTCAAAATCAAAAAGCTATCACCGGAAGTGGCATCATCTTTAAAATATTTTATTGCATGTAGGTACATAATATACGTCTTAGCATTCCACTGAATTTTCAGAAAATTTGTATATATTTTCTCCATATTCAATAGTTGCCCATTTAAAAAGAATGTTACCCTAAAAATTACAATGCATGCATACTTATAAGAACAACAGCAGAAAGTTGAGGAATTAGAAGTGGCTATACTTGCGGGAGGAAAATAACTATTTGCTTGCCTTGTTTCGGGGGCTGAAAATGAAGTTTTCAATAAGGTAGTAAAAAAAATGTATTCTAATTCACTGGCTTTACATGGGCCCCCACTTTAGCAGTGCCCCATGGCTCCTTCAATATTAAATACGGCCCTGCCAAAGCGGCTACGATGTAGTTAAATGACAAAAATAATTATTGTTTTTGTAACGACTATAAAATGTGTATGTATGTACATAAATAAAATATTTAAAAATTATCTTATTTAATTTAAATACCAAATTTTAATGTTCCTTTGTACTTGCCCTACACAAAAATAAATGTTATTGTAATAAAAAATAACTATAAACCTCGACTTGTCATTTAAAAAAGAGTTTTAATTACAAAAATTGTTTTAATTTAGCATGAACTAGGGGTTTGAATTACTTTCTCTGTAAACCGAAGCATTTAAATAATATGTTCTAAACTGTTTTTTGTTAAAATTATCATTTAGTTATGGTAAAGGGATATATTTTAGTTATTTCAGGTATTCTAGGCCGAGGCCAATAAAAGAAAAAAATATTATACAGGGTATCCCATGGGGAACCGCGTCGATCTATATATGGAAAATTATACATAGGAAAATTTTGACACTAAACAACTCGGTTAAAATATTTTCAATATGTTGGTACTTTCGGTTATATCTGAAGTCAATGTCAACTTGCTTATTTTAAAAGGACCACCCTATATATTTTTACATTTTGATATTCTACGCAAGATTCTAGGCAGATTTCGGATATCATGTCCTATTTATTTTCCTAAAAAACTACTCTTATTTATTGATTGTATTTCGGATGTTAAAAAGTTTGATGGGAGATATTTTAATTTGGGACATACAATACTTGTTTTACACAAAAATTAATTTAAATTTAAAAACAAGTATGGTGTGACATTAAAATGTTTTACTATTTTAGGCACCTCACCAGGGAGGCTCTTCCTCGATTGGACAACTATAGAAATATCATGTCAATACAAGCAGCAAACAGACCTACATTGGATGAACTTCATAACGCCACATTGCCAAAGGTAATATTACATTTATTATAATAAATTCCTATCCAGCACTATATTATGCGCTCGTCCGCGTAGCTTCTTAGAAGACCATCTTTATTGGATAAGGCTATCTACATACAGGGTGATTCACGACGAGTTTGCATTAGAACTTTACGGAGAACTACTGAACTTTGTGGATTTCGGTTTATCGATACACTCTCCTTAACTAACATATTCACATATTCCTGTCACAAACCGGAAGTAGCTGTCAACTTTCGTTTTTTAAATACAACATGGTAATTTTTTTAAAATTTTTCGATTAACCATTAAATTCTAGCAAATTTTATAGAACATCTTTTTGTCTGACTTTGCCAGTTTTTGAGATATCTGGATTTTTTTGTAATTATTTGGCTTTTAGTTCTATTATATACAGTGGCGGCTCGTGACCTATGATAGAGAGGGTTCGCAAGTATGGTGAAATTATTTTTAAAATTTATTTTTGAGTAACGACTAAACAATTACTTTCTAGGCGTTTTAAATGTAGAAAGAAAAGAAGTAATAAGAAAATGCGTTAGGTGAAACATATTTTTATTTATTTTTTAAGGTGCTTAAACGTAAAGTCCGTTCTTAGGTTCTTAATTGTTGAAAATTGATCAATAACAGCCTCATTAAAGTTTGGAATACCCTCTATAAATTTTTTTTCATATATTTAATTTTTAAACTTTCGAATAAAGTCCCTAGATTTACCCTTTGTGGTATGCGTTAAATTAATTTCGGGTTTAGATCTTCCCGCATTCTTCACTTCAATTTTTTGCTCCAAACTCAAAGAGCTAAAGTTATTTTTTAAATAGTCCACCGTCAAACTATTCATTTTAACTTAATAAATATATAATATTAAAATATTAAAACATTAGAATTTCTAACTAGATGCACGAACAGACAACGGCGCGAGGATCACACTAAAATTGTGCGGCTTTCCCATGTTAAATCGCCATAGCACCACAGAGAAACTGTATTATGCCCCGCCTACTTAATCGCACATGCGAGAAAGTCTCGTCATAATCGTCATTAACCTCGACCGAGGCACGGGTGCCGGATCGAGAGCCTATAATATACAGTTTGGTTGACGGTACGATAAAATATTAGGGAGGGTCGAACTTTATACGATAAATAATATTCAATGAATATAAATTAATATTTTTTTATTCGTTTTGGGGGTGCACGTGCGCATGTGTTCCTGTGGAAGAACCGCTACTGATTATATACAGTTAGGCCGGGAAAAGAATGAACGTGCCTGCTGTCATTTTAATGTATTTTTGTTCCATCAGTTAAAGAAAAAGGATAAAATAGACAACGGTCTCCTCTGGAAACGGAATACAATTCCACTGTATTAGACGGAAATGGCAACAGTCTCGTGTGATTCACAAAGTTTTCAAGTTTCTAAACGAAAGTAATTTGCTATATGTATATATAGAATTTAATAATCAAAATCAGTTCTTATAGAACTCTAGTTACAAATTTATAAATCTGTAAGTAGTGTTAAATATTATATATTTAATTAATATAAAAACGACCGGGAACTGGGGAGTATATAATGGTCTATAGGCAAGGGCAAATGTTTGATCTCTAAAGGCTTGATTTCTACGAAAATCTTTTGAAAATCGCAATAGTATTCATAAACGTGAAATTATTTTTCTAGATCAGCGTAGATCTATTCCAGGGTTCCAAGGGTAACAAAACGTTTTCTTGGCATGTTTTGTCAGCAATTGGTTACCTTTGCCAAGAAATATTATTATATTTGAAACACTGAATAACATTGAAATGTAATTAATTTAATTTTAAAACACGTATAATGCATCAACTACTATTTTAAAATATAATTTACGACTTTAGTATAATAAATAAGTTTTTTACGGCCTTCATAATGTTAATCACGTCCATTGGTTGGTGACGTGGCTCTGTCATATTTGATTTACATAATCTCGATTTAATCCATACGTTACCGGCGATCTCGAATTGCGGAGCGACTACCTGATTTTAATAATTCGGTACTCGAATTGCGGACCAAACCAAGTCCCTCTTTCAAAAACCCTGAATTGCTGGCCGATTTAGGCCGGTCGCACATACAATCAATATGTTGTACACAGTTCTTATGGGCTCAGCGCATCTCAAACGAGCCACTGCCAACGCCGTGTCTGCGCTGAGTCCATAAGAACTGTGTATAACATAGCGTCCGCAACGCGTGGCATCCACAAACGTAGTAAGTCATGATACAATAACTAAATAGAAGATATCTAACTGTCCCACTGTCGACTGCCGCGCAGTGACGCCAAAGGGAGAGCGATATTTAAATTTCTTATGGGGATTTATATTGCTGTCAGCGTTTTTAATTCTATTTTAAAGGTATTAAAAGGTTTTATGCATGTAATGGTATATGAAATGAAAGAATAATATATGACAGGTATTAACGTATATTAATTTCATAGAAATATAAAAATGTATTACAGCTAAAATACCACTAATATAAGGAGAGATTCCGACAAACTCTTAAAACATCCGCCCCGCCATTCGAACCGGTCGACGATAGCCGAAGGTGCTCGGCCACCCCTGCTTGTTGCCACCAGCCTTATCAGTCTTTTACAATTTCTGAGATGTTCATTCTTGTTGTGGGGTTCCCCATATGAAATTTATGTTCAATCTGGAGGTGGCCCCCATATCATTGGAAAGTAACGACCTTTTTTCGTAATCTTCTTACTCTGACACCGTTTTTTACTATTCTATTAGGTTTAGGTACTATTCTACAGTCAACCTATTACTTTTGATCAAAGATTTCTGGCAACACTGGTCGCCACGTAGCGAGTGCCGTTTGCCGTAGTTTTCCATGGAAATTTTAAAAGTTAACCAGAACTGTTCCTTATTTCGTCGTGTGTGCTTATTAAAATAAATATCTGAATTTTCATAATATGACGTGCGCTGTGTTCGTTTGTGATATGGATAAGACAATGAAATTTGACAGAAATATAAGATGTTTCCGCTTTCCTAAGGATAAAAAAAATTAGAATGGATACTGTTTTATTTATTTCATTAACATTTACTTCTTAAGTATTTTCCACTGAAGCTGATGAGGGTATATGTATGGAAATTGAAATGTTGTTTATTCAACTAGTACTGAAACAGACTATGAGTTTCTTTACCTCTTCATAATTTCACTCCACTGAGAGATGGACTATTTAAAAAATAGTTTAATTTGTCTATAACTAGGTCATATTTTAGCTTAAATCTTTGTTGTATGTTCATGAAATAAATATACCTAACTACCATGTGTTCTTTCATTTCACATACCATTAAATGCGTAAAACCTTTTAATACCTTTAAAAGTGAGTTTAAAATGCCGACAGCAGTATAAATCTCCATAGGAGATTTAAAAATCACTCGCCCGTTGACGTCAAAAGCCACGCCTCCATCGGCATGGAATCGTACCGCTTAGTTCTTTATACCATGGTAGTAAGTAGTAAGATTATAATAAAAAGGTGTATCGGGGCGGGTTTTCGCCTTATTCCCTAGGACACTTTTTAAAAATTTTGATTTTTGACAGCAATATTAGAACCGTGAATAAAACAGTTAATATAGTAATTTTCTAAATTCATGGCTATTAAAAACACGTTGCAAAATCTGAAAACCGGTTATGGTTTTTGTTCCGCAATTCATATACCCCCACTGTTACCGGTGTGATGGCTCACATTCCCTTGCTCAACTTTACCTGAAATTGAATACTTACTATAAAATAATCTATGCAATGCACTTTTAAATAATATGGAAAATGGTATTTTTGATTATATATCTACTATACCTGGTATTGTACGTACCTATTTATAAATTTAGCAAGAACTATAACTAATATTATAGCATCGGCTTCCTCCAATATGAATTTATCATGAACAATATGATATAACAATTATATTATTTATTGTTTTCAAAGTAATAAAAATTAATCAGCATTGGCGATGCATAATTTTTATTAGAGGTATACACTTAAGTAACATAATATAGAGACTTACTGCAAAACCACGAATTACATCTTTAAATGTAAAAATAACCCAAGCACGCGTTCAATTTTGTAAATACCGGCGATACCAGGTAAAAGTGGATTAGGGGGGGGGGAGGAGCGAAATTTGCCTCCTTCTAGATAATAATGTTACAATTCTTCAATAAAACAAAGTAAATATTAAGGGAACTATACCAAGAAATTTACTATTCCTCCACATAACCTTGCTGGTTCCTAGGAGGAAGATAGGAAGACAGATAATAATAGAATAAGCTTAAATTATATCTCTACGGCTTATAAAAATGATAACGCTAATTGGAAAAGCAGTATTTTGTCAATAAAATATATTACGGTTTGATAGATTATAAAATTGAATCTGAATCTACATACAATGAATGGCGCAAAGCCAGTAACAATATATTTACGCTCCATCTTGTATCTACAGTGTGTCCTAGAATAAGCGAACCTATAGGTGTAAATAAAAAAAAAAATTCTAATTGAAATTTGATGATTTGTGATCTAGATCTGCTTGATTAGAAAATAAAATTTAATATATTTTGATTTTTATGAAATCAAGTAGACCTTGACTGGGGCATTATGTTTATTTTATGTCTAGGTTTCTTCATCCCAAAATATCGTAAAATTTCATTAAGAAAAATTCAAAATCATGCAATTAATAACCATTAGACATGAATTTTTTACATTTTAAACCTTTAAACAGGAAAAAAAATTCTTCATGGTATTAAATAATTTTATTAGAAAATATTATTTCGGAAATATCATTTGATGACCAAATTTCATTTCTTAGGCTAATATGCAGTGGCGGCTCCTGACCTATGATAGAGGGGGTTCACAAGTATGGTGACATTATTTTTAAAATTTTATTTTTGTGTAACGACCAAACAATTACTTTCTAGGCGTTTTAAATGTAGAAAGAAAAGAAGTAATAAGAAAATGCGTTAGGTAAAACATATATTTATTTGTTTTTTAATTTTACACAAGGAAATACAACTTTTGGAAAATAAGAAAAGTTTTCTTAGTGTGTATAGTGCTTAAACGTAAAGTCCGTTCTTCGATTCTTAATTGTATAACATTGATCAATAACAGCCTTATTAAAGTTTGGAATACCCTCTATACATTTTTTTTATATAGTTAATTTTTAAACTTTCTAATAAAGTCCCTAGATTTACCCTTTGTGGTCTGCGTTAAATTAATTTCGGGTTTAGGTCTTCCTGCATTCTTCACTTCAATTTTTTGCTCCAAACTCAAAGAGCTAAAGTTATTTTTTAAATAGTCCACCGTCAAACTATTCATTTTAACTTAATAAATATACAGGGTGTAACTAAATAAATGTAAAACATTTAAGGGGGTGATTCCTCATCGAAAAAAAGATAGGATCTTTCATATAAAGAAACTTCATTGGAGCATCCCTTGTTAAGATACAGCCCCTTAAAGGGGGTACATAAAATGTGGTTAACAATTTCTTTCACAAGCACTAAAAAAGTTACAATATTGAAATTAACCTGACATTTTCTACTACCAAAAAGACACTTAGCCAGTAATTTATTTGGTTTACCCCATGGTTGTAAGGGTGGAAAACGCAACCCCTAAAATTTATTTCCAATGTAAGTTTTTGTCTTATTATTTGTTTACCATCTAAAAATTTATTTCCGATAGCCTGTTTCATTCTAAACAAAAAATGTCTCTTGAATTTTTTGCCCAAAATAAACCAGTTCGCAGCAAAAAATTATTTTACGAACAAGATACATATCGCCATAAAACGAAAATACGAAACTAATTTATCCAGTAGGCCGCTATTAGCGATAGTGACAATTAAATTGGTATCAAGTTGTCAGTTTGTAAATTTTTGAAATTATTTTACGAACAAGATACATATCGCCATAAAACGCGCGAATACGTTGCTCAATGCGCCGACGTCTAGACGCATGCGTAATGTCTGAAGGTAGACATATTGAACATTTACTATGATTTCTAGATGTTGCATGTTTTGTTATTAATAAATTAGTTTCGTTTATTTATAAATTTTATGTACTAAGGGGGTATGTATTAAGGGGCTGTATCTTAACAAGGGATGCTCCAATGAAGTTTCTTTATATGAAAGATCCTATCTTTTTTTCGATGAGGAATCACCCCCTTAAATATTTTACACTTATTTAGTTACACCCTGTATAATATTAAAATATACAGGCTTGAATTTCTAACTAGATGCACGAACAGACTACGGTGCGTTGCGAATTCCACACTGTATGTAATTACATTTAGAATATTTTAAACATGTAACAAGTAAGAAAAACTAAAGATAAAAATTTGTTTGATTACCTATTAAAAAATATAAATTTCAGCTTTAACTGTTAAACCCGTAAAACCGGTTTTGCCGTTATTGTTGTACCTATCGGTTAATTCTTCGTTGTAGGCCACTTGCCGTCCCGCCATTTTTTTATATATTTAAAATAGGAACGAAGTTAAATGTTCTTAGGCCACCCTGTAGTTACATTCTTCTACACCACATCAATAAGAATGGCAATAACTTGAACGGAATTTGCGATTAATATGTACGCGAAGACCTCCACTGGCCTGGAAACTTTTCGATATTGAAAGTAAGATCACGTTCATAAAAATTTTTCACTCATATAAAACACCTGATTAATATAAATAATACATAAGAGTACTTTATAAAAGAAAAGAAATTAAGTCAAGGAAAGCGTGTCTCATACTCAAGTATTTAATGCAAAAACAACTTAATAATAACAATAATATAATTATAATAATAATATATATTATTATAATAATAATATATAATTAATTGGGGGAAATTATAATTGTAAATCATAAATATATATCGGAAAAAATAAAATAAAAATTTAAAAATAGTAACTTTTATTTATACAGGGTGTTTCAAAAAGACAGGACGGACATCGCTCGTGTGGTGTTTCCTTACCCAAAAATAAGACAGGTAATTCCTGTCAACATGGGTCCGCAGATGCTTTGTTTGACAGATACAGTTAAAATGTTTCTGTGTTTACAAGTGTGGTTCATCGTGTATTTCTGCTATTCGCCGCTTTGGCCGGAAGTAAGAGGGCAAGGTTAGCCGAGCACTTTCCATGAAAATATCTGTAAAAGAGAGTCAAATCCCCAACCTGTCTTCGATGTTTTAGGCTGTCGAGGTTCTTCGTCAGCTCGTGGTCTCCGATACAACGGATAAAGCTATTTATTTAAAATATTATCGACAATAATTAATTATTAACCAATCTGACTTCTGAATTCTACTGGGCACGATAAAAAAGGGTGTCCCTCATCAGCTAAATAAACTACTTTGGATTTTTATAGAATAAGGACGTTCACTGTTTTAAAAATGTAATAGAAAATGATAGCTCTAAGGTCACACATATATGTATATAAACAGTATATTGCCAATACGAACGTTCCAAAATACAAAAAGTGACCCCGCTATGGGAGATGGCGCGGGCCTATTGAGTTTGCGCAGTAGGGTGGAAATTTTATCGATCGCGTCAAAGCCGACCCGACATTATTTGTTTGTTGTTATTCGTCGCCATCTTTGGTTCAGGATGCTTTTTCAAATTACAGAAATTTCCGAATTACGCAAACTCGCTATTACCCGTTCGATGCTCATAGCGGAGACATAATTGCAGATGGTATTAGCAATATACTGTTTATATATATATGGTGTTATGGAAATGACGTATTATATTTAAATGGGTGACTCCTGGGGTGTCCTAGAGAAGCGCTACATATATTTTTTTAAATCGAACGTTTAAAAAGTGAGGTAATTCACCCCTAAACCCACCGGCCACTCCTCGGCACATTCATATATGATCATATTACATTGCCAAGCTGTGTAATCAACAGATGCTCAGGCACAATGTTGCCATCTGTGTAAAAAATGTAAAAATTTAGATTCTTATAAAAATAATATTCAGTTTACCTAGAATCCAAATAGAAGGGAATCCAGGGCATAGACATCTTCAGTTTTTTTTTTCTATGGGAAAAGCTTCATGCTCATCACGTACCCTGATGATAATGTGGAACTGCATAATAAGCTTATACCCACTAAACCCCATTCGACCTCTTATTTCCAATCTCTCGGAACACTTGCACTAAATCACTTAAAGAAACACACATACACCCAAGAGTTTCAAATTTGTTTTTTTGAAGATATGCACTTATTATTAGATTACACAGAAGCAATAAATACTAACGCATAATTACACTTTACAATAACCTACCGTACATATAAAACAACAGCACTATAGGATACAAATTATTTCGCAATAGAAATTCAGAAATAATTAAAACGCTAATTTCTAATGGGCTAATAAAACTTATTAATCCTTCACTGAAGAAGAATGATGAAATAATTGTGTTGATAGACAGGACAACCCCTTCAAAATAAATAGTCTTTCCGAGACTATCATTATACAGAAAAGTATTACAGAAGGAAATTCTGCAATTTATGAATATAGCCTTATAAAACATCGAAAGTGGCAACGCTGTATTTTTAAATATTAACCCCAGCCGCTGCCGTTGCGAAAAGAATAGGCAACCCGCTCGATTGTCCAAGATTAGCTGTTGAAAGAAGCCGGCCGGTTTCCTACTGTTTTTACCAAGTTTCAAGTAGATTTGTGTGTTAAATTGTATGTTAATACTTAAATTCGAGTTTAAATTATTAAGTTATTTGTTCTTTCCGCGACGGCAGTGCCCCAGTCCAGCAGTTCAATATCGATCGACGGAACCAACGTGTTATTTATTTTTAAAATTTTTAGATGTTAAATACATTATTTCCCAGACCACTCAGACAATAAGGGCGTATTTTTGTCTACACAGTAGCACTTTAAAATACTAATTCAGATTGAATGGTACTTAGAAGTGTTCATGAGACGCGATTTTGTGAGATTATTGTGCCGGTTTGTATTTGTTCGGGTTACCTAGGTACTTGGTGTTTTTTTATAAATTAAGTTGGTTTTAAATAGGTCCGAAAAGCTAAATAAAATTGCAGTTTTTTTTCTAAAGGGTAAGTGGCATTTATAAACTTTTAAGTTGTCCAGATCTGACGGGTGTCGTTCGAATTGAACAAATGAGAACATACCTGACCATTTATAAACTCCGCGGCGGTTCGTTCGAGTCAGTTCAAGTTTATAAATCAGAGATTGTTTCCCAGCGAACTGAACTGAAGGTAAAAGTTTATAATAATGTACCCTGAAAAATAAACAACTTGCAATCTGTCAAACGGTTATTGACTTTCTAAAGAGTTTACCCTGAAGATGTGACAACACTGTTCAAGATTCAGTGACGTTTTACGCCGTATGTTGCTTTGTTTACCTTCCTGACAGGGGCACCACGTGGTCATTCTTGGTTTGACATAAGGTCATGTACAGGGCATATTAAATTAAAGCCCCAGTTATGGATATTTGTCTTCAATTTGTTTTCATCTCAGGAATTTCCGATTTAAATATAATACGTCATTTCCATAACACCCTGTATGTGGTTCAAACGAATCTTGATATTTCAGTTTTTCCACAGAACCGTTCTGTTAATTTTCATAAAACTTTGCTGATCTGATTATACAATATTTTTGACTATATTGTGACATTTAAATAGGATTTTATTGTATTGTGAACATCCGTATTAGGTAACTTTGTCACGTATTGTGATTTTTCTTAATGCTGCTTTCTCGCGTATAATACTTAAGTGAGTAGGTGTCGAGTCCATTATTAAATACCAAATTTCATTTAACCGTAATTTATTATTCCAGCCACACACGTCAGCTACACCTCAATTAATTAAACTCGTTATATTAATGAAGGTGGAGAAATTGCTAATGAAAGATAATTGTTAATTATGTCTCCGTATAGGTCTGAACAATTTGAAAATGCGCAGCCTACACTTATTACGTTGATGAATCATATCGTAGAGTTATTGAATTGCAATTTCTATGGTCGAAAAGGAAAATGTAAGCATATAGTATGCTATGAATGACGGTGACGATGATGGTTTCCAAATAGCTCATCTGTTCCTATACGGGGTGATTGATGGTAGATGAACTAGTTAACGGATCACTTTGAAAATTTGGTAGCTTATATGTACAATGTATTACAAATTCGACTTTCACCATTGGGATTTCAGAAACGGTATCAGATACGGAGTCGGTTAAATTGTGCAAAGTTGCGTAATTATGAGCTCAATAATATGCCGCAAAAAAATCTTAAATAAATATAGAGGCTTTCAAAATATTTGGAAAAACGTACAATTTTGCGTTTCGGTTCTTATTTTTTTCCGGACTTTGTTCGAAGAGATGTCCAAAAATAAATTTCACTTTCTCATTGCTACTTTTTATTCTCCACAAGATGGCATCATCAGATCTTTCATGCGACGTTTTCTTTTTAGGTCACCATCATCAACTTAATTTTTTTTATACGGGCCTGGATTTTTTGTTTAAATTATGAAAGAGGACCAAAATCTACGTTCAGTAGATTTTAAAATTATTAGTGCCACGTACTACCACAGTTCTTTTAATTTTGAAACTAATAGTTGTATTAAATTTCTACTTATCGTAAGTACAGGGTGTCCCATGTTCGATACTTTTAAAGGGTATCTCCGTAATTGTTAGTGCTATCAAAAAAGTAATGTAGGTGTCATGTACTCTTTTTGGGTCAAACTTAAAATGATAAAATCAAAGTTTGAAAATTTTCGCTCGCTTAAGAGATACAAAAATTTGACAATTTCATAATTACCCTATATTTGCGTAGTTAAAAGAGATACGTATAAAAGTGTCGAACATGGGACACCCTGTACAAGTAATTTATTTTATTAATACAAATAAAATTTGACTCTTAAAGCCAACACTTTCTTAAGACTTTTAAAAGAGGCATTGAGTTTTACATTTTCGAATTATACCGAATTAAAAAAAAAAGATTTTGGTCATCTTTCATAATTTAAACAAAAAGATCCAGGCCCGTATTTAAAAAAAATAAGTTGATGATGGTGACCCAAAGACGAAACGTCAAAACTGTTCGAGATAGGTATAGAAATATTACACATAGGAATCTAGACACTTTTAGGGCCACAATAAAATACAGGGTGTTTCATTTAAAAAAAATCAGTTTCATTTAAAAAAAAACACAGCAACTCGTTATCAACAATTAAAATATTTGTATTTTGAAACACCCTGTACTATATTTTGGAACAGAGTGAAAGGCCCCTGGGTATAACCTGACCTCCAATCAAATGCTAATTTGTCAGAGTTGAAAAATATCAGCCATCAGATGCCCTCAAAGCAAACAATTAAACACGAAAACTACCATATATATAGATACCGGTTTAACTAACTCGGCAGGGTATTGCTTTTCGTAACGTTTTTCCCTTGTATGACACCCCCCCCCCCCCTCAAAACGAAATTTGACCCCCCCCCCCCCCAAAGCCAAAGTTCTGGATCCGCCCTTGGCCCTATTAAGAATTGTTTAAGTCAAAAGCAGCAGTCTTCAACATTATAACAAGTGAAATATTTTTTGAGATTCTACTGATACTACTACTATATGCCTGCTTAAAGCGCATATGTTATTTTTGTTTATTTATATGTATTATTTTTTGTTTTAGTCAGACCAACCGCCTAATGTGCAAAACGGCAAGCCAGATAATATCCCTGGTCAATTAAAATTCGGGTGGATTCAAGGAGTGCTGATAAGATGTCTGTTAAATATTTGGGGTGTCATGCTGTTCCTCAGGTTATCCTGGGTGGTTGGACAAGCTGGAATGGGTAATTTTCTTTTTATACTTTTTAACTAAAGTGATTGTATGAAATATAATGATTTTTTTAATTGTAATTAATTTTTCTTTTTATTCATAAACACAATAAGTCTTAATTGAGTAAAAACTAATCCACAATCGATAATTTTATCGTGTTGAATAATAAAAATAAACATTGTTAATTTCTGTCTGCATTCTTTAACATTTTAGTACCTAATATGTTCAACAATTCACCAAATAATTAACAACATGTACCTTCTGAAAAGTTTTAGACGCTTGGCTTTGTTCGCATATAAAAATGTGAAATAAATTTTGGTATTCTTACGTCGGATTGCAGAAATATTGTTTTCTACGGATGCTATGGAATGTTCCACTTCTCTCATCGCTTCTATACGTTCAAAACGGAGAATTTCTCACGCAGTGAGAAATATCCGCCATTATAGTGAGAAGTAATTTCTCACTGTTATTATGATAACCCAAGGCAGCCATGAATTGTTACATGGCAAATTGATACGGCAAGTTTACCAAAGTTGACGACGCAACATAGACGATTAGCGCGCAATATCTACTTAGGCCATGAAAATATTTGCTGGCGTTTCCATAAGAACACAACCGAAACACTGCACAATTATTATTGCTGTCAACTTGCCAAACGGATGTTGTACTTGTTGGACAATATACTATTAATTCTGAACCTTGATTTAAACACGTAAAAAGAAAGCATCCGTAGAAAAAGTACAGTGTACGACACGTGAGAATATGACATATCTGTCTCTCGCTTGACTTGCAACAAACTTCTGCGCTCGGGAGAAATATGTAATTTTTCTCACTTGTTGTACAATATACTATTAACGAAAAATTGAACTTTCCGGAGAACCAGGAAAAAAATCATCTACATGCCCCTAACTATATTTTAATTAAAGTTTCTATTATTACAGGCCAGTCGATTCTACTTATTCTTATAACAACCATGGTAACGTCAATAACAGCCTTGTCCATGTCAGCAATCAGCACAAATGGAGTAATCAAGGGAGGTAAGTACGAAATGATTAACCGGTCCTTTTTTAAAGACAATAGAGTTATTGTTATGGGTATTGCATGTCTGTGGTTGGACTATGGTTTAAAAGTTTCTATTTATTAGTAACTAACATCGGGAAACATCCAACCACTTAAGATGGGGGTTCGATTTTAAAAAGTACAGCGACGGATCCGGAGAGCCAGCATATTTGTATATTTTGAAACCCAGTTGGCCAGTTCAATGAGATATATTCTTTTTATACAGGATGTTATGGAATTGTCATATTCTATTTAAACCCGCAAATCCTGAATAGATTGTAGGAAAATACCCATAAATGGCGCTCGAGTTATTACGCGAGAAGAATTACATTTTAGAGACAGCCGGGTGCACTACTGCTAACTTTTTAACAAATCCATAAGGTATGTCAGTTGCGCTGTCAAGATACGTCAGTGACCCGTCAGTAACGGCGATGTTGTCAATTTTACTCGTGGGTTCAAACTCTTTAGACAAAAATCCTGTTCTACAATATTTAACAAATCTTTTATACTTTAAGAACAATTCTTACCAGTTTCAATAAAATTACAGCAAAAATGTATTATCCAAACGACAACGACATGAACGAACTCCGCATGCAACATATATGTTTCGAGACTGAAATACTTGTCAAATGAACATGTAGCCCTGTTGTCTAGGTCAGTCTGATTTTTGGGGTCTTACCCAAGTTTTTAATCGGCTTATTTAAAAATAATAATTAGCAATTTCCGTATTTAGATCTTATTATAATCTCTAGTAGAAGCATGGGCTTCAAAATTAATATCTATTAGCAAAACCAAATTCATGGTCGTCAGTAGGACCAACGTTCAGAACTCGAGGATTCTTGTAAATGGTGAAGACATTGAGCGAGTTGCGAAATTTAAATATTTGGGGTGTACACTAAACGAAAACTGGGACCCAGAGCAAGACATAAAATGCAGAAGTTTCAATATCAGATACAGAATGATTAAGCGCTATGTCTAGTCGGTTCTCTTGTACGGAGTAGAGGCATGGACCTTAAAAACTACTTCAATAAACAAAATTGAAGCATTCGAAATGTGGACTCTGCGTAGAATGCTTAGAATATCATGGATTGATCACGTAAGAAATGAAGAAGTACTCCAGAGAGCAGAATTGACAGATCGTGAACTTTTTGAAGCAATAAAAAGAAGAAAAATACCGTACCTAGGACATATTATACGTGGAGAATGATATGAGTTTCAACGTCTTTCCTGCAGGGCAAAATTGAAGGAGGAACAAGGGGGTTAGGGAGAAAGAAATTGTCCTGGTTGAGAAACATTCGACAATGGACAGGGATACGGGACTTCCAAACACTCCAATAAGGGTGAAAGGATGGACACCTATGTAGGAACCTGCAGTAACCTCTAGAAGAGTTAGAGA
The DNA here is from genome assembly GCA_963991005.1 of Barypeithes pellucidus. NCBI lineage: Eukaryota > Metazoa > Arthropoda > Insecta > Coleoptera > Curculionidae > Barypeithes > Barypeithes pellucidus. The sequence goes on from OZ022559.1 coordinate 25,940,690, forward strand.
TTAAGCTAGCATTAGATATATAACGTGTCCAAGAATTATTATGCGTTTTATGAAAAAGTGTATATTCCTAAAATGCTCTGCTTGGCAAGAAACTAAGATTTACGAAGAAAAAGTGTATATACAGGGTTCTCAAAAATTACAAGAATGTAAAAATCCAAGTGCGAACTATCCCCAGTTAAACTTTTTGACCAAAACGACAATTAAATGAGTTGTTTCAAATCTACACGATTTGATCAATCATGAGTATAAAAAACTCGAGAAGTGTTATTTTAATTATTGAATATGTTTATTTTTATTTTATATTTTTTTAAATAAAATTTGGTTGTTATCTCTACCAAAACTGTAACGAGTCATGTTTCATATTGAAGCAAAATTGAGTATATCCGGCTAAAACCATACTAACTTGTAAATCCTTTTCATTGGGATAAGATGGGCTGTGGAACTTAAGTTTATTACCTTTATTTTTAGGTGGCACATACTACATGATTTCAAGAAGCTTAGGGCCCGAGTTTGGGGGATCTATAGGTCTCATTTTCTCATTAGCCAACGCGGTCGCTTGCGCAATGTACGTAGTAGGGTTCTGTGAATCTATTCAAGATCTATTGTCCAGTTTTGGATTATCCATTGTAGATAATGGAGTAAACGACGTTAGAATAATTGGATGTATTACGATAGTGATATTGACTGTGATAGTAGTTGTTGGAATGGAATGGGAAGCTAAGGTAAATTTATATAATGCATGGGGGCCCCATTTAAAATCAAACAATATATTTAGAACTTTTTGTAGATATATTAGTTCATAGATTAGAGTATTGTGGGTGTCATTATCTAAACTTGTTAGATATACACGGTCGATCACGGTAAGTGGCCTATTAAAATATCTCGGGAAGTAACGAAGATATTTGTTTGAACTATTGGTACTCGGTATAAAAGATGCCGATCTTTTTAATGAATTTTTAAGGTACCTGTCACTTCCAGTTGTACCGGAAGTTAGGATTAACCATGTTATTTTCGATAGAATGCTCTAACATTTTATATTCTTATTATATATTCTGTAAATATCCAAGTAACTTTTGTTAAAAATTTCCTATACCCATCTCCAACCGTTTCTGAAATAAAACTCATTAAAGGAATTGTTTATAAAAAAATATGTCAAAGGTAATTTGACTTTACTTTTTAACTAATACAGTTAAGATTTTAAAATTTGAAAAAATTACAGGGTTTCATTAAAATACTAGACATTTTTTATACAGGGTATTTTAAAAATTATACTTTTCTGAGTTTCTAAGTTATCATTTATAGAATTGCGTTCTTTATCTAATTGCTCATTACGTAAGTTTTTATTTTATGTAGTTTGTAAGTTAAAAAAATTGACTTAGGAGTATATATTTATTGTATTATACCAAAATGGCATAATTTTTAAAACACCCTGTACAAAAAATGTCTAGTATTTTTTTGAAATAAAGAGACTAAACATTACTTATAAAAAGACTAGACCATATAACTTCTCTAAATTTTATTGAATTTTAACATGTTTTTTTATAAGAAAATCCATTAATGAATTTTATCTCAGAAACAGTCAGTCGGGGATGGGTATAGGAAATTGTTAACAAAAGTTACTTGTATTTTTACATTGAGTCGAAAAATGTCAAAATATACAGGATATTCCATTTAAAAAATCAATATTAAGCCTAACTTCCCCTATAACATAGGAAGAGACAAACACGTCAAAATATTTATTTTACAGAAACAAATATCTTTTTTAGTTCCCGAGATCTTTTAATATGCCACTCACCGCGAATAACCCACATATATATATAAACATTATATTGCTAATACCATCTGCAATTATGTCCCCGCTATGGGCATCGAAGGGGGCGTTGTGAGTTTGCGCAGTTCGGACATTTCCTTGTGAAAGTAAACATTCGACAGGACCGGATTTCAACTCTTTTAATGCAAATTTCACCGGTTAGTTAGGAAAAATATTGCAATCAAAATTTCGATTAGTTCGATTTAAGACGGCATTCCATGCATACGATTTCTGATGATATGATGATCCGACGGTGCTCTGAGTTGTGTAAACTTTAGGTGCCAAATTCCGTCCGAATATTTGTAACAATCGACACGATGAGCTTTATTTTAACTTTCATCCGACGTCGTATGTTTCTTAACCTCACTTTTTCTAAACAAAAAATTAAGAATGAATGACTATATTGACTATTTTGATAATTAGTATCAGCTACTAATGCACCAAATTAGAAATACATTAATTTTAAGGTTAGGTAGTGATCACATATATATTATATTGTATACGAGTGACACTCTCATCTTTTTTTACAAGCTCTTTAGTGAAATTCGGTTCCGAAGATCGGATAATGTGATAAGCAAAATATTTTCGTACTTATATGTACATACCTGAAATACTTTATACCTGGTATTGATCCACGACTTTTGCAAAAAAGCCCCATGCACTTGTGTCCTTTCATCTTAAACAAATCAAGCCACTAACCCACCAAACAGTGAATCAAATCACCACAAATTAAAAACTCCTTTATAAAAATTGTTGTTAGGTAATGAAAGTTTATAAGCACTAATATACCGACAACAATGTGGATGAACCACTTTTTATTCTGTAATTTGAAAAAGCATCCAGAACCAAAGATGGCGACGAATAACAATAAACAAATAATGTCGGGCCGTCTCTGACGGGATCGATAAAATTTCCACCCTACTGCGCAAACTCAATAGACCCACGCTATCTCCCATAGCGGGGACACTTTTTGTATTTTGGAAGTTCGTATTGGCAATAATATCCTGTTTATATATATGTGGAATAACCCTGTATCTATTTCTTTGTAGGCTCAACTGGTGCTGCTAGTTATATTACTAGTTGCTATTGCCGATTTTCTGATCGGCTGCCTCGTTGGTCCAAGAAGTGACGTTGCACGAGCTAAAGGATTTATCGGGTTCGATGGTATGCTATAATGATATCTTGATAAGCTCCCAAAAATAAAGAATTGTTTTCTTTAAGGAAATTAATACGATAGGCTAGAAGAAAAGCTACATTTTGTCCTGTTTTAGCTAATGTGACGTGGGAAAATATATTCCCAAACTATAGACAATCCGAAGGAGTAAATTATGAATTCTTTAAAGTTTTTGCGGTATTTTTTCCCGCCGCTACTGGTATTTTAGCCGGCGCAAATATATCAGGAGACCTTAAGGTAAGCCTTTTTAATTGATAATTTTGAGCCCGGTTAATATAATTAATGCTAATTGCTATAGGTACCGGATGGTGGGTCCGAACACGACACATATGGGATTTCGCATGTAAATTGCGAGGTGGTCAAAATATTCGCTCCCCTATTGATATTAAAGAAAACTTTTATTAAGACTTCTTAAAGAGAATAATGAGAGTAAAAAGTCCACCAAATTTGAACTTTTTTCCTCATACCGTTTTTAAGATATTAAGAAAATTCTGTTTTCAAACTAGCTTAAATCCGGAGTACGATTCTGTTTAATTTTAATTCAGGTTTAAATGAAAATAAGTTTCCCGTTGAATATTTCTAATCGTCATGAGATATTCGGTTGAGGAAAAAGTTACCATTATTAAATGGTACTACGGCAGCAATAGTTATCAAGTGATATTCGGCTTGTTCTGAGTAGATTTTGCTAACCGACCTATTCGAGGCAGATCAACAGGTATCTTTGCAAATAAAAACTCAATTTCGGCAGTTTGCGATACAATTTGGCCATAGTTTATAATCATTTAGGATACTATTTGGCGGTGGGTTGGTTAAGCATCTTAAATATAATTCTTACCACTGTAGATATTAATATTAAATTTTGTTTAAATTTTATAAAAATTAAATCATTACGTTTTTGGTTGTTTATTGTGTTCTGTAAAATAAAAAGATAGTTTACTGTCTGTTGATATTATTTTACTGTAAGGTTATTACAGTTATTGAATAAGTAATTTTATTCAAAATCTCTCCCTAACCTTAACATTGACATAAAATGACTTTGACCAATTTGTAATCATTTATTTGCTGGTGTACTGTCAGAAAAGGTCAGTATTTCCTAGTTTATCATTTTAAAGATACATTTTGTTCAATAACTCCTAAATTACTACGAAAATACACTTTAAATTGAACAAGGACATATTTCTTATTGTAGTCTTTAAAATATTTAAGTACATTTTTGAGCTAAAATAAATAGGAGAGCGAATATTTGACCACCTCGCAATTTACATCAGAAATCCTATGTGTCCTTACCGGACTCACCACCCGGTATGTACATGCACGGAGCGTAACTGTAGGGAAAATCCACATTAATTATAATAATTAATTACATGTATATTTTATAATTAATGCAGGATCCTCAGAAGGCCATTCCGAAGGGCACTCTATTGGCTATCCTGATTACAACAATGTCTTACATAATTATGGCTATCTTTACTGGATGTACAGTTCTTAGAGACGCAAGTGGTAATGTCACCGACTATTTGAATGGTTCTGTATCAGACTGTGCACCTAATTGTAGTTATGGGCTTCTAAACAGTTTTCAGGTAGGTAACTATCTACAGATGAACCGGGAAAAGAATTAACTTACGTCATCACCTGTAAAAGTACGATTAAAATCGTACAAAATCACGCCATATCAATTCAAATATTATTTATTTATTTCTTGACAAAAGTAACCAAAATATGCCAAAAAAAAAGTTTCCTTACCTTTGAATAGATCCACTTGTCAACTAGAAACTCTAATGTCATATATTTTATGAATACCATTGCTATTTTCAAAATACTTTCGTAGAAACCAAGTTCTCAGAGATGAATTACTTGTCCTTCTCGATGGGACATTAGAGATCCCCGGTTCCCAACACTGGTTGTTTATATTAAACAAAATATAGTTTTTTATAACCAAATATACAATATTTAACACTACTTACAGGGAAGGAACACACATTTGTAACTAATAGTTCTCATCAGCAGATTTTGATGATTAAATTTTATACAGCAAGGTAGCAAACGTTTACAAACTAGAAAAATTTGTGAACCACAGGAAACACAAAATATATAAATGTAAATAATAGTATATCACTATTTTAATTTTGCGATTTCCTTCTAATATTGTATTTCGTATCCAAAGAAAAATGTTGTACGTCTATCTTTTATCCTTTTTCAGGGTGTTGATTTTCTTTTTAGAAGTCAGTTAGGAGGAAACCCGCCTTTTTTAGTCTAGTTTTAAAGATGAAATGCCAAAATCATAAAATTTCATTGGCTTCTAAAGTTTAGTTTTTATGAATTCATATCTGTTTTAGGTTATTGAATTGTCTTCAATTGAAGGCTCGCTGATTTACGCTGGATGTTTTGCTGCCACGTTATCTTCAGCTTTGGCCTCTTTAGTCTCGGCTCCAAAAGTATTTCAAGCGCTTTGTAAGGACAAACTCTATCCATATATCGAGTGGTTTGGAAAGGACTTTGGGGCCAATAATGAACCTATTAGGGGTTATGTTTTAACTTTCATTATTGCTGTAGGGTTTATTTTAATAGGTAAGACATTTAATTATCTTATATCAAGTATGATTCATTTTCTAAATAATTATTAGTTTATAAACGTTATGCCTTTTTCGCATTTCACATTTATTTTTCTATATCCTAAAATTATAATGCTCGCCCGATATATAACTACACTAAAATATCGACCCACAAATTCTAATTTTATTGACCCAAATTATTACGGTTCCCAATGTTGGGACAACCGACCTATAACTAATACACATAGAAATGGGTTGGTGCGCACTGTTTACCGGTCATATTTTTAAAGGTTGTTCGTCGGTTGTCTTGGGGACAATATTGTCGCCGTCATATAGGCAACCCCGCCGGTATTGGTACCGGTTTGGTTGCCAACCAACGACGACCGTCTGATCTATCGATAAGTGGACAATAGATATCAAAATTAATTCTAAAAGTGACGGCCACAAGGCCTTCTTTTATGCGAGAAAATAGATTGTTTATTGCCCAGTAAAGTTCTTGATGTGCCAAAATATTGCTGTTTTATCATTTTCATTAAGGGCAAAGTACGGTCCTGTTCGCTGGTTAAGGTAAATAGTTTATCAGTCGGCATTGCGCATGACATCTGACGATGAGCTTTGTTTACATACGCGAGGCCATAAATTTGACACTTTTGCTTTTAGAATTTGGCTATCCATAGATATAGGTCGGTGGTTAGGACGGATATAATTGAGAGTCTGTATTACAACCAAAACTTTACATAGCGTCATCGAAAATTTTGATTTTTTTTGTTTAGGTGAGCTGAATCTGATAGCCCCGTTAATATCAAATTTTTTTTTGGCGGCTTACACATTGATCAATTTCTCCACCTTCCATGCTTCTCTGGCAAAACCCGTGGGATGGAGGCCAACGTTTAAGGTATAAGTTTACTATTGTATAAACTGGGAATAGGAAAAATGGGAATCATGTTTATTTTTCTTTGGGTATTTTTGTATAAATATAGGTTTTTTTCGTTCCTAATAGTACGAAATTTAAATTACTCAGTCGCGATTAAACATACACAAAACACTTTATAGGACAGAATAGTAGAATACTTTTAAACATAACATTATATGTAGAATGACATTATTTACCTAATTACTCACTACATACATGTTTTAAAAAATCTGACTTCTGAGTATTTATCATATCATATCATACCAGGAAGCTACAATTTTTAAAATACCCGCTATAAGAAATGTCTAGTATGAATGAAATAAATATATTTCCAAAAATGCCAAAATATACAGGGAATTCTATTTGAAATAACAATGTTAAGTATAACTTACGGTATAACCGGAAGTACCTACTTGATAGGTCAAATATCTTCATTAAAAAATATTTTTAAATTCTCGAGATCTTTTAATAGACTTGTAATAGATATTGTGAATGACCCTGTTTGTATGTCATACTATTTTATAATAACTTAGCAAATTTCGCATGTGTTTGAAATTTATCTCTAATCAATAACAACTTTTATTAATTTTTAGTACTATAACATGTGGCTTAGTCTGGCTGGAGCTATAATCTGTGTCGTCGTGATGTTTTTGATCTCTTGGTGGACAGCTCTGTTAACTTTTACTGTGATCTTAGCTCTCTATCTTATCGTCTCCTACAGAAAACCCAGTAAGTACTTTATTGACAGGTAACTTGACAGGCATCTTTACATCGTTGAGGAAACTAGCAACATTAAATAACTCAATATTCGAAAATATTGATGTTATTGTGTTTTTTCATTTGTTTTACATATAATGTTCTAATGGGTTAATATCGGAACTCCACATACATGGTGTTATGAAAATGATTTATTATATTACATTGTACATATTCTATAATATTTTTTAGTCGAAATTAATATATGTAAAAATAATATTTCAGATGTCAACTGGGGATCAACAACTCAAGCCCAAATCTACAAGAGTGCTTTACAGGCCACCCAACAACTAAACAGTGTAGAAGAGCATGTCAAAAATTACAGACCTCAAATTTTGGTGTTGTCGGGAATGCCGAGTGCACGGCCCACTCTAGTCGATTTTGCACATTTACTTACCAAAAACTTGTCTTTGCTGGTGTGCGGGCATATTAATACGGTAAGGGGTAAGATACTCGCTTTTTATTTATTTAAGTGCAACTTTGTCCTTCTTATGCCGGCTTATCATTAAAGGTTGGCGATCACATTTTTAAATACGTCTTTGTCTTGGGCCACATGGAACAGTCCCTCGACGCTCATTTTTATCCACTCTCGTACATTTCGGAGTCAAGATTCCTTCTTTTCTTCACCTATATTCTTCCCTACATTGTGATTAGCCATAATATGTATTTTTCGTTGCTTAACCTATACAGAGTGTTCCATCATTCGGATCTTGGAAACGGTAAGAGTTACGCCGGTCGGTTAAATTGGGGCAAAGTTACGTAATTATGGGTGTAATAATATGCCACAAAAAAATCAAAAATAAATACAGGGGCTTTCGAAATATTCGGGTTTATTATTATATATTTTTACCTGACTTAGTTCGAAGAGATGGCCAAAAATAAATTTTACTTCCTCATTGCAATTTTTTATTCTCCACACGATGGCATTATCAGATCTTTCATGCGTTTCGTCCTCGGGTCATCATCATAAACTTAATTTTCTTAAATACGGGCCTGGATCTTTTTGTTTAAATTATCAAAGAGGAACTAAATTTACGTTCAGCGGTATACAACACTTACTGATTTTCCGACGTTTTGTTCCTTAAATTGACCATCTTCATTAAAATACCATTAGTACGTTCCTGTAATTTACTTTTGTTTCGAAGAAATTAAAAATTTTAAAATTATTATTGCTATTTCTGTCTTTAATTGTTAGTTATTACTACTGTTTTTTTTTCTATTTAAAACTATTAAATTTCTACTTGGCGTAAGTACAAGTAATTTATTTAATTAATACAGATAAAATTTGATTCTTACTTGACTTTTAGAAGAGGCATTGAGTTTCACATTTTCGAATTATATCGAATTAAAAAAAGTAAATTACAGGAACGTACTAGGGGTATTTTAATGAAGATGGTAAATTTATGGAACAAAACGTCGGAAAACTAGTAAGTGTTGTATACCACTGAACGTAGATTTCGGTCGTCTTTTATAATTTAAACAAAAATATCCAGGTCCGTATTTAAAAAATCAAGTTGATGATGATGACCCAAATACGAAACGTCGCATGGAAGATCTGATAATGCCATCTTGTGGAGATTAACAAGTAGCAATGAGAAAGTGCAATTTATTTTTGGACGTCGCTTCGAACAAAGTCGAGAAAAAATAAAAACCGAAACGCAAAATTTTTGGATTTTTTTGCGGAATAATATTGGGCCCATAATTACGCAACTTTTCCCCAATTTAACCGACTTCGTATCTCTTACCTTTTCCGAAAATCCAATGGTGAAGGCCGAATTTGTAACATCGTGTATATCCAGGGTATCGTTAGGATGCATATACAGGGTTCCCCATAATAGACTACCCATTTTATATTATTAATAAATTCCCTACGAGATAACTAAATAGGTTGTTCTCTGTGGGATTATCTTCTGTAGTCTTTGGGATTTAAGTAAATTATTAATCAAGTAGGCGCCTGTCACAAATAAATTTTAAATTAATAATTTCGTGGAACGTCATTTTTCCGCGAGAAGTTTGTTAGTTTTCATCAATAATTATTTAAGTTTTTTGCTTTGAGACATTATTTCAACATCCGTTTTAACTTTCATGGATTACTAAGTCCAACAACGTGTGTTTTGTGTAGAAACTTACATAAGAAGCAATTCGATAGAAGAAGTTAGGCGTGCATTCCGGCGTTGTTAATAACAACAATAGGGGCCACGCGCCAAATCGTAAAACTGTTAAGTTATGGGTTCGTCATTGGCGTGAAAAGGGTTCTGTACAAAATTTGAAGAAGCCTGGACGTCGAAGAACAGTTCGTACACCAGAAAATATTGAACGAGTTAGAATGGCCTTTACGAGAAGTCCTAAAAGGTCTGCTAATCGACAAATCCTAATCCTTATCCTAGGAGTATCTAAGGGAAGCTTAGATCGAATTCTTCAAAGGGATTTAAAATTTCATCCCTATAAATACCAAATGGCCCAGCACCTTAGCAATCAAGATAAAGAAGCAAGGTTAGCATTTTGTCAAGAATTTTTGGAATTACATCAAGGAGCGATTCACAGTCTCCTAATGACCGACGAAGCAAATTTTTATTTGAACGGCATGGCCAATAAACAGAATTTTAGATACTGGTCAAATGAAAATCCTCGTGAAATCTTTACACAGAACCTCCATAATCCAAAAGTTGTTGTGTGGTGTGGAGTAGGATCTTTTGGTATTATTGGCACTTATTTTTTCAACCTTACTATTCCAACAAGATGGGGCAACAGCTCATACCGCCAGAAACTCAATGAGGGTCCTGCGAGAAATGTTTAATGGCCGACTCATTTCTCGATTCGGAGATTTGCCTTGGCCTTCGAGGTCCCCCGACTTAACGGCACCCGATTTTTTCCTGTGGGGATATTTAAAAGCCAAAGTGGTTGCGAGTCATCCAGGTACTATCGAGGAAGTGAAAGTCAAAATTCGTGAAGAACTTGAAGGAATAGACGAAGGTTTGCTACGCCGTGTAATGAACCACTTTTTATCTAATATTGAAAAATGTGTTGAAGTTGGTGGAGGTCATTTAGATTTTTAAAAGTTAGAATTAAATTAGCCAAATATTTATAAGTTATCATAAATCCCAAAGAGTTAGCTGTAATTTAGTAAGATAAAAAGTTTGTTTTGTTAACTAAAAAAATTTTAATTCAACTATTAAAATGGGTAGTCTATTATGGGGAACCCTGTATAAGCTATATTTCGAACTAATTATTGTGCTTCTGGTCAATTTGAGCCTTACTCCGTATAGTAATACCGACAACACATGGCACTCCATAAACCTCAGTCTTATGCGGAGGGTCAGATTTCTGTTTGCAAACATTGAAGAGTACTGACGAATTCCTTTGGAGCCATTTCTATTCTGATCTTGATTTCTTTGTCTGGATCTAGTGGATCGTTTATGACTGATATAACTGACTGAGATATTTATACTTTTGAACCCGATCTATTCGTTTTCCATTCAGTGTTAGAAGTGAAGTGAAGAGTTATTTTTAAGTTTGTTACACATCTTATACTAGTATTAGTAAAGGTTTATATTCGTTTTAGACTCCTTTATCGCAACGGATAAGAAATGTACTTAACTACAAAGCAAATAGCTGGCTACGGGCTCATAAGCTAAGGGCATTTTACCAACAAGTGGACGGAGTTACGTTCCAAGATGGTGCAAGGGCGCTGTTGAAAGTTTGCGGAATTGGCAAACTCCGGCCCAATATCTTGCTGATGGGTTACAAATCTGACTGGCAGACCTGTCCTAGAGAGGAACTCCTTAATTACTTCGAAATTTTGCAGTAAGTTAATTAGGAATGGTAAAAAATATATTTCTTCGTAAACATTGAGCAGTTAACTTGCGATTATTTTTTTAATATACAGCATGGTATGGAAAAGGTTTACTATATTTAAACCCGCAAATCCAGCGGTAATAAACGAAAAAATTCATCATATTATCTCTGTCAATACATGCATTTGGTTACCTACAAGGTCCATGTGGTACGATTTAAAAACAAGTACGATGTATCTAGGATGATCTCCAGGACACCCATACGATGCGATATTTTTGGCCTGAGAAATAATTTCAAATAGTTTCAAATAAATTAATTTCATTCACTTAGAAGAATAATAAATAGGACACTTCTCGAGGTCGCTGATTATTGGCTCTCCGGTCTAGTTTATAGAAAAACTGCATCTTAACTTTTTGAAGAGGCCGATATGGTGAACCCATGCGCCGAGTTGGTATACATTTTGGTGAGCCAATCCTACGCTATTCAATTAAACGTTATATGACGTTATTGTCAAAAACTGACGTCAAGCAGAACATAACGAATGAGAATATTGTCACCGACACTAATTTTCGTTTGGTCAATGTCAAAATTGCTGGTCGTTGCTGGTTTACCTGACCTATGAGTTTCGTGGTTTTGCCATCACCTTTAATTTAATAGACTAGGATTGGCTCACCAAAATGTATTCAAACTTGGCACATGGGTTTACCATAACGGCCTCTTCAAGAAGTTATAATGTAGTTTTTCTATAATATACTCAGGGAAGCCAATATCCAGCCACCTAAAAAATTACATGGGATTTTTTATGTTCAACTTATCGATGCATCACCCGGTATAGAGGAACGTTACATAATATAATTTTTCTTCAAAATTACTGTTTCTATATTAAATATGTACGTGTTATTTTAAAATAATAAAGGGAATCTTTTTGGATTTTTATTAACCATGGTTCTATAAAATAAAAACTTTTAAAATATAGCTTTTCCTAATTTTAATACCTACGTATTGTTTTCAGCAATGCATTTGACCTGCACTTGGGCGTTGGTATACTCAGATTTCAACAAGGTCTCGATATGGATGATAGTTTTAACGATACGACCGAATCAAAAACAAAAAACAGCCCTGGATATATACCAAGAAATCAATCTTATAGTCAACTTTCCCAAGGTAATAAGTTACGACGCATAAACGTCTACTTTATTCCTGGATATTAAAATGTTGTAGTTAAATAAAGAGTAGTTTCATATTTAAAAAATATATTGCATTATCTTGGATGGGTAAACCGCAGAGAAAAATATTGTTTACCGAATGCCAACAATGGTATTGAAAAATATCCTTGGTCCCATCAAAAAGTAACATCAATAGCTATTTTCCGGCAACAATATAGATGGTGTGCCAAAAAATATGTGCCATCGCTCGTGTGAACATTCCTTACCCCCAAATAAGACAAATAGTTTATATAACACGGATGTCCGTAGATGCTTTGTTTGAAAGGTACAGCTTTTTTTAATTTTTTTTTCGGTATTTTCATAATATTTCCGAAATTGCTTTAGTAATTTTAGTAAAATTTGGGTTATGAAAAGTACCTATTTTAGCAATAAAAATGTGTCAACAGGGTTACCAGGATCGAGTGTGCTATTAGGCGCTCCAATAACGCTCCAATAATTCTTGACATAAAACGGGTACGACCCTGACTCTTTCACACATGTTTTAGTAGGTTAGAAAATAAAATAGTACATTGCGTATCAAGGGCCGAAAAGAAGCTTTTACGCACGAGTCCGGAAAAGCCTCCGACGGCCCGAGATATGTACCGTATTTTTTTTACAAGTGCTCCGAAGCTTTGATGCCAAATAAATAAAGAAATTCTTCAGACAGTTTTCCTGTCTATATGACATGAAAACACTCGCGCATGGAGAATGTAAATATCTATTTATTATTTTTGACAAATAGGCTCGGTGGCCTAGTGGTATAGCGTACGCCTTGTGATCTGAGAGTGCCCGAGACTTTGGGTTTGGATTTGTGAATTCGATGGGACATCGGACGCGAATTTAAAAAGCGATTTGTGATTTGACAGCGATGTATGTCAGTTTCGTTTGTCAGGTTGAGGAGTAAAATTTATAAAAAAATGACGAAAGAAGTGAATTATAATTATAAAAACATATTATACACGATCTCCGCTAGTGAAGAGGAGCATTAAAAATAAAATTATCCATTCCGTACAGAAAAAAACGTAATATTTGATGAAAATATTTAGAGGGGATTTTTAGAGGCCTAGTTCAGCAGAACTACAAATCCATGCGCATCGTGACGGCACCCATTAAAAATCGCTAATAAATCGATGAGCTTTGCTGAATGCAGCCAATGGTAAAATTTATTTATTTTTAAATTCAATCGAAATTTGATTAACCATAATCAAGCGAACAAACCTGCAGAATATTTATTAAGTTTTGCATTTGCTTTATAGGAAGCAGCGGCAGTGACCAATCCCTCAACACCCGTGAAAAAGATGAAAAGGTAAGCGTGACTCCCGAAGGACCAGCTAATAAAATAGCAAAATCTGTAAGCGAGTCTGCCGCAGATTTAGCATCAGAAGGCCAGATGGACCAAGAGCAGAAAATATCAGAGATGTTGTTCTTCCAAAAAAGACAGAGACGTGGCGGTACTATCGATGTATGGTGGCTATATGATGATGGAGGTAAATTTAGCTAAGTGGCATTTTTTTAAATCGTTATTTTTTATTGTCCCGGAAAATCCTTAAAGCAACATCCATACATCTGACGCCTTACCTGACAGTGTAACAGTGTTACCAAGTCTGGTCAAATTTCACCAGATCTGGCAATTTTATGAATATTATAGTGATTGGTGAAAACTTTTAAAAAAGCCCGATTTCTGGAGTCTAACTTAGTAGATAGGCTACACGGGTTCTGCGCCATTTAGGGGTAGTTTTACATGTTATTCCTTATGGGAAAATTTAAGGTTCGAATTGCAATTTTATGGCCATCATAGGGGTAGTACATGAACATAGGTACAGACTGGTGGCGCTGACATGGATACTACCAGTGGCCCCAACTACCAATGACTCTAACTACCAAAGACCCTAACTACCAGTGGCCCTAAATACCATGGGTACTAACTACATAGGCACTAAATACCTCACCGGCGCGCTTCTGGGATTCGCGTCTGGCGCGCGTGATACGCGGTCCGGCAACCCGGGGTAACGAGGGGGGCCCCAAAACCGCGCGTAATATTAAACCTGAAAAAAAGTTTTACCATCTGCAAGCCTCGAACCGCCGACCTTTAGATTGGTAGCCGTGAGCCATTCCATTGAGACACCGCAGCGATTAATGTATTTCCTCAAATATCCGTACTGATGACGACATCGCTGTGTTTACTGAAATTAGCCAATTTGTCAAGAATCAATATAAATACTACTGCTAAAGACTGTTAGAATATAGATGAGATGGGTATTTGCTTTCAAAGTCCCTTAATAGCAGGCAATCATATATATTGTAATAATACGAAGAAACATAGTGTATTATTGATCAGGTGTATAGAACTATAGACAGATGGTATTATTGGCCTATAAAACATAGAGGGTGCTTGTCATCATTCATATATGCTATAGATGCAGCAATGTGGTTATGACAGGCGGCAACTGCAATCAATACTTCTATAAAAATCGTACTAGTAATAAACATAGGTAAAAAACGAGAATACAAGAACTAAAAGTTAGGTAAATCAACGATAATTAGGGAAAATCAAAATATAGACTTAAAAGTAACCATGGACAGTAAATATAGTTGTAGTTATTAGCCACACTGTATATATCATGTTTGGTAAATATATTCCGCCCCGTAAAATACGTATATCTGTGTAAGGTATTATTCAAACAGCTGTAGGTAAAAATTATTAGATTATAAAAATATTTATTATTATTAGATGTAACAATGTGGATATGGTATTACAGGGGAAGCAACTAATACTTAAGTACGTATAACAAAGCTTATGACAACGACACCTAGAATTTCATTTATTACAGGACAAAAAATGCTTAATTTTGAAGCAGAACAAAGTAAAAAAATCAACGTAATAACGGCTTTCAATAAAAATCACTAATACACAGAAAACAAACAAAAACATTCACTAAACATTATAATAAACTAATAAAAAGGTGTTGTAGTGTATAGTATTTAATAAAATCGAAAGACGACATTCCGAACTTTTAGAATAGAAAAGTACTGAATTTCCATAAACAGGTGATCCCAATAAAGTAACAAAGTAGAGGATTCCGCAAATATTAAGAAGTAGCAGTTAAAGTGCGTAATGATCATATTAGGTATATAGAACAAACCCAAGTACGGTTCTGATATAGATATAATAATAAGGCATCGCCAGCAGCATCGGCATTCAGGATGTGAAGTAATCCAAATAAGGAAAACGACAACAGCAATTAATCATTATTTTATTCAATATTATAGGTATTAAAGATAGGCGACTAATTAAACTGTAAACCAATGTACATTAAAACAGGGCAGGTAAATATTACGCAAACGAACGATATATTCATACTTGCAATAATCACGAATACTAAAAAGTCCCTCTAGAAAACTACATAACAAATACCCGTAAAAACCAGATATAATCGAACAAAAAAACCAGACAAAAATAACGATGTAAGGACCAAGGCTTACGATTTAACGAATAAAAAAGAGCCCTGTGTTATACAAAACATCAATATAATATCACTGTACTACTAAGGGGATGCTATTATGCAAATCATTAAGGTGGACAAGGAGCCACAGGCGAGCATGCTATGTCAGGATACCATTTCACATTTCATCACCCGATATGTATTAAATCCATAAAATCAAGGATGATGTGGATACAACGAACCACAGGCGAGTAAGATATAATAATCACAACTAAAATATATGGAGGTTTCTATTTACTACTACTGGGTATGTATTAAAACCATAATTAAAACTAAAAATAGAACGATGCGACTATTATCGAGCAGCAGGCGAGAATTGACGATGGTATGTAATACATCGTACATGATATCCTACCTATAGAATCTGGTACCTCCCTCTAGAGACTCAATATTAATACTAAAAAGTAATTACAATCAGGCGGAATCGAACAGCCGCCCTATGGGATGTCAGGTTGTTATCACTGCATCACAGAGACGATTGAAGGATTTATGCAAATAGTCATTCCGATGACGCCGTTCTTTGCACGTGTTTAATTACTGAAATTAAACAATTGGCAAGAAGATATTTATTTCATACAATTACACTATCTATGTTCTAGAATGTGTACTTAATATGAGGCAGAAATTACTGCTATTTTTGATACTATAAGAATAAATAATTTTGCCTATACCTAGCAGCGGCTAATACTAAAAGCTAGATTATGATGTTGGTATATTAACATAATAATATATAAAAATGATAGCAAGCAAAGGTATTATACAACAAAACCACCACACATAGGACCTATTAAACATATTTAAATCTTTAAGGCAATAATATTAGAAAAACATTATTATATTCAATATTATAGGTATTAAAGATAGGCAACTAATTAAACTCTAAACCAATGTATACATTAAAACAGGGCAGACACAAACATTACGCAGACGAACTGGATATTTATGCTTGCAATAGTCAATCACGGATACTAAAAAGTCTCTCTAGAAACATACATAACAAATGCCCGTAAAAACCAGATATAATCGAACAAAAACCAGACCAAAATAACGATGTAAGGATCAAGACTTACGATTTAACGAATAAAAAGGCGTTGTACAAAACATCAATATAATATCACTGTACTACTAAGGGTACGCTATTACACAGATCATTAAGGCAGACAAAGAACCCCAGGCGAGCATGCTATGCCGGGGTATCATTTTCACATCACAAGGTATGTATTAAATACATAAAATCAAGGTTGAGGCGGGGTACAACCGAATCACAGGCGAGCAAGATATAATCACCACAACTAAAATATATGCAGGATTCTATTTACTACTACTGGGTATGTATTATGTAATTAAAAACTAAAAACAGGACGATGTGACTATTGTCACAGCCGAGAATTGGCGATGGCATGTATCGTACATGAGATAACGAGCTCTTAGCCATGATTGATATGTCATGTGCAATATAATTCACGCCTCCACAATTTCTGATAAAGTACGGACCTGTAACTAAACTAGATTTAATCATCGAAAAACAAATAAACATACACACCTTTAATAAGGATCCGATTTTAATAAATCACGAGCCGGTGCATTAACATATTAAACAGCGGGTTATATAGAGACAGTTATGTGGAGTTCGTGTTTTGTAGATCTTATTAATTTTTTCCGCTATTGTTTTCTCTGTAAAGGGTCAGGTATCGGGGCACAAAATTGCACATTAATATGTAACCAATTTCTATGAGCCGCCCGAACGGTTCAAAACCAAGGGCAAGGTTTACTGAATAAACATATCAAAAGGTATGTTTATGGTAATTCCAGAACACCAGTATTTAACCTAACAGTCGTTTTTTGACATCGCAACAATAACAAGGTTTTCATTATTAATTGTAGCACTTTTAAACTCTGGCAGGGATATTAGGGCTTCAGAGCCATAGCGACCATCTCAGTTCATGAGTAATTTGGCGTTGGAATGTTTTCCATGGTTTTTCCCATAGACACATTCTTCTCAAAGTCGTTTTGGCAGCCTGGCGCAAGCCTGTATTTAAATCAATATATGATTTTATCCATGGAGAAAGACAACACCCGGTGTATTTTCATCAGTTTAACACCCATCGCCAATGCCTGCTTTAAGTTCCGATAGTGGATTACGTATTCCGACTTATTATGCAATTTTGACAATAGTTTAACATTTTTTTACATGGGGTCGTGATTTAGACACCAACGACCTTCAACTTAGTAGGCGTAAACCATTCCGCGGGACTACGGAACTTTGTCAATAAAATTACCAAGTATTATACGGGTTTGTTCGGGTTTGTTCTATCTTTAAAAAATATATATCAGAGGAACTGATAGAAGCGATGGAAATAATTGATACATGTGAATTGTAATTAAGTGATTTTTGTTTATAAGTGATTGTGTGCTTGAAAGTAGAACATTAGGGGGTTGGTTTATATTATAACTAAATTGTAGTGGAGGGAGGACAGGTGGTTGAAGAATTTAAATATTATTATTATTATTTAATTATAAGCTGTTTTTAATAAAACATAATTTTTTAAAATCATTTATTTATAATATGCTTTAAACATTACATATCCTAATATAGATATAAATAATATAAAAATATAATTAATAAAAACTATACATGTATTCAAATTACATTCTTCTCGATTTTCTATACACCTCTATCCATTTTTCTCTAATGTTACAGTGCTGCTATTGAAATAATATAATCTCAGCTTATATTTTACAAAGGAATACTTATTTATGTTATCAAAAATGATAAGAATGTAATCCGTTGATTATATTCATTCTCTTCCATGATGAAGGCCAAGTGTCATTATTTTCATTATTAAACGATGAATATATAAATGCTTTTTGAACTCTAGGTTCGAACTGTAAGTATAAAGTATTGTTAAAAACTCCAACAGGTAGTGAAGTCATTTTTAAAATAAAAATATTTTTATATTTTTTCAGGTTTTATATTCATCATAAACTATATTTTTAAACAAATCAACTACATTATTAACAGCCTAATCATCACTTTAGATTTATTTTATAAAATATCTATATGCCTGAGACCCCAAGCTAAGGTTCTAAAAGAATCTTGAATTATGTATCGTTTATCATCTTTTGGAGACAATGAAACCTTATTTTTAGTTGTGTAAACATATTATGTAATATTGAACGGAATAAATTTAATTTCAGAATTTTCAAACACATCTTTATAACCTTGCTTGGTAGTTGAATTTTGAATAACATACTTTTTTACTTAAATTTTGCAAATTCATCTTTCATACATCTCAAAACAGAATTATTCTTAGTTATTGTTATATATATATATTATTTTCACTATAAGTTGATGTAACAAATTTTTTCTAAGTTTTGGTAAAATTTTTGGCTTCATCTCGTTAAATTAAACTATCTGTGTTAGTGTATAATAATAAAATTGTTTTTATCATCATATTTACTATAAACATAGTAAAAATTTTAAAAATTACAGCTGTGGGTAATTCCAAGACAAAAAACCAACATAAACAGGGCTATTATAAGTCACTTTCCCTTTTACATTTGTATTGCAACAAAATTTTCATTAAGCACTATACGTTTTTTACATTTGGGGTTTTGCATTCAATGTTTGAGCTCAATGCTTTTTACCAATATTTTTTCCAATGTGTGATTAATCTAATGTCAACACGTTTGGATATGAACTTGTTCTCTAAGAAATTTTTTCGGTCAGAAATCATGCACTTATTACACTCCAACCAAAACAGTATCTTATGGCAAAGGAATATATGAGGATGCTTTAATTAGATTATATTTGTTTATGCTAATCTCTAAATACATTATTTTTTCCAAAGCCCAACCGGAACCGTTTTCAGCAAATTTTAACATTTTCTCTTTTATTTTGAATAAAAACTTCTTATAAATTCCACTTAAATCTGTTGTCGATGACATAGCCTTTTTCTAGTATTTAATGATTTTGTCTCTATTTTTCTTTTGTCTGTAACTATATTAACCAAATAATTTCACATTAATCTTTAGGCACTTATGTTTAACTATTTGTTAAACGTACTAACTTTTGTTTGTGTTAAATGTCACATTACTATCACTTTTTAGCCTGCTTTTTGGGGCTCTTCTGTTTTAAGTTTTAGGAACATCACATAGTTTGGACTCTTTTTATGGATTAGAATAGTGTATTCCCATCTGCGTTTCTGCGCATTTCTAGTTTTTTTATGGTGAATATGAATTCTTTGACGGAATATTTGTTTATTTTTAGATGAACTAAGACGTCCTTTTTTGGTCGAAATCCTATTGTGTGTGTGCATTAGTTGACAATAATATTTGTTTATTGGTATTTAAATCCTTTGCAGTTTTATAGGATGATTCATGAATAGTAAATGCCCTTTACTTAACTGAAATTCTTCCACAACAACACCAAGTATGTTGTTGATAACAGTATTGGCTGAGAAGAAACAAACCATTATCACTTCTAAATCCGTACAATACAGGGCGTTCAAGAGAGCGTTCATAGTATATCATGACACAAGGTAACAAAACGCAAAAACGGATATTTTTATTGAACAAATCCGGTTTATTATCCCTATTTTGTTACTACCAAAACACTTTAACGAAATATATAGGATTAAAATCAAATTCACAGATAATAACCATACAATTGAAATACATTGCTTTATGAGAGATACGTAAGCATGTTAAAATTAAAGATTATTAACCACCGGTTCAGTGGTTAACAGCTAAACAGGGGTTGTTAACCACTGAACCGGTGGTTAACAGGGGTTGTTATTAACCACCGGTTCAGTGGTTAACAAGGGTTGTTAACCACCGGTTCAGATATATTACCGGTTCGATGTTAAGCATCAAGTTATTAAGACTGTAAAGTCCATAACATAATGTTGAAGAAGCTTTATGCGATAAATATAACACCTATTACATGTCTACTGTGTTTGAAAACGTCAAAGTTCAAGCCCTCAGAATTTACCCCATCTCACACGAAAGTTTTAAATAATCTTTAATTTTAACATGCTTACGTATCTCTCATAAAGCAATGTATTTCAATTGTATGGTTATTATCTGTGAATTTGATTTTAATCCTATATATTTCGTTAAAGTGTTTTGGTAGTAACAAAATAGGGATAATAAACCGGATTTGTTCAATATTTGCGTTCCGTTTTTGCGTTTTGTTACCTTGTGTCATGATATACTATGAACGCTCTCTTGAACGCCCTGTATTGTACGGATTTAGAAGTGATAATGGTTTGTTTCTTCTCAGCCAATACTGTTATCAACAACATACTTGGTGTTGTTGTGGAAGAATTTCAGTTAAGTAAAGGGCATTTACTATTCATGAATCATCCTATAAAACTGCAAAGGATTTAAATACCAATAAACAAATATTATTGTCAACTAATGCACACACACAATAGGATTTCGACCAAAAAAGGACGTCTTAGTTCATCTAAAAATAAACAAATATTCCGTCAAAGAATTCATATTCACCATAAAAAAACTAGAAATGCGCAGAAACGCAGATGGGAATACACTATTCTAATCCATAAAAAGAGTCCAAACTATGTGATGTTCCTAAAACTTAAAACAGAAGAGCCCCAAAAAGCAGGCTAAAAAGTGATAGTAATGTGACATTTAACACAAACAAAAGTTAGTACGTTTAACAAATAGTTAAACATAATTGCCTAAAGATTAATGTGAAATTATTTGGTTAATATAGTTACAGACAAAAGAAAAATAGAGACAAAATCATTAAATACTAGAAAAAGGCTATGTCATCGACAACAGATTTAAGTGGAATTTATAAGAAGTTTTTATTCAAAATAAAAGAGAAAATGTTAAAATTTGCTGAAAACGGTTCCGGTTGGGCTTTGGAAAAAATAATGTATTTAGAGATTAGCATAAACAAATATAATCTAATTAAAGCATCCTCATATATTCCTTTGCCATAAGATACTGTTTTGGTTGGAGTGTAATAAGTGCATGATTTCTGACCGAAAAAATTTCTTAGAGAACAAGTTCATATCCAAACGTGTTGACATTAGATTAATCACACATTGGAAAAAATATTGGTAAAAAGCATTGAGCTCAAACATTGAATGCAAAACCCCAAATGTAAAAAACGTATAGTGCTTAATGAAAATTTTGTTGCAATACAAATGTAAAAGGGAAAGTGACTTATAATAGCCCTGTTTATGTTGGTTTTTTGTCTTGGAATTACCCACAGCTGTAATTTTTAAAATTTTTACTATGTTTATAGTAAATATGATGATAAAAACAATTTTATTATTATACACTAACACAGATAGTTTAATTTAACGAGATGAAGCCAAAAATTTTACCAAAACTTAGAAAAAATTTGTTACATCAACTTATAGTGAAAATAATATATATATATAACAATAACTAAGAATAATTCTGTTTTGAGATGTATGAAAGATGAATTTGCAAAATTTAAGTAAAAAAGTATGTTATTCAAAATTCAACTACCAAGCAAGGTTATAAAGATGTGTTTGAAAATTCTGAAATTAAATTTATTCCGTTCAATATTACATAATATGTTTACACAACTAAAAATAAGGTTTCATTGTCTCCAAAAGATGATAAACGATACATAATTCAAGATTCTTTTAGAACCTTAGCTTGGGGTCTCAGGCATATAGATATTTTATAAAATAAATCTAAAGTGATGATTAGGCTGTTAATAATGTAGTTGATTTGTTTAAAAATATAGTTTATGATGAATATAAAACCTGAAAAAATATAAAAATATTTTTATTTTAAAAATGACTTCACTACCTGTTGGAGTTTTTAACAATACTTTATACTTACAGTTCGAACCTAGAGTTCAAAAAGCATTTATATATTCATCGTTTAATAATGAAAATAATGACACTTGGCCTTCATCATGGAAGAGAATGAATATAATCAACGGATTACATTCTTATCATTTTTGATAACATAAATAAGTATTCCTTTGTAAAATATAAGCTGAGATTATATTATTTCAATAGCAGCACTGTAACATTAGAGAAAAATGGATAGAGGTGTATAGAAAATCGAGAAGAATGTAATTTGAATACATGTATAGTTTTTATTAATTATATTTTTATATTATTTATATCTATATTAGGATATGTAATGTTTAAAGCATATTATAAATAAATGATTTTAAAAAATTATGTTTTATTAAAAACAGCTTATAATTAAATAATAATAATAATATTTAAATTCTTCAACCACCTGTCCTCCCTCCACTACAATTTAGTTATAATATAAACCAACCCCCTAATGTTCTACTTTCAAGCACACAATCACTTATAAACAAAAATCACTTAATTACAATTCACATGTATCAATTATTTCCATCGCTTCTATCAGTTCCTCTGATATATATTTTTTAAAGATAGAACAAACCCGAACAAACCCGTATAATACTTGGTAATTTTATTGACAAAGTTCCGTAGTCCCGCGGAATGGTTTACGCCTACTAAGTTGAAGGTCGTTGGTGTCTAAATCACGACCCCATGTAAAAAAATGTTAAACTATTGTCAAAATTGCATAATAAGTCGGAATACGTAATCCACTATCGGAACTTAAAGCAGGCATTGGCGATGGGTGTTAAACTGATGAAAATACACCGGGTGTTGTCTTTCTCCATGGATAAAATCATATATTGATTTAAATACAGGCTTGCGCCAGGCTGCCAAAACGACTTTGAGAAGAATGTGTCTATGGGAAAAACCATGGAAAACATTCCAACGCCAAATTACTCATGAACTGAGATGGTCGCTATGGCTCTGAAGCCCTAATATCCCTGCCAGAGTTTAAAAGTGCTACAATTAATAATGAAAACCTTGTTATTGTTGCGATGTCAAAAAACGACTGTTAGGTTAAATACTGGTGTTCTGGAATTACCATAAACATACCTTTTGATATGTTTATTCAGTAAACCTTGCCCTTGGTTTTGAACCGTTCGGGCGGCTCATAGAAATTGGTTACATATTAATGTGCAATTTTGTGCCCCGATACCTGACCCTTTACAGAGAAAACAATAGCGGAAAAAATTAATAAGATCTACAAAACACGAACTCCACATAACTGTCTCTATATAACCCGCTGTTTAATATGTTAATGCACCGGCTCGTGATTTATTAAAATCGGATCCTTATTAAAGGTGTGTATGTTTATTTGTTTTTCGATGATTAAATCTAGTTTAGTTACAGGTCCGTACTTTATCAGAAATTGTGGAGGCGTGAATTATATTGCACATGACATATCAATCATGGCTAAGAGCTCGTTATCTCATGTACGATACATGCCATCGCCAATTCTCGGCTGTGACAATAGTCACATCGTCCTGTTTTTAGTTTTTAATTACATAATACATACCCAGTAGTAGTAAATAGAATCCTGCATATATTTTAGTTGTGGTGATTATATCTTGCTCGCCTGTGATTCGGTTGTACCCCGCCTCAACCTTGATTTTATGTATTTAATACATACCTTGTGATGTGAAAATGATACCCCGGCATAGCATGCTCGCCTGTGGTTCTTTGTCCGCCTTAATGATCTGTGTAATAGCGTACCCTTAGTAGTACAGTGATATTATATTGATGTTTTGTACAACGCCTTTTTATTCGTTAAATCGTAAGTCTTGATCCTTACATCGTTATTTTGGTCTGGTTTTTGTTCGATTATATCTGGTTTTTACGGGCATTTGTTATGTATGTTTCTAGAGAGACTTTTTAGTATCCGTGATTGACTATTGCAAGTATAAATATCCAGTTCGTCTGCGTAATGTTTGTGTCTGCCCTGTTTTAATGTATACATTGGTTTAGAGTTTAATTAGTTGCCTATCTTTAATACCTATAATATTGAATATAATAATGTTTTTCTAATATTATTGCCTTAAAGATTTAAATATGTTTAATAGGTCCTATGTGTGGTGGTTTTGTTGTATAATACCTTTGCTTGCTATCATTTTTATATATTATTATGTTAATATACCAACATCATAATCTAGCTTTTAGTATTAGCCGCTGCTAGGTATAGGCAAAATTATTTATTCTTATAGTATCAAAAATAGCAGTAATTTCTGCCTCATATTAAGTACACATTCTAGAACATAGATAGTGTAATTGTATGAAATAAATATCTTCTTGCCAATTGTTTAATTTCAGTAATTAAACACGTGCAAAGAACGGCGTCATCGGAATGACTATTTGCATAAATCCTTCAATCGTCTCTGTGATGCAGTGATAACAACCTGACATCCCATAGGGCGGCTGTTCGATTCCGCCTGATTGTAATTACTTTTTAGTATTAATATTGAGTCTCTAGAGGGAGGTACCAGATTCTATAGGTAGGATATCATGTACGATGTATTACATACCATCGTCAATTCTCGCCTGCTGCTCGATAATAGTCGCATCGTTCTATTTTTAGTTTTAATTATGGTTTTAATACATACCCAGTAGTAGTAAATAGAAACCTCCATATATTTTAGTTGTGATTATTATATCTTACTCGCCTGTGGTTCGTTGTATCCACATCATCCTTGATTTTATGGATTTAATACATATCGGGTGATGAAATGTGAAATGGTATCCTGACATAGCATGCTCGCCTGTGGCTCCTTGTCCACCTTAATGATTTGCATAATAGCATCCCCTTAGTAGTACAGTGATATTATATTGATGTTTTGTATAACACAGGGCTCTTTTTTATTCGTTAAATCGTAAGCCTTGGTCCTTACATCGTTATTTTTGTCTGGTTTTTTTGTTCGATTATATCTGGTTTTTACGGGTATTTGTTATGTAGTTTTCTAGAGGGACTTTTTAGTATTCGTGATTATTGCAAGTATGAATATATCGTTCGTTTGCGTAATATTTACCTGCCCTGTTTTAATGTACATTGGTTTACAGTTTAATTAGTCGCCTATCTTTAATACCTATAATATTGAATAAAATAATGATTAATTGCTGTTGTCGTTTTCCTTATTTGGATTACTTCACATCCTGAATGCCGATGCTGCTGGCGATGCCTTATTATTATATCTATATCAGAACCGTACTTGGGTTTGTTCTATATACCTAATATGATCATTACGCACTTTAACTGCTACTTCTTAATATTTGCGGAATCCTCTACTTTGTTACTTTATTGGGATCACCTGTTTATGGAAATTCAGTACTTTTCTATTCTAAAAGTTCGGAATGTCGTCTTTCGATTTTATTAAATACTATACACTACAACACCTTTTTATTAGTTTATTATAATGTTTAGTGAATGTTTTTGTTTGTTTTCTGTGTATTAGTGATTTTTATTGAAAGCCGTTATTACGTTGATTTTTTTACTTTGTTCTGCTTCAAAATTAAGCATTTTTTGTCCTGTAATAAATGAAATTCTAGGTGTCGTTGTCATAAGCTTTGTTATACGTACTTAAGTATTAGTTGCTTCCCCTGTAATACCATATCCACATTGTTACATCTAATAATAATAAATATTTTTATAATCTAATAATTTTTACCTACAGCTGTTTGAATAATACCTTACACAGATATACGTATTTTACGGGGCGGAATATATTTACCAAACATGATATATACAGTGTGGCTAATAACTACAACTATATTTACTGTCCATGGTTACTTTTAAGTCTATATTTTGATTTTCCCTAATTATCGTTGATTTACCTAACTTTTAGTTCTTGTATTCTCGTTTTTTACCTATGTTTATTACTAGTACGATTTTTATAGAAGTATTGATTGCAGTTGCCGCCTGTCATAACCACATTGCTGCATCTATAGCATATATGAATGATGACAAGCACCCTCTATGTTTTATAGGCCAATAATACCATCTGTCTATAGTTCTATACACCTGATCAATAATACACTATGTTTCTTCGTATTATTACAATATATATGATTGCCTGCTATTAAGGGACTTTGAAAGCAAATACCCATCTCATCTATATTCTAACAGTCTTTAGCAGTAGTATTTATATTGATTCTTGACAAATTGGCTAATTTCAGTAAACACAGCGATGTCGTCATCAGTACGGATATTTGAGGAAATACATTAATCGCTGCGGTGTCTCAATGGAATGGCTCACGGCTACCAATCTAAAGGTCGGCGGTTCGAGGCTTGCAGATGGTAAAACTTTTTTTCAGGTTTAATATTACGCGCGGTTTTGGGGCCCCCCTCGTTACCCCGGGTTGCCGGACCGCGTATCACGCGCGCCAGACGCGAATCCCAGAAGCGCGCCGGTGAGGTATTTAGTGCCTATGTAGTTAGTACCCATGGTATTTAGGGCCACTGGTAGTTAGGGTCTTTGGTAGTTAGAGTCATTGGTAGTTGGGGCCACTGGTAGTATCCATGTCAGCGCCACCAGTCTGTACCTATGTTCATGTACTACCCCTATGATGGCCATAAAATTGCAATTCGAACCTTAAATTTTCCCATAAGGAATAACATGTAAAACTACCCCTAAATGGCGCAGAACCCGTGTAGCCTATCTACTTAACTTGTATACCTAAAACGTCAGTTAAGACGTCAGGTAAACGTCAGGTAAGTCGTATGGTAAAACCTTGTGTGAACGCCTCTTTAGATACTAAAATATGTGGCTTTACATCCTATTACACTGAGCGAAATTTCGAGTTGATATAACTCAAATATGAGTTGTCCTAGACCGAAGCATGTTGCTAATAGGGGACAGCCCAGACCTCTGAATTACGGCAACCAAATCGAAGAAATTGCATCAACTCACTATTCATAAGTTATGATAGCACAGAAGATGGGTTATTTTATGCGTTGGAATAGCTCACAGTCTTAAATTATTGATAGGCTACCGTAGCTACCAGTATGTGAATTGTGATGCGTTACTAGTCGGGCTAGATTAATTCATGATTCGATCTATCAAAACTTGACATTTAAGTTATTCTAGCTTACGATGGTGGCTGGAATAACTCACTCTTTGGACTACCAGTACCTAAATTGTGGACTATCGGAACTCAAAATATTCTTTGATTTCAAGCCTGCATATTGTGGACTTCAATTGCCTTTTGTTTTTTCAAGATATGACATTTTTGTTGTATATTTTAAAAACAAATAATCAAATGAATTAGAGACAGGAGAGCATACTACGGCTAAGAAACCATGCGGACGAAGTGATGACGATTGCTTATAAATAATAAGGTTCCATTCCAATAATAACAATTTGTATGCATCTCCCTCCTGTCCCTCCATTTTACGCCAACTGACCAAAATTATGCAAAACACAAATTTTCACGCACAGGAACACAAAGAAAAATCCCGCAAACGGCGCAACGGCCAACAGGTGTCTATACGCGCGATCGAAGGAGAATTGACGAATAACAATGGAATGAACCGCGCTAAACCTGCACGAGCACGAATTCGGAACTTTCCGTGACCTTACGATCTTGCGATTTACCCTCGATATGGGCTTTTGGAGCACGTTTCCTGAATTATTCCAACTCAAAATAATTTACACATGGTAATGAGTTAAAATAATGCACGTCCGGGTTGAAACGACACTTTATAATCAATTAGTAAGATTTCCCAACCCAGAAACTGAGTTCAGGTAGCTCATAAAATAGTTACAAGATGAGGACTTGCGGTGACCCCAAATATGTTTAAATTGTTGATAAAAAATCTCTTTCTGGGTTGAGGCGAACCAAAAGAACCTGAATTACTGTAGCGTTTATAATTTGTGATAATTCGTAGGCTCGGTTAGAACAACATAGAGAGGTGGGTGGAGGTAGCTCCAATTTTGTAACCCACGATATTGGTAAATGCATTTTTGTCAGTGTAAGACAAGACATACCAAAATTGAAAATAATATCTAAAGTACTTTTGGAGATATTAACCAATAACTGTCAAAAAACATTCAGAACACTGCAGCAGAAAATTTTTCTTCCTTCATAAAATGACCTTAGGGAACACGCTCTATTAGCTTGTCATTCAGGAACACTCTGTATTTTTGGGATTGTTCTGGATCACGGATTAAAACTTTTTGAAAGGACCTAAGATTATATTGTTCAACATAATGTAAAATATCTCGGCACTTACCTAGAGTCCTGGATGATTAAGTAGCACGAGTAAATAAGTTAACCCGTAAAACTTGGGACGCTTAGTAGGCGCGTCATCTGGTCGTACCGGCACCGGAATTACTGCCGTTGGGCTTCGCATTGTTAGTCGTAAAAAAGGTTAAAAAAGAATGGAAAGGAGATAGATAAGAACGAAAGCTCACAGAGCTGTAAAATCTATTGCCAAAACGGGAAACTGATATTATGAAAGCAATTATAAATGTAATTAAGTTTAAAGTATTAAAACTAAGAAAATGTAAATATATGTGAAAGTACAGTAGTAATATATTAAAAATTATAAGGAATAAATATCCATAATGTACTTACAATGTTGACAAATGCTTGGCCAAATCCATAGCCCCTGTTTCATCACAATTTTGGCAGTTCTTGAGATAGACGACCAATATAGAATAATACACGCAAAATTTATAAATCGAGATGTTATGTTTCCTACTTGGAATCTTTGGTTGTGAAATTCAATTTTAATGTGCGTGTGTGTTGAATTATCACGATGTTGGTATAAAAAAATCATTGTTTTTAGGTCTCACCCTTCTCTTACCGTATATTCTAACGACTCGAAGAAATTGGAGCAGTTGCAAACTGCGCGTATTTGCATTGGCCAATAACAGAGATGGCCTAGAGCTAGAGCACAGAAACATGGCAAGTCTATTGGCCAAATTTAGAATAGAATATTCTGATCTTCAAATCGTGCCCGATGTTACAAGTAAACCTAGCGAAGCAACTCAGTCCTTCTTTGAATCTCTCATTGCGGATTTTAAAGTCAGCGGTGAGGACAATGATGATACTACCGACCACACATGTAAGTTATTTTTCGTTGTTTAACAAGATGAGTCGTTGATTAATGAAATTGGCACTGAAGCACTAAACACAATAATTATAATTTATCAATTTCCTATAAAAAAAACAAATATCGGTATATAGGGTATTCGGATAATGCATCAGGATATTTTGAGAGGCGACTCTACATGTTAAAATGAAGGTAAGTCATATAACAAACAGACAATACGTTCTAGTTACGGCCTGTCAATGTCAAGTTTTTATTTCTTATTTTTCTTGCGGCGAGTTTTTAAACTATCAAGTTAATATTTGGCACAGGGACTAGGTTTAACGACTTCAATCATTCTGTTATAATTAGACCTTAATTATCCAGTACATAGATTGACATTGTCTGAAAAAAATCCATACTATATGTGTATTATCATGTATAATAAATGAATGTTGGAATTAAGGATGCGCCAAACGAACGCGTATTTAAAAAGGAACTGAAACATTTTCTCGTTAATTTAGAACCTTATAAGCTAAGCGACTACTTAGACAGTTAAGAATTGTGAATTGTAATGATCAGTGTGGTTTTCATTTGTTTTTTTTTGGTTTTTCTTTTTGACGGCATTTCTTTTTACTTGCACCTATGTATCAACAATTATGAAATTAAGATTAATAAATAAATAAATAAATAATAGTATATTAAGATACAAGTTTCATAAGACATTATGCACGAGTGTAATTTAGAAAACGACTCGCAAAGCGGGGAGTTTTCTAAAGTACAAGAGTGCTCTAATTGTCTTATGAACGGTGTATTTTATAATACTTTTTCTATTTGGGTCTTTGAAGTCTGAAAAACTTTAAAAAATATAGTAGATTTTTTCCATTTGAATTAATATTTTCTTTTTGGGTTGACAATACTTTTACAATTTCATAAAATGTTACTAGTATCAAATATGCCATGATAGAAACAATTGAACACAACAAAGCTTCTTCCCATCCGTCATAATAAAAAATAAATATATTATTAAAGTTAATAAAAATGAGTCAGGAAGAAAGTTGTACTCCGCCAGAAATACGAGTAATTGAAGAAAATAATCTAGAAAAAGTTTTAAAAAGAATATGCAAAACTTTGAGTTATGGTGTGAGCAGAACAAAGTTCAAAATATTGAACAAAATAATAAATAATACTATTGAACAAAATATTCTGTCGACACAGAATCTGACAGGCATAATAATTAATGCCCAGGAAATGTCTACAGTAACTATTAATATGTATATATAAAGTAATATGTATAATGCTATATTGAATTAAAAATAAAAATAGTACTTTATTGTATAAAGCTTTAGAAATAGAACATAAACTGGAAGATACTTCTATTATTTTTAGGTTATGTTGTTTTATAGTTGTGACTAAAAATTAGTTGGCGGGCACCGTCAGCATGTTATATATTTCCGAGTATAGGTATTTCAGATAAATATCTAGTAAAAATGATCTATTTGCAAGGTTAAAGGTTATTATTTTAAAGTTTTCTATAACAGATTGTTGTCGAATCCATAATGCCTAGAAAACTAATTTCAACGAAATCGAAGTAAGCCTAAAATTCGAACCCTACTTGCTGCCAACATAAAAAAATAAAATTTCAGTTTCAAAAGTGGCAGGTTATTAATTTTTTTTTGCATTTCATAATGTAGCCATTATGAAACCCAAATAAAAAAAATGTTTATCTACTGTGCCACCAGAGGCTACTTTACCTGAAATTGAAATTTAATTTTTGGCATAATCTTTCTTGTTTCGACGGTTATTTAAAAAAAGTACATGTCTAATAAAAACGGTACTCTTTATTCGAGTCGATAAAATCACATCGCAAACTGGAATTAGAATTTTTGTTAGCAATAAAATCAGTTTTTCAAATCGATGCATATGATGCTTACTATATCTTTATTTTAATACACCTCACCCAGTATCCTGATGCCATTATCTGAACATCCTGTATATCTATCTACCGCATATTTTAAATCTACTCTAAATGTGATTAATGGTATATTTCTTATTTCAGTAACAATTACCGACTCGGAATTAATGGCAGTAAAGGATAAAACCAACAGACATATGAGGCTGAGGGAGCTTCTGTTAAAACATTCCCATGAAGCCGATATGGTGGTTGTAACACTACCTATACCAAGAAAAAACATTGTTTCGGCGCCGCTTTATTTGGCGTGGTTGGAACTTTTGACGAAAGATATGCCCCCAATTTTGCTGGTGCGAGGAAATCAGACGTCAGTTTTGACATTTTACTCTTAATTGAAGAAAAAGTATTTATTTATTTTTTGAAGGTGACTGCGCAGTCTGCGGTGGTTTTCGTAACTACCATTCTTTATATGCATTTTTGGGGGGCCGATATTGTATTGTGATAACTGATGTAACAGTGTACGACTTAAAATAATCAGAATTTGTTCCATTATCCACCACTTATAGAAAATTGTATATTACAACTTTGAAAACATTCGCAAGCCAGTAGTATCTGGGGAATTACCACAATGAAAGTGGGGATTACCACAACTAAATAAGTCAATATAATGTACCGAATGTGCCAATAGTGAAACAAGTACAATTTGACGATGACGAATTGTACAGTACCAGAACGTGCACATTTTAAAATTTGTTTGAAATATACAGGGTGTCCTAAATTGAACTCCACGGCGAAACTGTATTTAGGTTAATTTAATGGATTTTATAACTTGAATTAAGATTGAATCTCCAAGCTACTACTTTCCAAGCGCTTCCACAACGGTATACAAAGATGTGAATAACTTTATTTTTCAAATATTAATGTCCTTAGAATTAAAAAAATGTCATAAACTAGTGTCGCAGTTTGGAGATGATCTAAATTTTCTTATACAGAGAAAGTGTAACAAATGGGAATTCAATTTATCGAAAAAAGTAACTCTTGCTAAAACTCCTTAGCCACAGTAGAATATATTGATCTAAGAATAAAATATCATTAGGTCTAAAAATACATCAAAATTCTGTTTTGAAGCTATTTCTAGAATTATGTTCTCTCTCTAAACATGCGGACGAGAAACAGCCACCGAGGAGCAGAGTTGTTAAAGTAGTTAATGTAACATTTGCTACTTAATTTACTACCGTAGTGAATGTGATTTGCTACATGCTCTTACTATGTATTTTGTTACATTTACTATTTTCACCTTTAATTTTTAGAATATTTTTAATTAGATCAAATCGTAAAGCAAAAAGCAACAGAAGAACAATAACCAAACCACTATTTTCTACTTTTCTACTCGAATTTCCAACTTTTAACATCAAAATTATAATAATAAAATTGAGGTTATGTTGTATTTTTGACATACAAAACAACAGTAACATTTTTCGATAAAAGGAAGGATAAAAAAGTTTCCCATTTGTTACACTTTCTACCAGACACGCTGTATATCATGTACATGTAATTTTAAAATGTAGTCATTAGAAATCCAAACAATCATTCTACATAATATCTTTATGCATCTCTTACCAGGAAGACCCAAAGATTCTAAATCGTCGGTGGGAAATATTGGATTATGGTGAACCCACTATATACGACTCGTTTCGCTCATCTCATTAAAGAACGACGGCTTACAATTGGTGAGCCCAACACATTTTTAATTTACTGTCAGTTGTCAGTAAATAATAACTATCAATTGTCATAAATAATCTCGGCTTTGGTTGTCAGTTAAAAAGCCGTCGCAGGCCGCGAAGTCACGTACTTATTTTTATATCATTAAATTATTACATTACCTTAAGTATAACTTACAAAGTAGTATATAGTTTTTATAATTTTGTACAAGAGCTTTTTTTTAACTCACTTGTACTTATTTTGCCATACACCACTTACTAATTTCAAATATGTTTTTTATATTCGACGTTTAAATAAAACAATTTTTATATTTAGTGATATGGTAGGTACTTACACAATAAAGTATTACTTTTGCAAAGTTATTTATTTACTTACTTTTATCCCAGGTTCAAAATCATTGAGATGCCAACTCTCATTTATGTTCTTGGTAAATCGAGTGTAACGGTTTATAATAGAAAGTTTCAGAAAGCCAATAGATTGTCAAAAAATTATTTTATTTTAACATATTATACATAATATAACAAAGTATAAAGACCAGAACACAACTAGGTAAAAAATAGTGCATACTTATTTCTATTTAACTTTTTGTTTAAAGAAGTTAACTTGTATTAGATTCGTGTCCATCTAATTGTGTAAGTATAAAGATCAGAACACAACTAGGTAAAAAATAGTATACCTACACTTATTTCTATTTAACCTTTCGTTTTAAAAAGTTAACCTTATCAAAAGGCTCGTTTCCACCTAATTGTTTAACTCTTGCCTTATACATGTATTTTAATAATGTGTACATTCCAGGAAACATAACAAAAAGCACGTAAATCCTTAAAAAAGTTAAATAATCGAATGTAAAGTTATACGTATTCGGTAAAGTTATAGACCATCGGGGATTATTGTGTAAATAAATCATATTCCTAAATATTATAACTGACTCACATACAAATCCAATTGGGTAAAGAATTATCCATGCACTATATCTCAACCATTTAAAAAACGGATAAGCATATTTTTTGGTAACGTTATTGGAATCTGCCATGTGGAAAAGGTAGTATAAGTACCTAAAATACATGTTACAATAAAAATAAAATCATTGGTCGACCCAGCAAACAGTCGACCTGGAGACTTGTCCACGTGGACATTCGCAGGGCTTTGCTTCCACGAGTCCGAAGCAAATAATGGCCTACGTTAACCTATTGGCATTAGTCAAACGATTTCGACAAGAAAGAAAAAATTAGTGGATTATGAATAAAGCACATATATATATATAACCATTATATTGCCAATACAAACGTTCTAAAACACAAAAAGTGTTCCCGCTATGCGGGATGGCGTGGTATTATTGAGTTTGCGCAGTAGGGTGGAAATTTTATCGATCGCGTCAGAGCCGGCCCGACATTTTTGTTTGTTGTTATTCGCCGCCCTCTTTGTTTCTGGATGCTTTTTCAAATTACAGAATAAAAAGTGGTTCATCCATATTGTTGTCGGTATATTAGTGCCTATAAACTTTCATTACCTAACAACAATCTCTGTAGAGGAGTTTTTAATTTGTGGTGATTCGATTCGCTGTTTCGTAGGTTAGTGACTTGTTTTATTTAAGATGAAAGGACACAAGTGCATGGTGCTTTGTTGCAAAAGTCGTGGATCAATAAAGTATTTCAGGTATGTACATACATACGAAAATATTTTGCTTATCACATTATCCGATCTTCGGAACCGAATTTCACTAAAAACTTGTAAAAAAAGAAGAGAGTGTCACTCGTATACAATATAATGTATATGTGGTCACTACCTAACCTTAAAATTAATGTATTTTTAATTTGGTGCATAAGTAGCTGATAATAATTCCCAAAATAGTCAGTAGTTCATTCTTAATTTTTGGTTTAGAAAAGAGTGAGGTTAAGAAACATACGACGTCGGATGAAAGTTAAAATAAAGCTCATCGTGTCGATTGTTACAAATATTCGGACGGAATTTGGTACCAAAAGTTTACACCAATCAGGGCACCATTGGATCATCATATCGTCAGAAATCGTATGCATGGAACGCCGACTTAATTCGAACTAATCGAAATTTTGACTGCAATATTTTTCCTAACTAACCAGTGAAATTTACATTAAAAAAGTTGAAATCCGGTCCCGTCGAATGTTTACTTTTACAAGGAAATTGCCGAACTGCGTAAACTCACTATTTCGATGCCCATAGCGGGGACATAATTGCAGATGGTATTAGCAATATAATGGTTATATACAGTGTGTCCACTGATTGACTATCGAAGAGGGAAAACTTTTTTATTTGTGGCTTTATGAAAAAAAGTTATTTTTCATAAAAACTCCTGCTTGTTCTCCAAC
Source organism: Barypeithes pellucidus (assembly GCA_963991005.1). Taxonomy (NCBI): domain Eukaryota; kingdom Metazoa; phylum Arthropoda; class Insecta; order Coleoptera; family Curculionidae; genus Barypeithes; species Barypeithes pellucidus. The sequence continues at coordinate 25,976,294 of OZ022559.1, forward strand.
GACCAAAAAGTATATTATTTTTTCAAATTTATATACCGGGTGTTCAGAATTTAGAAAAATATGAAAAAAGCTAAGAACAAAGTACCCTTATGTGTAAAGATAGGATAAAAACTAATTAGTAAAAGTTGTTGTGGTTGAGAACCTACGTCTCATTACCAAGTTTTGACTTATTAGCTAAATGTACAGAGACAGGCAAAAAATTCCAACTCATAAAATATGATTTGCTTTAAATTAACGCATTTTACAAATTAGTTAATCTTTAGAACGTATTTCTTTGTAAAAACTTTATAGTATACGTTGCGATGACAATGGACGTACATTTTACCGACAAGACGGCGTTGAAAACACATCGCGGAGCGACGTATTTAACAAATGAACAAACAAATAAAAATGTTGTCAATGTCATATTGCTTAATTTATGACAGTGAAAAAAAATGCTAACGTTAGAACAAAAAGTATTTATTGTCCAATGTTATGGTTTAGGGGAAAATATCTCATACTCGTATGTCACAAGAATGTTTAACGAGAAATGGCCAAATATTACCGTTAACCGAATATCAGTTAAATCTATTGTTTCAAAATTTAGAAGAACAGGAAGCGTTTTAAATATTAAAAAGAAGAAGACTCCTATCAATGAAGAAGAAAATGTTGGGGCAACTCTTGCGCTGGATTCCGTTCGGCATTTTCCCAAAACATCGCTAAGGATTAGAGCATCCCATATTGGAAACATTAGTAAATCATATTTGCAAATAATTTTTAAAGCTAATAAAGTCAGGCCATATAAACCTAAATTTGTTCATACTCTAGAAGCAAATGATGATGCAAAAAGACTTGATTTGTGCTTATGGGTTGGTCAGAAATACTTACAAAATAGAAACTTTTTTCATAATATTATTTTTTCCGATGAAGCTACTTTCTCAACTAATGGAGTGGTTAGTTCCCAAAATGTACGTTACTGGTCAACTGAGAATCCCCATTTTCGAATTCATTGCAGAAGACAGTACTCCAAGAAAGTTAACGTTTGGTGTGCAGTTACGTACAACGGAATAATTGGACCGTACTTCTTTGAAGCAAATATGAATCAGCATAGTTATTTAGAAATGCTAAATTCAATTTTTTTTCATTATTTAAATAATATGCCACTTATTGACAGGCAAACTGCATATTTTCAACAAGATGGTCATCCTGCGCATTCCACTGTTATTGTGCGGGAATGGTTGAATCGACAATTTCCGGAGCGCTGGATTGGGAGATATGGACCAATCCCTTGGCCGCCAAGAAGTCCCGACCTTACAATAATGGATTTTTACTTATGGGGCTACCTTACCCAGAAAGTGTATGCATCTCATTTGGAACCTGATCTTGACAATTTAAAAATTAGAATTAGAGAAGCGATTCAGGCTATCCCTTTGCAAGAGATACGAAATGCATATAAAGCATTTATTAAGAAAGTCCAACGATGCGAGGAGGTTGGTGGAGAAACCTTTGAATAGTTTTTTTTTGCTGATAACCTGCCTTTTTTCACTTACATTTGTTATACTTGTTACAATTTTTTACTCTTCATTCGTTCTCTAATAAATTCGTTTAATTATGAATAGTGCACGGTTTTATTTTAAAACGTATTGATTTTTTAATAACATGGGTAGTTACTTAGCCGTTTTCGACAATTCCTCGTATAAAGATAAATATTATACAAAGAAATACGTTCTAAAGATTAACTAATTTGTAAAATGCGTTAATTTAAAGCAAATCATATTTTATGAGTTGGAATTTTTTGCCTGTCTCTGTACATTTAGCTAATAAGTCAAAACTTGGTAATGAGACGTAGGTTCTCAACCACAACAACTTTTACTAATTAGTTTTTATCCTATCTTTACACATAAGGGTACTTTGTTCTTAGCTTTTTTCATATTTTTCTAAATTCTGAACATCCGGTATATAAATTTGAAAAAATAATATACTTTTTGGTCGTTGGAGAACAAGCAGGAGTTTTTATGAAAAATAACTTTTTTTCATAAACCCACAAATAAAAAAGTTTTCCCTCTTCGATAGTCAATCAGTGGACACACTGTATATGTGGAATAAAGGCCAATTCCGAAAACCCAGCTTCAACAAACTTTTATTCTTCATAAAAACATAATCACAAATTACACTGATAGAACCGAATAGGTTGCCACGCAAACAAATACTAAAGGCGCAGACGCAAGCGAACAAACCCACTCCCACCACGATCGCATTGGAGTGATTGCGGATAGCATTGTGGGCTTGCGAGAATGATTGCAGGATTGCGAGAAGATTTCCGTGTGATTGCGAATGATTTCGGAGGAAATGCACATGTATTGCAGCGAGTGGTCACCCCCCGGAAATAAATATATCTATACATCCTAATGTTATTCTTTCATTTCACCAACTATCAAATGCATATTAATACCGTTAAAAGGGAATTAGAAACGCTAATAACAACGTGAATCTCCATAAGCAATTTAAAAATAAATGACGTCACTGTGCGCGCCGAATGAAATTGTAACGGCTAGTTTAGTGTGTGAGTATAATAGAGGAACATCCAATTATTCTTACGCTTACCTTATTACGTCACTGTATATCCAAGCGCAAAAGAGCCAGGTGGTCGCAGGCATTTTTTGCAATCTAGGCTCAAACTCTAAATTACCGAACAGTAGAAATAATCTTCCACAGATCTGCATCAATGGCATAATAGCACTTCCAGCTACATAGCCAAACATGGGATGCATAATTTCTAGTCCCTGGAAAAGTTGTATGATGCAAATAATATGGCCTACACTTGGATACACTTTTAGGTAAGTTGATTCCTCCAGTCCATGTTTGGTAATTGTGATCATCATCACCAGCAGTGCATATAAGAAGGAACAAAGCATTGCGAAGTTGTAAACTAACATGTAAACGGTTTTAAAATCTTCTGAAACAGCAAACAAAAAATATAATTAAAGCTATTGGCGCTGTAACTTACTACCTTATAGTTTCGAGTTGAAACTTTCTGATTTGCAACTTTTAACGAATTAATATATTTGATAATATACAGGGTGAAAAAAACGAGTATTTCGGGAAAGGTAAGAGCTACGAAGTCGGTTAAATTGGGGCAAAGTTGCGTAATTGTTTAGAAGTACACTATAGTCACCTCATGCAGCTCACGGTAAGTCATTGCAAATTTACATATTCGGTACGCGTCATAGCACGGTGTCAGAGGTTGATGCTAGAAGGCTACAAGATTCACTTGCCATCTTCACAAACACAAAATATGTAATAAAAATGATCTGCAGTGTATGTGGTCTGTTTCTGAGCCGTGAGAGCATGTGCTATTTTGCCGATATGACACGTGAATTCACGTGACGTGAGTTTGCGGGTTTACCGTTTTTTTTTTAAATTTCAAACTAATATTTTACAGGACTAAGGGTATTTTAATGAAGATGGTAAATTTAAGGAATAAAACGTCGGAAAACCGATAAGTGTTGTATATCACTGAACTTAGATTTAGGTTCTCTTTCATAATTTAAACAAAAAAATCTAGGCCTGTATTTAAATAAATTAAGTTGATGATGGTGGTCCAAAGACGAAACGTCGCATTAAAAATCTGATGATGCCATCTTGTGGCGAATAAAAAGTAGCAATGAGAAAGTGAAATTTATTTTTGACATCTCGTCGAATAAAGTCAGAAAAAAATAAAAACCGAAAGACAAAATTTGAGATTTTTCAAAATATTTTGGAAGTATGTATTCTTCATTTTCTTGCCGCATATTATTGGGCCCATAATTACGCAAATTTTCACCGTTCCCGAAATCCAGACAAATTTGTTACACCCTGTCTACCCTGAACACAAAGAGTACACGTTCCGCCTGCACTATTAAAAAAATTTACCTTTAAGGTATCCCAATTCATTTTTCATTAGACTCCTATATACGTCTGGAAATTCTTCCCTAACATCAGGTACTTTTTCATCTAGAAGATCGTCTTCTGATTGCCATTTATCAAAATCTATTTTCAGCCACAACGGTTTTTGAGGTGCCGAAATTAGACGTGGCCACCAGCTTGGTTGCACTTTCGTTAAGGTTATATTTATAGAGTTATCACTTATTTTTACATTTTTCTCCTGGAACAATCAAAAGTTAATTTTCGATAGCTAAAATACACTGCTCAACTTATTTAACGAAAAACCAAACACTTGAATAAACTTTAATGTTATGTATTTTTAAAATTTGTTGGTCGTTTTAATAACATAATGTAAAACTTATCAACATTTCTGTCATTTAACTGAATTCACACCTTACCGTATCAATGTTTCTAGTGCTATTTACTATAAATTATTTACCAAATTTAGCGATATTAGGGCGTGATCCGAAATCCCCACATTTTTATTGGTACTTGGTAATTTAAATACTTTTTAAATGATTTAAATATTAAAATGATTTAAATCTCATAAAAAAAAATTTAAATCTTTCCTAAATATTAAAATAATTTGTCATTTAAATTGTTCTTAAATACAAAATGATCTTCGCAGCGTGTACCGTAAAATGGATGAAAAATAGCACCTACTATATTTTTAGTACAATTTTGTAGCTCAATACAATATATGACACAATTTACTGTATGAAACTAAGTATACAATTTAAATTGTACAATTCGACAAGAAATGGGAAAATGTAAAAGAGCTTTTTTAGAATATATACAGGGTGTTATGGAAATGACGTATTATATTTAAACCGGCAAATCCCGAGATGAAAATAAATTGAAGAAAAATAACCATAAATGGAGCTTTGAATTATTAAGCGAAATAACACTTTATATGAAATCTCAAAATTTACGTGGCAGCTCCTGAGGCCCTTCGCAATCAATATTTTATTGAGGCAGTCTTCAGGCTCAAAAGAGGTTAGCGCATTATAGGCGATGTAGTCATATTGCAGCACATAATTTTCAGTTTTTGACAACAATACTACAATTTTAAGGTACATACTCTCTTACCTTCGATTTTATTTTAAAACAATTCGTTTTATAATTAAATTCCAAAAAAAAATAAAACACAAAAAGTCTGCTTTTCACGAGACCCAATAGTAGATAATATCACACAAATTTGAAATCCCATCACAACATTTATTATTATGAATTATTTCACAACAAAAAAAATCGGGCAATATAACTAACAAAACGTTTAAAATTCGTATACGTCAAGCACGTGGAGCCCTCGACGTCGTGGAACCAACGTCGTTCCACTCCCGAATCTCGAAACATACTGAAGTATGGAGCGCAGTATGTAGCGGCGCGCGGCCGTTATTCAAGCTACGGCGAGACACGCGGTGTGATCTGACAACACTGTTAGTATACTCTAGTGACCCACATTGTTGCTAAGTGAATCCAGATGGAACGGGGCGACAGTACTATGTGGGTAAAAAGGGTTTTTACCTTAGTATTTAGATATTCGATTAAAAAAAATTAAATTTGGAAACTTTCTCTAGGACACCCAAGGAGTCACCCATTTACATTTCCATAACACCCTGTATAATTAAATGTAATCCACTTTAATATTAATTAATATACAGCTAATGTACGATTGACCAAATTTTGCAATTTTATTGTACTCATATGGATGGTGTGATTTCTGTAAGTTTTAACAACAGAAAATATACTTAAACCCATATTCATTGATTTCCAGTAAACAGATTTTTTAAAACCTTAGTTGCCATTGATACTAACATGTTTACCAATTATTTTTTACCGCTTTATATTTTTCAATAGCCAATATTATTGTTGCTGAATTCTTGGATATCATGTATAATAATACTAAAAATACACCGCAATATTCTAGAACGTTGATCTGCTAAAAAAATAAAGAGACATTTTTTTTGGCTTGAGCTGTTCAGCTATTCAGCCAGTCACTTATAGATAGACAGTTATATTATATAATGCGCCTTGTGCCAAAAAGTTTCTGAAGCAAGCGTAAAATAGTCCTAAACTATCGACACCTAGAAAAGGAAAGTAGACAAGGTCACACTCTTCTTGTTCTGGACCGACCAGAACATTAAGAATGAAACAAGTAGGCCAATGGGAGTAATAAAACATTGGGATCACAATAGGAACATCCTACTAACTAATACCTATTCTAACAAAGAAGAGAGCAAAAGAGAATTAACAATAGTAATAGCCCTATGGATAAAAGGAGACTACAACTTAATATTATTTTTATGAAGGTAGCTAATGATCATGTGTAGTGCTTTCTTATTTTGTGTTGATAGAATGTACATTAAGTTTAGTGGTGTATGGTTATTGTATAAGTTCTGTAAAGTATTATATAAACAGTTGGTGTATTTTGTACATTTGAAGAATATATGATCTAGGTCAGCTACAACATAGCAGTGGTCACACAAGTTAATTTGTTGAAATTTTTTAATAACTTAATTTTGCAACGCTGCGAATGTTAGAACATATTAATGAAAATTACAACCTTCCTAAATATTTTCCTAACAACACATGTTAGGAAATTAAAAATCAACGTCTGCAAGTTTTTGATAAGCCATTTCAAACTTTATTATGACTAAGTAATGGAACCTTAAAAATCAAATAAACTTACACTGGCATTTATGTTTTCAAATAAATTCAATGAAAAGGCATATTGTTGCGATCCTTGGGCTCCTGTACCGATTCCATGAAAATGTATAGATTTTTCCTTTACTGTGATATCGGGTCCCTGAAAAGCGATTATTTTGCTAAATTAAATCATTTAGATAAATTTATATAAATGTAGGGAAGTTATTGCAAATTAAAAGTTTTATTGCGGAATAATAAACATATTTCTGAGTAAAGTACAGTTTCACATGGGTTTCTGAATCACAGTTTTTAACTGGAATGATATTCACAACACAGTGTTTTACAATTGTGTTGGAACATCTCAGCTTTATTTACATCTTGGTGTGCATGCAAGATGCCGCAATTCGTTGGGATCAGTATCAGATATTTTTCTAACTACTGAATTTTTTGGATCAGACCATCCTCCAATCTCTACAGATCTGGCACTGCCTGCCAAATTCTAATATCTTGTATCTATGGTTACCAGATAGTATAAGCACTGTCAATGTTAACTAGTAACATCAAGTTTCCTCGTTCATAATGAATTGTAGATTACATGATATTTTACAGATATTATCTTTCTTGACCACTCCTTACTTATCCTCTTGTTATAACCAGACAATAACTCTATGACATCATGTTAAAATTTCAAACCAAGCGAATTTTTAAATAAATGGAGAAAGATCATTAGACGATTCTTTGTAGGCAAGTAGATTCTAATATCTAGTTGTATTTTCTGCATTTTACTGCAATTTGTAAAAAATGCTACTTAAACACTTGGCTTATGACCACCATATTTATATTTAGAGTAATTTCTAACAAACAGATAAAAATGTATTTTAATCACCGATACTTATATCAATCATAAGTGCATGGGTACTTTACTCACTAGTGGATTTGCGATTTTTTTAACCTACATAAAACTGCATAAAAGCAGTGGGCTATTTGTCTTTAGCACTTTCCTGCATAATGAATAAGCTGCAACTGAGAAGGTCCCAACATGAAGTACAAAACAAACTTGCTGAAATACTTTTGTGTGTGTGTGTGTAGAGCGGTTACAAACTAAGAAAGGGGTAAGGAACTCAAATCATGTTTATTTTTGAAAAACTTTATACTTAGATATAAAAAGTGTGGCTACCTTTACATCTTGTAAATCAACTTTTAAATAAAGGTAATTTATATTTTGCGCCCAATAAACAAACGGGCTTAAAACAGACATTATCAAGTCGACCTTATTCTACGTTAGATTTTAGACCTTTGGAATACCAAGAAAACACAAATCACTTATAACACAACCACAAATATTGTAAATTCATAAATTTGCAATGATGTCACAGAACAATAATCAAAACAAAGTACTACATATATGTCCATCGGTCGGACCATTTGGGTTATCCTTACGTCCACAGATTAGTCGAAAGCGAATCACGAATCACGATCTACTTGTCGTTTGTTACAGAGGACTCTTGTTTCTAAAGCAATAGAAAGTTTCAAATATTTTATGGCAGAAATTCTACTAGAATGTAGCCTCATCCCATTGCATTAACCTGATATGGTTTTATATTTGTGGGATAAAACTTTTCTCGAAAGGGGATTATATGACCTTTTGTTAGGTGTTACAAGTTCTTTTCAGGAACTTCTCGAGTTTGAGAGATCATTTTGCCGAGCGAACACATGCTTGGCAATACACTTCTCAATGATCTCGTTCTCTCGGAAATTTCTAAGAGAACGAGCGTTCTTTATGTGGAAGGGAATGGTCACGCCGAGGTTCAAGAATAAGGTGAATATTTTCTTAACAGAAAGCAGTAATCACTTCTATCGATATTATCGTTTTTATCAGTCAAGAATAGACGTCCAGAACTTTTTTACCTTCCACATGAGTTTTTGTATGGACATCCTGTTCGGACCGTGGGCAGACAGACAGTGTCCAATTTTACCGTAATATTACTGTTGGATATTTCAAAGTTTCCTTTTTAGAGAAAAGGTTCAAATGGCCGATCTTAAACGAAGCGGTAAAAGGAATCGAACTTTTGTCGGGAATTTGAAACTTATCATAAGATTCGGTCATTGATTCTTTATTTACTCCAGCGAATCCTAACCAACAAATCCAACAATCCAAAATCCAACAGTACTACAAAATCAAACTTCTGATTTCTGGGTGTTCTTGTTTTGTATCGGCATCAATTTTAAGGTTTATATATTGTATATCAACATTTAAAAAAATATTGTATAGAAAATAATTTAAAATGGGCTTTTCCCTGTGGAACTTGTTTGAAGCGACTATGTTGTGTCTTAATGCAGTTTGTATATTAAACGAAGACAGATTTTTAAATAAAAGTAAGTCAATATGCACTTGTAGCCACTGAATAAATCTATATAACACAATACCTACATAATACCAAAATTGAAGACAACTTGGTACCTGCTGTACACAGCTATAAGTTTAGTTATCTAAGCAAATTATGTAGAGTGGGTATTGCTCAACAAGTGACTTCTTTTCTTAAGTTAAGTCCAATTTTTACAGAGAAGTTGCCTGCAAATAGGTGATTGTCTGGGTTGTCACAATGATATAAGAATACAATGTGCTTACTACTACCAACATAATTACGATAAAATTAGTGGCTAATTTCCAGCAAGCTGAGTCATATGCAATACTAATTTGAAATAATATCTTGCAACTTTTTAGTAGAGTAAGAGATCAGACATACATTAAGTAGTTGAAAGATAAATTGGCTAATATGTCATATAATAAGTACACACCTAGACAATAAATTCTGGACAAAGATAATGTTATAGTCAAGTTTATAGTCCTGTAACTTTTTAAATATTTTTAAGATCTTGGTGAAATTTTTAGCAAAATGTAGACTTGTGTCTTGGAATAATATTCTGAATTTAGTTTTCAAAAAATACTGATTGTCTTGATCATTATACGGGCAAGCAAAAGTTACATTTTTACCCTTAATTTCTTAACGCTCTGTGAATAAATTGAACAGTAGAATTTAGCTTCATTATGTTTTGTTTTGAAGTGTGACCTTTCCTTAACACAATGTTTTTTGGCTCACGTCGTTATCTGCTTTTTAAAAGAAGATAAGTACAAATTTTGAGAGTAAGTTGTGCAGTTTTTCAATTTTATTCACAATTCATAACATTACATGAATGGAGTGCCATGCACAAATATTCAAAAATTAATAGCTTGTATTGCAACCTCGTGTTCGGGTTGTTCTACCATGCGACCTGGCATGCTTTCAATAAAGTTTTGAATTGCTTCTTGTGGAATATTTTCCCATTTTTCAGGAATGGCTGTTGTATTTATTAATATAAGGCAAGTCTAGCAATTAAAACACCTTCCTAGTTTACAGATTGTAATCAGGTATTTAGACGAGCTGAAGATTAAGATTTAAATGCAATTAAACATGGATGGGATATGCTACGTAGACGTAGTCACACCTAGAAACTTTGCCAGATCTGCAAACAGTCCTTCCTGAAGAATGAGAAAATATTCTTCAAGATGCAATTCAAAACTGCATTGAAAGCATGTCCCACGGCATATGATGGAAGTGATAAGAACACGACCTTGCAATACAAGCTATTAATTTTTGGATATTTATTCATGCTACGTGATATATCATGTAATGCAGTGAATAAACTTGAAAAACTGCACGGCTTTCTTTTAAAATCTGCATCTTCTTTTAAAAAGCAGATAATGATGTAAACCAAAAAACATTGTGTCAAGGAAAGGTCACACTGCAAAACAAAACATAATGCAGCTAAATTCTACCGCTCAATTTTTCCACAGGGCGTTAAGAAATTATGGTTAAAAAGGTAACTTTTCTTTCTGCCTGTATAATAATCAAAACATTAATATTTTTTGAAAGCTAACATTTAGGTTATCATTCTAAGATACAAGTCTACACTATGCTAAATATTTCATCACGATCGGAAAAATTAAAAAGGTTGCAGGACTATAAACTTGATTAACATTATCTTTGTCCGGAATTTATTGTTGTGGAGTGTATTATTTTTCTTATTCTAATTATTAAAATTTACCTTTTTCTTTTATAGTAGGCTGGGGTTCCAGCAGTTCTAATGTACATGGTTTTGGAGAAACCCCATCTGCAAAATCACAGATATTTAACTTATTGCATTCTATTCGTACAGTTGCTCGAGGTAAGAGGAAATATCTATTATTAAGAAATATATATCTTGTGCTACCTATTTAATTTTTAAATTTTAGTTCCACTAATTCTGCTGAACGTCCTTACGATAATTCTAAAACTAATACTTGGATGATATTTGGATTCAACACCCATCACTATTTTAAAATTTCATTAAATAATTTGATTGAATTTGTAAAATTGTATTTTTGTATTTAATTTATTATTGTTACCTATTTCTATTTAACAAGAATTTTAATCAAATATAACTTATAGTTATAACTGTTTCTACCCATTGTCAAATAAGTAATAAAGTCCTTTATATTATCTTTTGTTTAGTGAAAATATGCAATACCTAAGTATAAGGCTTGTCCATTGGAGAAAGAAGGAAGAAACTATGATAAATTAATTGAAATATCCAAGGCCGGATTTACCCTTATTTCCGTCCCTGGGCAGAACTTGCCCAATGCGATCGAAATCGTTTGTTCAACTTTTGATACATGTCATCAACGCATATTTCATCAATTTGGCTTTCATTGAAAATTTTTTTAGAAGTTTTCTTCAACCCCTGTTCTTATAATTATTCGGCTGCCCGCTTAATTTTTTCCGACTATTATCTAGTCATTTTAATACGTCATATTTTTCTGTTGTGATTAATAAATACTGTTTTTCGAAAGTTACACGACGAGACGATTAATTGTACCTATGTACCTATAAGGAGAAATACTGTTCAGTTCACATAAGTAATGTGATAGATGGCAACAATATGGTTGTCAGAGGCGCCGCAATTTAATTTTTACTGTGCAATGTATAAATTCAGAGATACTGGTTAACTGGGAAAATTTTTTGAAAATATCATGCTGTAAAATTGTACTATTAGGTAAGGAGTCTAGATTAGAAAAATGTATAATAAATGCAACACAAATTTCAAATATTTTTCCAAAATTTGCCCATAAATGCCCATGCATAAATCCGGACCTGAAAATATTTAGTCTTTAAACATAACTATAGTATTACTGGTGTGTAACATTTTTGTTTCATATTAAGGTGGATAAATAAATAATATATTGGTTAACATATGCAACTGTATTCAAAAAATGTAATTGAAATATTTTATAGTGTTTTTAGTGCTTAAAGTACCTACTCTTAAACACTTACTACATTACACAAATTATCAAGGATTGATAGTGCTTCAAGCACTAAAAAAGCATTTGAATTACTTTTTTTCAATTATTTTATTTGAATTACAACCTGCTCAGCTAAGTAGTAATTCAATTTTCAATTAAAAGAATAATATATATAAACTTTTAGTGCATGAATCGGTTTATTTGAAAGCTTTTTCAAACCTTGGTAACATTGTGTTGAACATATCTGAATAAATAAAATAATATAAATTTTATACCTACCAAATTATAAGAGTTTGTACTGAATATTATTCAGTGTTTCAAATAAAATGCTTCAATAGCTAGAAGTACAATGAAACCTCTCATAACGGACACTTCTAATAAGCGGACATCTCTATTAAGTGGAGATTTTTTCATAGTCCGGAACTAGGTAGGTATATGAAATTCCATGAAAATCAACCTCTCTTGGGCGGACTCTCCTTTGGGCGGACGCGGACAGGCTGTTTTCATATAAAGAGTGCGAAAACCCGCCTTTAAACGGACGAAATTTTTTCAAAGTATTTAGGAGACGAATAATTACGGTTCAAAATCTATCTGAAGATAGACCGACAATCAATCGCGTATGCGTGGCAGAGCGAAATGACTTCGCCGAATGAAAGTATGTGTGATTCCCCGACAGCAGTCAGCCGTTTATTTGTGAGTTGTAAGGTTAAAATCGTAAACAATGACACAAAAATGTTGCTTTTTGAGTCTGAAAGAGAATATTGGTGTTGTGGAAGTTTGTAATTTGATAACAATGATTTGGGCGAGCTCATTAACATTGATAGCAATGTGCTATTAGAAGATGATAGTGACCCCATTCCTACCGATTATGTAGTCCAAACTGAAACCACATCACTATCTGACGACTCTGATAAAGAAGTTGAATGCAGTAATCAAACAAATGTCACCAATTATCAACAAGCCATTAGTATGGTAAAGGAATTATAAGAGTATGCAAAGAATAGAGATGACTCTACAGCAATGGAATTGTTATCAGACTTGGAATAACATTTTCTAGATTGCAAGTATAAAACGCAAACACGTCAAACTACGTTATTAGATTTTTTTAGTTCTACATCCTAACTAAAACTAGTGTATTTTTGTTATGTTATGTTAATTGTATGTATTATTTATTACTATGTATATGTACACACATATACAGAGTAATAATTTTGCATTTACATATTATCTAATAACAAATTTCCCATGTGCGGACACCTCTATTAGGCGGACACATTTAGACGGTCCCGTAGGTGTCCGCCTAAGAGAGGCTTCACCGTATTTAATTTACGCTTTTCCATTACTTTATTTGAATTAATATCCAGGTCTATATGCAAGTGATAGAACAGTAATTATAAATGATATCGTCCTCGAGCTTCAGAAATTACCTTTATATTACATATCAAAACCAAATTAATAACAACAAGAATAATAGTTGGTAATTCTGAATTACTTTGCTACTATAGAAGTATATTGGAAGGTGTTCATTTTATTTAGATAGTACAATTAGTTTCCAAGAACACCTTTTTAACACATCCTGTGTAGCAGCCAAATCGTATCGTGCCTACACCTACAAATTTCGATCCAAACGCAATTTTTTATATTTTTCTTCAATGTCTAAAATAGCTTGTAAATATGAAAGTACAAATTACTCAAAATAATTGACTTTAAAGTTTTTGCAGTTGATTCTGGACAAAACTAATATTCAAATCAATATTTTAGTAGGAATTATATGTTGGTAGGGACCTGTTTACTACAACTTATTTTAAGAGGGTTGTCTTGAGACCAGAATACATATCTATGTTCATGGACGTCAGCTCGGGAATGCTTATCAGGCTAATGAAGAGGTCAGTGTAGGTATAAGCTTAGCGGACTTTATAATTTCGAGATAAAAGTATTTTAATCTGGCGGCATGTCATAAGGCATTTTACCTAAAACTTTATTTATTCCATAAGATTTTCATTTTGCCAGATATTGCATTTTATTTAAATACAATTTCGAAAGCATTTTGAAAATAATAAAAGGTTTTATCATTGCGTGCTGTGTACTATCATGTATAAACTCTTATACAAGAACCTAAAATATTAAAAGTATAGGTAATTTTAATAATATAGGCAGTTACAAAATATTAAATTTTTTTTAACGGACTTGGCAAACTTGCCTTAACCACATATAACTAAAGTTACGAAATAAAATAAGAATTTGATACGACGATAAAGCTTCCTGGAGGTTACATGATCGAAAAATGTAGAAGGGGCCGCGCCAATATCAAAGAAATGGTTACTTATCTTTTCAAACGAGAGAGAAAGTTATAGCGGAATTAAGCGCGATACAGAGTTCTTGCAGGCGCGTTATATGAACCATTATTCGAGAAATAATTTAATTTTCGCGTATTTTTGAATGAGAGCTCATTAATAAGAAAATGAATTTACCGAAGTGTCTCCTTATTTTGACTTTTGTGCGATGTGCTCTATCAAACGGCACCGAAATCTCGCTAGATGAACTAAAAGAAATGGAGTATACCGAGGGTACGCCCTTGGAGGCAAAGTATTCTTTACCCCCTGTTAAAGTTGGTGACAGTAGTGAAAATCCGAATAATGTGGTGCCTTCAAGTTTGCAAAGGGTGCTTAATTTTTATAACACCGAAATGCTGATGACGAATTGGCCGAAATTTAAACAAAAAATTTCAAGGGACTGCCAGAAGGATGTTGATACATACATAGAGGGATTAAGGAAAACATACAATTGGGCATTAAAAAGTAAGTACCTTAAATTTGAAGAAATGAAAATTAAAAATCTTGAGCGGGGCGCAAAAATTATTGCAATCCGAAATTGACATAGTTACATTTAGGAAACACTATATATCAATGTCGTAGCCAGCGTCGAGGCGAAAGGGGAAGCCTACAATGGGGGCAGCAATAAATAATAATTTTTTTGCGCCATTTCGCGAATAATAAAAAACTAAGACGTTGTGAGCGAAAGAAGGTGCGAAGGTGAACGAACAAAATTTGCAAAAATAGGAAATTGATTATTTTCTTACTGTGCAACTTATTTATTAACAGCGGCATTAATGACTTTTGGCCTATTAGGTCATATCGATAACTCATGGTGACGGCATCTGTGCTATATTTTAATATAACAATACGCTATTCACGTTAAAAGGATGGTGATTTTTAGATAGCCAATAGTCAATATTCTTTAATCGGTAAAATTGTTTGTACAAAAAATGCAGTAAGAATTGGTTGATTTGACGCCAATAATAATAATGCTACGTATATAATAAAACAAAAATAAATAAAATTTAAACCAATAAAAATTTTTGACACTGTTAAAATGTCCATTTTAAATACATTTAAAATACAGATACAGACAATATTAAAATGTACATTCCGTAAATTCATTTATACTGTAGGGTTCCACTCTCACAATTATCTCAAACAGAACTTCTTATACTTCTTAAAATTTTTTTCATTCTGAATATGTACAGGTGCATTAAAAAACTTTATAGCTGAATAGGCAGGACCCCCATTTGGTAGACTACGGTCTATGCAGAGGCACATTGTAACCAATATACCGAGTACTAAATGGTACTCATGCTGCAGAAATGTATTCCTGTTTTTAAACGGAAAATCAAGCGCTCGTAGACGTACAAACTCGGCATAGTCAGTATGTTCAGGTCCCTAAACCTATCCCTCCATGACAACCCCAAAATAACTCTAACTGCCCTTTTCTACACTACAATACTATATACAGGGTGTTATGGAAATGACGTATTATACTAAACCCCATTCCACACTATCATCAGAGCACGTGATGAGCATAAAGCTTTTCCCATAGAAAAAGAACTGAAAATGATTTCTTACTCCTGTCAGCGTGGATTTACTTTCTAAGTAGGCTAAATATTTATTTTTATAAGAAACTAAAGTTTTACATTTTTTACACAGTTTAGCAACATTGCACGTAACACCTGTTTTCTGATATGCCAGTACAGGGTGACATGACGAACAAACCCGAACAAACGCCGGATGAGGTGTGGGTTTATGGGGCTGGACCCTACTTTTAAAACGGTCGATTTGAAAAAAAATAAAATATGTAACGCTTCTCTAGGACACCCAAGGAGTCACCCATTTAAATATAACACGTAATTTCCATAACACCCGGTATATACTATACTATATATACAGGGCGTTTCATTAAGGTCGGTCACCGGTCATACCTCGGAAACTACGGGGGGCGGGGCACAATTTTGAAAAGTGAATATTAAAATTCAAAATTTCACTGAATATTCCCACATTTTTCATAGGGTATTACAGGGTATGTTAAAAATTATACCTTCCTGGTATAATATAATAAATACTCATAAGTCAAATGCATATACATTAAGAAAAATACCTACCTCTAGTATTTTTATGAAATAAAAAGACCCATACCTTTTCTAAATTTTGTCAAACTTTTAAATCTTTAACTGCATTATTTACAAAGTACGGTCAAATTATCTTTGACATTTTTTGTATAAAAAATTCCCTTAATAAATTGGTTGGTAAAGTTGGTAAAACGGTTGGAGATGGCTATATGAAATTTTTAACAAAAGTTACTGGGATTTTTACATAGAATTAAGGTGATTTCTTATTATTATTCTGGTAATTAATAACTCTGAAACAAAAGAATATATAGAACTGCGATTTTCACGTTTTTTCTTGCAAATTTAATCTGCTTTCCGATTATGATATCATAATTATACCGTATGATTTAAGTTCTCGGAATAAAATCAAAAGTACTGTTATTATTGCTAATTGCGCCATCTGGCAATTTTCTTAGAAACTATCGTGAACCACTAGATACGACAATTAAAAGTATTTACATTTGTCTTTCAAACAAGCTAAGGTTTACTAAAATTGAATAAGTCGTTTAGAAGTTACAGCAATTTGAATGGTTACACTTTCAATAGCTTCCACCACTCTTATCAAGGTCGGTACGCCTATGAGCTTTAGATAAAAATGATACAGAATTATCGAAACTGTCTAACGATGTTACCAAAGGTATTATAATAATCCTTCAGTTCCTACCAATCTATGATTTTAACGCTTTTTTGCCATACCTATAAAAACGACATTAACAGTCAAATAAGCGAGAAACCCTGCACCCTTTTATGATAACATTGTCAGTGAAGTTATAAATTTTCCAACGTTTCCTACAAGCTCTACGTTACGTAATAGTTCTTAACTTGACAAATACAGAGGCTGATACCGTTTATAGAAGAAGCAAAAAAATGTACAGGGTGTCCCATTTTCGACACTTTTATAGGATATCTCCGCAAGTGTTAGTTCTATCAAAAAAGTAATGTAGGTGTCGTGTACTCTTTTTGGGTCAAACTTAAAATGATAAAATCAAAATTTGAAAATTTTCGCTCGCTTGAGAGATACGGTGGAAAATCAAAAAATTTACAATTTCAAAAGTTAAAAGAAATTCAGAAAAATGTTTTATGCAAAAGTTTCTTTATAATGATTTTTGAATAATCTGCCGTATTTAGAATAAGTAGTACGCGGTCAGGTAAAGAATTTATCGGACCTAACCTCATTATTTTAAATGGAACACCTCGTATATTTTAATATAAAAAGATAGCATTTTCCACTCTCTTTTCAAATTTATAACACACCATGGATGATAGACATCATATCAAATTTTCTCAAAATGTTGATAAGTCATTTTCACAAATGAATATGTAAAAATAAAATTGACGTTAAATGTTAATAACAACTAGAATATCAACATAGTTGTCTCTATATAGGGTATTAGCTTTTGTTTCATGACCGACTGTGGTTTAAAGTAATAAAGTTTAAATAAATCGCCTAGGAAACCAATATTATCCATGGTGTGTTATATATTTGAAAAGATAATTTAAAATGCTATCTTTTTAGATTAAAATATACAGGGTGTTCCATTTTAAAAAATGAGGTTAGGTCCGATAACTTTTTTACTTGACCCCGTATACTTATTCTGAAAATGGCAGATCATTCAACAATCATTGTAAATAAACTTCTGTATAAAACATTTTTCTGTATTTCTTTTAACTAAGAAAATATAGGGTAATTTTGAAATTGCTAATTTTCTGATGTTCCCCCGCATCTCTTAAGCG
The DNA here is from genome assembly GCA_963991005.1 of Barypeithes pellucidus. Classification (NCBI taxonomy): domain Eukaryota; kingdom Metazoa; phylum Arthropoda; class Insecta; order Coleoptera; family Curculionidae; genus Barypeithes; species Barypeithes pellucidus. The sequence goes on from OZ022559.1 coordinate 25,994,341, forward strand.
AGCGAGAATTTTCGAATTTTGATTTTACCATTTTAAGTTTGACCCAAAAAGGGCACATGATACCTATATTACTTTTTTGATAGCACTAACAATTACGGAGATACCCTGTACTTACTTTTCCACACTCTCGCAGAAACAATATTCTTTTTTGTTCTTAAAATGAATGTCTATATTAAAACTCGCCAATAGCACGATGAAGTTTCAAATTTAGGTTATTTTGAATTATGGGAATCTAACCAACGATAGTTCTGATATTCAAACTGATGTGTAATCTATTGAAAAATGTAAAATTTCGATTCAAATGTTAAATAGGTGAAGCAGATTTTTCTGATTGATTGAGATGGCTTAAATGTCCAAAAATAAGATTGTTTCGTTGTCGATTTGTCACCTTGTGTATATATGACCGAAGGACCTCGGTCAATGGCCACGGATTTTGAGCTTACCTCGAACTTGGTTACATTTTAATCATTTTTGGCGCTGCCGGTTTTTTAAGAGACAAACGAATTATAGGTAATACCTATTTCCTCAATTAAACAAGTTACTGTCAATATATCCATGTGGGTCAAGTTAAATCGTTAACTTCAGAAGTCAAACAATTTGGTCCCAGGGTTAGCACATGTATTTGATAATAATAATAATAATTTTTTTATTATGAATTTTAAATAAAATCGTGAACAAATATACAGGGTGTTATGGAAACGACGTATTATATTTAAACCGGCAATTCCTGCGATAAAGATGCGGCGCTTTCAATTCATTCAGCGGTAAAAGTGACCTGACGTCAAACCAGAAAAACACCTGTGTGGCACTGCGATACATGTAAGCAATCAAGGAATCCTGGCCGGTGTTGTCATATGTACACCTTAAACTCTTTAGACAAAATAAAATAATTTAAACACTTTTCCATTCTGTAATACCTTTTTGTACAATTAATTGAAGAACATTTACGACGGGCTATGTTTTAAACAACCCGAAAAAACATATGGAATAGTAATAGCCACGTACGTCACTAGGTCAAATGCTAATGACCTCTTGACGCCTTACATCGGCTGAGCGATGTAGTTTCATATAGCGCCGCACGCTTGCGTCTGTTAGTTGAAGACCAATCGGCGGCCGGATACGTTGTCTCTCATCGATCACCAACACACTCTCAGCAATCCGCTCCGTTTTTTCGGTTTACGCGTGTATTTTGCCCGTCCATAAATAATCTTTGAATATTGTTTTTACTGACGCGTTTCTTCTGAACGTCAAATTACGTCGCGTTTAATAAAATCTAATAATCCGTAGTATAATCTGTATTATTCTATTTTCAAAAGCTAACTATCGGTTCTGTTTCACTATTACTGTGTGTACATAAAGTGTTTCCAAGAGTGTTTCCATGAAAAAGAAAAAAAAACTGATCGTTTTGTGCCTGGATTTCCTCGCTCTTTAGGTATAAGGATAAATGCAAGTAGGTAGAAAATAATTTATTTTTATAATTTTATATGGAATTTCAGTTTTACATTAAGTTTGGCAATATTGCCATTGGCTCTGGGTGAAATGTTATACAGTAGCGCGGACTGACCTGTGAGTAAAAGTGTTTATTACCCCACATTTAAAACGATCGAGTTAAAAAAAATAAAATATGTAGCGCTTCTCTAGGACACCCAAGGAGTCGCCAATTTAAATATAATACGTCATTTCCATAACACCCTGTATACATTTTTTAATAGCTCATAATTATTTAAAAATTATTACAAATTATAAAAGAAAATGTATGTCATTTACGCCTATGTTAACCATGATTCTAATACTATTACAAATACATGACTATAATACCCACATTCCTAGTAGAAGTGGTTGCCAATATTATGTAATTAGAAGAAATTAATTATGAAATAGCTGCTCCTTTCATATTATGTCAGTTAATTAGACATATATGTACTGAGATTCTATACTGATTACCTGCATATATTTCTCAATATAATGTTTTTCCACTCCCTGTAGTAGGTATAGTAACTACATTATTATTATTTGTTTTTAGGAAGGCTAATGAACTTGAATGAATGGAACTTCTTTGGGAAAAAAGTAAATTAATGTCAATTTTTCCGAAAATTTTTTTCTTTATGTTGAACAATTATTTATACATACACAATTTATAATTATACAGCGTCACCATTAACGTTGGAACCATATGGGGAAAAATGTAATTTTCGATTTAGGTAAAATTTGACTTCACCATAAGTTTTTGCTTCAATAAGGACCAAAAATTAAATAATTAAATGGGACCATGCGGCTCTTGTTAACTATGAAATATGATATTTTTTCCACAAAATGTCGAAAAATGGCATTTAATTGATCGAATTTTAAAACACTTTATTTGGAAAAGTTGTTTGGAGGGTCAAAATTTTTTTACAGGCAACTTTCAGTAAATTGGAATTTAAAAATAAATAATCTCAAAAACAAGCAACACTGTTATTTTGCGCTTATATATCGCTTTAATGGCTGTAAAAACATTCTCGGGGAATAATTTTTTGGCAGAAAAAAAATAGGCAACACTGGAAGTTGATGTCTATTATAGGTACAAGCTTGTTTTTAAAATATTACTTCCAAAAGCGCCCTTCAGATATTAGGTTTCAGACGTATAATAACGATAAATTGTAACAAATACAAAATAAAATTTATAGGTCATTTAATTTTATCTATACATTATTATAATATTAATAATTTCATAATGCATGATTATAACAGCCAAATTTTTAATGGAAGTGGCTGCTATATTTATGTAATTGTTAAAATCAATTAATTATGAAATTGCCGCTCCTTTTGAATTATGTCAGGCAATTAACCGGTATGTCTACTTATATTCTACGGATATAATAGTAGCTAATCTATTTCCCAATTAAAAAAAAAGTATTTTTATCCGGGTTCGCCCACAGTAGAGCGAAAGAAGAACATTCATTACTACCCTATTTAAATACCACTCTACTCAAATCTTTGTTATCTCTTTATTGCCCGGTTGCTCGTCGGGTGTGGTTTGAGGAGAATGCTTAATCAAAGTCCATTTCAAAATATACAATCTACAGCTAGGAAGTTGGGCCAAGTTCTTCCAACAGTTGAAGCTTAGCTTTAAATTCTTCTTGCACATCTTCCACAATCACTTGTTACTTTCGTATGGGAGTTCTCACAGATTGAACATCTTAAAAAAAAGATCGCGATCGCGTTGCACGACCTGTCCCATATGGACGGCCCCTGGCAATAATGTTCCTTGCCTTGAGGTAGAGGAAAAAGTCTAATGTCACCACTAGAAATAGTATACGAGTATAAAGTAGAAACAATTCTACATGTATTCAACTTAAAACTATGAGGACTTCACTAAATGATAGCCTTTATTAATAAATTAGATTTTTGGAGTATAAAAAAGTGGATTTATGCGGAAACAGCCAAAATACGCCAAACGGTTCGTCGGAGAAAATAACCTAAATATTAAAATTTATAGGAATGTTTATGTTTAATTTTGAATGTGAAATTTATTTACGAAAAGTTTATAGTTTCCAAGTTATAAGCAAAAAAAATCCAAAAAAAATTTGGGTTTTTACCTTTTTTCGGACTTTTTTCAATGTTTCTTTACAAAATTTTGTTATGAAACCTCAGAAAAAATATATGAAATTAAAAACTCAAAAATACCCCAGAACTTTCTCGGTGGGGGCCCTTGTGAGCAACATTACCTGTACTTAATAAATAAAAAATCCCCTTCTTTCCGCTGCCATGGGCATTCCCTAACGTGGGCTCCATACATCGATCCCTTAAGGGCGCGAATGGGGATTATACAGGGTTATAATAAAGAAACCGAACCGGCCATTTATATCGCAATTTTGCAAATTTGATCATCATTCACTCATATTTTTTGACGTCTCCAACTTAAATAGCAGATTGTCATTGTTAATGTCTTAAAGATTGTGATTTGAGTTCAGAACGTTGCTATGTCGAGAAACATATCAATGGTGCATACCAGTATTAAAGTATTAATATTTCGTAAACGGTTGAAGATAGGTATAGGACATGATTTACGAAAAATGTCTAGAATTGATTGTAGAACGTAAAAATGTAAATATATACAATATGCTCCATTTAAAAAATTAAAGTTGTTACAAGTAGCATATTTATGGTCTTCCCTGTATAATATCTTTTTTCTAACAAAAAATTAATTTGAAAAAAATTAATTAGACGGGTCTGAACGATTCTTGATTAAGTGGACGGTATTCTATATCAAAGCCTGATCCGTTGATTTATCATAATCCTTTATATGTATGTTTCCTATTATAACCGGAAACTTTTTATTTTAAACTTTAGAAAAATGGTATGGTTGAACTAGCAGGTATATGAATTAGGATGAGAGTAAATGCAAGTAAAATTATTTTTTAACTTATATCGCATTTTACGGTTTCTAAAAAGCTCTGCTCACGCTGAAATGTTCCTGAAATGGTCTTCATATACGAGGTTTCTCTATCCTTTGAAATATATACCAAGATGGCATATACCTCAACAATAATCATAATATTATTAAGAAGTTTGGATGGTATGAAGAGAGATTGACTATTTCTTTGACTTTAAATCATAATATTGTTTAGTTCTTAAAAAAATCTTGCTAAAAATCAGAGACAAACCGCCGCCGTGCGAAATACTGATAGGCGACTTTGTACCAAAACGTTACTTTTCCCCCACAGATTGAACATCTAAAAAAAAGTTACTTACTTTCACAGATTGAAGTTAAAAAATTAAATTGCATCCTTTATTTGTGAATAGAAGTACCAATGCTTATTTCAAATTTTTTTTAACAAGTTGATTGTAATAATTTTTGATTTTTGGAACAATGTACCTCATAGGAAAAGCCACATTCCCGAACTCCGTATTGCTCCAGTCTCGGCTTGCACCTGGACAAGCAATCTTTACGGTCGTCCGGGAATGTTCAGCTTCAGGTATTCCTCCTAGGTACTTATACAATTGGTTGTCCCATTTTCGACACTTTTATAGGTTATCTCCGTAATTGTTAGTACTATCAAAAAAGTAATGTAGGTGTCATGTACTCTTTTTGGTTCAAACTTAAAATGGTAAAATCAAAATTTGAAAATGTTCGCTTGCTTAAGAGATACGGGGGAAAATCAAAAAATTGTCAATTTCAAAATTACCCTATATTTTCTTAGAGATACAGAAAAATGTTTTATACAGCAGTTTCTTTATGTTCTCAGAATAAGTATACGTGGTCAGGTAGAGAAGTTATCGGACCTAACCTCAATTTTTAAATGGAACACCCTGTATACTTTCCTCTAAAATGATAGCATTTTAAATATTCTTTTCAAATATATAAGACACCGTGGATGATATTGGTTTCCTAGGCGATTTATTTAAACTTTATGACTTTAAACCACAGTAGACAATGAAACAAAAGCTAATATCATAGGAACAACTATGTTGACATTCTTGTTGTTATTAACATCTAACGTCAATTTCATTTTTTCATATTCATTTGTGAAAATTACTTATCAACATTTTGAAAAATTTGATATGATATCAGTTTATATTGAAAGTGGAAAAAATGAAAAATGGCTCAAAATTTATATTTTGTTCGCTATTCGGAAAGGTGACAATCATTTAAGGACATATCTCGAACATTTGCGATGATTCCCGTTATTTTTTACCTTAATCTGAATCTTTTATTTCGTTACAAAGTAATAAAGTTTAAATAAATCGCTCAGGGAACCAATATCATCCATGGTGTGTTATATATTTGAAAAGATAATTGAAAATGCAATCTTTTTACATTAAAATATACAGGGTGTTCCATTTAAATAAATGAGGTTAGGTTCGATAACTTTTTTACCTGACCCCGTATACTTACTTTGAAAACCGCAGATTATTCAAGAATCATTATAAATAAACTTCTGTATAAAACATTTTTCTGTATCTCTTTTAACTAAGAAAATATAAGGTAATTTTGATATTGAGAATTTTTTGATTTTCCCCCGTATCTCTTAAGCGAGTGAAAATTTTCAAATTTTGATTTTACCATTTTAAGTTTGACCCAAAAAGAGCACATGACACCTACATTACTTTTTTGATAGCACTAACAATTACGGAGATACCCATTAAAAGTGTCGAAAATGGGAGACACTGTACTATTATTAAAAATAATTATTATATTTGATGTACTATTAGATGATTAAGGTGTTGCCACTAGTCGAATGTTATTTGTCTAATTTAATTGGTTCTACACCCCTAGCACCCCTTTAGCTGATGAAAAAACTGCATGCCCTTACATTAAAGAACCTTCGTTTTGTCTAGGCAAACATGGCCACAAAAATAATATAGTTTATAGATGGACGATTTGCATCGGACAAAAAATTGATCATATTAAATTGACTTAATATTGAAGTAGGGCAATGTCATAGATATTATAAAATTTATCAATAAATAATACATACAAATGCGATAAGTTCACGTTATTTGCATTTTAATTGGGCTTCCCAGCATATTCTAGTCAGAGCCGTTAGTTAATATGTATCGCAAGAAAAACCTTGAAAGGTAATGTTTGTAGGAAAAATAATGCTATTGTTTATATTTCGAACGCATAGAAAAACTATTTATAATATACCTACAATTTTATTAAATAAGTTAGAGGTTTTATTTAAATAATTATTAAATTCACTTTCCGGTTTACGTTTGCAATACAAAGTTTTAATCTGCAATTCGACAGAAATTGAAATTCTACAGGTTGTAACAAATTCGTTATTCACCATTGGGATTTCCGAAATGGTAAGAGATACGCGTAATTATGAATCCAAAAGTATGCCGCAAAAAAATCTAAAATAAATACAGGCGCTTTCAAAATGTTTGGAAAATCTAAAATTTTGCTTTTCCGTTTTTATTTTTTCCTGACTTTATTCAAAGAGATCTAAAATAAGTTTCACTTTCTCATCGCTACTTTTTATTCTCCACGAGATGGCATGATCAGATCTTTAATGCGACGTTTCGTCTTTGGTTCACCATCATCAACTTAATTTTTTTAAATACGGGCCTGGATTTTTTTGTTTAAATTATGAAACCGGAACTAAGTCTACGTTCAGCGGTATACAACACTTACTCGTTTTCCGGCGTTTTGTTCCTTAAATTGACCATCTTCATTAAAATAGCCCTAGCACGTTTCTGTAATTTACTTTTGTTTAAAAGAATTCGGTTTAATTAGAAATTGTAAAGCTCAATGCCTTTTTTAAAAAATCTTATAAAAAAGTGTTGGCTTAAGAGTAAAATTTTATTTGTATTAATAAAATAAATTATTTGTAGGTACTTGTAAAAATTTGATAAAACTATTAATTTGAAATAAAAAAATACAGTAGTGGTACGTAATAATAATAGTTTCTTCGAGACGAATGTAATTTACAAGAATAGGGATATTTTGATGAAAATGGTCAATTTAAGGAACCAAACGCGGGAAACTCAGTAAGTGTTGTGAACGTAGATTTTGTTCCTTCTCATAACTTAAACAAAAAAAATCCGGACACGTATTTAAAAAAATTAAGTTGATGATGGTGAACCAAAGACGAAACGTTGCATTAAATATCTGATTTTGCCATCTTATGGAGAATAAAAAGTAGCAATGAGGAAGTGAAATTTATTTTTGAACAAATAGAAACCGAAAAACAAAATTTTCGTTTTTTCCAAATATTCTGGAAGCCACTGTATTTATCTTCGATTTGACGGCATATCATTGGGCCCGTAATTACGCAACTTTGCCCCAATTTAATCGGCTGCGTATCTCTTACCGTTCCCGAGATCCCCATGGCGAAAGAATAATTTTTAGCACCCTATATTGCAGCGAAGATTCCACCAATGCCAAAGTGCATGCCAATTAATTTTTAAAGTCGTGGTTTAAATTCTAGAAGATCCGGATTAATCAACGGTAGTAATATCCTAAAAACTAAAACACATATTATGCCGTTATATATATTTGGATCCCGCTTGTTCCTTTTATGTTTTTCTTTTTTCTGAATTGTTTGGTAGGTGATGGATTTAATGCCGGGTTTGTTCAGGGGGAACTTTATAAGGGTATATACCACCTTCCCCCTTCCTTCCTCCCAAAATGAAACAGCTTTACATTTTTTCGCGGTTCAATAAAGCATTATCTCAGAAAGTTTTTTTTTGTCCATTTTTATAAACTTTAAACATCCTTCCTCTTCACTAGACCTGTACTCCACTACTATATCCGACAAACGAATTTATTAAATGAGAATTGCGAGAACGTAAATTTAAAGAAGTTGCAAATTCTTACTGATGATTATAACATAATTATTAGTAATATTTATTTTTATATTGATATATTTACATAGAAATATAATAATATGTAAAATTTATAAGAATCCTAACCCCTTTAGATCACATAGAAATGTAAATTTGTTATAATAAATACCGGGCGAGGATTTGAAAGTGTTACAATGAAATATCCGAAAAACCGCTGGAATTAGTTTATTAAACATTGACATTTGCCCTCCTCCAGGTTTTATCTGGCTGATGACAAATTTGAAATGTCAAATGGAGATGGGAAGGTATTTAATTTTTCCATTCTCTTTCAGCTATTGTTTTTTGAAATAATAGTAACATCTAACGACACACTTATTAATTATTTATAAGGCGTTTCGGATTAAAAATCTTATCTTCAATGCAAATAAGCAGCTTATTAAACATATTTTTGTTTTTATTGTTGTATTTATACTCTAGTTGGCATTAAAAACTATTTTTTTGATTTGACATTATTTACAATAGTAGTAATAATGTAATATAAATTATTTTTCATTTTCAAACAAAAAATAATAATAATAGGTGTGATATATCGTTGGATATAGAATAAAGTGGAGTTCATAAAGTAGAAAATAAAATGTGACTACTATTTAAAAAATAAATAAATTGATGATGGTTGCGAAAAAACGAAACGTCGGATTGAAAATGTAATTAAATTAGGAGGGGGGAAATAAATTAGCAATGAGAATATAAAATTTATTTTCGCATATCTCATCAGAGGATAAAGCGAAGATGCCTAAATATCTTCGGAAATATTTTTAAATTTGAAAACGACCTTGCACTCACTAGTGCACAATTTTTGTCTAATTTAATTATTTGTGTATGACCTATGGTTTGTTCGGGTTTGTTAAATGCAACATTTACTATTAAATTAGTTTTCTAAAGTTTTGTGGTTTATTACTGCTTAGAGTTGAATTCCATTAGTTAACTTTATCGAGATAGAAAAATATTAATTTTTCAAAATAGGAACTATTTAATATGTTCCCAATACTGTTCAAAGATTAACAGTTTAGTTCCTCTAACGCAATTATTAACCATAAGTTCCGTCTCTGCGCTGCATATATCGCCGGTCATTGCTTATAAATAACGCCACTAGAGGTCGGCCTAATAGTTTCACAAATATGACGGTATGTGTTTGAATTTGTGTAAGACGTGCTCCTGTTTAGGTAAGTTCCTTATTATGTTTATTTAGGTATAAACTAGAACATTGTCTACTTTTACCAGGCGTAAGTTTTTATGTTGTATCGCCGGTCACAGGGTTAACTCAGACCTAATAGTCTTAATTAAGGAAAAAATAGTACACGAAGTCATTCTCTTGAGTACAGATACTCATTTCAGTCTAACAGAGTTTAAGAAATAGCTTGTATTAGCTGTTTTCCACGAATTTGTGTATTTTTGTATCGCCGGTCACAGTAACACCGGCCACGCATGAAAATGTTACCGGAGATACATTGATGCAACGGTTTGTTATACGAAGCTAAAAACAATATTTTTTTATTAACCTTTTATAAACCATTAAGGGAAATATATTTTCATATGCAAGTTTCGTTTACATCTTAGGTAGATTAAAAATATGACTAATTTTCTTAGTATTGTAAAATTCAATATAAGGAATATTCCAAAACTTTAAGCCAATATAAGACAGGGCTGTTATAAGTAATAGGAAAATGGTTATAGTGACTGATTAAAATAACTCAGTTACAAATATTGGCGTTATATGATTCAGAAGAGTCAAATTTGCCATGTGAAGGGCGTTAAATTATTAAAAAAATCGATGCTATACAAAAATAGACCCTTGTGACGATGATCCTTTGCTCGGACATATATAATTCCTCTAATTGGATACTATAAGAAACCTATTAAAAAATTAACAGGTGTTTTTGAGATTATTTATTTTTAAATTCCGATTTACTGAAATCATCGAATCAATATGCCTAAAAATATATAGGGTCTTATTTAAGGAAATTAAATTAAAGCATATTTAAAATTTCTTAGGAGCGCTTTGTATAAGAGATTTTAAAAATAGTAGATAGATCAGGTTGTGTCACCAGAGGTTGCTACGATTTTTAAATCGTACCCTTAAAAATTACTAGAATTTCAAAAAATAATTAATTACTTGACAACGCTGCATTTCAGTTCAAAAAACTAAATACGGCTGTAAAGCTCTTGGTCTACTGAATAACATTCTGGAAAAATATAAGTACCGGGTGTCCTATTTAAAAGCTATAATTTTTATTCAATGCCACTTTTTAGGTACATAGGTTGGAAAATCTTTTTGGGTTTTGTATTTTAGTAGACCCTTTAACTTTTGTATGGAACTTGCGGCGCTATCGAAGCCATACTCCTTACTGACACACCCTGTATATGTAAATAAAATCGGTTACTGAGGCATATATCGTATTTTCTAAGCCATACCGATTTAGTGCGACGCTCAAGGTTTGTCTTATATAATTTTCTAGGCGTCATAAATATTATTTTTAATAGTAGTTTGTTTAAAGAATAGAAGAACTTGTACAATAAAAACCGTCACCTCTCTCGCTTCTCCTATAAATCAACCGCTGATGGGACCACCTGTTACATACCTACCAAATAAAAAAATAATTATCAAAATCGCGATTCAGCCGAAAAAAGATTTGTTCTAACAAGCAGAAGGAGATATAAGTATTCAGTATTACCAGATGTACGATGATTATCGTTTTTGTATGATAATTCTTACTAGTTTAGGATATACGATAGTGGCTCTTTGTATGATAATTTTGGATATAAGAAACTAACTACATAAACTAAGTGATTTAAATGGAGAATCTGTATTTCCGCATTGATTTAAGTGCTCAGTCATGAAAAATTGTAATACTAATCCATTCCAATACGAGAGACTAGCATTAAACAATGCAGAAACGATCAATAATAAGAATAATTGTATCAAAAAATAGTCCATTTTCTCCAAGAGCTGTTTAGTAACTATTAAGAAGTAAACTGTTTAACCATCACTTTGAGTTTACTTCTTAATGAATAATTGTAGGTTAAGTTAAGAAGTTAATTCTCAGATTTGACAGTGGTATGGGATTCACAGAGATAAAAACATCAACCAGTTAAGAAAGAAATCAACCCCGAAAACCCATTTATACCAAATTTAAATATTTTTCTTATTGTTTTTAGTACTGGGGCTTTGTTTGTTTTCGTATGTTCGTGCTTGTTCGAATTTCAATTAGCCATAAAAATACTTACTTTATTTTCAATTACATTTTTACTATTTTTTAGCTATTTGCGCAGTAACCCCCTAATAAATAGCAAAATCAATTACAGAGCTGGTTCTACGATAACGTAAGGTAATTTTCAAAGGTTGAAACGATAATTCTCTTATCGGCCAGATTTCCCGAACATACAAAAAAGGGACGAAAAATTTAGAACGTGCATATAATATTTATATTTTGACGTCCTTGTTTATTTTTTCTATAATATACTACATGCTATATATTTCAAGTGTGCATAAGAATATCAACAATACACTTGTATACTTTCCAATACTCGTCAAAATTGCGTTGTTTAAATTAGTTAACTAAATAACGAAAAAAGAAATCTTTCTGCTCTGGCTAAATATTTTAAATTAACCTAAAAATTCATTCATAACACTATTGCATAAGGTGAAATATATAGAAAATACTATCTTCGATAATATATTTTTTGTTGTAAACTATAACAATTGTTATATAATTATCTAACAAGTTGCCTAAAGCTATATGAAGTTATTTAATAAATTTACGGCAAAGCGATGATGCAGTTTTCAGACGGCAATATTACATCGAGAATAGTATTACGAATAAAGAGGTCATCCGGCGTAAAACTTTCGTTCTTCTTACTCTCGGTAATCATCAAATATACAGCCCGCAGGTGGCAACAGTGAAGGTTGTCTGCATATTATATATTTGCTGACAAATAAGATGGCTCTTTGGGGGAAAGATGCTATAACGTACCTAAATATACACGTGTCATTACTTCAACATAGGAAAGCAAATAAAATACTTTTTCTACAACCGAGCGCAAAGTACAAATTTGTGCTTTCAAAAGAAAGCGCAAATTTGCACTTTTTCGAGGAGCGAGCGTATTTATACTTTGTCGCTAAAACAAGTCTAGTGTGCCTGGAACTTCTGACACAAAAGTAGGCGTTGATGGTATTTGACAGATGTCGACAATTTTGTGACCAACGCGTAATTTTCGATCATTCTCGTAAAATAAAAATGTCTTTCCGTGAAAATACAATGGAAATCGATGAAATTAGCGAAGTTTCGTGCACACCGCCGGAAATTGAACAAGCTGCAAAATCAGTTACTCTTAATTTACTGCCAGAGAAGTCGAGAAGCAAATATGAAAAGCAGTATGAAGTTTTTAGTAAATGGTGCGAATCAAAAGAAACCAACAAGATATCAGAAAATATTTTACTTGTATATTTTGCCGAAAAAGCGAAGGTAATGAAATCCTCTACACTTTGGCCAATGTACTCAATGCTAAGAGCTACGATATCAGCAAAATATGATATAAACATCAGCGAATACAAGAAACTCTTAGCTTTTTTAAAACGTCAAGCTATTGGCCAAAAACCTATAAATTCAAAAACCTTAAATTTTGATGAAGTGAAAACCTTTTTAGAAGAAGCTCCTGATAAGATATATTTATTGAAAAAAGTGATCTTAATTGTGGGTATCGCCGGGGCATGTAGGAGGGACGAACTTGTCAAAATGGTAGTGGACGACATTGAGGATAAAGAGTCAATCCTTATTGTAAACATACCTGATTCTAAGACCTACAATAGCAGAACATTCACTGTGACAAATAACGTAACACTCGACTATTTATCAATCTATCGAAAATATATTAGCCTCAGGGCCAAAAATTGTACGAACCGTAGATTATTTTTAAAATATTCGAATGGTACATGCCATAATCAAGTAGTAGGAATGAATTCTATTGCAAAAGTACCAAAAGACATAGCACAGTACCTTGGACTTCCAGAACCATGCAAGTATACCGGTCATTGCTTTAGGAGAACTTCTGCCACTCTTTTAGTTAATGGAGGAGGCAACATCACTCAATTAAAAAAACATGGAGGATGGAAGAGTACTAATGTACCAGAAGGCTATATAGATGAATGTCTTGCTCAGAAAATTGCTACGTCTGAAAAAATTTTGGGACCGGCACCAACGATAAATAAATCACCCATATTTGTGGAAGCGAGAAATTCTGAAAACATCCCGATACATTTACCATCAGAAACTTCCTCTGAAATCATCATTAAAAATTGCGAAAATTGTACATTTAACTTTAATATTGTAAATAATAGGAAAAATGATAGTTTATAGATATAGTGTTATTAAAAAAACCCATAACCTTAATTAATGTTAATTGTATTATTTAAATTTATTATAAAGCTTTTTATTATTAATTTTTACCAAACATTTTTATAAAAACAATGGTTGTAGAAAAAATCATGTGTGTAATTCGAGCGCAAAGTAACATTGCCGCTCTCTCGAGATAACCGCGCTCCGCTACGCATCGCGCGTCAAACTTCTCGCTCAGAGCGGAAATGTATCACTTTGCGCTCTTAATACACAAATAGCTATTATATGATAAAATCATCCTCCTCCTAGAAAAGTGTGTAGAGAAAATAGAAAAAATTTCTAGCGTACGGAGAACTTAAGGGGGGGGGGGGGGGGGGGGGGTTGTTCGGGATATTCGTAATACTTCAAATTTCCGTTTCACGTTTTCCAGATTCCCATGAATTTACAGCACCCTGTATAAAATAACAGTTACAAATGAATTGAATTTGGGACCGAAAAAATTTCCATTCAGTCTCTCTTATCGCAATCACACGCAATAATACAATTTCCGCAATTCATGTATATTTTTTGATGAGTGGTCAGCCCCACGGTTTTTATCTGTGACATTTTGCCCAAGGCCTGGTTGGACCACCCTCGATGGAAAGAGAAATACTAAACTATATTTTTGTCTGCATAAAGATAAGTTTTCACGCCTACGTTTGCTCATCTGCATAAACAATATTATGCTTAGTTTCTTTTGTAATTTGGGTCAAGGAGACGGTTGAAAACAAGCAAATTTTTAGCGCTGTCTAATTTTTCTTAATACAGTCAGTTTACTCAACGTTCGTCATATTTTATTTAAGTTTCGATCCCAAGATTAATTCTTTAAAGTGAGCCTTTTTGAACTTATCGGGGAATTTCTTCCACTAATCTCAAATGCAAAGGTTTAAACCTGCGTTCTTTTATTTGTAAAGCTATTGCCTTTATGAAAGCATTTTGCGTTTGCTTTTTACGGATAAATGGATGAACCCACCATTCACGTTTGATATTCTTCTCTTTTCTTTAAATAATACAGTGCAACCTCGATAATCCGAACCTTCGTTACACCGGATTCTTCATTACTAGGGCCATACATTTCAACTGCATTGTGTACTTTATGATCAGGATTTGATACTACTCGGTAAATCAAGCGAACAAAAATTACAAATTACTTCACAACATAATATAAAATTTAATAAATATGCTACTATTTTACATAATTTTTGTTTATGTACTATTTTCTAGTTGTTTTGTATTAAATTTTTCGTTTTCAATAAATAAACTGTCTCGCTTCAATAATCAGGATTATTTACTAATCCGGATGACCGCGGTTTTAATTAGTCCGGATTATCGAGGTTGCACTGTAATATGTATTTATCTTCTTCGACTAACTATTTGGCATCTGCGACTGAAAAGAACGCAGCTTTGATTGAAATCGTCGTTGCTGAGTTGGTCGAACTGTCCACGACTAGGTATAAAAATACTCTTTCGAAATACGTGTTTATTGTATCAGTTTTTGAAAACTTCATACTCTGTTTAGACAAACCGGGATTTACCCTAATAATAAATCCTAAAATGATGCTACTTGTGCAGCTTTAATATATATAATATGTATTTTGAGCCAGTGATATTTCTGGGTAGGTAACCTTTTCTTTCGATATAATAATGATAATAAATATTATTCAGTGATTATAGATTATAATATTTAGTATATTATGTATAATATACTTTCTTTATATGATGCTATCTAAGGTTTTTTTAACTAATTTTGTATTGATTTGTGTAAAAATATACTCAAACATGCATCATATGCACAAAATTCCGCCACCCTGAAATTTTGGTCAAGTTTGATATTTAATATCTTTTTTATCTTTTATACTATTTTCATGATTTTGTCATCAGCTTGTAGATCTATTTATTGTGTTTTTCCTTAATTATTTCATAAAATAACTTTTTTCGATTAGGCTATATTATACAGGAGTAAATCAAACTGTTGTTTCTTGTCGTAATTTCAAAACACCCTGTAGGAAAATTGAGGTGGATAATTTTATTGACATATTGATTTTTGTCATCTTTGATGTATTCTAAACATTCCGTTTCTTGATTCATTCCATTATGTCATTTCTGCTGCGAGCTGCAAAATTTTAAATGAAACGATGTTATTTTTAGAAAATGTATGTCATTGGTATTTCTACCGAAGTACGCACCAATATTGTTTTTGTTGAGGTCTAGTCGCCCACCGTCACATTGAGAAAATCCTCCAAGAAGTTGTTGTTCCATTTGCTTCTTTTATTGGGAACCAATTTACATTAATGCTAGACTTCACGTTGAACATGTAGTGAACGAATATCTGGATGAAGTTGGACTTCCAAGATTGGAATGGCCTGTATGTAGCCCGGATATTAACCCAATCGAACATCTTGGGAATCAACTTTCATTCATCGTCATCGTGTACAACTATAAACCTTGCAACACTTAGGACTGGCGCTGACCGAAGAATATCAGGCTATCCCTCAAGAAAGGATAAGTAACCTTATTCGTTCGATATCACGAAGACTGCAAACTGTCATTGCTGCGAAAGGAGGAAATACACGATATTAAAATTGTTTTTGTTAATTAACTTTATGATATACCTAGTATTTGTTTTTCTTAATAAAAATAGGCTTCAAATCAGTGTTCCATATAAAATTTTGCAGCTCGCAGCAGAAATGAGATAATGGAATGAATCAAATATCGAAATGTTTAGAATATATTAAAGATTACAAGAAACAGTATGTAAATAAAATTATCCACCTCAATTTTCCTACAGGGTATTTTCAAATTACGATAAAAAACAATAGTTTGATTTACTGCTGTATAATATAGCTTATTAATTAATTAATAAAATCATGAAAATCGCATAAAAAATAAAAAAGTTATAAAATATCAAACTTGACCAAAATTTCAGAGCGGCGGAATCTTGCGCTATTACACTGTCCCGTTTTGCAGCTCCGTTTTGCAGGAGCCATTCGGCACAACGATAAAATTATGCGTCTTTGCTGGCAAGATGAGACAGTGACGATAAGATATAAAGTACTTTTACCATCCTGCCGAATGGCATAAAGTTTAACTTTTTCCTGCGAACCCCATAAGTTGTACTTATACATTGTTAGAGATCGGTGGTAATACCGCACTTATTGTTATTGTACATTTAAAGGAAGACAGGAATAAAGAGTGGGTGAATCAAGAACGGATCCAGGGTGGGTTGGTCATGGGGGTCATGACCCTTCCCCTAAACAAACAATGTAACACGAAAAATTACATATAACCGGTTTGACTAACGAGGCAGTGTATTACTATTCGTAACATTTCCTTGTATGGACCCCCCCCCCACCCCCACCCCCTTCTCCGAAAACAAAGTTGGACCCCCCAAACCGAAGACCTGAATCTGCCCTTGGGGTGGACCATACCATATCATGGAATTGTAAATATAACTTTAGATTTTTAAGTGAGGCACCGATCTCATTTTTATCGGCGCCCCAGAAAAAACCTAAACAGTATACATAATATTAATTACTGTTTACTTGCAAAAAAATGTTTACTAGAACGGAAACTCGGGCAACATTTTATTCTAGGCTACAATGCGGATTTAATTCTTACATCATACAAGATTTAATTCTTGTTACACCGAAGTGAATGGACACTGTTATAAAATTTTAGATTGCCAGAAGATATAAACAATTAATATAATCATGTACAATTTTAATAGCCGACTTATTTACCGAAATGGAAATACGGGCAGTGTTGTAGATAGCTTTATTTCCTGGGGGGGTTTGTTCGGGTTTGTTCGGGTTAGGTGAGGTACTAATATGGCCGGTTTCTATAAGCATACCTGGGGGGTGGGGGTTACTGGTATGGCAACCTTCACTTTATGGTTCCCATTTCGAGGCAAATTCCAGCTGTACTGTACCCCAGTACCCCCCCTTATCTATGGCGGTGAATACATGTATTACAAGGGGTCTTGCGATATCGACGACTACCGATATTGTATATATTAAAAGAACAGTGAAACCACTAATAACGGACACCTCTAATAAGCGGACATATCTATTAAGCGGACATTTTTTTATAGTCCGGAACTAGGTATATGAAATTCCAGGAAAATCAACCTCTCTTGGACGGACACGGACAGACTGTTTTCATACAAAGAGTGCGAAAACCCCCCTTTAAACGGACAACATTTTTTTAGAAGTATTTGGGAGACGAATAAGTACGGTGCAATACTCTCTTAAGACAGACCGGCAATCAGTCGCGTATGCGTGGCTGCGCGAAAGGACCGAATGAAAGTATGTGTGATTCCCCGACAGCAGTCCGCCGTTTATTTGTGAGTTGTAAGGTTAAAATCGTAAACAATGGTACAAAAATGTCGCGTTTTGAGTCTGAAAGAGAATATTGATGTTGTGGAAGTTTGCAATTTGATAACAATGATTTGGGCGAGTTCATTAACATTAATAGCAATGTGCTATTAGAAGATGATAGTGACCTCATTCCTACCGATTATGTAGTCCAAACTGAAACCACATCACTATCTGACGACTCTGATGAAGAAGTTGAATGCAGTAATCAAACAAATGTCACCAATTATCACAAGCCATTAGTATGGTAAAGGAATTATAAGAGTATGCAAAGAATAGAGGTGACTCTACAGCAATGGAATTGTTATCATACTTGGAATTACATTTTCTAGATTGCAATTATAAAACGCAAACACGTCAAACTACGTTATTAGATTTTTTTAGTACTACATCCTAACTAAAACTAGTGTATTTTTGTTATATTATGTTTATTTGTACATACATATACATAGCAATAATTTTGCATGTACATATTACCTAATAACAAATTTCCCATGGGCGGACACCTCTATTAGGCTGACTCATTTAGACGATCCCGTAGGTGTCCGCCTAAGAGAAGTTCATTATAATATTTAAGTTAGGTTCTGGAAATAATCTTATCAAATATAACTGGAGCGTAATTTAATTATCGATTAAATTTTTCATTGTAACACTCAAAGGTTTTGTTTTTTTGGAAATTTTACTGGGCATGTTTATTCTGATTAAATCTCGAGAGAGAAGCTCGAGTGGTTTAATCTATGCGACATTTCGATAAATTAATTGGGGTACTGTATTTGAAGATAAATTTTAATAAAAAAAAAATATAACAAACATGTTTTTACATTGGACGTGACCGAAGAAATCTGATTCACATTTGGCTTAGTTTTTATGTTGTTATTGCCTATTTCTTTAGCATTGTCCAACTTCCTCAATCGCCTAACATTCACTTCAAGTGGTATATAACGAGCAAATAAATCTTTTATGATGTAATAAAGGCGTATTATAGTATTAGAACAAAACACATTCCTTTTTTGCTAAATTTTGTTAAATATATCGCAATAAATTATGGTTTTTAAATTTTAACGTTTTAATTTGCACCGAAACCAAAACGCTAAAATCATTATTCTTTGAAATGTCGCTTGTTTCGATTTCAATTTTAAATATATATCCATATCCATCATCAGGGTGTTGATTTTCTATTGGTCAACTATTGACTAATTTTTTTAATTAATTTTATTGTAAAGATTTATTATTTTAGATTTAAAATGTAGAAATTTCAGGAAAGAATCAGTGTTTTAACAATTATTAAAAACGACAATTAATAATTTCAATAACCGTCATTTCACAACACTATACAGGGTGCCTCCGATTAAGACGACACTATTATTATCTTCATTATTATTATACTAAATCTAACGAAAGAACGGGGCGTCAAAACAACTATGACATGGTCTATCAATTCAGAATGCTTGTGTAGAGTTCCATTAAGGGCACTTTATTAAATTTTTTAAATTGTATAAAGTGCAAAATTGTTGATTATACAGTGAGTCCCAGAAGAAATGTCTAAATTCATTTAAAATTCAGCGGTAAGTTTTTTCAAAAAACGCTCGTACCCGTCGATTTTGATTTTTTAATTTGTTTTTTTTTGTGGTAATTTCATGTATACAGGGTAGCTCAAAAATAAGTTACGACCATCAACTTCATTTATTCAAATGAAAACATATATTTTTTACTTCATTTTTGAATTTTGCATTGAATTCTAAGCATGTTTTATGTACCATGTCCTATACATAAACTCAACAGTTATTGAAAAAATTAGGATTGAACATATCATTTAGGGAATCCAACGATCTATCAAATCTTCTGGCAATATGGCATTTTGGGCTCCATAATAAGTAAGAGTGTACTGTCTCACTGTCACCGTTTATTTCCATAGAAACTGTATGACAATTTTATTTCAAATAAGTATAATTATTGTCAAGCGTAGTTTCAAAATTGCGGTTTTCACAATAATGGTGAAGTTAACGGAACGGGAAAAAATTGAAATTCTATGCATGGTTGGGTTTGGTGATAAAACACGTACTCAAATAGAAACAGCCCAATTATTTAATGAAATCCATCCTGATCGTCCTCCCATATGTCAAAAGATGGTGAGTAGAAAAGAGGCTAAGTTTAGAGAATTCGGTCATGTTAGAGATTTGCCTAAATCTGGTCGTCCTACTCGAGATGAAAATGAACAACTTGACGTTTTGCTTTCCTTGGAAGAAAATCCATGTACTCCCCTGTCGCACATTGGGGCTGATTTACACATGCCGAAATCTGTTGTTCACCGAGTAGTTCAAAAGCACAAATATCACCCATACAAAGTTATTCCAGTGCATGAGTTATTTGAAGATGATTTCGATAGGCAAAGTGAGTTTTGCGGACGCATGCAAAATTTGTGCAATCTAGATAATAATTTAGTAAAAAATATTATTTTTTCGGATGAAGCTAGAGTACGAAAGAGTAATTTATTGGACAATTTTTCTTTGAACAGTCTTTAACTGGACAAGTATATCTCGAATTTCCCCAACTAGAATTAATTCCAGCATTAGTGGCTTTATTTCCGAATCCATTGGATCCAGACTCCCCTGACGAAGAACTGATATTCCAACAAGATGGTGCGGCCACTGTGCGCACATTTTTGGATGAAACCTTTCCCAATCGGTGGATTGTAAGGAGAGGACCTACCGAATGGCCTGCTAGGTCGTCAGACCTAACTCCGCTGGACTTTTTTTTGTGGGGTTACCTCAAATCAAAAGTATTTGTTAACAGGCCAAACAATATGCAGGAGTTGAAAGAAAGGATCCGAAGAGAAGTGCGTGTCATAACTCCGGAAATGGTTGGAAACGTGCAAAGAGAGTTTATTGATCGTCTTGGATATTGTCAAGCCGTAAATGGCGCACATTTTCAACATTTAATTTGATTTTGTTGTGTTTTTTTTTTAATAAACAGGTCTTACTTATAGATATGTTCAATCGTATTTTTTTAATAACTGTTGAGTTTATGTATAGGACATGGTACATGAAACATGCTTAAAATTCAATGCAAAATACAAAAATGAAATAAAAAATATATGTTTTCATTTGAAAAAATGAAGTTGATGGTCGTAACTTATTTTTGAGCTACCCTGTATACATGAAATTACCACAAAAAAAAAACAAATTAAAAAATCAAAATCGACGGGTACGAGCGTTTTTTGAAAAAACTTACCGCTGAATTTGAAATGAATTTAGACATTTCTTCTGGGACCCACTGTATAACTTTATGCATTTTTATAAAAATAGGATATAAACGACATGTACGTAAAAATTGAATAACGCCCATATTCTCCGTATTTATCCGTACAATATCTATCTTAATATAATAATTATACAGGGTTATTCTAAGCTATTTGTTTTGGATAAAAATAAATATTCAGGGTGGATAGGGGCCTATTTGAGGTACATTTTAAAATTATTTTCATAATGTACAGGTTGTCCCAAAAACACGAAACGTATCAAAGTTGCATTTTTTAAATGGAATGCCCAGTATATTATTTCATTTTCGGTTCCTACGATCAAAATAAATATTACTTTTATTAAGGTTTACCGTACTTAAACCTTACGGTTTGTGAAATATTTCATATTTTGTCAAAATGTAGTAACAATTTTAATGATTAAATTCTCAACATGTATTTTGTTTTCTAAACCCAATTTCTCAGTGGACTCTACTCACTGATTAAGTTTTGTGTATCAGTTATGAAAAATTCACTAACTTATACACGGTGTCCAATAAGTACTACTAAATAATTACAAGTTTGAAATGGTAATAACTTGCTTAATTTAAATATAACACCCTGTATTTTATATCACTAGCAGATGTAGAATTTAATTGTCTATCAAAAAGTATTAACCTCTCTCATAGCTAATTGCTCGCATTTTCATGAAAAATGCAAATATTCACAAAGCAGGCTAATTATAATCAATTTAATATAAATCAAGTCGCCTATGACATTTTGACAGATCAGATCTAGATTCTAGAGAAACAGAGGGAAAATTCATTACTTAGTAGTAAAGGTAACGACAGAAAATATTGCTGGACATACCTACAACAAACAATTGTTTATATTTATAACAAGTGTTCAAAATGGCGACCATCCGTCTCTAAACACAAACGTATCCTCTTTTTAAAACCTTCAGCAACATTTGACAGCATTTCTGGGCTGATGTTTCGGAAAAACTTCTCTGATACGCTCCTTCATATTATCCGGTGTTGTTCCTTTTACATATCCCCATAAAAAGAAATCAGGTGAAGTCAAGTCGGGTGATCTTGGGGGCCAATTCTGAGGTCCATTTCTTCCAATCCATCGATTTTGAAATTGGAAATTTAAAAATTCACGGACCCTAAGATAGAAATGTGCTGGTGCTCCATCCATTTGAAGCCACATCATTTATCTGATGGCGATGGGAATGTCTTGGCAATTGATTTATCAAAAAATCTAAAAACAGTTCCCCATTTAAATTATTTTCGAAAAAGTAAGGACCGATTAAATATCGACCCATTATTCCGCCCCAAACATTCACTGATCATCTGTGTTGATTATTTACTATTCTAAATTGATGTGGATTGGAATCAGAATAATAATGAAAACTATGTCTATTCAGAGGTCCATTATTATGAAATGTATATTCATCACTAAACATAACAAAATTAAACACGTTTTCAATATCTGCCACTTTGTCTAACACCCACATACGAAATTCCACTCGTTTATCAAAATCGTTTGCAGAAAGTTCTTGGTGACGCTGAATTTTATAGGGATGGGAACTATGTTTCTGAAGAATCCTTGAGACACTTGCTTGGCTAATGTTGATATTTTGCGCACTTTTGTTTTGACCGATATTAGGATTTTCGATTACTGAACCAATTACAGCAAATTCATTTTCTTCGTTTCCTGTCACAAGTTTCCTTTTAGTGGGTTTTTTATACTGAACACTCCCAGTTTGTCGAGTGTAGTCAACAATCTTTCGAAAACCTCTCTATTTGGATGGTTTCTGTTAGGAAATTTTTGAGCGTAAACTCGGGAAGCAAGTAAGCAGTTTTGCAAACATTCTCCAAGAATAAAAGTCATATCAATTCGTTCTTCTTTTGGATAACTTATCATTTTAAGTAACTAACAAAACAAAAAACTATTATAACTAAATGACGATTTGCAGCGAAATACTTTTAGAAATAACTGACATTTACTGTAGACCCTCGGTTTCTCTAGATCTGATCTGTCAAAATGTTATAGGCGACTTGATTAATATTAAATTCATTATTATTAGCCTGCTTTGTGAATATTTGTATTTTTCATGAAAATGCGAGTAATTAGCTATGGGAGAGGTTAATACTTTTTGATAGACAATTAAATTCTACATCTGCTAGTGACACAGGGTGTTATATTTACATTAAGCAAGTTATTACCATTTCAAACTTGTAATTATTTAGTAGTACTTTTTGGACACCGTGTCTAAGTTAGTGAATTTTTCATAACTGATACACAAAACTTAATCAGAAAGTAGAGTCCACTGAGAAATTGGGTTTAAAAAACAAAATACATGTTGAGAATTTAATCATTAAAATTGTTACTACATTTTGACAAAATATGAAATATTTCACAAACCGTAAGGTTTAAATACGGTAAACCTTAATGAAAGTAATATTTATTTTGATCGTAGGAACCGAAAATGAAATAATATACTGGGCATTCCATTTAAAAAATGCAACTTCGATACGTTTCGTGTTTTGGGGACAACCTGTACATTATGAAAATAATTTTAAAATGTACCTCAAATAGGCCCCTATCCACCCTGAATATTTATTTTTATCCAAAACTAATAGCTTAGCTATAATATGTCGTCTCGAATAACGTGAATAACCCTATATATTTAATTTTAAAGGTTATTTATTTAGGACTTAGGGACCTTTAAAAGTAAAAAAAGCCATTTTAGTCGTAAATTTGCCAGATAATTAGCAATAAAATTTTCGAAAGGTTTATGGCATTCGTATAATCTTTAAGACCTTGCCAACTTGAAGAATTTCTCGAAACTTCTCGACAATGTTAGTAGAATCCATTCAGTTATTTGAATTGCATAATTTTGACTTTCACCGGTATTTTATAAAATTATATTAAACATTTTACTGTTTATTTTAATACCTATTACCTAATTATTATTCTTAATCATTTTGATTTGACTAAATACGTAGGCTTTTACCGTTATTGATTTGACCAAATATATCTTATCCTGTCACGGGACAAGGTTATTAGTAGAAAGAATGATATTTCATATTGCAGGCGATAAATTACTGGGGATCCAATATTTTTGACTTGAGACTTGAGGACATTTTATTTTTGAAATATGAATACGAGTACCTTTAAATATTAAAAGTTTCAGCTGTCTCTGTCGGAAGGCCTTTGAAAAAATTACCAGACTAAAATATAGTGTCTCATGTTTGAAATTTCAATTCAGAAAAAGTTTGTAGACAAGAGACACAGACAATATTTAGGATAACTTCGCAAAAGTTCCTGGACTGTGTTCAAAAGTTACACATTCCACATACCCCAATATTAGCCACAACAGAAACTTAATTAGTACTCTAGGGCCTGTAAATCTTGATTTTGGTAAAATGTTAGGTACCTAGCACCTATATCTATGGATAGCCAAACTCTAAAAGCAAAAGTGGCAACTTTATGGCCTCGCGCGTGTAAACAAAGCTGATCATCAGATGCCGACTGATAAACTATTGACCTTAACCGACAAACAGGACAGTTGTTTTTTTATGATCAAACACAAGCACTATAGGAAAAATCCTTTAGGGCACTCTGGGAATGGTTGGTTTTGAATCGTTGGATGTTATATTCGTTGGGAAAAACGACCTCGGGAAGGTCGTTCCATAAGGATGAAGTCATCCAGATGAAAGAATTCTTAAACAATGAAGTTCGAGGAGTACTAAGCTTAACCATATATGGATGGACGGCAGTGGCTATTCGCCGCTCTGGGCGGAATTAGGAGGACAAGGTCAGCCGAGCACTTTTCATGAAAATATCTGTAAAAGAGAGTCAAATCCCCAACCTGTCTTCGACGTTCTAGGCTGTCGAGGCTCTTCGTCAGCTCGTGGTCTCCAATCAGATGAGTTGCCCTCCTTTTGATGGAATCTAGTAGCCGAAGAGTATGTTGTATGTATGAACAGGACCGTACTAAGGCCTTAATGAAAATGATTACACGGCAATATTTTGGCACATTAAGACCTTCTTTACTAGGAAATAAACAATCTATTTTCTCGCATAAAGAAGGTCTTATGGCCATCACTGAAAAGTAGCTATTTGAATTAATTTTGATATCTATTGTCCACGAATCGATAGATTTTTAATAACGTTTAAAAATATGACCGGTAAACCGTGCGCACCAACCCATTTGCTCATTCAAAAAATTTAACTTTTTACTGCGCTTCCCATAAGTTGTACGTATCCATAGTTATAAGTAGATGGTAAAGATTGTTTCAGGAAAAATGGATATAATTTAATGACTGCAGCAAAAGTACCTGGGGCCATCCCATTATTTATGACCCTTTGTTATTATTATGTGGAAAGGACCGGATTGTAATAATTATAATTAAATATAGGCACATCAGGTAGGTTAGGTTGCTTAATTTATATTTAAATATCTTTTTGTGGTAAAATTTGTTAGTTTTTGAGGAATGGTCCAGGAGTTGTCTTTTACCAAACATTCCTCAGAATAGCGTGATAGTAATGGACAATGCGAGCTATCACAGTCGCCAATTACATAAAGCTCCAAGCTCAAATAATACAAAATTGGAGATTCAGAACTACATGGCGGCGAATGATATATATTTTGAAGGAAGTTATAAAAAAAGTGATCTCTTAGAAGTTTTAAAGACATTTTGTATAAAAAAAGTATATGTTTGTGACACATTGGCAGAAGAAAATGGACATACAGTGCTACCGCTCCCACCCTATTATTGCATTTTCAACCCCATAGAGCACATGTGGCACCAGTTAAAATCACTGGTTAGGTCTGAAAATATTTCTTCGACTTTAAGTTCTAGTGTTGTAGAATTAATACGAAAATGAGTTAATGATATTCCCCCAGGTAGTTGGAAAAATTCATTCCGTCACGTAATAACTGTAGAAAATTCGTATATTAGTCTGGATCGTATAATTAATTCAATTATAATTAATTTTGATGAGGATACCGATAGCGAAACAGAATTATCTATAGAATTACATTATAAATGTAAATAAACATCACTAGTAATATTTAAAAAAATGTTATTTTATTTGATTACAAGGAAATCATTAGGTCGTATCCAAATTTCGTGAAACGTACTGTACCTACTCAGTAATATAATAGTAGCGTCTGTGAGTCGGAAAAACCCCGAAAAATCGAAATATTTTCAGCCGGAACAAGAGTATCCCCCCCCCCCCCCCGTTTTCGAGGATGCTGAATACGATGGCGGCGTCAGAATTTCTCTTTGCGCAACCTCTCAAAACGGCTAAAAATCACCCCCCAGAGGAGTTAAACGCGCTTCAAGAGGTTTCCCTGCAGAGAAACACACTTTCTCCCCGTTTTCAAGGATGCTGAGCACGGTGGTGGTGTTGGATATCGCGTCCGACCCCGTCCAACCCCTCCACCGGAAAACAATACTCGCGGTTGAATTTTTTTCCAAGTATCAGCAGCAAATATATACCCCCCCCCCCCCCCCCCCTGTTTTCGAGGATGCTGAGCACGTTGGTGGTGTTCGATATCGCGTCCGACCCCTTCCAACCCCTCCACCGACCGATACTCGCCCCATTATGGAACGACATTACCTTTTAATAAAACCTTAGAAAAAAAGTGTTTAAATTTTTTTTTTTTAAATTTCTCATTCTGTTTTTTAATTGAAATTTAAAAAAAAATTTTAACTTAGAAAAAAAAAATTTTTCTAAAAAATTAAAAATAAACTGACCACGCCTTGGCATTTTTTCGCGCAAACTATTTGTTTATATTTTTTTAGTTGGACAGGAATGAGAGACCCTTACAACCAAGAAGAGAAGTACGACTATTTTCCCCATTCTCAACATCCTCGAAAACGGGGGGGAGCGGGGGAGGTGGCAGGGGGCAGGACGCGATATACCGGGGGGGGGGGGGCTCTTTTTCGATGTTCGTCCGACTCACAGACGCCACTATAATTCACTAATAGTATATGAACGGCGCGGAGTTAGTTTGTTTCAGTATAGTATGCATTAATAAATTTTCACATTCTTATAAAGAACAAGGAAATTTAAATTTCAACATTAGTACGTATCAAAACGCCAATAAATGAAAACGTGACTAATCGCATTTGGCACAATTTTAAAAATATTCCATAATTGTTTTGCGAAATTTCTCTCAACTTATGTTGGTTACTTAGCTTGTTTTATAACAAGCGTATTTACATAATTTGGGAAATGTTCTTTGCCATTATTGAACTGTTAACCGTATCGAAAAACTTTTTATTTGCCTTATACATTTATGTAATTCTGAAAAACTTCCGAAAATTTTAAATAGCTAATTGTGAAATCCAGCAAGATATTTATGGAAGCAAGTTCAAAAATTTAAGGTAATATTGGGAAATTTATAATGAAAATTTTACGCCTGTTACTTGTAGTCAATCAGATGCTTGAATTTTGATATATTGCCATGACAATAACTTAATTTTTTCGGAAATTACCCTACCATATGCACTTAACTGTAAGATTAGTAAGTGGAAATCTGCCTGGCTAGACAGCTGTAAGTGACGTAATAGTATATTACATACCAAGAGTGGTAATACGCCTATTACGCACGATTACGAAACTTCGAAAGAGCGTGTAATAGGCTTACCACTCGAGTTGTGTAATATACTTTTTCTACGACTTGATATTTGAATTATCGAAATATGCTAATAAATTGACTCTGTACTCATATGCTTATCAGTACATCAGTCAATACATTTTTGATACACTTTTTGTGCCCCTCCCTGGATTTTTGTAGTAATAAATTGTTTGCTACGGAAGCAGCTTGCAATGCAATTTCCCGTGGCGTTCCCTCAATCTGAATATCATAGTGATACTTTACCCAAAAATATACAAATTGAAAATGTTGACGTTTAAATTAAATTTCTTGACATTTACGTTGAAATTCACAGCCGACTTTGCATAAAATCTATCGGAAACATTGACGGTTTTGGCATATCACGGGTAATGTGATATGTGGAACTGTTACGTAATATACCTACTGGGTGTTATGGAAATGACGTATTATATTTAAATGGGTGACTCCTGGGGTATCCTAGAGAAGTGCTACATATATTTTTTTTTAAATCGGACGTTTAAAAAGTGGGGTAATTCACCCCTAAACCCACCGGTCACTACTCGGCACATTCATATGTGATCATATTACATTGCCAAGCTGTGTAATCAACAGATGATCAGGAACAATGTTGCCAACTGTGTAAAAAATGTAAAACTTTAGATTCTTATAAAAATAATATTTAGTTTACCTAGTATCCAAATAGAAGTGAATCCAGATGCCAGTACACTAGCAAGTAATCCAGGGCACCGACATCTTCAGGTTTTTTTTCTATGGGAAAAGCTGTATGCTCATCAAGTACCCTGATGATAATGTGGAACTGTATAAGCTTATATCCACTATTTCCAATCTCTCGGAACGTTTGCATTAAATCACTTAAAGAAACACACAGACACCAACGAGTTTCAAATTAGTATTTTTGAAGATATGCATCTATTATCAGATTACACGCAAACACTAAACAGCACTTAATTATTTCGCAATAGAAATAATATAAACGCTCATTTCTATGGGCCATAAACCATTTACTAAAGATAAAATGAAGCATTTATGTTGAAAGGAACTAGCCTTTGAAATAATGGTCTCGTCCAAGGTGCTAACTTGAGCTAGCGCGGTTGTCATTTCCGAGACTATAATTATACAGATATTATAGAAGGAAATTCCGCAATTTATTTATAAAACATCAAAAGTGGCAATGCTGTATTTTTAAATATTAGCCCCAGCCGGCGAAAAGAACAGGCAACCCGCTTTATTGTCCATAATCAGCTGTTTAAAGAAGCCGGCCGATTTTCATACGCGTTATCGGTTTCCTACTGTTTTTACCAAGTTTTAAGCAGATTTGTGTGTTAATACTTAAACCCGAGTTTAAATTATTAAGTTATTTGTTCTTTTCGCGATGGCAGTGCCCCAGCCCAGCAGTTCAATATCGATCGACGGAACCAACGTGTTATTTATTTTAAAAATTTTAAGAAGTTAAATACATTATTTCCCAGACCACTCCGACAATAAGGGCGTATTTTTGTCTACACAGTAGCACTTTAAAATACTAATTCAGAATGAATGGTACATAGATGTGTTATGCGATTTTATTGTGGCGGTGTGTTTTTGTTCAAGTTACCTAGGTACTTGGTGTTTTTTTATAAATTATGTTGGTTTTAAATAAGTCCGAAAAGCTAAATAAAATTGCATTTTTTTTCTAAAGGGTAAGCGGCATTTATAAACTTTTAAGTTGTCCAGATCTGACGGGTGTTGTTCGAATTGAACAAATGAGATCATACCTGACCATTTAAAAACTCCGCGGCGGTTCGTTCGAGTCAGTTCAAGTTTATAAATCAGATATTATTTCCTAGCGAACTGAACTAAACGTAAAGGTTTATAATAATGTACCCTGAAAAATAAACAACTTGCAATCTGTCAAACGGTTATTGACTTTCTTAAGAGTTTACCCTGAAGATATGACAACACTGTTCAAGATTCAGTGAGTTTTTCGCCATATGTTGCTTTGTTTACCTTTCTGACAGGGGCACCACGTGGTCATTT
Source organism: Barypeithes pellucidus (assembly GCA_963991005.1). Taxonomy (NCBI): domain Eukaryota; kingdom Metazoa; phylum Arthropoda; class Insecta; order Coleoptera; family Curculionidae; genus Barypeithes; species Barypeithes pellucidus. The sequence goes on from OZ022559.1 coordinate 26,024,332, forward strand.
TTGGTTTGACATAAGGTCATGTACAGGGCATATTAAATTAAAGCGTAATTTTTGGATATTTTTCTTCTATTTGTTTTCATCTCAAGAATTGCCGGTTTAAATCTAATACGTAATTTCCATAACACCCTGTATATATTACGTAACAGTCATTACGTAATAGTAGACAGTAGGTTCTTACTAATATAGAAGTAGAAAAAATATTTTTAATAAACATTTATTTTCCGATCTCACCCAGCCTGGTTAGGGGCGTGAATAGGGTAGGGATTGGGGATGATACACTTATTACTCTTCCCTATTTTTTGCATGATGCCAGTTAGCAACACCATGACTTATACCACTAAAATCCACCGAGTGCGATTCCGTTTACCGGCCGCGGGGTTTGAACCAGCGATCTCTCGTCCTGTAGTTCTCAGTGACTGCCTGTTACCACGGAGCCACCAAGAGTCATTGCCGCAAGTCAATTATTATTTAATATTTAAAAATACAGTCAGTTGATCGTCCATAAATACCTACCTATCGTTTTGTAATAATTAATTTTATGTCGTTATGAATGACGTGTGACTAGTCACAGAAGAATTGGTTAATTAGGTTTCTAAATAAGGATGAACTTAATACTCATAATAAATAATTAGAAACTGTTTGTATTAGTTATTACGCTTGGGGAAAGTTAAATATTTAAAAAAAATACTTTTTACATATAATAACAAAACGTCATGAAATATCTTTTACGCAAGGAAAACTTTGAAATAATTGCCTGAATTGCACCTACACAATGCAATTTACTTTTACTTTTATCGCTTTTATTTAATATACCAAAAATAAATGTATGTTTTGGGTGACATGAATCTGTTTGCTTAAGTCAGAGTTGGACTGGTCTCTGTAGAAGTTAAGGCCATGCCGGTCACTATCTAGGAAGTTCTCCTGTAACATTGTATTGCATGTATCCATTATCTCTTGGGCCGTGCAACCAGCTGGTAGACAATGTTATCTCAGACATTTCCTAATCAATTAAACAAGGACACTTATCAACGGAGCAACAGAGTTGTACTATTATTTTACCATCAGTTATGTGGAAAGGAATTTCTGTATTATTTTTTTTTCCTAAAGCTTCTGTCGACAAATACTCGGCGCCGATACTCTTTACTCCACGATAATTCGAAACCTGTACAATTTTGATGCAGTATCTTGTAGATTTATAGATAATCAGAAATATTGTCGAATCAAAGCAAAGAAGACGAAATTTGAAACGATAGGAGTGCTTTAAGTATAGAATTTGAACAGTAAAGGTGCTTTCAAATTTCACTCAATTTTGAAGCCTATTTATTTTTTATCTTGTTTTGAGAAATGCTTTTTTATGGTTGAGATATGTTGCTAAGTATGCTACGTTTAAAATTGAATATCAAATTGCCTTAGACACCAACTGAACATCTTTAATCTGCATTAGCTCTGTACAGCGTGTCCCATTTTCGACACTTTTATAGGGTATATCCGTAATTGTTAGTGCTATCAAAAAAGTAATGTAGGTGTCATGTATTCTTTTTTTGTCAAACTTAGAATGGTGAAATCAAAATTTGAAAATTTTCGCTTGCTTAAGAGATACGGGGGAAAATCAAAAAATAGACAATTTCAAAATTTCCCTATATTTTCTGAGTTAAAAGAGATACGGAAAAATGTTTTATGCAGAAATTTCTTTATAATGATTGTTGATTAATCTGCCGTTTTCAGAATAAGTATACGGGGTCACATAAAATCGGACCTAACCTAATTTTTTTAAATAGAATACTCTGCATATTTCAATCTAAAAAGATAGCATTTTAAATTCTCTTTTCAAATATATAAGACACCGTGGATGATATTGGTTTCCTAGGCGATTTATTTAAACTTTATGATTTTAAACCAAAATAGACCGTGAAACAAAAGCTAATATCATAGAACCATGTTGACATTCTAGTTGTTATTAACATTTATCTATTCGCGTGCGGTAAGTAACTACTTACTGCACTGATTTGAGTGTAGTAAGTAGCACTTTACCGTACTAATGCCGTAGGTAATTTGGTAATTACATACTATAAATACAAGTTTAAAAGGCAACTATAAAATTTTTATAATTTATTTCCCTAGCAAGCAAACCCGAATAAACCTGAGATTAATGCATTGTTGATAACGACTTACAAGGCACCTACGGGGTAAATTAAAAAAAATGCTCTTTTAGTTTTTAAAATTGGTGCCCTAAAACACGCTTGTAGATAAAATATCGTACAATACACTTACGGTAGGTGCCTTTACCCCATTTGCGTGATTTACCAAACTCGCCTTCGGCTCGTTTTGTTAAACATCACGCACATGCGGTATAGACGTACCTACCATACTTGTATTGTAATATACTATTAACAACTTCATTGTTACATATTCATTTGTGAAAATGAAAAATTTGATATGATCTCAGTTTATATTGAAACTGGAAAAAACGAAGAAATTGCGCAAAATTTAAATTTTGTTCGCTATCTGGAACCGCAACCATTTAAGGACATATCCCGAACGTTTGCGATGATTCCCGTTATTTTTTACCTTAATCTGAATCTTTTATTTTGTGTCAAAGTAATAAAGTTTAAACAAATCTCCTAGGAAACCAATATCACCCATGGTGTGTTAATATATTTGAAAAGAGAATTTGAAATGCTATCTTTTTAGATTAAAATATACAGGGTATTACATTTAAAACAATGAGGTTAGGTACGATAACTTTTTTACCTGACCCCGTATACTTATTATGAAAACGGCAGATTATTCAATAATCATTATAAAGAAACTACTGTATAAAACATTTTTCTGTATCTCTTTTAACTAAGAAAATATAGGGTAATTTTGAAATTGTCTATTTTTTTATTTTCCCCCGTATCTCTTAAGCGAGCAAAAATTTTCAAATTTTGATTTTACCATTTACATTTTATCACTTTCGCCTTTGATAAATTAAAAATAATTTTTTAAATCGTTATTTTCGAATTTTTAATGTTGAGTAGATTAATTAAATGAATAGATAGTTGCGCAGCACTTTGTATTATAGATTTTATTTATTGAAATGATTTTAATTTGTAATGTAGCAAAAGCCAAAAGTTATAAAATCTTTTTAGAAGAAATGGTAATTTTTTTGATACCTCCAGTGTAATGGCTATACTTTTGTACCACTGTCTAACACAGATAGACGTAAGATATGTCAAATTTAAATTTTAGGGACTATACATGCATCTAGATTTTATGTGCTACCCCGTATAATTAGACGTATCAGAACGTGAACTACTCTGCTCTGAACTGTAGAATATGCTTCCTATCAGCAAAAAAAAATTAGTTAGTAGCTTATAAATTTGGATATGAATTCATGAATATTCAATAATTAATTTGGGTAGTGTTGATTGCAGTACGTATTGTTAAATATAATATTATAAAGTTACTCAAATTATATTATTATTTTACCTAATTTTAAATATGGCCTATATATATATAACCACCGACTTATAACTATGGATACGTACAAATTATGGGATCTGCAGTAAAAATTAAAATGTTGAGTGAAAAAATTGAGTGAAAAAATTGGTTGATATGCATGGATTACCGGTCACATATTGGAAGGTTGCTCGTCGGTTGTCTTGCGCACAATGTTGTCGCCGTCACATAGGCAACCCCGCCGTATTGATGCCGGTTTGGTTGCCAACCAAAGACGTGAACCAACGACAACCGTCCAGAACCGAAATCAGTCGTAGAGATGTAACGATATTAAAAATCAATCAATACGTGGACAATAGATTCTAAAGTGACGCGTTTTAGTGATAGCCACAAGGCCTTCTTTTATGCGAGAAAATATATTGTTTATTGCCCAGTAAAGAAGGTCTTGATGTGCAAAAATATTTGCCTTGTAATCATTTCCATTAAAGGCTAAGTACGGTCCTGTTCGTCTGTTAAGGTCAATAGTTTATCAGTCGGCAATGCGGATGACATCTGACGGTCAGCTTTGTTTACATGCGCGAGGCCATAAATTTGCCACTTTTGCTTTTAGAGTTTGGCTCTATCCATAGATATAGGTCGGTGGATGGAACCCGCTAGTAGAAAATATGATCTATGACTAATTTGATGATAGTACGAACATGAGCTTTCGTTACCATATAATAAAACTAATCATATATACGTAATATAAGTCTAGTTACAGACCGACGTAATCTGAAACATGAAGAAATAAAAGGAAAATAGAAAATTATAATAAATTACATATTTATGAATAAATACGCTTCAACGAAAGCCATACGTAACAGTAGGTACACCGTTGTTCAGTTAAGCCGACATTCTGGGATAACGATTCAAATCCTGAATAGGAAATGACCCGTCACCTATCGAGCGCCGCGACAAGGTACCGAGGTCAGCTTTTATACATGGTTTGAAAACTCACTTTCCTATTTAACCCGTATACAGAGTGCCTGAAATAATATGGTCAATAATTAAGGTTGCAACTTAATATAGTTTTATCTTTTTCCCCCCTCATTACCGAGCTACACCCCCCTCCCCCCTGAAGGGGAGATGCTTTTCATGAAATATCGAAACTATCAAAGAGAATAAATATGAAATTTGGAAAGTTTGGTAAACTTTGTTCGCTGAAACGATCTACCATTTTTAAAATATCGGCACGACAAAGGTATTGTCAAACGAGAGAGTAGTGGAGTCAAAATAGCCTTCTAACTGATTTATAATTGAATATTGCCTTTATATGTTAAGCTAAAGAAATTCAATGCATCTTAAAGAAAAAAGTATTCTTAGTTAGATTCGATTTAATGCATCCCCGGATCGAAGAAGCCGGTTCCTATGGCCCGGTCGGTAACTTCAGAAGAGTGTGGCAGTTGCAGCATCCCAGAGCATCGCGCCGTATCCGGTTATTAATTAATTAGAAACTTTCATCAGTGTCCAACTATTCATAATATCGCCCGAATTGCGGTTTTGTCAAAAATCTTAACAGTGTCCCAAAAATAATTGTGCACAGTAAAATTGTAGATTCTTTGGGTAAAAATGTTGCGATCTAGCCAAACTTTAATAATAACCGAGATACAGGGTGTCCAAGTGAAAATTTCCTAATTAACTTACTTTTTAACTAATATTTTAGCATGTAATTTTTTGTTTGGGCCCTTTACAATCCACATAAAAATAAAAAAATTAACAAATTCAAATTTGTCGTCCCTGAAAACCTCCAATCACATTTGTACGGAACGTTGGTAACAAAGTAAGTTAATCGGGAAATTGCAGAAAACAACATTTTCACTTGTATATACACAACTCGGTTATTATCAACTTTTGAGCAAGCAGTTTGACCAAATCGCAATGTTTTTACCCAAAGAATCTACAATTTTACTGTGTACTATTAGTTTTGGGACATCCTGTATATAGCCCAATCTGGCGCGAAGTTTTCTTTAAATACCACTACTAAAAACAACAAGGGATGGATGACATGCGAGAGCGGCAGTTTTAAATTTTTGCACAGTCTCGAAAACAATCAAGATCCGGGGCTGATTTAATGTACCGTTTTCAAGGAGATAACTCGAAGGACTGAATACAATGACATTAAGGACATTAAGGTACTAAATTTAAACCTCTGTAAAGAGATTGTTTTTAAAGTAGTTTTTAAAGGCATTAGAAATAATTGCTAGGTTGAATGATAAAACTATCCAACATCAATAATTGTTATGGTATTTCCTGATAATCCCTGGTATATATATACTATATTGCATTATTGCAGTTATATAATCAATGATGTGTACGCTACCGGAGATAGTTCTCAACGTCGTTAAGAAAGTGGAAAGAATGACGGTTTTATTTTATTTCTTGTTCTAGTGACCTACTTTATCATTATCAGTCTGCATTGCTTGAGCGTATTTCGAACAGTAACAGCATATGATATGCCCCTTTACACATGTATGTGATGCTTGCAAATTCCTCAGGAACTACTTTAACTAAAATTTAGGGAGTTCCTATATTTAAATTTTGAACGACGGTGAAATTCACCGAGCTGGCAAGGCCTGCCATCTGCCATGATGAAAATATAATTTTTTGCGATATTATTTATTTTACAGAACATTATTTATATATATTTTTGCAAAGTAATCATAATATTTTATGAAAATGTCAAATAATTTTCGTATATAAATCATAAGAGAAAAAATTTTGTCGGCAAAATTGTGTGTTGCTTGGCAATTTCATTAGCGAAATTACTAAATAGCAACAACCTTGAATAAAACCAAGAGAAAATTTCGCCGATACAAAATTTTCTCTCGAATGATAATCCAGGACTATTTCACAATAAAAAAAACTCTTTATTTAGCAAAATAGAAACTTCTTTGAAGAAAATATACATGAAGGGGTAAATTTTTATTTCGTATTCTGTAAAATACATTTTTTGTATCATTTTTATTGTTGCCAGTTACGTCACGGCAGGCCCGTAGCCAGGGGGGGGCCAGAGTGGGCAATGCCCACTCTGACAGAAAAAGTTGCCCACTCTAGCAAAACCATGATAGTTGTATATTTATGTAATTTCTTGGGATTCAGTCGCAGCAGTGAATGGCCAATCTGATATATTTAGCGTTTGAGAGTAAACAAACAAACAACATAAACTTTGAGGTGTTTTTACAAAAATTTAACGAAAGGAAGAACAGAAAACTTCAATTATATTAAAGGTATTTACCTACGTTGCGTTTTATGGTTTTGTTTAAGTTTTATTTTTTGTAATTATATAGGTAGTTAATTCAATGTTGAAATCAACGATGTTTTTTTTTCTCTTGATCTTACGTGATCTGATCACAAAAATTATTTTCAAGTTTGCCCCCTCTAAAACTTTGACTGCCCACTCTAAAATCTAATCCTGGCTACGGGCCTGCGTCACGGTAGTACATTAATTTATCCAGTATATAACTTCTTATCCTTAGAAACCTGGAGAATTACTGTGTCCAAATGAAATTATTGGACTTGCGTGCATAAGTGGAATATTTTCAGATATCGATTTTTTACTTTCTTGGTTAGATTGGCACCCAAACGTTGCATTTTCGTTAAAATTGCTTTTGTTTTTTTTGAAACCAGGATGATATTTACCAGACTAAGATTTGGAATAGTTTTTACCTGATACCGTAGAATGGGGTTACTTTGAACATTTGAAAAAATAATATATGTGTTCCAAGCTGCCCGCTATTCTGATAACATGAAACGACAATAGATTTGTCACAATGTTAAAATTAACTCGTAAAAGTACATATATATAGTTAGTGACTTTATATTCACTTTTATGGGGATTATCCAAATGATTGGGGATTGAATGAGAATTTGTTATATCGTTACCGTCTGAGTACCTAAAAATGGTTTTCGATAACCCTACCGGACGCAAAAACTTGCATTCATATAATAAATTTTTCATTTTTATCAGGTTTTCCCTCAATTGGAAAGGAAGTCGAAATAAATTGCCCAACCTTCACTTCAGTATGATTAACTTCCTCTTCTGAATATACATTTTCTTCATTACAGACTGTTTCAGCAGCGTCTTCCATATCAGAAAAATCTTCGACTCCAATGGATCAATCTCTGTGTTATATATAAGGAAATTTCAGTATCCGACTGACCAGATTCAGCGATTTCTCTGCTGGGTCCAGCGATACTTTTTCCGGGGTGTATAGGTAGTAATTCTTTTTTTCCTTATTTGTTTTATTTCTATAGTTGGAACATTGCCGAAAACTTGTAACTGCTGTTCCATGTTTTCGGTCGTTTTCTTAAAAATATAATTTTGTGTTATTATTGCTGATAGCGGCAACAATGTGTAAACTAGGTAATATGTCGCTACAATATTACGGTGTGTCTAACTTAACCTATAAATTTATGCCGCTCTAGCAATATTGTATACAAGTGATGTATTATAAGTTTTTTGAGTATAGAAATATTAATTTTTTTACCAGTTTCGTTATCACTTCATATAAACACAAACAAATAAAACTACGGGTTATTTTATTTGTTATAGAGCTTCACGGTGATCATAAGCGGTACCTAGCAGTACATCATACCTCTGTTGCCAAATTTTGAGCAAAATTTAAAATAGGAAGGTTTGATCCAAGTTACCCGTATGTTCCGAGAAACCCAATTCTACGGTACCTATCAAAATTTTGTCGCTGAAAAATCATCGTTGCTCTTGTCCAAGCAGATGTAGGTAAAGGTGTGGTTTCCCCCGGGCGATCAAGATGGACGATCGTCGCTCGGCGATAACTATATTATTTAGGTAGTGAATAGAATAAAGGCTTGCTTGTTTATGGCCTGTGTGTAAATTGCAGAAATTATATGTGTTTTTTTTTTATATAATTTTAATATTGGAAAAAGCAAATGGCGTTCGAGGTATAGAATGGAGTATCGGGTCAGAACGGGGTTCCTCGTTCCATCGCAGCATACCGGCCTAATTCGGTATTTTCTTGGTTATGAATAGTACTGAACTATTTTGTTCTTATTCAAATGCCTCGAATATACACTCGCCGGCACAAAATCCCGCCACCCTGAAAGTTTGTTATTTTATAACTTTTTTATTTTTTATGCGATTTTCATTATTTTATTATCAGTTTGAGGATCCGTTTATTTTGTTTTTCCTTAATTATTTTTATAAAGTAACATTTTTCGATGAAAGATATTGACTGCATCATATCAGAACGAATCTCATATCATGGCGGTTTTTGATGTAGGGGGGTATTTCTATCGAAGCACTCACCAATCTTGTATTTGTTGCCCACCGTTACATTAAGGAAATCCTCCAAGAAGTTGTTGTTCTATTTGCTCCTTTCATTTGGAACCAATTTACATTAATGCATGATAATGCCAGAGCTCACGTTGCACATGTAGTGAGCGAATATCTGGCTGCAGTTAGACTTCCAAGATTGGATTGGCCCGCATGTAGACCGGATCTCAACCCAATCGAACATCTTTGGGATCAACTTAAAAGGGCCGTTCGTCATCGTCCTGTACAACCATAAACCTTGCAAGGGTTGCAACTGGCGCTGACCGAGGAATCAGGCTATCCCGCAAGAATGGATAAGTAACTTTATTCATTCGATGCCAAGAAGGCTGCAAGCTGTCATTACTGTGAGAGGTGGAAGTACAAGATATTTAAATTGTTTTTGTTAATTAACTTTATGATATACCTAGTGTTTTTTTTTTTATAAAAATAGGCTTCAAATCAGCGCTTTATTTAAAATTTTGAAGCTCGCAGCAGACATGAGATAATGGAATGAATCAAGGAACGAAATGTTTAGAATACATCAAAGATTACCAGAATCAGTATGTAAATAAAATTATCCACCTTAATTTTCCTACAGAATATTTTGAAATTACGACAAAAGACAACAGTTTGATTTACTCCTGTATAATATATATAGCCTAATCAAAAAAATGTTACTTTATAAAATAATTCAGGAAAAACAAAATAAATGGATCTACAACCTGATAACAAAATTATGAAAATCGAATAAAAAGTAAATAAGTTATAAAATATCATCAAACTTGACCAAAATTTCAGGGTGGCGGAATTTTGTGCCGGCATGAACAAAACCCCATAGAGAACGTGGAAGGTGTTACTTTTTCAAAATAAAAAGAACGATTGTGTATTAAGATTTTTTTTCTATAATATTTGAACAACTTTAAAACACGCTAATAAACAGAATTTTTTTAAAACCCAAAAATTAAAAGTTTATAACTTAGATTTTATTTGGGCACAAAGCTTAGAGACCCCGTTCTACCCTATGTTCCCCTACAGTAGAAAGATTTCAGTGGCGTTCCACTTTTTTGCAAAAATTCTAAGGGACCATATTGGCCGGGACGCTACCTACTGGCAGGTCGATAGAATAGCTTCTCTAACTAGAATAATAATATGTGATTTTAAATACTATTTATTATGTAAAAATTTAAAATAATATTAAAAATAAATTTTTTAAACACCCTCTAGCAAAAAAATTGAGCCATGTGTTCATATGACTTTTCTTCATAAAATTATCTAAATTGTCATACCATGTATAAATACCTCAAAAGAGTAATGAAGACCAGCATGCGACGGTAAATTCGGTATTTCTCCTCGGAGAAAATTTCAGAAAAATTATACCAATCCTCTTAAGAATTACTCAATATCCTTGAAGATGGTGTATCGAAAAACGATAAAATATTTTATTCATTATTTTGGATAGCTATGATTTTAATAGTGTCTGATATTAATAAACCACCAGCTTAGTTTTTTAAATTAGCGATTAAGTAAAATTATGAAGAATATATCGTAACAGGTTTATTTTTATATTTAAATGTCTTTAGGTTCTTCGTCCAATACAGTGTGTCCGAGAATTTCTTATAATCATTCGATAAAACGACCTTTATTGCAAGGAAATTGTTCAAAACATTGGTTTGTAATGTGTTATTCGCGAAAGTATTTTTTTCTAAATTATCCAAGGAATTGAGTATAAATTAATACAGTTTATTGCTAAATACCAACTCCCCAACATCGATGATTATTGAATACGAATCATAAAATTTTCCACATATTATTGTACAAATTTATGTCAATTAATTTTAGCTAAGTCATGACAATAATAAGTAACCTTTTGTCTACTTCTGCACTTTCTTTTTATTATAATTTTTTTGCACGTGTTTTTTTTATAATATTGCATAGACAACGGAACTAAAAAAAAATTAACCAAACGTTTCGAAACATTCAATAAAGCGATAACTATTTTTTCAGGTTATTAGATTGTTTAAGCTTGACGAACTCATGTTCTTTTAAATCAAATATACACATTTTAATTATTTAATTATTATTAAAATAATTAATTTATTAATTTGGATGGATATGCTATAGCTAAAAACACAATAATGACTATGCTCCGCTAACAAGATATTTAGCGTTGTCAACGTCACGTTTGCTAAGTTGGAAGTTTTTCTCGCCTCCTGCTATTTAAGAATTTAAGAACGCCGTATAAATGCGCATTGTTGGCATTCAATTAAAAATATTCCGGATTAAATGAAATCCAGTCCCAATTACTGAAGTAACAGATATCATTGTTTTTAATAAGCTTCCTCCCCCTTCTCCTTGACTATTATCTTGTAAATGATATCCCTTAAAAGAATTATGAAATAAGTTCTTCTAGTACAACAAATTATTTATCAAATTCAGCATATTTGGGAGTGGTTAGGCAATTCGGGTCTCTTCACACTGTCAGCATTTCTTTACGATTGTTTGACTTGACTGACTTTGACCTGTTTGCGTTTCATACTGGCAATCTAGTAAATGTAAGTCCAAGTCTGATAACAATTCCATTGCTGTAGAGTCACCTCTATTCTTTACATACTCTTATAATTCCTTTACCATACTGATGGCTTGTTGATAATTGGTTACATTTGTTTGATTACTGCATTCAACTTCTTCGTCAGAGTCATCAGATAGTGATGTGGTTTCAGTTTGGACTACATAATCGGTAGGAATGGGGTCACTATCATCTTCTAATAGCACATTGCTATCAATGTTAATGAACTCGCCGAAATCATTGTTATCAAAGTACAAACTTCCACAACATCAATATTCTCTTTTAGACTCAAAACGCGACATTTTTATGCCATTGTTTACGATTTTAACCTTACAACTCACAAATAAACGGCGGACTGCTGTCGGGGAATCACACATACTTTCATTAGGCGATGTCCTTTCGCTCTGCCACGCATATGCGATATGCGATTGATTGCCGATCTGTCTTCAGAAAGTTTTTACACCGTACTTATTCGTCTCCTAAATAATTTAAAAAATTTTTGTCCGTTTACTTTTGAAAAATGTTGTCCGTTTAAAGGAGGGTTTTCGCACTCTTTGTATGAAAACAACCTGTCCGCGTCCGTCCAAAGGAGAGTCCGCCCAAGAGAGGTTGATTTTCACATACCTAGTTCCGGACTATGTAAAAATGTCCGCCTAATAGAGATGTCCGCTTATTACAGGTGTCCGTTATGAGAGGTTTCACTGTACATGGTAAAAATAGCCGGGAGTAAATCATCATCTAAAAGCACGGCTTATTTGGCTATGTCTACCCACTAAACTACCCTGCTACTTATCTACCTGCACTTCAGTAGCTTTACAACTTTAACCAACGTCGTAGCTCTAATAATAAGTCGACTAAATGGGAGGCACCCTGTGTATCAACAAGTGTCAAAATTTTATAGATTTTGAATTGTAAATAACATTACTTAATAATCTAAAGGTAAAAGGTACTACCGATGTTAAAAATAGTTGTTAATAAAGTTGTTATTTTATTGTTAAAAATATATATCTCTATAATTAAATTTGAATTTAAATTGATTAATAATAATTATAAATTTAAATCATATTTACAGGTCTCTCGTTAAAATGTTGATAAATTTAAACCGTACGCCCTTATTGCCCTCACTACAAAATAGTTAAATATTTGCTGGGAAAGGTAATAAATACAGGGTGGTCGGTAATGATAAAGTAACTTTATTGGAATTCTGATTAAAATTGATAATAGAATGGTCATTTTTAAAGAAAAAAAATGTATACTTTATTTGTTTTGTTAAATTAAACCGTTTCCGAGATACAGTGAAACCTCTCATTACGGACACCTCTAATAAGCGGACATTTTTTCATAGTCATATGAATAGGTATATGAAATTCCATGAAAAACAATGTATGGAATAAGTATGGAATAAGTATGGTACAAGAACTCTCTGAAGACAGATCGACAACCAATCGCGTATGCGCGGCAGCGCGAAATGACTTCGCCGAATGAAAGTATGTCTGATTCCCCGACAGCAGTCGCCGTTTATTTGTGAGTTGTAAGGTTAAAATCGTAAACAATGGCACAAAAATATCGCGTTTTGAGTCTGAAAGAGAATATTGATGTTGTGGAAGTTTGTAATTTTATAACAATGGTTCGGGCGAGTTCATTAATTATTGTGCTATTAGAAGATGATAGTGCTCCCATTCCTACCGATTTTGTAGTCCAAACTGAAACCGCATCACTATCTGAGGAAGAAATTGAATGCAGTAATCAAACAAATGTCACCAATTATCAACCAGCCATTGGTGTGGCAAAGGAATTAAAGAGTATGTAAAGAAATACAGATGACTTTACAACAATGGAATTGTTATCAGACTTGGAATTACATTTTCTAGATTGCAAGTATAAAACGCAAACACGTCAAACTACGTTATTAGATTTTTTTAGTACTACATCCTAACTAAAACTAGTGTATTTTTGTTATGTTTATTTGTACATTCATATACATAGTAATAATTTTGCATGTACATATTATCTAATAACAAATTCCCCATGGGCGGACACCTATATTAGGCGGACACATTTAGACGGTCCCGTAGGTGTCCGCCTAAGGGAGGTTTCACTGTATTTGAATTTTAATGTTTTGCTGCATAGAGAAATGCAACGTAATTTAAAATGAAAAAAGAACTTTATTTAAAGTAAGGCGTTATTTGGTAAATGGTTTAAAGAAATTTGTCACATACTTATATAGTATTTATTACTGCAGTATTTTTATGACATGCAAACGTTAACAATATAAATTAATGGTGCCATTTTTTAAATTTTTAGTGGATGATGCCAGTGGGCGATACTCGACTGGTTGGTTTTGGGGAAACAACTACTGGCTCGGCTCCCAGAGCTTGTGCAATCACATTGAACCAAAATCGAAAAGTATTATTGTCACTTCACAGGTAAGTTCTACTATTTAAATAATTTAATCGTTATTTCAAATATTCAAATCGTTTTAAATTTTAAATCATTTAGAAGTATTTAAATTATCATGCAGTAAGATTTAAATCAGAAATTATTTAAATCATGTAGGATGATTTCGAGAAAAAAAGTGTACCGCGTTAAAAATATTTAGTAAAAATAGATAAAAACTTATAACTTAAATATTATCTGATTTAAACATAATAAATCTGACTTTTTTTCCTGAAAACACGCGTCTTTCTGGAATCAACCAAGAGATTATTATAAGAATTAAGATTCCAGGTATGAAAAATTAGAAACCTTAAGGAACACCGCTGCGAACTCTAGTTTTAGTTACTTTAAAAATTACTTCGTAATATATATGTTAAGGTGCAAAGGTGGTCATGAAACGTTATATTTTAATACGTCCTCGCCAGTTTTAACTAGTTTTAAAAAAAACTAGAGTTCCCTCAGCTGTCAAATTCTTTTTACCATTTGTTTCAATTCAACTGGTTCTCTAATTCTTGATTCCAATCTAAACCCTTGCAGACCCAAAATGGAAAAACATTTGCGCCCAGTTGGTGGCGACAACTAGTGAGTATTGTTTCGCTTAGGCACCAGGGTTTTTTTTTTGTTGGATGCACTAATATTTTTAATATAGATACCTAAATATAATATATATACTGGATTGTATCAAAATTAAGTAATATGAAATGTAAAATTTAGGAAGTTATAAATTAAAAATACACTCATGTACAAGGAAATCGACCATTACAAAAATTTTTACAAAAAAAGTTTTAGGCTGGATAACTTTTTTATTTTTGCCCGATTGTTTAGAGAAATTCCGGTACAACTATCATTTTTAACGTGCAAATTTTAAGCAAATGCAAAATGATGTAGGTTATCAATAATTTAAATAATAATAACAATTTAAGGGGGAACGCAAAATTATTTTAAAAAAGTTTACCACCTCCTTTGCTTATTGTATTTTGAATATTTTATATACATAATAAAATCAAACTTATTGGATAGCGAATAAAAAGCCAATGGTTCGATTATAATATAACCTATTTTACATCGCGTTATATAAATTTAACCGATCGCGTCGGTTAGTTGTCACATTCATACGCCGCTTATAGTGTAAAAATTTAGCTAGCGAAGCGAAGACGGGAATGTGCAAGCAGTTCATCAAGTTGTATATGAAGATACTGTCGAAGGGAAAAAATGTAACTTTCTTAAATATAAATATAGGTTGTTATGGAAATGACTTATTATATTTAAACCGGCAAATTCTGAGATGAAAATAAATAGGAGAAAAATAAGCTTAAATGGTTCTTTGAATTATTGCATGAAATATACACTTTATATGAAATCTGAAAATTTACGTGGTCGCTACTGAGTACGTTCGCAATCAATAGTTTATTGAGGCGGTGTTGTCATATATGCAACACAGAATTGTAAACGCACGTGTTAAGTTTTTAACAACAAGACGTCTTTGACCCACGTTATCACTTCTTTTTCAAACTTTTCAGAAAAAAAAAATACTACAATTTTAAGGTACATACTCTCTTACCTTCGATCTTATAATCCGTTTTATAATTACGTTCCATAAAAAAATAAAACACAAAAAGGATGTTTTGCAACAGAACCAACAGTAGATAATATACAAATTTGAAATCACATCACAACATTTATTATTATGAATTATCTCACAACAGAAAAAAAAAACGGGTAATGCTACAAACTAATAAAACGTTTAAAATTCGTATACATCAAGCACCTGGAACCTCGCCCGAGTCTCGACACATATTGAAGCAACGATAGTCGCGCGCGGCAGGTATCCAAGCAAGGGCGAAACATGCGGTGTGATCTGACAGCACTGTTAGTATACTCTAATGACCAGAATCCAGATGGAACGGCGTGACAGTATATTGGTAAAAAGGGGTTTTACCTTAGTATTTAGATATTCGATTAAAAAAAAGGTATGTAGACTTTCTCTAGGACACCCTAGGAGTCACCCATTTAAATATAATAAGTCATTTCCATAACACCCCATATATCAAATATGACACACTTAGGACTAGGGAACAATGCAGCAACTTAACATGGCTTATTCTCTAGAATTTATAAATACCATAAAATATAGGGTTTCATTTGGAAAAATTAATTTTGTCTTTGATCTTAACTGTTAAACACGATAGTTTCAAAATGTGCCCCTTCGGGTTTTTACATATCTTAGGGTTCCATTTAATTTCCGGGTTTTTTACGCTCGCAGTAAGTAAGTATACTTTTTCCTAATTTCTTTAATATATAACATCCCTTTTTCCAGAACTGTTTTATCAAAAGTATAACTGAAATGTATTTACTGTTTCTATTACCCTGTCAATTATTCTTTCAATCCATGTCGTCGTATTCCAAAGTTGCGGCGTCGCCTTCTGTCCTACTTTGAACTTCTAGAGAGAGAAGAAAATTCCCGCGCTTGATTTTGCCGGTAGAATCTTACATGCCATTTAAAAAAAATTATGAATCAAAGCATTTAAATTACAAATACGATTTACTAATTGTGACAGCTCTGGAGTTAGTTATATTCCACAAATCCGATCCTTGGGATGTATATTTAGTATTAGATCATTGATTAAACATGTCACGACATAAAGGCCATAGTTAACGAACTGTACAGGCGATAATATTGGTTTAAACTTGAAATTATAAATAAGTATTTGAACAAAGTATTGATTTTTTTATCTATACAAATATTTTACATTACCATATGTAATAATTTCCTATTGAAATTTGACATCTACAAGTTAACAAATATTGTTTTGTTCTCATTGTATTTGCATAATTAAATAAAATAAATAAAGCTATTTTACACTTGCTATTGATGTAACTTTGTATTAGGTAATACTTTCACAAAGTAAAGTTTTCCCTAAATGGGGTTGTTTTCACGGGGATGCGAAGAAATGGAAATTCACAGTAATACCGTTTCCAGTATTTTTACTTTTTTGTAAACTGTTTCTGACTTTGCTATATAATTAAGATAATTTCAGCTATACTTTAGATTTCATTTTTTGAAAATGGGTTAAAAGCAAAAAAAATTTTTTTTTTTCTCCACTGACTCTCCCATACTGGGCAATCTTTGTTAATCCTTGTTCATCTAAGCCTTCTACAAATGTATTTCAAAAACTGTTAATTTAACTTCACGAAGCATGATTTTTCTTTCAGTCAGTATAAAATCTATTTCCACGCAGCAATGCTCTCCTCTTTTCTCTTTTCCAGAAACTAAACTTACATTAAGCGTTGTTCCAAAGCTTAAAATTTTTTGAATCATCAAAATTGTACCAAATATGGTGGAAATGTACATTAAGAGGTCGCCAGTACAGGTCCCGTAGTGACCAGAGTACTAAAAGTGTTCCAAAATCTCGAAAGATGTGCCAACGTGCCAAAACTGTAAAGTGTACCGAATTCGGTACAAAAGTACACGAACAAACCCTGCTTATATTCGCAAAAATTCGCAACTAGGGCGACCGCCATGCCAAAATACTTAACTTCTAAATGCGCCATTGAAAACATTTGGAAACCCCTGGACCATGCTAATCAGAAAAAATATCCACATGGAATAATTAAAGAACCACCTGTATATTTTATGTCTGCCACTGCCTCCTACATGTACCAACATCACTTTGAAGCACACATCTGATGCATTCTGAAATACATTTGACAAAGTCTAAAATACAAGGTGTTATGGAAATGACTTATTATATTTAAACCTGCAAATCCTGAGATGAAAATAAATTGAAGAAAAATAACCTTAAATGGCGCTTTGAATTATTGTACGAGATATACACTTTATATGAAATCTGAAAATTTACGTGGCCGCTACTGAGGATTGTAAATGCACGTGTTCAGTTTTTGACAACCAGACGTGTTTGACCAGCGTTATCCCTTCTTTTTCAAACTTAAAAAAAAAAATTCTACAATTTTAAGGTACATACTCTCTTACCTTCGATCTTATAATCCGTTTTATAATTAAATTCCATATAAAAAGTATGTTTTGCAACAGAACCAACAATAACCATACAAATTTGAAATCACATCAAAATATATCTTATTATGCTGCAACTTACAAAACTTTTAAAATTCGTATACATTAAGCACGGGGAACCCTCGAGTCTCAAAACATACTGAGGCAACGATAGTCGCGCGCGGCAGGTGTACAAGCAAGGGAGAACAATGCTGTGTGATCTGACAACACTGTTAGTATACTCTAGTGACCCACATTGTTGCTAACTGAATCCAGATGGAACGGCGCGACAGTATGTGGGTAAAAAGGGGTTTTACCTTAGTATTTAGATATTCGATTAAAAAAAAAAGTATGTAGACTTTCTCTAGGACACCCTAGGAGTCATTAAATATAATAAGTCATTTCTATAATACCCTGTATATTCGATATATCGACACATGCATTGAATAACATTGTAAGTGACAAATCGTATTCTTAGAGGAGACGACATAAAAGTTTCGGTATATTATTTTTTCATGATACTACAGGCAAAATACCAAAATAATCAGATACAAATGGAATGAAAGAGGCATTTAAAAAAATTAAGCTATAAAAAGCAATTTTAGGTTTGAAACATTGAAATTTATTTTGATCTCTGAAATTGGTCAAAATGTCACTTACAATGTTATTCGATGCATGTATCGATATTTCGAAATATAAATGATACATCCGAATTACTTTTGACGCCCTCTGAAATTCAAGTAACGAATTTTAACGTACAAATACACATGTTTACTCTATTTCTGAATTAAACTTGGAAATGATATAGATTTGTCGAAAATGCTAATATATTTTATTAATTATAGATTTTAATTGCATATATTCAAAAAGCTGGTTATAATTGTTTATTTATTTTTAGAATCGATCAAGGGTAGTAAGAAAGGCATCTGTTCGGGATCTCGAACCATCCAGTCCAGGAGAAGCCGTGGGATATCAAACCGGTATCTTGTCGTACACATCAGCACCACCATTTTCAGTATCATTTTTTCTAGTGAAGCTACAATTAAATTCCAGTTTTACTACAGAGGTAAGTAAATAAATGCACAAGCTTATTAACGGTAAGTGATCCTCGCTATAAAAGATGGCGATCTTTTTAATGAAGATATAGTAGTACCTATCCGGTTATACCGGAAGTTAAGATTAATCAAGGCTCTTTCATCAAGGATGATACGACTTTTTTTACAGTCTTTGAATAAACAATTCACATTCATAGGTGGATCGTAAACTACTTTCCAGAAAACAATCAGAGAGCTCTGAAAATTAGTATAATTTTTCTTTGTCGTTTTCTGTTGCGTCTTCTTTTTGTTGTGTTTATTTTCGAAATAACAGGAGTGACAAAGCAGATAGAAATACCGGGTCCATGTTTGTTTCAAGTCGATGGACTTAGCATTGTTATTTTAAATAGAATAGATATTTTGCCATTTGTCGATTCTATAAGAAGAAAATTATAATTTTGGAAACACTTACTGCAAGTTCAGAATTTGTTATTGTAACTTTCATATATAAAATTGTTTTTTCCTTTTCTGCTACACAAGGTACGATTTCTTCTACCTTAGTTTTACGAACGTTTCGTAAACCTTTCTAATGTTTCCAAAATCATAATTTTCTTCTTTATATAAAAAATGATTAAATATGTTTTTCCTCTTTTACGTTAAATATGTTTTTCCTCTTAACAATATCAAAAGTTTCGGCTTATGTATAATTTTTCCACTGAAGATGGCCGGGCCTTCGTTCCTCTCACAGATGGAACAACTGTTATTAAACTGCATTTTTTCCGGAAAAAAATTCAAATGGGAGTGAAAAAAATGTATTTTTAGAGACATGTGACACCCTAGTAATTCATGGGTTTCCAACAGTTCATCTATGAGTCTTTTATAGTCTTCATCTTTCTTGTTGCCCAGAAATCCTTTCACTACACGTACAAAACACGTCCAAGCTGAAAATTCTTTTCATTTAATTGTTCTTGAAAACGGAGATTATCTATGAGCTTCCTTATCTGACGTCCAATAAATATGCCTTCTTTTAATTTTGCATCACTTAGGTAAGGAAATATTTCTCTTAGGTACTGCAAACCACTACCTTCTTTGTCCATGGCTTTGACAAAGTTTTTCATTAGTCCGAGCTTAATATGGATTGGCGGTAGCAGCCCCTTTTTTGGGTTAACAAGGGTGGCATATTTAATGTTTGAAGTACCATGTTCAAAAGAAGTTCTATGAGGCCAATCCTTTGTACTGTAAAGTGTTCTTTTGTTGCCCTACTCTCCCACAGACACAAGAAACAGCAATACTTTGTAAGGCCCCCTTGAAGTCCTAGCAATATATCTATCACTTTTAAATCTCCACAGATATCCCACTGATACTGTTCATATTTAACACGATTTAATATGGTTGCTAAGTTGTCATACGTTTCTATCATTGTCACTGAATGGGCCAAAGGAATGGATGGTTCTTTCCATTATGAAGCAGAACTGCTTTTAGGCTGTATTTCGACGAATCTATGAATAAACGCCACTCGCTAGGATCATGTTCCATATTAAGCTCATTCATTAAACCATCAATATCACAACAGACACATAGCGACCCTTCCATTTTAAAAAAACTTGATAATTTTACATTCCGTTTTCGGTAAAGTGAATTCTGTTTATCTAACAAGTTCCACTGTTGAAGTCTGGAACCAAGAAGTTCCGATTTTTGTTTTGACAATCCTAGGTCACGTACCAAGTCATTTAATTCATTCTGAGTTATTAAGTGAGGTTCACTGGTAGTTGGTAAAAATGTTGGGTCACAATTGGTGTTCTCAGGAAGTTGTGGATCAGATTCGGATGAAGAATTAGAATCACCGTGAAACACGATTTCCAGGTTTAAAGGCGCTATCGGTACCGGTAGTTCCTGGCAATGAGGAACTGGCCTTTGCGCAGAAGGCAAATTTGGATACTCTATTTTGTTTCTATGCTTTTTTGAAATCCCTTCTGTTTTAGTTATGCAAAAGTAGCAATCACTTACATGGTCAGTAGGTTCTTTCCACACCTTAGGAACAGCAAATGTTATATACTTTTTCTTGCGATACATCCACTGCACTAAATTTACTTGACAACTCACACAACAAACATGAGGAGCCCAACTTTTATGTTGATCCCCAATTTGGCACTTAAAATATAAAAAATAGGCTTTTTTTGACTACCTCAGATATAGATCTAGCTTGGGACTTTATAATAAATCGTCCACATATATAACAAAACTTATCGGCTGGATTCTTGCAACATCGACGACTCGAACTTGCCATTTTATATCAAAATCGACTCAAACACTTGACTGTACTGTAAACGAGACAGAACCCAACTAAACTACAGAAAACAATAAAACTCTTAAAGGTTCGGTTTTGTTGTACTTTCCGGTCCTAAGGCAGGTAAAAATGATTTCAAAGATCGCATTATATAAAAGAGAAGCAGGTACTTGAAAATGAGACGTGTTAGGCCGTTTCTGGGAAAAAGCGTTTTAATAACTTCCTAAATGAAACGCAAAATAAGCATTCTCATCGATGTTAGAAAAATTATGCGAATGTGAATATTAATATAAGTTAATATTTTGTGAGCCATCACATTCCTATCAATCATCTATATTTATTTGTTTCTCTACGATTTGTACTTTTTTATGCAACTTATTTTCAAAATCTTCAATCTGTATTAAAATAAAAATTAATTAGTTACCCACGTATACCTATAACGACTTAAGATTTTATTTTAGGAACGAGTATTGTCGATTGGATTATGCTTACCACATGTTTGCCAAGATAAAGACATAACAGTTATTATGGAAGAAACAGCAACCTCTTCTAGGAAAGTAACGGTAGAAATTATTGCTGTCAAGTCGCCTCATAATCGATACAATATATGGCATGATCGAACTTTTTGGATTTTAGGGTAAGAGAGAAGAAACGTTTGCTTTCAATGCTACAGTGTGATCAAGAGAATATAACAACGTCTTTGATTATTTGTTAGATATTATAAAACAGGGTTATAGTTATAGTGACTTTGTTAGCAGTAAGTTGAAACAGCATAAATGGCTGTAATAAGAATACCAGAACCTTCTACTTAAGAGATTTTGTCACATTTTTATTCTACCTTTATAAAATTCAATTTGTCATGACTAGAGCTGGGAAAAACCGACGATTTTAATAATCGAGTACTTGATACTCGAGCGATTTCAATAATCGAGCGAATCACTCGAGCGAGTTCAATAATAGAAAATTCACTCGAAGTTCATATTCACCAACGTTTACAGTTATTATAGGCAGGGTTGCTAGGTGGCCGGGATAGTCCCGCAAATTTTCGCGGGCCCGGATATGCGAAATTTTGTACCAATTATTTTATCTTCTTATTTTCTTTTATTTTTTTTTGCTAAATTATAATAATCTGCCACAAATACCGGAGATTATCCTCAATCTTGCAACCATAATTATCGAGCGCCTTCGGCGACGATTCTCGCTTGTATTTAGAACTCGAGTAGTCTTTCCAATAATCGCTCGAGCCGTTAATCACTTGAAACTCCGATCCATCGAGCGATGATATCGCCGAGCGCTCGAACGGCAGCGCAGCGGTAGTGCGGCGGCGAGTATCGAGTGAAAATTTATAAGCGACGATTATTGCTTGAATTTATAACTCAAGCAGTTTATTCAATAATCGAGAGATGTCGGTTATTTCAATAAGCGAGTACTCGAGCGGTTTTTAACTCGAGCGATCCCAACACTGGTTATAATCGACCCTTAATAACACCTTTTTCAGCATTGTTAGCGCTGTTATGGCATGTTTCCTAGTTGCTGGTACTGCATTTGATTATTATTTGGAACATTTGAAAAACAAGAAGGTAGCAAACATTACCCAAAGATTCTCAGTACCTAGCTTAAGGTCATCAAATGGTAAGTAAGATTAGAGAATTAGAAATTCAAATTCATTTTAGTTCATATAATTTAGGAGCAAAATAGAATAGGTTGAACCTTATGCAATGAGAGAGATGTCAAAAAGTATAGGTTATGTCAAAAAATATAATCTTTTTGGTTCGCTGATAGGACGAAAAGGTTTCTAGAGACCTATGGAAGAGACCTTTTACAACTGAATCTTTTGATTAGTTCAAATGACAGATCTGTGCCAAGGTCTACAATATCTTCTTCCTGTCTTTCGTCTCCAGTCGTTTATTATTGGTGCGCTTGTTTTAGCTAGAGGCGGGTTCTCATTATGGCCGAAGAGCTGGTGACAAAAAACGGTTACAGTTTTGTCATGGCGAATATTTTAACATGATATAGTATTATGGGTATACATGAGTTAGCACGCACTCGCAAGATTATTAGAATATAGAATATGCAGGTTGGTGTGTGTTATGGAGGTTAAATTTTGTTCTCGTAAAAAATGTAGCTAAATTTTTTTGTGTTTTATGTAAAAAACGTCCAATTTTCTTCTGTCTTCTCTTTTCTACTAACAGCTTTACTGAAGCAACTTCATATCTCCGTTTTAACATCCATGATCTCTACCTATGATGAGGTTTACTTTTTTCCTATTTTTGATTACATTTTTGAAATGTTCACAGAGAATATGAAAGCACAATTTTCGGCTTTGCAGCCATTTTTTAAACTGACAATGACTGAATATTCAGTGTTCTTGAATCATGGGAACAAGTTGTCCATTCAATTCAATATTCAGTCGCATAGATTCAATCACATTGATCATTAAAGATGACTAGTGAGAACCCGCCTTAAGTAAGAATAAAACAACCTACTTAGTCATCTGATTACGATAATAAATCGATTAAAAATAATAAACGAATAAGTTCGCGTAATTCAATAACAAGTTGAAATTGGAATCGGAACCTAACTGATTCCATTCCAAACGCATGACCGAAACACATTATTTTGACCAACTTAGAACGAATTTTCTGGAAGCACAAAAATTGCAGATTATATAATGTTTTGGTACAATGCATGTGCTGTAGGTACATGCTTATATCATTATTTTAGGTAGTCAAATAAATTGTGAAAACGTTTACTTGTTTATATTTTTAAATATTGTACTTTTATAGGGAAAAATGGGATATATATTGTAAATAGAAGTAGTAACCAAGACGGTAACAATAACGGTAACTTAAATGCACTAGACGTAAATGCTTCTGCTTCAACAGCTCCACGCGAAACTGTTACAAGTATGTATATCAATTTTAAAGTTGCATCATGGTGGCGGTCTTTATAGGCATGATCAGGGTTGTTTAAGTAGTTAAAGTAACATTTACTATCATAATAAATGTAATTTACTGCATGCTCTTACTATGTATTTTGTTACATTTACTACATTTGCTACTTTTATTAATTTCACATTTCATTGTAGTAAATTCTGCGACATTAACAACCCTGTGTATGATATATAGGTATGGTATAATATGGAAAAAACGTTTATTAAGTTTAATAAGTTCCTTTTATTGTAACAAATATATAAAACTCTTTCATTGAATTCAGAAAAATTGATATGGGATTCAAAAGAAGATCCTAGAGTAATGTTAGTTATATAAAATGTAAAAATGATCCTGGTATTTACCTACCACTATACTTGCATCTGTAATATGAGGTGAAGTTGTTTTAATTTAAAAACTTCGTATAAATACAGAATTTATCTTATCCATCTTTGGTTGCACACATATTTTAAACAATAATTAAGTAATCAGTTCACAACTGTGATTGTGACATCATTGACATTGGTCGCAATTATTTACTCACAGTTTGGTATACTACCTGTCTGGTTAGCGAATAAAAATGAGACTAACCGGGCCACTTCGATTGTGGAAGAATTATATCACAGCTAAAATATAAATAAAACTAAAATTGTATAATTAAGAATTTAAAAAAACTAAATATTTGTATTGCACGGCGGCTCGTGACCTATGATATGTGTAACGACCAAACAATTACTTTCTAGGCGTTTTAAATGTAGAAAGAAGAGAAGTAATAAGAAAATGCGTTAGGTAAAACATATTTTTATTTATTTTTTTATTTTACACCAGGAAATACAACTTTTTCAAAATAAGAAAGGTTATCTTAGTGTGTATAGTGCTTAAACGTAAAGTCCGTTCTTCGGTTCTTAATTGTAGAAAATTGATCAATAACAGCCTCATTAAAGTTTGGAATACCATATATAAATTTTTCTTCATATATTTAATTTTTAAACTTTCTAATAAAGTTCCTAGATTTACTCTTTGTGGTCTGCGTTAAATTAATTTCGGGTTTAGGTCTTCCCGCATTCTTCACTTCAATTTTTTGCTCCAAACTCAAAGAGCTAAAGTTAATTTTTAAATAGTCCACCGTCAAACTATTCATTTTAACTTAATAAATATATAATATTAAAACATACACGCTCGAATTTCTAACTAGATGCACGAACATACAACGGTGCGGCGCACACTAAAATTGTGCGCCTTTCCCATAGCCCCGCTATCTCCCGCCACCTGTTACTACAGAGAAACTGCATTATGCCACGCCTACTTAATCGCACATGCGAGCAAGTGTCGTCATAATCGTCACTAACCTCGACCGAGGTATGGTTGCCGGATTGAGAGCCTATAGTATACAGTTTGGTTGACGGTACGATAAAATATTAGAGAGGGTCGGACTTACACGGATATACACAGTGTGTAAAAAGTCCCGGAACAGTCAATTATTTCAAAAATGGTGCACAATATAAAAAAACTTTCTGTATAAAAGTTGTTGGTCTTAAAGAAATTTATTAAACTTAGATCCCTGTCATTATACAGGGTTGCCCAAAAAGTCGTGGTAACCGAAACTTCATTTTTTTTAAATGGAATGACCCTTTTTTGATCACATTTTCTGATTCCTCTAAACATTCTAAACAACAATTATAGAACATGTCATATGGCTAAACCTATTAGTTTTAGAAATAATTTAGTTGAAGGACATAAATGCGATAGGTACGATATTACCTTTTGCATTGTTTCGAGTCGGCTCAAATGTTTTACGTTAAAATTAAAAGAAAAACATTAAACTCGTGTAAAATGAACCTCACTCAAGTTGTGTCAAAATTTTAATAACAACTAAATTATTAAATACAAGCAGTAAAATTAACAATAACTTGAAAGGTTATAATAAAATTTGTCGATGACGTTTTGTAACATTTCTTGGTTAATAGATGCACATTCTTCAATAATTCTTCCTCTTGATTCATTCAGATCTGCAGGTATTGTCACAAATACTTTATTTTTTAGGTGTCCCCAAAGAAAATAAGCAAGGGGCGTTAAGTCTGGCGACCTAGCAGGCCATTCTATGGGGCCCTCTTCGTCCTATCCAGCGGTTAGGAAAAGTGTTGTTTAAATAATTTCTAACAGCTAGCCCAAAATGAGGAGGAGCTCCATCCTGCTGAAACCACGTATTGCGTAATAGTGGTCCTACTTCATTGTTTATTGCTGGCACAATTTCAATTTGCAGCATGTGGAGATACATTTCGGCATTCAAATTCCCCTCTATAAAGAAAGGCCCCACTAATCTGTTGCCAATAATTCCAGCCCACACATTTACTGTGTTGAGTATGTGTTTCTCTCATCCAATGTGGATTCTGATCAGCCCAGTAACGACAATTATGGCGATTGAGAGACCCGTTCAACATGAATGTTGCCTCATCCGTAAAAACTATTCGATTAAAAAAATTGTTATTTTCTTCATGTTTTTGCATCATTACTTCGCAAAATTCCAATCTACGATCAAAATCGTCTTCTGATAATTCCTGGACAAGAGTTATTTTATAGGGATGAAAATTACTGGTTTTTAAAATATTGTCAATTGATTTAAAACAAACATCAACTTGGGTAGCAGCTTTTCTGAGTGACAAATGTGGATTCTGAACAAAATGAAGTAATGTCTCTAATTTTTTTTCATCAATACTTGCCGACTTTGGTCTTCCGGAACGAACTTTATCTCTGCAACAACCGGTTACCTCGAACCTTTGAACTGTTCTCACAACTGTAGATTTTGATATAGGCTCTCGGTTTGGAAAAGTTGTATTAAATAATTCCTTTGTCTCGTTAACTGATCTTTGTCGGTCTCCAAAACCTCTTATTATTAGTAAAGTTATACGTTCCCTTTCGCTGAGCGACATTTTGAGAATTTACTTTGACAGTGACGCAAAAAATTCTAGTACCAGCTTATAAAAATGCAAAAGGTAATATCGTACCTATCGCATTTATGTCCTTCAACTCAAATTATTTCTAAAACTAATAGGTTTAGCCATATGACATGTTCTATAATTGTTGTTTAGAATGTTTAGAGGAATCAGAAAATGTGATCAAAAAAGGGTCATTCCATTTAAAAAAAATGGTTCGGTTACCATGACTTTTTGGGCAACCCTGTATAATTACAGGGATCTAAGTTTAATAAATTTCTTTAAGACCAACAACTTTTATACAGAAAGTTTTTTTATATTGTGCACCATTTTTGAAATAATTGACTGTTCCGGGACTTTTTACACACTGTGTATAATATTCAATGAATATAAATTAATATTATTTTATTCGTTTTGGGGGTGCACGTGCGCATGTGCTCCTGTGGAAGAACCGCCACTGTATTGCGCCCCTTATTTTACTCTCAGAAATACATTTTTCTCGGTTAAATTGACAAAACAAAAGTCTTATATACCTAATAAAGCAGCTTTTACTAGTGGGTACCAAGGCTATTTTCATTAAAATTATCGTCAATTTCATACACTATTAATCCTGTACTATATTCGATTAAGTTTTAGTTTGTGCATGCGCAGAATTTTCTCACACTTGAAGACATTTTTTTATTAAAATCAAAAATAATATTTTTCAATGAGTGCCCACTTTCTGTCCTGTGTTCAGTCATCATCAGAAAAACGCCAATATAATGAAATTCAGTGAATATACTTTTTAATACATAATACTTTAATTCACAAGTCAGCACCTAAGTTGAAGGGGAAATGGAAATAGTTTATGTAACTACTTAATATTTATTTAAATGATTGGTGTTATGAGGTTTTTGTCCGTTAAAAAAGAGTTCAATACAATTGACATAAGTTAACATGATATAGTTTTGCATTAAGAGTATGATTAAACTCTTTTTTACCGCAGGGTTAGGCGATGAGTAATTGGTTAGATGGTGAGTTTTTATGAAAAATATAGCGTATGAGTTTGTTGGTTTGCATGCATGGAAAATCTGATATAATGTGATATACACTATCGAATATTCAAAAATGCACATCCAAATTAATAAGTTGTAATTTCGTTAGTAATACACCATTTTAGTAATAGAAAAACAGATCCTAGAGTTTAGTAGTTTACATATAGTATAGCTGCATGTAAATTTCTAGCTTCTATTAAATTCAATTTTTATGTTATACTTATGCCAAATTACAATTTTAAAAACTTACATGCATCTAGATTTTATGCTCTACCCCGTACAATCAGACGTATCAAAGAGGTAGGGTTGTTGCTTAAACCTTTGAATTTCGAACTATATGAAAGCCGGATAGGTATAACCAATTCCTAATGCGATGAACTCCCAAATCGACGTGGTTTCAGCTGGTGTTTCGCCAGCACGGTACGTTTGGGATAGACCGAAATCTGTGTAAACCAGGCGTTGTCTCCTAAAGCTTAAACTCTAGGATCTGTTTTCTATCGGTTAAAAAAAAATATTAAAATTGGTTCATAATTAACAAAGTAACAGATTACTTATTAATTTTGACCTGCACTATAACTTTTTATTCTTTAAATTACAGAAATCAAATTTGGTGTGTTTGTATCTGATATTATTTTCCATTTTATGACCTGGCGAACTTTGTCACTTCCGGTCTAACCGAAAATAACCTCAACTTTGGATTTTTAAATAGAATACCCAGTATATTTCTGGCTATATCGATTCAGAATACTATTCCAAATTCAACGACACCCCCTATACGGTACTTTTTAACACTTTAAATATTATTCTTATTCTTATTCATTCATTCTTAAACATGTTCTTGATAAATATGCAATTTTGAAGTTTTATTGTGTTTTAAATTTTTAACGCACTTTTTAACTTTTTACCAAGGCTTTTTCCTAGAAAACTACATTTTTTCAAATGGAAACATATTGGCTCATTCGGGTAAAAAGATAAAGCACTCTTTTTACAACAATTTGATAGCACACACCCTTATGTCAAATTAAGAAAGATAATTTATTATAAATACCAATTCATGACAATAAACGATACCCATGACGCCATAATGCTAACAAACAAATGAACATAATTACAAATTTAAAATCTGCCATAATTTGGCTTAGAAGTAAGTAAACCACTTTCATAGGAATCTTGATTGAAAAATAAAAATAGAAAAAAAAATGATTTAAAGTGTCAAAAGTGGCGTATGAGGTGTCGTTAAATTTGGAATGGTGTTCTGAATCGATATAGCCAAAAATATACTGGGTGTTCCATTTAAAAATCCAAAGTTGAGGTCATTTCCGCTAAAACCGAAAGTGACAAAATGGAGTTCGGCATGTCATAAAATGAAAGATAATGTTACATATAAACCCAATTTTATTTTGGTAAAAAAAATGAACCTCTGAAATATGAGTTAGTCATTAAGGAACACCCTGTATTAACTATGTACCATACATATTATAGGTATGTATTTCAGGAAGCAAATTATTTCATGTGTAATTTTAGAAAGTGTGATTTAAAGTTCAGATTAATTAAATTTTAAAAAGCGTTACTGGTCTGAATTTGTCAAATGTTTCTCAGCCTTGGTAAAATGTATTACAGGATTCTTTGGTTCATTCGATTGCTGAAAACGAAAGAAATCAATAATTGATTTTAATATGAAAAAGTTTAATAGCTGCAATAGGAATGTTTGTAAAATATACAAAAAATGTTAATACAAAAGTTGAATTACATCACGCAGCTTGGAAGCAAAAATTATTTTTGACTATACATGGGACTCCACAATAAGATACTCTGTATTTTATAGCATTTTTGAATGTCGTGAAGCATATTAATTAAAGTTGCTATAATGTTTCGTATATCCTGAATTTCTTATAGTCCGGCCTCCTATACTTATTTTACTTAAAAGTTTGTTAGCATCGTTTAAAAGATACCTTCATACGAGATGATCAACGAAATTTGCCACAAAAACTAATGGAAAATTATTTAATATCAATTCTAACCACACAAAAGAACCTGCAAATAAAAGCGATCATTGCCTGGTCCTAAATGTAATAAATAGTAATTCTGAGCTTATATTAACCCATTTTTGAACAACATTTTTGGTGTTTGTTCTTACTCATTAGCATAACTCCTCACTTTTCACACACAATTTTTCTAAATGACTAATTTTCCGATGGATTAATTAATACAGTTAAATGTTTAGCATTTGACAATAAATAATTAAAGCTTCTTCCAGGTCTGATTTTAAAGGAGCTACTATTATCATTTTCGGTTAAGTCGAATCTGAAGACAATATGTGACCAGTCCGTTGGAAGTGATACCATACCTGTTCTGCATGGTCTCAAGTCCATAAGTATGGCTTGGGTTATCTTGGGCCATACTTGTATAGTTCTTTTTAAATATTCAGGTAAGAAATAAGGATCGTTCAATATTAACCATAGATCAGAGAATCTATATCAGATCAAGCATAAGCTGAGATATTCTGGGTTGATTTATAACTCGTTAGACAAAGTTAAAGATTGGGCAAGATTAATAATAAGTATTAAATATTATTAGAAATACAGGTTTGGGCAAGAACTACTACAATCTCACGTCCAACGGGTAGAAAAGAGAACGTAATATATTAGCAATATATTAAAAAAGGATGAAACGGATTTCTGTGTTTTATACTAATTCGCTTCTACCATTGTAAGGGCATTTTCGTACACCCAAGTTGCCAGGATTAGGAAAATTTCACTAGATCTAGCGATTTAGTGGAAACTTTTTAAAAAGGCTGTTTTCTATTGCACATCTAAAATGTAATTATTATTTTAAAATTTGAATCTATTGTTTTACCATTTAATTTCCTCAAATACTTTTGCGTTGCTATGTCTTCTTTATAGCTGGAATATTACGTTCTCTTTCCTTTCCCGTTAGGCGTCCGATTTCAATAGATGATTACCAAACCTGTATGTTTTCTTAAAGTAAAGTATAACTTACAGTTGAACAAATATCCAATCCACTTCCAAGTTTTCGTAAATTCATTTATGAGATACCTTGGTGTTTTAATTTTATACACTATCATTGTTATATTTCAGATAACATGGAATACAGAAAAGTTGTGCAAAAACAATTTTTATTCCAAACTATTACAAACGGAGCATTCAGTGTGGACACGTTCTTCTTCGTAAGCGGCCTGTTAGTGTCCTTCCTTTATTTTAGAACAAACGCCAAAGGTAAACTGGATCCATTGTCAAAAGGCAGAAACAATTTCATCGCGGGAGTGTTGCATTTTTTGGGGTTAATTTTCTACAGATTTGCAAGGTACGTACTGGCGACATTTTTACAAACTCGTTGGTCGATTTTTCTAAGCCAAAATTACTAGGAGTTGGTTACCTATTTCCCGAAATAAGATTCTTAACTGGCTTGCGCGTAGTAGGAGTTCGATGAATTTTACATTAAAATAGTCCTTTAGCAGGTTTCTAAACATATTTAATTAACTAGGCATAAGAGTGGTTATCCTATGGGCAACTGTAGTATTTCTCATAATATAATCTAAAAGCTTCAGTTTCTACTACATATACCGTTTTATGAGCTCTTGTATTTAACACTTGGAAAAAATTAATTAAAAAACAGTTTCATATACCGCTTGATGAGCTAATTTATCTAGCACTTGTTTAAAATTTAATAAAAAATAGTTTAACACTTGCTTAGAATTAATAAAAAATTGTTTCATTTGTCCTTTGATGAGCTGTTATATTTACCACTTTATTAAAAAATAATCTTATATACCGATTGATGAGCTCTTGTATTTAATACTTGCATAAAATTAATTAAACAATAGTTTCATATACCTTTCGATGAGCTTCTTTATTTAACACTGGCCTAAAATTAAATAAAAAATAATTTCATTATGTCGCTTGATGAGATCTTTTATTTAACACTTGTCTAAAATTAGTTAAAAAATAGTTTCATCAATCAATTTCCGAACAAACCCTTTGATGAGCTTTTATATTTAACACTTGCTTAAAATTAATTAAAATAGACTCATATACCCTTTGATGAGCTCTTGTATTTAACACTGGTATAAAATTAATTAAAAAATAGTCGATGAGCTTCTGTAATTAACACTGACCTACAATTAAATAAAAAATAATTTCATTATGTCATTTGATGATATTTTTTATTTAACACTTTACAAAATTAGTTAAAAAATAGTTTTATATACCGTTTGATGAGCTATTTCATTTAACACTTGCCTATAAATAATAAAAAAATAGTTTCATGTACCGTTTGATGAGCTCTTTCTCTTTGAAGTGGTTTCTACTATCGCTGTTTAAACATTGTATTAATTAAAAATCAATACTATTTTTTAGACTTACCGCACCATATTTGTTCGCGCTGGGCCTAACTGAGGTCACCATGAAGTGGTTCTATTACAATTCCATTTTCGAGCCACCAACAATGGATCACGAAAACTGTCCAAACTTTTGGTGGAGAAATTTGTTATACATAAACACACTGTATCCTATGAAGGAAATGGTAAGAGAGAACTAAATAAAAAAAACGAAAGAACATTAGAACACAGTGGACAACTTCTTTAGCTGAAGATTTTTGGCGTGACGGATGTGGTATGACGTTACAATTAAACATGAGACACTGTGTTTGCATTTTAAGCATTCGTCTATAATCATTATAAGCCTTAGAGCATTAGATGGGACGACAAATTTCGAGATTTGTGAGGCCTAGCTAACGTTGCTTGACGTCTCTAGGAAATGGGAAACGTCGTTGGAGGGGGGGGGGGGATTCTACCGTCGCCCTTTCTACTGACATATGTATATGTATGTAATATGGGGCATTTATCTATTTCGCGTTGCATTGAATTAGTTTGATGTAGATCTTCGTTAGTGGGGTCAAAATTTTTTTACAGGCAACTTTCAGTAAATCGGATTTTAAAAATAAATAATCTCAAAAATACCTGTTAATTTTTTAATAGGTTTCTTATAGTATCTAATTAGATGAATTATATACGTCCGCGCAAAAGATCATCGTCACAAAGATCTTGGTCTATAGCATCGACTTTTTAATAATTTAACGCCCGTCACATGTCTAAGTTTACTCTTCTGAATCATATAACGCCAATATTTGGAACTGAGTTATTTTAATCAGTCAAAATAACCATTTCCCTATTATTTATAACAGCCCTTTCTTATATTGGCTTAAAGTTTTGGAATGTTCCTTATAGGATGTTAAAATGAATATTAGTCATATTTTTAATCTACCTAGAGTGTAAACGAAACTTGCACATCAAAATATATTTTTCATTAATGGTTTATAAATGGTTAATAAAAAAATATTATATATAGCTTCGGATAACAAACCGTCACATCGAAGTATCTCCGGTAACATTTTCATGCATGACCGGCGATACTGTGACCGGAGATACAAAAATGCACAAATTCGTGTATAACAGCTAATAAAAGCTATTTCCTAAACTTTTTTTAGACTGAAATGAGTATCTGTACTCAAGAGAATGACTTCGTGTAGTATTTTGTCCTTAATTAAGACTAATAGGTCTAAGTTAACCCTGTGACCGGCGATACAACATAAAAACATACGCCTGGTAAAAAGTAGGCAATATTTTAGTTTATACCTAAATAAACATAATAAGAAACTTACCTAAACAGAAGCACGCTTTACATAAATTTAAACACATACCGTCATATTTGTGAAACTATTAGGCCGACCTGTAGTGGCGTTATTTATAAGCAATTTCTGTATACATGCAGCTGCGGGGACTGAACTTCTGGTTAATAATTGCGTTAGAGAAACTAAACTGTTTATCTTTGAACATTATTTTTTAATACAAATTGTAGTGGGAGTGTAAATTATTTATACATAAAAGTAACTTTAGTAAAATGACATGAAATATAAAAGGGTAAAGTAAGAAATTATTGACTGGGGACACGTGACCGGCGATACATTTTTAAATTCAAATTTGAATACTGCAGCTATAATCTAAAAAAATACTTTTAAAATTGCTTTCTAATGCAGGAAGTAATATATATTGAGCAAATTATAATCGTTTCTACAGGCAAATAGTTTATTTTAGTAAGTTATATGCTAAGGACTGAAAGTTGCCTGTAAAAAAGTGAACAAACTCCCCATTTTTAATCAAATCCGATATACTTTTGGTAATACTTTATGTATATCAATTGGTAAAATGCCTTCTATTTCCATATTGTTTATTAAACGTACGTTTTATTTTTTAGTGCATGTTATGGAGTTGGTATCTCTCCGACGACACTCAGTTCTATGCTGTTGGTGCCGTTATTCTTATAATAGCCGCAAGGTGAGATTAGAGACAATATTCCTGGAATTGTTTCATATTTATGAAAATCATATTAATACGATTGAAATTATCGTATTTATACCCATTTAATTTAAATTCAAACAAGCAGTCCATTTCACTAATATACCTGATTTTAGTAAGAAAAGTAAAATTGCACAATGTCCTTTGGCTTGATGAGACGCCGACTTTGGGCAATTTGATTTTTTTGCCAATTAATTTAAGACTACAGCAAAAAACATTTATACAGGGTGTTTCTTAATAGCATGCTAATATTTAAGGAGGTTATTCTTGGGTACATTTTCAGAAAAAAACTTCATATGAATATATCTTCTAAACGTCTTAACTTTTGAGATACAGGATGTTCAAGATTTCCATGTTTTCATGTTTTTTTTTTAATAATTTGTTAACAGGATTCCGGAGTACCTGTAAATGAGTTTTTTTCCCAAGCGTTTATTACTGTTTTAGGAAAAAAATGTCAAAAGAAGAAAAAAAATTGTAATAGAACTAGAACTCGCGGAAAGTCTTTATTTTTTTTGTTTCGGACGATTTTTAGATTAAATTTTTTTTACTGCTCCATATAGAAAAAAATGATGGACTTTCCTCGAGTTGTTAACAAAATTTAGACATCTTTCGTTAATTTTTTTTTTAAATGTACTGTTTTCATAGCAAGCGAAAACTTCGTTTTTCAGCGTAGAAAATTGAAGTATAGACAAACCCGAATCACGCGTACCGATTACGGGCGGACGCTCGTGCTCGTGCCTTCAAAGCGTGAAACGAACAGGGGTAAAATCAGAGATTTCGACTAATTCCTGCATCCTCTGAAGGGTAATGACTTAAATACGTGAACTAGACTAGGTAGACAACTGCCAAAACTGTTTATGCTTACAAAACAAAATCTGCTTCTTACCTACTAGATTCTTTTTAATCTTTGTTAATAACTAATTTCATAACATGAAAATGGTGGAAACGAATGAGTTTCATTTTTTTATACGAAAACTGTACGTCAAACGATAAAAAAATCAAGAGACGGCATTTGCTCAGCAAGGAATGAGAATTTCAAAAATAATTTTTATTAAAAAGAGAAGTGGCGTACGATTCTTTTCTCCAAAAATACCGAGGGCAATTCCCGCATGAAGGCCACTGGTTGGAATATAACAACATGTTATACATCATAAAATACCTCTTGATGAATAGAAAGTGTTTACCAAATTTCACTAAAATATCTAGAGCAGTATCACAGATATTAATAAAAAAGCAGATTTTTTGAAAATCTTTAATATCCTAGATCTCAAAAGTTAAGACGTTTAGGACATATGTTCATATGAAGTTTTTTCTGAAAATAGACCCAAGAATAACCTCCTCAAATATTAGCATGTTATTAAGAAACACCCTGTATTGACGGTAGGCCACAGGTTTAAGGAGATGATCACACTGAATAATCACACACGCCTTTTCAGCCATTTCAAGAGTGCAGCAGCTTTACTTATAGTTTTCGGGGCAAGTTCTTGGATGACAACGGGCTATATTGCGTATAGCAACAGTCATATGCCAGGCAGCGACGACCCTCTAGCGTTATTTGATAAAATCTACGACAAACCTTGGACGCGACTTGGGCCTTATTTGGTGGGAATGTGCGTCGGGTGGCTGCTATTCAAGAAGGATTGCAGAATACCAATGTCAAAGGTAAGTTACAGTAGGCAATTGACAAATTTTTAATAATATCACCGTATATTGATATAAATAAGGTTAAAATTGGAATTTTCTAACGTCAAGATATCTGCGTTTATTATTTTGTTGTCAATAATTGTCTTTGTACTTTTACTTCAAGGGTTTTTATTATAATATAATACAGGGTGTTATTGGAAATGATTTATTATATTAAACCGGCAAATCCTGAGATTTGAATAAATTGAAGAAAAATAACCATAAATGGCGCTTTGAATTATTAAGCGAAATATACACTTTATATGAAATCTGAAAATTTACGTGGAAGCTACTGACGACGTTCGCAATCAATAATTTATTGAGGCAGTATCAAGTCTCAAAAGAGGTCAGCGCATTGTAGGCGGTGTTGTCATATTACAACTCATAATTGTAAACGCACGTATTCAGTTTTTGACAACAAGACGTCTTTCACCCGCGTTATCATTTCTGTTTCAAACCTTTTAGAAAAAAAACTACAATTTTAAAATAATCCGGTTTATAATTAAATTCCATAAAAATATAAAACACAAAAAGTATATTTTGCAACATAACCAACAGTAGGTAATATCACACAAATTTGAAATCACATCACAACATTTATTATTGTACAGAAAAAAAATCGGGTATACTACAACTAACAAAACGTTTAAAATTCGTATACATCAACCACGTGTAAACCTCGGCAACGTCGTTCCAATACCGAGTAACGAAACATACTGAAGCAACGATACTGAAGGTTAAACATATCAACACGTGCGCGGCAGTTATCCAAGCAAGGACGAGACACGTGGTGTGATCTGGCATCACTGTAGTTTACTCTAGTAACCTACATTGTTGCTAACTGAAACCAGATGGAGCGGCGCGACAGCATGTAGGCAAAAAGGTTTACCTTAGTATTTAGATATTCGTTTGAACAAAAAGTATGAAGACTTTCTCTAGGCGACACCCACTTGGGTGTCTACTTGTCACCCATTTGAATATAATATGTCATTTCCATAACACCCTGTTTGTGGTTCGTAAATTCACACCATTTTAGTACATCACTCAAATCTAGGAATAACGAATTTATTTAAGAGCAAAAAAAATGTACAAACAAACAGCAAACAATTAAAACAATTTAAAAAACAACACAATTATTTTTTTATCTGTAACTACTACCTACTCCACTTGATGATCTCTGCCATTTTCAACACACATTAATGTATAGTTTTTACCCACCCTGTATAAAAAAATTTAAGTTTCTTATGATGAATCGTATTTTCTAGACAAGCAAAAACGTTTATTAAGAGTGACTTTTTTCGTATCTATCAATTTTTAGTCCACTTGTCCTCTTGTAAACCCCATCCACATACTGTATATACTTTAATAAATAATAAATGGTGATATCTTGATGTTGACATTTGACAGCAAATAAAACTTTACGCAGAACCCCACAAATTCTGTTTTTAGTCGATTTTTAGCTTAGAAAACAAGTATTTTACAGTCGTTTAAAACTGGGACAAATTAAAATGACACCACTGTACCAAAATGTACCAGTATTTAAATTTACTATGTTCTTTTTTTAGATTTCCGTGACGATCGGCTGGACCGCATCCCTTGGATTACTTTTAGCTCTAATGTATGGTTTATATGAGGTAAACCTTTCACCTATCGTGGGTGCTGCTTACAGTTCCCTCAGCCATACAGCGTGGGCGTTAAGCCTTGCCTGGATTGTTATTGCATGTGTTACTGGATATGGAGGTAATGCCTAAGTGACTAAAAATGATTAAATATATAAAGGAACAAGAATTTAGTGATTTTTTAAATTCCCAAGTCAAAACACTTTTATTGTATTTGGTGTTAAATTTCTACGTCTACTTAAATCGCTATGGATAAATCTGCATCTAAATGTTTCTGTTGTTACAGGTCTGGTAAATAGATTGTTATCACTACCGATCCTGTATCCCTTCAGCAGAGTAACATACTGCGCATACTTAATACATCCTCTTCTAATTAGAGGAATGGTTATGACAATGGATAGTCCCGCCCATCTTGGATTGGCAACAACTATTATTATTTTCTTAGGTCAAGCAGTAATTTCCTATTTCTTAGCGTTTGTACTATCTGTATGTTTTGAAGCACCTGTAGTGTCAATGTTAAGAATAATTGTAAAGGTAGTGGCACATAAGAAACGGGGGCCTAATAGAACCCACAGTGAGAAATGTTAATAATAGGTACCTTTGAGACTATGTTCTGTTTTTAGCTATTAAGAATCAATTTATTTAAGGTAAACAAACATTGATTTTTTTTTATTTCAGTACTGATTGTTTACTGCCAAAATAAAATGATAAAGGTAAAGGGATGAAGTAAAGGGAAAATACTGCATCCAGAACAAATAATTGGTTATCGCTAGACTAATGTGTTATTAAGGGGTTAATTCATCTTAATATTAAATCATAAAAACAAATAGATCACTTTAAAAATTATTTTCTTATAATACGTGCATTTTTCAAACAATTAAACTTAGATTATTTAAGGTTTAAGAAGTGGTCCGTTTCACAGTAAAATGAAGGAAATAAAGGTCTGGCTAACCCACAAATATATAATTCTTGCCCTTCTCCTTTTGTCAAACTCATCGTTAGACGCGTTTCGTCGTATCAGGGCTCGTCAGTAAAGCTAGAGTCCGACAATATGGATTCTTGCAATGGTGTCAAGTGCCCGGAATGAATTGTCTACGGCAGTATAATACTCGCCATGACATCTCGCGGTGTAATTACCAACCCAAAGCAGTATCTGAGAAAAGAGCAGATACAGTGGGCGGTTGTTGTTAATTTGGCTGACCAAATATGTAGAAATGGTTGGTAGCAAATGGAATTTTTTTTAATAACAATTTTACGGAAAAAGCTACTTTTTATAAAACGTTCTCCTTAATTTTATTCCAAAATGTACAAAGCTTTAAAATTTTATCTTAGAGCACGATTTGATTATAAAAGAAAACATTCATGGCCTTTTTGGGTCAAACTTAAAATGTTAAAATCAAAATTTGAAAATCTTCGCTCGCTTAAGAGATACGGGGGAAAATCGAAAAATTGACAATTTAAAAAGTACCATATATTTTCTTAGTTAAAAGATATACAGTAAAATGTTTTATACAGAAGTGTCTTTACATTGATTGTTGAATAATCTGCCGTTTTTAGAATAAGTATACGGGGTCAGGTAAAAAGTTACCGGACCTAAGCTCTTTTTTTTAAATGGAACACCCTGTATATTTTAATCTAAAAATATACTAATTTAAATTCTCCTTTCAAATATATAACACACCATGGATGCCATTGGTTTCCTAGGCGATTTATTTAAACTTTATTACTTTGAAACGAAATAATATATTCAGATTAAAGTAAAAAATAACGGGAATCATCGCAAATATACATTTTGCACCATTTCTTCGTTTTTCTCGCTTTCAATATAAAATGCAGATATCATATCAAATTTTTCAAAATGTTGATGAGTTATTTTCACAATGAATATGTAAAAATGAAATTGACGTCAAATGTTAACACAGTCAACATAGTTGTTTCTAGGATATTAGATTTTGTTTCATGGTCTACTGTGATATAAAGGTATTTTTTATATTTGAAAGGAGAATTTAAAATAGTATATTTTTAGATTAAAATATACAGAGTGTTCCATTTAAAAAAATCAGGTTAGGCCAGATAACTTTTTTATCTGACCCCGTATACTTATTCTGAAAACGGCAGATTATTCAACAATCATTATATAGAAACTTCTGTATGAAATATTTTTCTGTATCTCTTTTAACTAAGAAAATATAGGGTAATTTTGAAATAGTCAATTTTTTGATTTTCCCCCGTATCTCTTAAGCGAGCGAAAATTTTCAAATTTTGATTTTAACATTTCAAGTTTGACCCAAGAAGAGTACATGACACCTACATTACTTTTTTGCTAGCACTAGCAATTACGGAGATACCCTATAAAAGTATCGAAAATGGGACAGCCGGTACGTAAATCAAAAATGCACCACACTACCCTGATTATATTAAACAAGTTACGAAAAATGTTTGAATGATTGACATGCATGTGTTACTTATTTTTATTTTAATTATATAATGGCATCCTTAATGAAATTAATAGCTATTCGTGTACCTATCCGAATTAAATTTAACTATTAAATTTCACTATTTTAGATTGTAGGGCCTATATTGTTAAGTCTAGTAATTTTAATAAACAAAAATATACCTACTCGTTAAGTCGAATATTTGTTCGGGTTGGATTTGTGACGATGTGTAATATATGAATTTTTTATTTTGTTTATTTTTAGATTAATACATTTTTGTACATAATTTATTCGTATTGTAATCTTGTAAATAAATCAATTTTTCTTGCCGTACCTCGATTTACTTACGTATTGAATCAAAAAGCTCTTTTTGTGACAACTGCTACCAAATGCTCCCTTGAAAATAAGTGCCTGCGGAAGAATACCCAGTGATGCATCGTTATGTTGAACATAGGAAATCCCATATAATTTTTAAGGTGGCTTAATATTGGCTCCCCGGTACATTTTATAGAAAAACTGCATTATAACGTCCTGATAAGGCCGACATGGTAAATCCATATGCCAAATTTAAATACATTTTTGTGAGCCAAACCTAAGCGCCGATATTTGAATGTTACCTACCTTAAGTTAGACCCTAACTAGTAACTAAAGTAGTCTTAATTTTATGGTAAGCCTTAAGAAAACTTCGTTTTAAATCAATTTGAGGGTCAATTGACGCGTTAAGTCTAAGATTACCTCGTTCTTAAACGTCTATTCCTTTAGATGAGAATTGGAAAGGACTTTTATA
Organism: Barypeithes pellucidus; assembly: GCA_963991005.1. Classification (NCBI taxonomy): domain Eukaryota; kingdom Metazoa; phylum Arthropoda; class Insecta; order Coleoptera; family Curculionidae; genus Barypeithes; species Barypeithes pellucidus. Next base: position 26,065,231 of record OZ022559.1, read on the forward strand.
TACTGTATGTGGTCATACTGTACCTTAAGTGACTTTGAAATATCGGCCCTAAGCTATTTAGTTAAACGTGAAGACAAAACCATGAATCATTCATAGTCCAGGTAATATTACCACATATCTATAAACAGTATATTGACAATACGAACGTTCCAAAATACAAAAAGTGTCCCCGCTATGAGAGATGGCGCGGGCCTATTGAGTTTGCGCAGTAGGGTGGAAATTTTATCGATCGCGTCAGAGCCGGCCCGACATTATTTGTTTGTTGCTATTCGTCGCCATCTTTGGTTCTGGATGCTTTTTCAAATTACAGAATAAAAAGTGGTTCATCCACATTGTTGTCGGTATATTAGTGCTTATAAACTTTCATTACGTAAAAACCATTTTTTGTAAAGGAGTTTTAAATTTGTGGTGATTCGATTTGCTGTTTGGTAGGTTAGTGGCTTGTTTTGTTTAAGATGGAAAGACACAAGTGCATGGTGCTTTTTTGTAAAAGTCGTGGATCAATAATAGGTATAAAGTATTTCAGGTATGTACATATATACGAAAATATTTTGTTTATCACATTATCCGATCTTCGGACCCGAATTTCACTAAAAAGCTTCTAAAAAAAGAAGAGAGTGTCACTCGTATATAATATAATATATATATGGTCACTACTTAACCTTAAAATTAATGTATTTTTAATTTGGTACATTAGTAGCTGAAAATAATTCGAAAAATAGTCAAAAAAGTGAGGTTAAGAAACATACGACGTCGGATGAAAGTTTAAGTAAAGCTCGTGGCGATTGTTACAAATATTCGGACGGAATTTGGCACCAAAAGTTTACACCAATCAGGGCACCGTCGGATCATCATATCATCAGAAATCGTATGCATGGAACGCTGTCTTAAATCGAACTAATCGAAATTTTGATTGCAATATTTTTCCTAACTAACCAGTGAAATTTACATTAAAAAAAGTTGAAATCCGGTCCTGTCGAACTTTCACGAGGAAATTTCCGAACTGCGCAAACTCACAACGCTCCCTTCGATGCCCATAGCGGGGACATAATTACAGATGGTATTAGCAATATACTGTTTATATATGTATATGTGGGTAATACAGCAAACACCAGCAAATAATTCCTATGACGTAGAGCTGAACATAACGAATAAAGAAAATATTGTAATTGATACTAATTTTCGTTTGGTCATGCCAAAATTTAATTTGCTGTGTTTGCTGGTGTTAGCTGTATTACCTGAACTATGAGAGTTTCGTGGATTTGCCTTTATGTTTAATTAAATAGCTTAGGATTTGCTCACCAAAACATATTCTAACTGGGCACATAGAGTTATCATATTGGCCTCTTCAATAAGTTATAATGCAGTTTTTCTATGAAATGTTCCGGAAAGACAATATTCAGCAACCTCAAAAATTATAAGGGATTTCTTACGTTCAATTTAACGATCACCCGGTATATTTAGCCTATAGGCAATTAGTTTAGAGTAAGAATGAATTGAACAATACGGATTTTCACGAAAAATAAATAGTCATCAAAGTTTTATAAAAATCAACAGAACGGTTTGGTGGAAAAGAAAATATCAATATTCCTTTGAATGCATGAAAAACATGCGAAAGGGCCGGAAATTACCAAGGGGAGATTACAGAGATTAGGTTTCCATGAGAAAAGTTTGCTTTGACGCTTGCTTTTGTTTAGGTTCCTTGGTACCGCCGTGTGACGTCACAGCAGTATTTTCGATATAGGAAGCCGTGTGCTAGCCTCGCTAGTTATATTTTTAAGTAAACATTTTTTAGGACGTTTTACTACGTGTTTTGTGACCTTAGAGCTATAATTCTTTATTACAATTATTTCACGATCCCTTGTATTAAAAGGGGAGTTACATGAAATTTCTATTGTAAAGCTCCGCGCCATTTTAAAATTCTTAGAAACTATTTAGTTTTGGAGACATGTGGAGGCAGTTATTCAAAGATAAAAGATTGGGCTCGGCGATAACCAATTTTTATTGGAAACTGTTGCTAAATAACCACGTAATAAATAAATAAAAATTATGACAATTTCAAAATTTTTTACACAAAATCGAAAAATATTGTTTCTCCTAAAAGGCAATATTATTAGTAATGGTTTACATAAGTTTTAGGCAAGGAAACGCGCTATTACAGCAATGGTCTATTTTTATCGAAATATTTTATCAGCTGGACGACGTTTGGCAGCCATATTTGCACTTCGCCGCGTCATATAGTCGAGTTACGAACCAACTGAAAGTTCAGCTACTGTGTCAGTGAGGGCAGCGAAGTAGCTCGACTCGGTTGTGTATACTCGTGTGAAAACCCGATTTCATAATCGGGTATATTTACTCATGTAAATATACAGTGTACCAAATATAAATATTATGTAGAAATTTCTTTAAAAATTGATATTATAAAATGATACTGGTTATTCGCCGAGTTGTGAAAATCAGGAACCCATTAAAAGGTCGTAATTTCTGGTAGTATTTAGGGTTGCCAGATCGACAAAGTGTAAAAGTAGGATAATTGTATAAAAAGCCTGAATTTTTATAAAAGGCCAGACATTTTTTTCCTGAATATATAACATAAAATTTTTGTATTTTTAATTTTTGCAAGTTCAATCACTATTTACCACATGAAGCGAAAAAATTAACACCGATTATTAATAAAACGACAAAAACTATTGAATGCATTTATTTCCTCAAAATATTTTACTATTACATAAGATTATCACACTATTATTAAAAAAGTCTCGTTATGTAGTCTCAAGAGTCTTTATTTAACCAGTAAAAGTCATCAACTCGTACCTACATATTATCTTTAATATATTATTTTTAATATAATCTGAAATATAGGTAAAGTTTAATTAAAAAATACAATCTGAAAACATACTCATCTTACGTCAATATTATAGGTAGTATCCTCTATACTAGCATATATTTTCCCTCTAATAAAACCTTGGCAGCAAATCAAAGTATTTTTATAAACAGAGGGACTCTTAAAAGTTTTTCACCTTCTTACATAATTGTATTAGAGTGTGCAAAGAAATCATTAATGCTGGACATCCTCTCTTTGGACACTGAAGGTAAAGCTACCTCTGTCTTAACAAAGCAGAAACTGTGCCGAAGTCCATTTTTGCATTGGGACAATGGACACAATAACAGCAGGTCCATCGGTACAAAAAATCATACCTTTATTTCTGTTGATATATTCCACAGAAAAAATTGGTTTAGCACTGACATGGGAATGTTTCACCTGAAAAAGAAAATTATATACATTAACATAAAGTATTACATTCCGAAACATTAGTGACACTCCCTAAATTTTCTTATTTCAAAAGTGGAAGATCTTATAACAAAGTTGTTCACTCCTGCACTAGGTATCAAACACTTGAAGTAAACAAAAATAATTACGTTTCCAACCATGACATAAAACTCTTTTACAACCTTCATTACAAGATTTATAACAAAACTGGCTGAAAAATATTAATGAGCTCCAAGGGTTTTGTAGGCTTTCATCCATGTGTATAAAACCTAGCTACAAAAATGGAAATATGTCTAGATGATAGATCACTGGTAGAATAGAATAGAATCCCATTAATGGTGTAGTCCAAATCAACAACTGCCATGGTAAAATGATCCAAATCCTTTATTAATTTCAGCTTCATTAGAAATCTAAAACAAATTAAAATTTTATATGATTTGAATGTGATATTGAAGCATAGAATGAATAATCAAAATGTAAACAAACATACCTCTGGTCTACGTCTGAGCATTATTGCAATAATTTCCTCAAATATGAACTCTGCATGATAAAACACACTGGTACGTTTTCACAATTAAATGGTCTTAAAAGAACTAGCCAGAACTAACAAATATTTAGAATTTACATGGTTTAAAACTCCCAAGAAAGGTAATAAACCTATCTGAATCAACGGGTTTGTTTGCCCTGCGAGCCCATATTGACAGATGAAAAGTAACGTGGTTTGGATTGCCTAATAGCGATTTACAAAGTCTTCGTATACCTATGTACATGGGTCCTATCAGCTGTTCCCAATTTTTGTACGTTTTTGATTGTCTTAATTGTATCGAATGTGGTATAAATGTACCATTTTTTAAAGATATTGTTCAATGGAACGTTAATTAAATTTTTCTTTTGTATTTCAAGCAGTTTTATGTCGAGGTCGAAATTTAAAAAGTGATCAAATAATAATGTAAAGTATTTTTTAATGTGTTTTTTTTAACATTGTTGATTATTAAATAGTATTATGCAGCCGTATTTATTTACAAAAATATTGATCAAGGTAGTAACGAAAACTTACTGTACTTAATTTGGTACAAAAGTACGTCTGGAACAATCTCTGTGTCGACATGAAAAGACAAGGTCGTGTGACGTCAGGACTACTTTCGTTCTTTATTATTCATTATATTCAACTTGATAATTTTTGTTCGAGTTTTCTGGGTAATGGCTGGTCTGCGCCAATAGTGGCGTCTGTGAGTATAGGACGAACATCGAAATATTTTCAGTCGGAACAAGAGTACCTCCCTCCCCCCCCCCCGTTTTCGAGGATGTTGAACACGATGGCGGCGTAAGAATTTGTCTTTTGGGTTGCGCAACCCCTGAAAACGTGCAGAAACCACCCCCCAGAGGGGTTAATCGCGCTTCAAGAGATTTTCCTGCAGAGAAACACACTTTCCCCCCGTTTTCTAGGATGCTGAGCACGATGGTGGTGTTGGATATCGCGTCCGACCAGCAGTTACATGACAAATGTAAAAATACGTATTTCGGTTACCAAATCGGCGTAAAAAGCTTGTTTAATATTTCATTACTAAAAAACGTTGCTACGTTGCCAACTTTTTGCCGGTCACTGTACAATTACACAATATAATTGAAACGACTGAGTGAATAATAATTAAAAATACTAAAAATCCGGGGAACGGAGGCTCAAAGGAGATTTGAAACCACCTGCCTTAAAAGTGAATTGTTCACACAGGCAGGGAGGGGCAGTTGGCACATAATATTTAGTTACTTCACAATACTTTCCTCACGTGTTAGAAAATACTTCTTATGAGCTAGTGAAAAAATTAATTTTTTTCACAATCCCACTTTCCAAAACATTGCATTTTGAGCAAATACAGCACGGTATGAAGTTGACATATCTTCTCAGTGTGATATGATAGACTTGTGTATTAACAGAAAAGTTTCTCGAAAATGCAATGTTTTAAAAGTAATTATATATTTTTTATCGACAGAATTTTCCAAATGACATCAGCCAACATAATATATTATGTTGAGCGAGATTGGTTAATATTATACAGATTTTGCTTTTCTGTCGAAAAATATAATTAAATTGCATTACTAAGATCATTTACTCATTATTACAATAAACGTAATTAGAAAAAGTTTACTTACCGAGCTCTTCTTCTCGCTTCCCACGTCTTCCTTGCAGTCTTAGCTTTTTTGAAACTCGCACGAGTATATGTCAATGACTTTGGCATTTTAAAGTCAATTCAATAAGATCACTAACCACAAAAACAATAACTGAAAACACTAAATTCGCACGACACAAGACGGTTACGAAAAAAAGTAAAATAGCCCGGGTTCTACGTGCAGGGTATAGTACCTAGCAAGATACTATTTTAAATTCTCCTTTCAAATATATAACACATCATAGGCGATTTATTAAAGTTTATTACTATAAACCACAGTAGACCATGAAACAAAAGCTAGTATCCTAGAAACAACTATGTATTATTAGCATTTACATTAATTTCATTTTGACTTATTCATTTGCGAAAATGACCTACTTATCAACATTTTGAAAAATTTGATATGATATCAGTTTTTATTAAAAGTGGAAAAACAAGGAAATGGCGCTATCCGGAAAGACGGTAACCATTTAAGGACATATTCCGAATATTTGAGATGATTCCCGTTATTTTTTAACCTTAATCTGAATCGTTTATTTCGTTTCAAAGTAATGAAGTTTAAATAAATCGCCTAGGAAACCAATGTCATGCATGGTGTGTTTGTAAAGAGATTTTAAAATGCTATCTTTTTATATTAAAATATACAGTGTATTCCATTTAAAAAATGAGGTTAGGTCTGATAACTTTCTTACCTGACCCCGTATACTTATTCTGAAAACGGCAGATTATTCGACAATCATTATAAACCTCTGTACATTTTTCTGTATCTCTTTAACTAAGAAAATATAGGGTAATTTTGAAATTGTCAATTTTTAATTTTCCCCGTATCTCTTACGCGAGCGGAAATTTTCAAATTTCGATTTTACTATTTTAAGTTTGACCCAAAAAGAGCACATGATACCTAAGTATTACTTTTGATAGCACTAACAGTTACGCAGATACCCTATAAAGTGTCGAAAATGGAACACCCTGTACACTGCATTGATTAGGATACCCACAAAATACTTGATCTTGATATTTTGTGTGTATGTCCGCTACATCAGTAACATTATATGTATTTTGGTGCAGATCGCCCATTTATTGTATTAATTTGGTACACTGTATATCTGCGGATATAGATTTATTACGGAGGTCGCTCCATCTCTAAAGAAATGAAAGATACACATGGGTCAGTAAATTGCAAATCTGTAAAATCAATATTCAAATAATTTCATAAATTAGTACAGTAGGCGCCATCCGATAAATACATTAGGAAGCAATATTTAACACATTTTGGAAGCAATTTTGTAGACGCCCCAGGGCTTGGGACTCCGCTCTTAAAACCAATTAAAAATCAAATAAATAGTGATATACTCATTTTGACCGTTTACCCTTTAGGTCAGTGGCACAACAATGGCATGATGAATTAAAGCATTCAATAATAAGGGGCATACTTCGTCCTATATTTAAACAACTGCTCATACATACATATTAAATGAACTGACCGAATCTGCAATCAGTTTGCAAAAGGAAGGAAAAGAATTACGGATTTGTTAGGGAAAGTATTTTCGCTTCTGAAATTCGGTGACGATTTGACTTTGACGACAATTTTCTTGGTTATATTTTTAAAGACCCTTAGGCAGAGAATCCATATGGACTGGCTTGGATATTTTAAAAAATATGTTTTAATTTAATAAAATATTAAATTTGTATAAATTTAATCAATTAAACTATCCAAAATATTTTGATCATGCTTGGAAATGCTGTTCATTCACAAACACGAGACCGCGATGCGGCGGTCTACCCAAAAAGGCCGTTGCTTTCACTGGACTTCACCAGAACAATTAAAAAAAGTCGTCAATGGTAAACAGCGTAACCCCTACTAATAAAAATAGTACAGATGATCTGTCATCATCGTCTCATGGCACGCCTGGCTGGTGACTCTCCACGGCGCATAGGTTGGGAACTCCTGGTGTAAGGAGGGGGAGCATCTTAAGCTCCTAGTGTATTTTCAACGTCAAGAGCTAACAAACTCGAACAATCTTATGATAACTTACATTTTTTTGTCAAACCCGATATTTTGACATGCGGTATTACCGCTAGTTATCTTTTAATGGTTCTCGATTGTTAAATTGTACAGTGCCCCCCCGGGAATTAATGCGATCTATACACAGTAGCCCATCGAAAATGTACCGAAACGCATTACAGGCTGTGTTTGTGTTTCGACAAAATCCAAGAGCACGTCAAGTTTGTTTGTCAGGGGGGCAACTTTTGACGCAAGAAGCATAGCAAAATCTTCCATTTCCATTAAAAAGGGCTATATTAATTCTCTATACATTGTTGTTCAGTTTTCTCTCTCCTATCAATTCGTTTAGAAAATATGAAGCTTTGAAATTCCAACACATAGAAGAATTCAATAATCGATTAAATTTATTAATATTTCAAAGCTCCATATTTACTAAACGAGTGGATCGATTTTAAAAAACTAAGCAACAATGTATAGGGAATTAACCCCCCCCCCCCCCATTTAATGGGGCAATCGACTTCCTTTCCTATTTGAAAAAAATTGGGGGATAACACCCCCACTTAAGGAGTTGAAGATATTGCTATGCTGTTTGTCCCCCTGATAAGCAAACTAGACGTGTTTTAGGATCTTGTCGAAAAGTTCTTTCCCAGCCTGTAATGCCTTGCGTTACCCTTTCGATGGGCCACCCTGTATATGGAAAACTATACACAGGACAATTTCGACAATTGAACAGTACGCTAATGTTGATGGGGGGTAACTCTGTTAAAATATTTTCAAATATGATGGCACTTCCGGTATAAGTCGGTGTCAACTTATTTATATTAACTGGAACACTCCATAGGTTATTACATTTTTGGATTCTAGGCTGATTTTGTATATCATATTTGTATACCTAAGTACAGTTTATCTTGGGTTTTATTTGGAAAATAACGTTTACAGATTTTAAAATAATAATTAATTTTTTTCTATAAGGAAACCTTTTATTATTTAATTTGTTTATTAACCTATTAATACAAAAAATAAAATTTAAAATGTTTTGTATATTGTTTAAAAAAGTAATTGTTGAAAACTTGAATAAGAACGACCTGCTATTTATTTTAGTTATTATTTTCCATGCTACTAAAAACAATATCTTATTTTCAAACCATATAGTGCGAAAAATCAATTATTTCTCGCGCAAGTGCTTTGAATTGAAATGTACTCAAATTAGTATTTATCGTATGGCTGTTAGACACATTGAAATTTACAATTATACAGTGCATATACAGGGTATTATGGAAATGACGTATTATATTTAAACCGGCAATTCTTGAGATGAAAACAAATTGAAGAAAAATATCCAAAAATAGCGCTTTAATTTAATATGCCCTGTACATGATCTTATGTCAAACCAAAAATGACCACGTGGTGCCCCTGTCAGGAAGGTAAACAAGGCAACATGGCGAAAGACGTCACTGTTGTCATATCTTCAGGGTAAACTCTTTAGAAAGTCAATAACCGTTTGACAGATTGCAAGTTGTTTATTTTTCAGGGTACATTATTATAAACTTTTACGTTCAGTTCAGTTCGCTAGGAAACATTCTCTGATTTATAAACTTGAACTGACTCGAACGAACCGCCGCGGAGTTTTTAAATGGTCAGGTATGTTCTCATTTGTTCAATTCGAACGACACCCGTCAGATCTGGACAACTTAAAAGTTTATAAATGCCACTTACCCTTTAGAAAAAAAAAATCAATTTTATTTAGCTTTTCGGACTTATTTAAAACCAACTTAATTTATAAAAAAAACACCAAGTACCTATAGGTAACTTGCACAAAAACAAATCGGCACAATAAAATCACATAACACATCTAAGTACCATTCACTCTGAATTACTATTGTAAAGTGCTACTGTGTAGACAAAAATACGCCCTTATTGTCTGAGTGGTCTGGGAAATAATGTATTTAACATCTAAAAATTTTAAAAATAAATAACACGTTGGTTCCGTCGATCGATATTGAACTGCTGGTCTGGGGCACTGCCGTCGCGAAAAGAACAAATAACTTAATAATTTAAACTCGGGTTTAAGTATTAACACACAAAGCTGCTAAAAACAGTAGAACAAGAGGGTTGCCTGTTCTTTTCGCCGGCTGGGGTTAATATTTAAAATTACATCGTTGCCATTTTCGATATTTTATAACTAAATTGCGGAATTTCCTGTATAATTATAGTCTCGGAAATGGCAACCGCGCTAGCTCAAGTTAGTTCTCTGAATGTGCACAAGGAAAGCACCATGGACGAGACCATTTATTTCAAAGGGTAGTTCCTGTCAACATAATTGCTTCATTTTATCTTTAGTAAAGGCCCATAGAAATTAGTGTTTTTATTATTTCTATTGCGAAATAATTAAGTGCTGTTTAGTGTTTGCGTGTAATCAGATAATAGGTGCATATCTTCAAAAAAGCTAATTTGAAACTCGTGGGTTTGTTTAAGTGATTTAGTGCAAACGTTCCGAGAGATTGGAAATAAGAGGCCGAATGGGGTTTAGTGGGTATAAGCTTATTATGCAGTTCCACAGGGTACGTGATGAGCATAAAGCTTTTCCCATAGAAAAAAACCTGAAGTTGTCTGTACCCTGGATTACTTGCTAGTGTACTGGCACCTGGATTCACTTCTATCTGGATACTATCTGAACTAAATATTATTTTTATCTAAAGTGTTACATTTTTTACACAGTTGGCAACATTGTTCATTCATCATACATGAATGTGCCGAGTAGTGACCGGTGGGCTTAGGGGTGAATTACCCCACTTTTTAAACGTTCGATTTAAAAAAAAAGTATGTAGCGCTTCTCTAGGACACCCCAGGAGTCATCCATTTAAATATAATACGTCATTTCCATAACAACCTCTATATAATATATTATATATCATATAAAACAAACTTTGGTAAGTTACAAACAGACATCCAATTCATTTATGTATTCTATCGACTCCGGGGTCGCCAACAGGAAGTCATCGGGTCTTCCATTATAGGATCTTATAGGACATTCTTCTATGATGTGTTTCATGGTTTGGGTTTCTCCGCACTTATAGAGTAGGGATGGCCGCTTGTCCCACTTATGTAGAGAGTATGCACATCTGCCATGCTGGGTTCTGATTCTGTTCAGCGTGGACCATGTTTTACGTGGTAGTTCGAAACCCGGTGGTCTTTGGGTGACGCACAGTATGCGATTATTTTGCCGTTCAGTCCATGCGTTAACAAGATTGAACTCTTCGTCCATAGCTGTTCTTGCCGTTTTTATTGGTGGTCGTCTGGAGCGGAGTCGCTGATGGCTGGCATCCTCCATATCTTGGTGAATTGGCAGGTTTCTGTTATTCATGATCGTTTCATATTCGTTTGTTAGAGCATTTTTTCGTCGTAGCGGAGGGGGTGCGATGTGGCTCAAGATTGGTAATCATCGCGTAGGAGTTGGTTTGATAACACCAGCAATCATTCTGATGGTGTTATTTAGTTTGGTGTCTATTTTTTGTACATGTGGGCTATTTAGCCAGGAGCGCAATATTCGGCAGTTGAGAAGACAAGACTCAGAGCAGAGGAACGGCGAGTGGATGCCGTTGCTCCCAGTGTTTTACCACATCGTGGATAATGTTGTTTCTCGCTTATAATTTGGTTTTTGTTATGTAGTCGTTGAAGGATAGTGTTCTATCAAGGGTTACACTTAGGTATTTTGATGTTTTATTGTGGATGAGTATAGTGTTTTTAAATTGTATGTTGAGTCCCTTCTGGCCAGTTTATTATTTAGGTGAAAACAGGTAACTTCTGTTTGGTTGCGTTTGCATGCAGTCTCCACTTTCGAAAGTACCTTCCTATGTCAGTCATGGATAATTAGAAGGCATTATTATGAAGAATACTATTCTTAAACGCCAGCATCTTAAGAACTTTAAGTTTTGTTTATATACTATTTGGAACATTATAGAAACATAGAAACTTAATATTGTTTAGTTCCTGATGATATTTAAAAATATCATAAAATACAGACTAAGTTCCATATAAATATAATTTTTAGTGGCTATTAATTTTCGCATATCAACCACAAAGGAATGTTTTATTTTATGGCACTATTGGGACATCTGGTAGATATTGATATTTATTAGCCTAAGAAGCACGTACTTATAGCAAATATTACGCAAGAGTATATATAGGTACTACCTGCATCGACTGCAGCCGAAGAAATGGAAAGTGGTACCAGCAAAGAACTGATAACACTTGTTCAATTTGTTATAAGTAGTTCACAAGACACCTTCGATAGTGCCGTTTGTTTCGTTCAGTACTTTTCCCGAAATAGTAAAATCATGATAGTTAAATAATTATTGTAAAATACCTTTCCTGGTTATTTTTCTTTTAGGTATAGAAAATTTGGCGCGTGTTTATTCCTTCGATCAAGTCTACAGCCTGCCACTTTTTTATTCATTAATTTCATATAATTAAAGTAAAAGTTCTTAACGATGTTTTTAAAGTTTTTAATTAGTGCGTCTCTAGTGGCAATCTGGGAGACTACAGGTCAATCAACTACCACGAAATTCACCTATAATTCTTCGGATTTATCGTATCTATCAAATGGTATACAATTTCCCGCACCCTCGAATTCTTTACAAGGGGATGTTCCCGGGGAAGTTACCGAGAAACCTGTCGGAGAAATGGAATGGTTCTCGGGGTTGTACGACCAGCATCGGTGGTTAGGGCGAGTGAGTGAATTGGAGAATCAGAATTGTAAACGTGATATGGAGGATTATGTAAGAAGTTTGCTTAATGGGACTTCCTGGGCAGCTAAAAGTAAGTTATTTTAAATTTCCGTAAACAGAAAATGGGTTTGTTATGTAAATGGAGGATGTTTCACTCTTCCCTATTTTTGCATGACGCCGGGCAGCAATGCCATGACTTATTAGCCATTTTCATTAAGGGCGAAGTACGGTTTTGTTCGCCGGTTTAGGTAAATAGTAAGTCAGTCGGAATTGCGCATGACATCTGACGATCAGCTTTGTTTAGGCCATAAATTTGCCACTTTTGCTTTTAGAGTCTGGCTATCCATAGATATAGGTCGGTGTTTAAGACTCAATAAGGGTGGGAATATTGAACAATAAAATTTGCCTGCCATTTCCTATGCTCCGTGAACTCATCATATAACCCAACATTTTTAAGGAGATATATAAATAAGGAAATCATAAAATACTGTCTAAAGATCCATTGTTTTCAAGGAACTGAAACAATTGATTACCAATAATAAATAGTTATTAGTTAATAATACGCAATAAAACGCATCATTTTGAGTAGGTATAGTGCTGTATGCAGTTGACATGTAGCGCTAGAAATTCCGGTCAAATCTGTTGTATAATCGCATAGGACTGGTTTACTTGTATCAGCAATTATCGAGAATCGTAAGACGTATCTTATGCATCTAAAACGAAAGTAACACAAACCGGTTTATGATAGAAATTAGTACGATTCGCTTGGTGGATAAGAGAATAATTATTATATTAGTTCAAAAATAATTTTGTCCTATATTTATTTAATTTTTTAATTAGTTAAAGTAAAAATATCAGGTCTTAGATTCTGGAATATATGAGGTTTTTCTTATACAAGGTGCCAACTATTTAATTGTTCACAATGGGTATCTGCTGAACGGTAGTATTTACGAACGTTAAATTAGAGAAGCCTTTTTAGAATGCAGTACGACTTTGCAGAATTATTTTTGATTCATGAGATATGGGCGATTTGTTAAAAACGCCTAAAATTAATTTCTTTAATGATTCGAATGGTTCTGATTTTTTTCTTTTCTATAAAATGGCATTATCAGTTCTTAAGTAATTTTCTATAACTTAGATATCATGATCAACTTCTATTTTTTAAATACGTACCTGGATTTTTTATTTTATTTCTTGGGAATATTTTTTGCCCAAAATACAATGAATCACTCAATTCTATTTGCTTTAGTTTCGGAACAAATTATACATCCTCAAGGTAATTTAAAGAATTTTCTCATTACGGCCCTGAATTATACAAACATGATATTTTCATTTGATTTAGCTGCAATTGAGCTAAAATTAAAACTAGTAGAAATATTTCATTTGTAAGAAATAATATAGACCAGATTTCACCTAGGAACAACAAAACTTAAGATTCCTCTCATGAAATATTTTTCACGAGTCACCCTGTATAAATAAAATAGAGTTTAAAAAATGCAAATGCAAATCTAACAATTAAAATCGATGGGTCTAGCGTTTTTTCCGTAAATTAAAAACACGAAAAATTATATACAGGGTGTTATGGAAATGACTTATTATATTTAAACCGGCAAATCCTGAGATGAAAATAAATTGAAGAAAATTAACCTTAAATGGCGCTTTGAATTGTTGTACGAAATATACGCTTTATATGAAATCTGAAAATTTACGTGACCGCTACTGAGGACGCTCGCAATCAATAGTTTATTGAGGCCGTGTTGTCATATATTGCAACACAGAATTGTAAACGCACGTGTTCAGTTTTTGACAACAAGACGTTTTTGACCCGCGTTATTACTTTTTTTTCAAACCTTTTAGAAAAAAAACATTACAATTTTAAAGTACCTACTCTCTTACCTTCGATCTTATAATCCGTTTTATAATTAAATTCCATAAAAAAATAATGTTTGCAACAGAACCAACAATAGGTAATATCACACAAATTTGAAATCACATCACAATATTTCTTATTATGAATTATTTCACAACAGAAAAAAAATCGGGTAATGCTATACATTTAACAAAACGTTTACAATTCGTATACATCAAGCACGTGGAACCCTCGACAGCGTCATTCCATCCCCGAGTCTCGGAATATACTGAAGCAACGATGGTCGCGCGCGGCAGGTATCCAAGCAAGGGAGAAACATGCGGTGTGATCTGACAACACTGTTAGTATAACGATGTTTGACCCACCCAAACCGAAGTTCTGGATCCGCCCTTGGCTTAGCTTAGGGCTAAGTGTAAAAACATCTCATGCAAACTTGTAGCATTGTAGCAAATGAATAAAGAGTATTATTATTATGTACTAATTTAATAAGTTTTACTAGCCTTTTTGTTATGTGCCCCTTATGACAATATTCCTAGTCTAAATATTTAATTGCCGCCCGACACAGACATTTTCTGAAAACTTTTTACCTAAGCTACATAATATATTTTGTCACAGAAACCATTCAATTGAGAAAATTAACCTGTCATTAAAATTATATAAAAAAATAGCATTAATGTCAATTTGAAGGCGAAGGTATTATTAAAATGAGAATAGTAAGCCTTGATCTTCAAAATAGCACAATACATAATAATAATATGATTGTTTTAATTGTAATTTTTGTATTCTGATTCAGTTATTAATCGGGGATTTCTCCCGAAAGAAAATTATCTTAACAAATAACTGTATAAAATCTAACTACGTAAATATTTGACCTCAGTATAAATTACATAATTTTAAACAATATGACGTTAATATTTTTATTTCCATGCATATGAAATTTTTCACATAAGGAAGAAAATATAATGCCAATGCGCGCATAATCATTTCACATGATATGAGGCAATAAAATATCTGTCTATATTTTATTGTTTAATTTTACTCTTTGTGCAAACTTTCTTAGTTTCCGTTTCTGGTATAAAAAATAGTTTTGGTCACCATGCTCAAAATCAAGTGGTATATAAGGTCATTCACGGTGAGTGGACTATTAAAAGATCTCGGGAACTAAAGAAGATTTTTGTATGAAATATTGCTATTCGCTATAAAACATGCCGCTGTTTTTAATGAGTCATTTTTGCTTAGTTTCAACCAAACAACCTATGTATGAATATATTTTTGTATTCTACGCAAGATTGTAAACATATTTCAGATACCATGCCTTATACCAAAGTCTAAAAGTATATATTTAAAAAATAATTATTAAATTTTCCTATAAGGATTTAATAGTAAATTTGAGTCGGATTTCTTGTTGAAAAGGACCTGCTTTAATAGATTTATAAAAATATTCTTACCCTATTAATACAGGATGTTATACCATTAAAAATAAGGGTAAGTTTGTCTATTCCGTAAATTTGTACTTTTCGGAATATTTCAATTTAATATTTTAATATGGAGATCCATAAATAATAAATAAGTTTAAATGATTTTCGTTCGTATAATTTAAGCCGGATAATTATTAATAATTTTCAAATGGTAAGTGACAGCTTCATACATTCTTTAAAATTTGACTGATTTTCAACGCCGTCATAGCCAACTAGGAGAAAGTAAACTTAAAATCCACAACAAAATATCCGCTTAAAAATATTAAATTGCAATATTTCGAAACTAACAATATTCGGAATAGACAGCCTTACTATAAAATAATTATAAATTTTCAAAATGTAGATTTTTTGCAGGTTTCTTAATACTAATATTTTGGCCCAACGAGTATAGTGACAATTTCGTTCCTAACTTCCCTGACAATGTAAAACATCTACAGTAAAATGGCTTAATGACTCCTATAAAATATTAAAATTTCATTAAATTCAAAAGTTAGAGCCAAAAAAGTAAATCCCTTTTGGGACTCTGTATCTCGATTAAGGGGTACTTTAGGAATTTATTTTAATGACAAATTAGATTTATTTTGACTTCCTCTGTATGCTTCCGAGAGATTAGGAGATACTTACCGGATACCCTGTATATGTACGTGCTGGAAGAAAATTAACAATGATGTTTTCTCAAAGATTGCCTCGATTAAAAAATATACCGGGGGTCCCAGAATATGTGGGCGATCTCCTGGGTTCAGATAGAACACTTAAAATAAAAAAGAATTTCACATAAAATTTTCTCCCTACGGCCACCCCTATGGAGATATGAGCCCATAACGGACGTCTCTGGAAGTACTAGGTGGGGGGCGTAGGAAAATTATATGAACTTCTCCTGTTATTTTTAAGTGTTCTATATGAACCCGGGAGATTGCCCACATATTCGGGGATACTCTGTATAGTCAAAAACAAGAATATCGGAACATCCACGATTTATTATGACTTTATAGACGATTTTGCGAAGAAAGTGTATAAATTGCACTTTATATATAAAAACTCCAATCCTACCTTGCTCTCACAGCACGCTCCTGCTGAACTGTAAAAGGTCCATAAGCAGGAAATCCTATTTTTTGGTCATAAACTGTTACCTATACATCTACTAAATAGCATACTTTATTACTAGCGTGGTTGACAAACACCACATTTCCTAGATGTTGCAATACACATTTTAACTAAAAGAATTAATATGGGTAACGGGGGAAATCGCATACTTCATCTAAGATTCTTTATTTAGACTTCTTCCTGTATTGTTTTTTCTTACAAAAGAGAAACTATTATTTTGTGTAATAGTAATTCAGTTTCGATTTAAGATCTGTTAATTACCCATCTATGAACATAAAAATAATTTAATTTTATAGTTTCGTGCTAGTCGAACTCGCGTATTAAACTTATGGTAACTTTTTTAATTTATGGTAATAATTTTTACTATCCTCCCAAGCTGACATTGTTAGTATTGTAATCGCGAGGAAATTACTTTTTAGATCTCGAGTTTTTAGATCTTGAAAATGCTTATTTCCCATTTCCGTCGTCTGTCGCTCTGTCTATATCGGTTCGATAAATTTTCGTCAAATCCAGAGATTCAAATAAAATTTCGTTTCCCAAGTTATCTAATGACGTATTGTTTTTCCGTTTTCGATTAGCAATACGTCCAAACGTCTGTAGGCGGTATCAAGGATATACAGGGTGTCCAGGATAAGAATGCACCGTACAGCGATCTGGTTAATTATAGGGCATACAAAATTATCAAATTAGACAAAAGTTGTTCATTAATGAGTTCTGCAACGTCAAGTTAAAAAATTCCGAATATTTCTGAAGATAAAGTGAAACCTCTCATAACGGACACCTCTAATAAGCGGGCATCTCTATTAAGTGAACATTTTTATTACTAGGTATATAAAATTCCATGAAAATCAACCTCTCTTGGGCGGACTCTCCTTTGGTCGGACGCAGACAGGCTGTTTTCATACAAAGAGTGCGAAAACCCTCCTTTAAACGGACAAAGAAAATTTTTAAGTATTTGGGAGACGAATAAGTACGGTGCAAAAACTCTCTGTATGTGTGATTCCCCGACAGCAGTCCGCCGTTTATTTGTGAGTTGTAAGGTTAAAATCGTAAACAATGGCACAAAAATGTCGCGTTTTGAGTCGGAAAGAGAAAATTGATATTATGGAAGTTTGTAATTTGATAACAATGATTTGCGAGTTCATTAACTTGATAGCAATGTGCTATTAGAAGATGATAGTGACCCCATTCCTGCCCATTATGTAGTCCAAACTGAAACCACCACATCAGTATCTGACGACTCTGATGAAGGAGTTGAATGCAGTAATCAAACAAATGTCACCAACTATCAACAAGCCATTAGTATGGTAAAGGAATTATAAGAGTATGCAAAGAATAGAGGTGACTCTACAACAATGGAATTGTTATCAGACAGAATTACATTTTCTTGATTGCAAGTATAAAACGCAAACACGTCAAACTACGTTATTAGATTTTTTTAGTACTACATCCTAACTAAAACTAGTGTATTTTTGTTATGTTATGTTTATTTGTACATACATACATAGTAATAATTTTGCATTTACATATTACCTAATTACAAATTTCCCAAGGGCGGACACCTCTATTAGGCGGACACATTTAGACGGTCCCGTAGGTATTTGTCTAAGAGAGGTTTCACTGTATTTGTGACAAACCGAATTTTGTTTGTTTTCTGACTCTATTTAAAGAGATATCTGAAAATAAATTCTACATTCATTGCCACTTTTCTCCTCTATAAGACAGCTTAATTAATTTTTTATCATCAGCTTTGTTTTTTTAATTATGAATTTAATGCTTTATGAGCTCCACTTTATATTCTAAATCCAACGATATAATATTATCACACCTATATTTATTATGCGTCTTGGACCAATAAACGTATCTTCAATGCAAATCAGCATCTTATTGAAAATATTTTTGATTTTGTTGTTGTTTTTATACTTTAGTTATCATTGAAAATTATTTTTATATTTAACATTATTTACAATAATAATAATTTAACATAAATTATTTATCATTTTCAAAAACGCAACATTTTCGAAAAGAAGAATAATAATAATAATAAACAATAGGTGTGATACAATCAGAAGAAAGAGAAACTGGAGTTCATAAAGCATAAAATAAAATGTTACTTTACTATTTAAAAGAAACAAAGTTGATGATGGTTGCGAAAAAACGAAACGTCGGTTTGAAAATTAAATTAAATCACCTTATATAGAAGAAAGGGTGGCAATGAGAATGTAAAATATATCTCTTCAAATAGAAAGATATCTCTTCAAATAGAATCAGAAAACAAAAAGAACGAAATCGGAAAAATGCGTTTTACTCATTAATGCGCAGTTGCCTTATTTGCATCATTTCTGTATGTCCTATGGACACTCTGTATACTAGGGGTTATATGTTTCAGTGTATGACGCTTCGGGAAGATACAATGGAGAGTTTTTATTTGGCAATGATTATTGGATGGGATCTTGGACTTTGTGCGATGAATTACAAAATGCAAAACATAACATCGAAATTACACCATTCCCAGTTCACTTCTATATGGCCAAAGTTAGGATAAATATTAACTCGATTCTTACACCAGTGGTAAGTAAAAAGTATTTTCTGATTTTAAAAGGGTGACAGAGTCAGTCGAAATCTCCGATTTTACCCCTGTTCGTTTCGCGCTTTGTAAGTACGAGGCGAATCGGATCTTCCCTTGCCGTTAGAACAATATATCGGTCGTCCGTCAATAATTGGTACGCCGACAGAAACAACGATAATCGGACCGAACGGGTGAAGACTTCATTTTTTTTATGAAAAGCTGCATTTGTAAAAAAAATTGTTTAACAAAAGATGTCTAAATTTTATTAATAATTGGCGGAAAGTCCATAATTTCTTTCTGTATGGAACAGTAAATAAAATTAAATCTAAGAATCTTCCGAAAAAATAAAGAAATAAGAAAAATTCAAAATTAAAACTCTGACATCTCCTTACACTTAATTGTTTCTAAGCCCATAATAATTATCAAAATTGGGCGGGGTTAAAGCTAAAATTTTAATGGAGTTAAAGTTTAAAGGCAAAAAATACTAAAATACTGAAATTTTCAAAAAATTTTCGCCAAAAACTTCATTTAGATTTTTCTTGAAATTTTTTAAAACTTTCTTCTACTATCAGTTACTTTATAATTAGAGAGACGATGCCAATAGGGGGTCCGTGAAGTGGAATATCAGTAATTTGGTTTTTCGCGGATTTTAGGTCCCCCTCTACAACTTTTATATCTGATGAAATGCCATAGAGCGTGACTGTACCGCTTCAGATATTAAATTCTCAATAAATTCAAAATTATATCGAGCCATGTCTGAAAATTAATTTACAGCATCTGCGTGACCCCAAAGTCACGTCAAACATATTTTCTGACAAGTCAACCCTTGCATATACTTTTCCAAGCGTGTCAAAAAAAATTAAAATAAAAAAAAAAGAAAAAAGCGAATTTGAAGTTGAAACTTTCTAGAATGGAACATTATATGTTAACGATTATGTGGAAAAAATTTTGTCGTTCCAGCTCTGGCCATTTCATTATTGGAATTTTTTTTAAATCTCCTCGGAGGAAATTCGGAAAACGATCGTGACATGTCAGAATCAGATAATTGTCACACTACTTTCCTTGACACCCAAATATTGTGGAAAATAAAATTTCAGAAGAATCGCACCTAGCTAGGCGGAATTCTGACAATATTACGCAGAGATACCGGAAGGCAGGTATCGTTCAGTTGTATGACGGGAAAAATGATTCGCAATATTCATTTTATCAGAAAATTGTTTACTAGTCATCTTCATGTGAATACAAATCGATTAAACCCACTTGGACCCATGTCACTTGAGACTATATAATTTTTCCATTAATCTTTTTTTGACACGCTCGGAAAAGTATATACAAGGGTTGACTTGTCAGAAAATGTGTTTCTCGTGACTTTGGGGTCACGCAGATGCTGTAAATTCATTTTCAGACATGGCTCGATATAATTTTGAATTTATTGAGAATTTCCGATCTAAAGCGGTACAGCGCCTCTCAGCAACGCTCTCTGGCATTTCATCAGATATAAAAGTTGTAGAGGGGGACCTAAACTCCACGAAAAACCAAATTACTGATATTCCAGTTCACGGACCCCCTATTGTCACCGTCCCTCTAACTATTAGATACCGCCGTAAATTTAGTTATTTATTAAATGAACTTAAAAAGAGATTAAATTTGGAATAGTTATTATGAAATTATGAAAAATTTCTGCCAATTATTACAATGTTGCCAAATTTATAATAGGACACGATACGTTACCTTAAAGATTAATTTTTTTTAGACACGTCAGCTTAACGTAGGACAGTGCCTTCCAAAATCATGTAATATTTCTGATGTCCGATATCTCCTATTACAAGAAAAAAATCGGGGAACCTCAATGAACATTATTGATGTAAGACCAGTCCCAGGAAGTTATTCCCTTTTAACCGATACCAAGTTTCAAATTGTGGGGTAAATATAATAAACAGCGACCGTGAAGTTGAAAGTTGCGATCATGGGAATAGTTTTATATTTTAATTAAAAATAATTATATTTTTAAAATCTGTCATTTCTACTAAATAAATATTCTCTAAAGATAAACTAAGCCAACTCGAGCATACCCGATAAGGTTCTTCTAGTATATCCTTCCTGTAGGTATAATTTTTATGAATATCACCACATTTACTTATGGAGAAAAAATTTCCTCAAAGAATCTGCTTTAATGTCATTCTTTTACGAGCCGCACGCTTTTTCACCTTGGCATTTTAGAATCGACACATAAATATATACATATATCCAATTGAAAAAAGAAGTAAATTACAGGAACGTACTAGGGGTATTTTAATGAGAATGGTCAATTTAAGGAACAAAACGTCGGAAAGCTGTTGTATACCACTAAACGCTGATTTCGGTCCTCTTTCATAATTTAAACAAAAATATCCAGGCCCGTATTTAAAGACATTAAGTTCATGATGGTGACCCAAAAACGAAACGTCGCATGAAAAATCTGATAACGTCATCTTATGGAGAATAAAAAATTAAAGTGAAATTTATTTTTGAACATTTCTTTGAACAAAGTCAGGAAAAAATAGAAACCGCAAAATGGTTTAAGAAAACTAAATGTATTCAGTCACTATAGAAAAATCGATTCGATATCATACAGGGGAGGTTTGAATTATGTATATTCCCGTTAATTCTAAAAATCGGCCAATGGCTGTTTTTTTTTAATGGAACCCTGTATACTATTTCTAAAATTAAAAGAAAGTTAAATTTGGTTTCAAACGATATATTATATCCCTATACCTAAACCTTCAGGCTTCCTCAATAGAGCCAGTTTCTGTTCATTTTCAGTCAATAAGAATTTAGATATAAGTCAACATTGTTAAACTGTCATTACCCTTAATGAGAAGTAATTAAATGGTTTGCCGTTATTAACAGTGCAGCTGCGAAATGATTACTTGGTCAGCAAGAGTTTACAATTGGTCAGTAGAAACAAACATGTCTAGAAGCAGTTTACTTCAGAGGTCCCAGGGAACTGTCAATTTATGTAACTTTCTTGTGTTTTCTTTTGCCGAATACAGAAGGAAATCGACTACAAAAGGTGTAGCGGGGGCGGGTTTTCTCTTGTTTTCCCAGGGCACTGTCACGATTCAGAAATGTTTGCTGTCCATAAGTTGCTGACCGACTAGCCATTTTGGCTGACCGATTACATTTTTCTGTTCGCAAAAATAAGAATATTTTGCTAACCATACTCAATTAAATACCATGACTACCTAAAAACATCTGAACGGATTACCTTTATATTGAGAATGACGCTTAATATGTATATCTAAAATCGCTCGGACCAGTCAATTTAAATTTTTTAAGGATTTTTTCAAAAAAATATACAGGGTTGATCAGAAAATTGATAAGTATAATTTTAAATAAAACGTCTAATACATTTACGGATTTTACATTTATTTAACATGCAAACTGGTAAGAACTTTCTTACGAAAGCAAACAAATATGAAAATGTCTTAATATCGTTCGCTGACTAATCATTAGACCATTCGATCTAAAAATTCCTGCTGTGCATTCTGTAGCAATTTCTCGTGTGGCTCGTCTTTGTGAATATTTTCGAAAACACTTCAAAATTAGCAATATTTAGGTGATTATGAATAGAAATAAAAATAGACTTAAAAAGGTGAGTACAGGAAATAACTATTAAATTTATATATCAGAATAACTAATAATTGAACTGGAAGTTGCTGCATTGACACAATGTATCTAAAAATGTATATAAATTACAAAAGTTAACCTTCGTATTGCAAATAATCCATTGTAAAAATTCTTCGGCCACGATTTGTTAGTCACCGCAGTTTCCTATATAATTTATATTCTAATCTTTAATATTTTATGCTATTTATAGATAGTTTTAATTGTATTTTTTGCAGGTTGTTAACTTTTTCAAATGCGTTCCTACATGTTGCAGAAATGTGCAATATAACTTGGCTAACATGTACAGGGTGTTTCATTTTCGACACTTTCTGGGGGTAATAGAGTTATTATCAAAGATAGATTGTTTCGGCTTTCACTTTAGTCTTCTTCGAAACGAAAAATTCCGGTGTCAAATTTGTCACGGCTTCCTTAGTTTCTAAGATTTTGAAAATCTTTGCTTTTTAGATAGTTACCTTATCAAAATACACTCGCCGGTATAAAATTCTGCCAACCTGAAATTTTGGTCAAGTTTGATATTTTATAACTTTTTTATTTTTTATGTGATTTTCGTGATTTTGTTATCATTTTGTAGATCAATTTATTGTGTTTTTCCTTAATTATTTTATAAATTAACATTTTTCGATTAGGCTATATTATACAGGAGTAAATCAAACTATTATTTTTTGCCTTAATTTCAAAACACCCTGTAGGAAAATTAAGGTGGTTAATTTTATTTACATACTGTTTTTTGTCATGCAACTGCACATGCGATTTCACTTGCAGTCTTCCGACCTTCAGTTTTAAAAATTATTTTAAAATTTCATTTGAAAGATGTCTTAAATTATAATTTATGCGGTTAGATTACATAACGAACGCCATAACGAACATCATTAAACTGCACATTCTGAAAACTAAGATGCTGTTGTTAAATACTTTCACCAGAAACAATTTTAGTTACGCTGATTATCTTGGATAAGATGAGAATCCCGATGTTTTCCGAATTCGGAATCCGGATAAGGAAAACGAATGTATGCGGCTGGCATAAATGAAGTGAGAGAGAGGTGATTCTAGTTAAAAAAATTAGGTTTTTTTAAAAAAATGTGAATTTGGCTCAAGAATAAAGTACCTTTTTTCTGACAATATCAAGAATTGTTGTAACAAAAAGTTGATCCAGACTTGAAAACTACATTCAAATATGCAATTACATCCATCCACCATGCAAATGGAATTACTTTATTTTGCGCAATGAAATTCTACCACAGTTGCATTACTTCTTACATCGTTTCCTCAGTGGCAACCAGATTATACAGGATGTTCCTTAATAATATACTTATATTAGGAGGTTATTCTTGGGTCCATTTTCAGAAAAAAATTCATATGAATATATGTCCTAAACGTCTTAACTTTTAAGATACAGGGTGTTAAAGATTTTCTTGTTTTTTTAAATAATTTGTTAAGGTTATTGACTTAAATATTTGTTAATAGGTACCTAATTTCATAACAGAGTGCAAATGAATGAATTTAATTTTTCTATACGAAAATTGTACATCGAACGACAAAAAATCAAGAGAAGACATTTGTTCACAAAGAATAGGAATTTCAAAAATAATTAAAAAAAAAAAAATTGGCGTATCATTCTTTTCTTCAAAAATACCGAGAGCAATTCCCGCACGAACGCCACTGGTCGGAATAAAAATCATGTTATACATCATAAAATGCATCTTGATGAATTGAAAGTGTGTAACCAAATTTCACAAAAATATCTAGAGCAGTATCACAGATATTAATAAAAAAGCAGATTTTTTGAACATCTTTAATACCCTGTGTCTCAAAAGTTAAGCCGTTTAGGACGTATGTACGTTGATATGAAGTTTTTTTCTGAAAATGGACCCAAGAATAACCTCCTTTAATATTAGAAAGTTATTAAGAAACACTCTATATATTCTGTAAATTCGAATGCAGTTTGACTGTTACTGTCAAGTATTTCTTGTCAGTGCATGCGATATTACATGTAACAGTTAAATTTTCATTGTTATTGTAAAGATAATTTTCGAATGTAATACCACAAGATGTGTCGGGATTACCGAATAATACTTTTACCTGACACGAAACGCGTTACCCGGCAACAACACTACGACTCCGAAGGAGGAGTAGTGTTGCCGGGTAACGCGTTGAGTGTCAGGTAAAAGTATTAGGTAATACCGAAACATCGAGTTGTATTCAAAGGATTATACAACGAAATAAAGTACATATATCTTTCTGAGTTAAACATTTTTATTACAGTAATTATTGTTAATTACGAAATTACAATTATTATAGTTAAAACTTGAACTATTGGATAAATTATTATCATAGGTTGGAGGTGTTTGAAATTGGGCTTCAGCATCAGAAGTAGATGACGATGTATTTTCGGCTCTCATTTGCGACAAAATCTTCAGATGATGCTGCTCGCTGAGCTGGAGATAGGGAGTAACAGAATTTATAGAACTATGGCCCGTTATTTTGATAACTTCCTGGAGATTAGCACCTGAACTGCTAAGGGCACTTACTGTTGAAGCTCTATTAGAGTGATTCGTAATCTTTTTATTTTTCGTATCTAGGCCGATGTTGATTGTTCCCATTTTTGTCCAGTTTCTTATAATGTTACACTATTCGGACACACTAATTACTAAACGTAATTCTTAAACCATGGGAAATTATCATTCTGTTTCCATTTCTGATTGACCGTCAAAAAGAATCGATTAGTTTTAATGTTTTCGCCTCTTTTGGACATTAGCTTAAAATATAACCGTATTGGACATAAATCCGGATTCACAAGATTTTTTACAAGCCACTTACTTTCGCATGTTCGACTTGCTCCTCCTTGCGCCGTTTTAGAAAATATTGGGTTGTATTCCAGACGACCGGTACTAGACCCGTTATTATATTTTTCCTCCTTAAAATATTCCAATAGCAAAAAAACTGCTTCATTTCCCCTCCATGCTAGTTCGGATGCAGCTATGTGGAAAAATTTCCGTTGAAGCCCATCTGGGGTATTTTCATCCAAACTAAAGGCCATTTTTTCTATTTCCTGTCTCGTCAAACCCGTGGAACTCTCCTTTCGTGCACCAGGTACCGCCTGCAACTCTTTTCGTTTTGCATTACGGGCAAAACGGGCGCTTTGAAAAACCATGTCATTGAATGGATCTATGTGGCGATTATATTTTTCAAAATATAGTTCCTGGAGCATTTTGCCGTTTTATTCCATAAAAGCTTGACCACACCTTCTTTATAATCGCTTCCGTCGGATTTTCGCATATTATATGCCCAGTCTTTTAAAATGTTGCACAAATCCTTGTCTGTTGACATTTTCTCAATTTCGAAACTTCGCGCAAGGCCAAACTCAGTAAACTGCTTCCATACATATTTGTCGGAACGCTCGGTATTTTTGGGCTTCACATTTTTAATAGCATCGGCGACTTTAGACAACAAAATTTTACCAACTCTTTCTTTTGCCATTTTGTAACAAGAACTGACAGAAATCACTTCTGAAGTAATTTGTCAAAAAATGACAATTACAACAATGTGACCACCAAGTGATAATCACTTAAATGATTATCACTTATTAATCACATCCTTCTATATGGGAAAAATATACATGGAGTTGTATAATCGAAAAAATAATAAAATATTATTTTTCATGGTAGATGAACGAAATTGCATCTTTTAATGTAGTTTTAATCTGAGCAAATTTTTTCTATAACAATTTTTGGTATTATTAAAAAAAGTACTTTACCCCTAAGCCAAATTCATATTTTTGAAAAACCTAGTATACAACTGAAAAAATTAGTATGGTTGTATTTTAGATTTTAGACCAACCAGAACTTTCTATGAAGAATCACTTTTTTTCCTAAAATTTATAATAAAACAGTTTTCATATGGCTACAGCTTAAGTAAACAAACATACATGAAATAAATTATTTTAAGAAAGTTCTGATTCTAATTAAATTCGATTTGAGAATAAAAATCGAACAATACATGTTATAAATTATTTTGTTTTAGTGGCTGCGGTTTGGTAACTTTAATAATTATCATCATGGCATCGGCTGTGGAAGTCTTAACGGAATCACAAAATAACAAAATACATCCTAGAGGTACCGAAGTTGAAAATAATAATACCAGAAAAAATATTGATGCAGGCAGTAAGGAGATGATTATTAATCAAACGGACAACGCTAATGAAAATAGAAGTAAGTGACCTGAACAACAAACAAAAAGAGTCAATTGATTGTTTAATTAAATATGATGTTTCCTAAAAATAACTGGACACGAAAAGGTAATAATTCTGGAAATAATTTAACTTGATTAGTTGTTAAATTAATTAATTTTTTAAATTTAATTTAAAATTAGATTTCCATAATTCAGTAATCGAAAGAGTAAATCAAGACAAATCCTATATTGTACACATCCATCCTTAGATTGCAATTTTATAAAATAATACATCACCCTCAAAACTCCAAACCCAATATTTTGACGATTACCATTAAATCCCTCTTTTTTGCCAAATAATAATGAAACCATTAAGTTCAATAATGTCTTGTGTATATTTTTTTTGGTGGTAACCTTAATAAGTTCATCTAATAATTACAAACGCGAACAAGGTGACATATTAGTGACACTTATTTCGTGCAGTTTCTTTATACAGGATAAAGTTACATGCATTCGTTTTTGTATAAATTCGGAAATACACTTCTTGCTTGTAGATAAATAGTTAATTATGTAACAAATGCAAAAATTACCTTTAAACGAAAGGGAAATTTGAGCGCACGAGCCGAAGGCGAGTACTGTAATCCCGTATGTTTGTATATTGTGCTTATATCGACTTGATTATTCAGAATCATTGTTTTTAGCTTAGAATAGCACGACACAAGTCGAATATTTAAAAATGTTATTCCGTTCTTGAAAATATGTTTTTTTTACATGTGCCCCAAAAGTGCATGCATGCTCTCTTCACCGAAAGTGGCGCTTTCCAGACCTCTCCGAGAGAGCTGGCGGGAAAGTATCGAAGCTTCGAGTCACCATGTTCTCCTCAATAGTTTTTTTTAACTGATAAATAAATAAAACCAGATATGGTGCGGGATTTGAACCCGCGACTCTCAGATCGCCAGGCGTACACTCTGCCACTAGGCCACCGAGCTATACATATCAACGATAATAAATAGATATTTACATTCTCCATGCGAGAGTGTTTTCATGTCATATAGACAGGAAAACTGTCTGACAAATTTCTTTAATTATTTGGCATCAAAGCCTCGGAGCACTTGTAAAAAAAGTAAGGTACATATCTCGGGCCGTCGGAGGCTTTTACGGACTCGTGCGTAAAATCCTCTTTTCGGCCCTCGATACGTAATGTACAATTACAATAGCCGTTCGCTAAAACTCTTCATTTCCTTGGTATTGGTTCAATGTAATTTAATAAACGTGTTTTATTCCTTTTTGGAAGCTTTTTTCGATTTTTCAGGCAATAAATTTAATGTTGCTTCATTGGCTTTATTAATTATTTCGTTTGGAATACATTGATATGAGTTTTTTTTTCTTCGGAATCGGAATTATTTCTTTCAATTTTTGATGTTTTCTAAAATTATTGCCATTTGTAAGATAACAATAATAATGCGGTGCCCAGGCAACGAACGACGCGGATGCTGATTTTATGGCAACTTCATATTATAAGCATTCAGAAAAGGTTGGCACTTTTTTTTAACGCTAAATTCTTTTTCTGTAACTTGTCAAAAAAATAATTAATTTTCTGCGTATAAAAACGATAGTAGAAAAATACTTGTACTAATTTAATTTTTATTCTTCATCAATTATTTCTTCTATTGCAATATTTTATTTTCAGATATCCTTTTAAGGTTGCTTCTGGCTTTTTCCGCTCTTAAAAATGGAAGACGAATTTTGTCAGTAGAAACAGGAGGAAAAGAGGACATATGCTGTCTTCATGGTTTCAGATTCTTCTCTATAGCATGGATAATATTAGTTCATACGTATCTGGAAATATTTGGAATTTCCAGAAATAAGAGTTTTAGAGCGGTTACGGAACGAGGTTTTATGTATCAGACTATTGCGAATGCAAGTTTTTCTGTTGACACATTTTTCTTTATAAGGTGGGTTAATTACCGCTCTAATTACACAAACAAATTATGCATTTATCTGGATATAGTTATACAGGATGTTATAGAAATAACTTCTACCTATACAGGGTGTAACAAATTCGTCCTTCACCATTGGAATTTCTGAAAAGATAAGAGATATGAAGTCAGTTTAGTTGGGACAAAGTTCCGTAATTATGGGCCCAATAATATGCCGCAAAAAATCAAAAATAAATTTTTACAAATATTTTGAAAGCGCCTGTATGTATTATTTATTTATTGCGGCATATTATTGGACCAATACTTACGCAACTTTGCCCCAATTTAACCGACTTATCTCTTACCGTTTTCGAAATTCCACTGGTGAAAGACGAATTTGTAACACCGTGACATATAGACCTCTTTTGAAGGTTGTAAGAGCGTTTTCAGGGAAAATTTATACAGCTTGAAGCTAAAAATAGCTGTAAGAATAGTCTTACAACCTGTAGAAAGAAATTGGTTCGATATTTTCTTATTTTATCTCTAATTGAAACTATTGCAATAATATAATATCATGATCTTTAATATGCATTTTTTTTAGTGGTTTACTCTTGACACTGTTATTCTTTAGAACTGAAGCGAAAAGGGAACCAAAAACCCTTAAAGAAACAACAGGAAGAATTATAATATCAAGTTTGCTGAAGTTTCTACTGATGCTCTTCTACAGATTCATGAGACTGACACCAGCGTATTTATTTGTATTAGGATCAAACGAAATTATAATGAGATATATCCATAGGTAAATTGAACAATATTTATAAGAAAACTTAGACTGACACCAGCGTATTTATTTGCATTAGGATCAAACGAAATTATAATGAGATATATCCATAGGTAAATTGAACAATATTTATAAGACAACTTATATATTATATATTTCTATTGCATAATTAGAAGATGCTTACCCACATGATAACGTATAAATTCTATTCGGGCTAAATTTCGAGCCCCATCAATGAGATCCCGGAAATTATAAAAGATACAGCGTCGGTAAAATTATATCAAAGTTGTGGAATTTAATATTCAACAACTACCAACACGTTTGTGCTATTTTACGGGCGTTATATTTTTTTAACCCATGGTAAAGGGTATTCCCTAAAATGTTTTATGAAGAAGAAAATTTTTACAAGCCGAAAATCCCTAGAATAGATTATAAACAATATGCACTTTAAATGAAATAACTCAGCTAGTCACGGTGAGTCGACTATTAATAGATCTCGGGAACTTAAAAAATATATTTGTTTGAAATATTAGTACTCGCTATAAAATATACCGATCTTTCTAATGACGATGTTATATCGGAAGTTAGGCTTAATCTTGTAAATTTAAATATAATGCCCTGTATATTATAGCATTTTTCGATTCTATATAAAAATCCAAATAATGTGTGTTAATAATTTCCTATAACCACCTCAAACCGTTTCTAATATAAAATTCATTAAAGGAATTTTTTACAAAAAAAAAATCATGTCAAAGATAATTTGACCTTACCTTGTAACTAATGCAGTTAACGATTTAAAAATTTGTGGAAATTTAGAAATAGTCTTTACATTTCACAAAAATACTATACATTTTTTATATAGGGTATTTTAAAAATTATACCAATATGGTCAATTCTTTAGCTTAAAACTACTTAAGATGAGGAAAACAAACTAGCAATATAAGTTACAGAGGCATCTAAGTTGCAACAATTCAATTAAAAAATATGCCGCTTCTTGGCAAGTTAGAAAGAGAGATTTAAGTTATCAATATTTATTTTCGTGAAGTTTTAGCCGTTAATAACAAAGATTCCTAGTTAATTTATTGATATTTAGATTGTCTGACATGTTGATTGGGGTATCATGCAAGTTTCGGGAATATCGGTGACAAAAATTAGAAATTTGTTCATATTTTAAATGGTTATTATTATTCTTATTGCAGTATATTTTTTTAATGCACTTTTCCCATACCTTTTCCAATCCTTTAACTTTACGAATCCAGTCTTAGATTAGAAAAAAAATTAAGTATATTTATATATATATTATATATATATAATCTTCACATAAAATAGTGCCTGCTTGGCAACCTGTAATTAAACGCAGCTCTTAACATGGAAACCTTTGCACTGAGTAATTGGAGAAAGAATACAATTCTACACATATTGGTAAATTGAAATACAAGGCGTTCAATGATATACCAGAAAGGTATAATTTTTATAACACCCTGTACAACAATTACTAGTGTTTGAAATGAAAAGAACACCTTTGAAATTTCCTTCAACATGTTTAAAAAAAAAAAATTCTTTAAGAATTTTATCTCAGATATGGCTGTACATGGGTATAGAAAATTGTCAACAAAAGTTGCTTGAATTTTTAAATAGAATCAAAAAATGCCAATTTAAAATAACAATGTTAATCCTACCTAGCCGGTTTAACTAGGAGTGATAGACTCATCAACATATATATATATATTGTAGTTCCTGAGATCTTTTAATAGGCCACTCACAGTGAAAACAGGAACTACTGTCCTTAGTATTTCATTATATTTTTGTTTGCCTCCAAGTGTAATAATGGAAACAACTTCTTTGCAGTAATTCAGTATTTACACCTGCGATAATAGACCACATCACCTGTGATAAATATTGGTGGAGAAATGCCCTGTATATAAATAATTTCTTCCCCCAGGCAGAGTTTTGTATGTTGTGGTCATGGTACATTGCGAATGATACGCAATTTTTTATAATAGCAACAATCCTGTTACTTATAGCAATCAGGTAAGTTTTTTTGTAGTTCGTTGATAGGGTTTCTTTTCAACAGAGATTTACTGAATTTTTCTCGCTTTTTAATAACAACAAAACTTGTTGGTTGTGATCTAATTTCATGTTAAAGGCATGGTATATAAATATTTGGTATCGTATTGTGAAGCATATGCCGGTTGCCCAAGAAATCATTTTACATACCTTATTTCAGTTATTGCCGCTACACCCATATTAGTTCTCTAAATTGCACCCAAAATAAAATTCCGGCGTTTTAAAAACTGCATAGTTATTAGTTTTTTATTATCCTTATTTCATTTGCCGTATTACAAAAATAAATACCACTTGGCATAGCATAGTAGGGATCAGAGAGCTACACTTTTTTGCATGTTTCATGGTGCAAAATGGCGGATGAGCGCCATCTTGTTAAAGATCGTATCGAGTACTTTCGTACCCCGAACAAAATGGCGACTTTTAAAAAAATAATATTTACTATATGTTCTTCTTTTGTTATTTAACTTTAGATTTTACAACTGGGCAGATAGCATCCAAAACTCACTATCTTATACTAAGTTGTAAAATCTAAACTAAAGTATCAAAAAAAAAAAATTTATATTATTTTTTAAAAACCGCCATTTTGTTTTGGGTAAGAATATGGAAACAATATTCTGGGATTGTATAGTACTCAATAGGACCTTTAAAATGATGTATCGCAAGGCCGCACTTCCTATTCAACTTAATTAACAAGATGGCGCCCATCCGCCATTTTGAATTTCAGCACCATTAAATATGCAAGAAAGTATCGCTCTCTGATTCCTACTACACTATGAAAAGTTGCATTTATTTTTCTAATACGGTAAATGAACTAAAGGATAATAAAAAGCTAATGACTTGCAGTTTTTAAGACGTCGCCATTAAAGAACGCACTGTATCCTTGGGAGAAAAATTATGATTGGATATTTTAACTTACTGATTTTATTACGTTTCATATATTAAATAATTTCTTTCCTTTCGGTTCAATCTTCAGTGAAAAATATTTTTTAGAGGTAGCAAGCAACTTAAGTTTGTAGCAGTTTCAATAGGAGTTTTACTTCTGTCATCATGGTTGATTACTTTTATTATAGCTATGAAATATGAATATGTTGCTAGAGTGGAAGAACCATTTGCATTATTCGACCAGTTGTATGATAAACCTTGGATGCGAATCGGACCATATTTAATAGGAATTCTCATAGGTAATTAAGTCATTATTATCTCAATATTTTAATATTGTTAAATATGCTGTGCTTTTGTCCTAATTGGCCATGTTTATTAACTCTTTTTCTTTGAACAAAAAGTTACTGAAGATGACCGTTTAGGCCGAAAACCCACTGCATTTCCTGTTTATTTGAAAAAAATCCTAAGATCAAACATTAGGATAATTAATAAATAATTTTAAATGAGTCCTAAAAGACGCTAGCCTATATACCTAATTTAATAATAATTTATAAATTAATAATAAATTTTAAAAATTATGCAGTACATTGTAGTATGCTTTTGTATATATAAACATATAAAATGAACTTTAAAAACTTATGACACTATTACATGTATAGTTTCATATTTTAATTCCTCTAAACAAGTATGAGAATTTTAGGGTACATGCTTTTCCAACTAAATGGGAAGGTAAAGCTTACACGATTGACAGCGGTCCTGGGATGGACATTGTCTTTGGCTTGTCTTGGTTCGCTGGTGTATGGATTAGGGAAAGATGGACTGATGATTCCCACTTCAGCTTTTTATGTAAGTACAAAAACGCAAATGATACCGGTTCCACCAAGTCATAATTTTAAATGGATTTTATATGGTTAGAAAGAAAGGGAAGAAATGGAATATGGTTTACCATGAATTTCGATAAAAAAACAGAGGCACAATAAATGCTTGTCTGGTTTGATATTTCTCTAAATATGATTGTTAATCTATTTATATTATATCGGATTGCTGAAAGGTTTAAAACAAAAAGGGAGCCAGATAAATTTGATTGTAACATTAATCATAAATATAACACTCTCGGCTTATGAGCTAATAGCAGTTCTGTTAAAGTTAGCACATGTTACGTCAAGATAATAAACAAACCCAACCTAATCACCTTCCGTTGTTCGCTATCACGATTAGGCGATATGGAATTTCCCCCAGGGCTCTACTTGCTTGATATACACCGTGTCCAAGATAAGGAGGGCCAGTACAGGGATCTCGGAAACCATAAGAGATACGAAGTCAGTTAAATAGAGGTAAAGTTGCGCATTTACGTGCCTAATAATATGCCGTTTGGAAAGTTTTAAAATTCCGAGTAGTTCCCGAGATATCCGGAAAAACCGAAATTCTGAAAAAATCGTTTTATTTTTTTCCTGGGCTTTTTCGGAAGAACAAAGCTCTCAAATTCCAATATCAGGAAATCAGGACCGTATATAAAAAAGAAAGTTGATAATGGCCCTTCGAAGACGACTCGTCGGATTACAAAACAATTAACGCTGTTAGATGGAGCGGAACGAGTGGCAATGTCAAAGTGCAATTTACTTTAGAATTCGATCTCAAAAAAAAACGCAGGAAAATAATACAACGATTTTTAGAATTTCGGTTTTTTTCGGATATCTCCGGAACTACTCGGAATTTTAAAACTTTCGGCATATTCTTAGGCACGTAAATGCGCAACTTTACCTCTATTTAACCGACTTCGTATCTCTTACGGTTTCCGAGATTCCTGTACTGGCCCTCTTTATCTTGGACACGGTGTAGAAACCTGAATAGCGAGATAAGAACCACATTGCGGTTAGAAACGTGAAAGAAGCTGCACTTCGACACGAAGTTCTGTTGTGAAATAATTTGCTTCCGTATGCTTTAGAATTCATGAAAGTGAATAATTTATTTTTGTTGAAAATAAAAAAATCCAAAGAATGTTGTTGCTCGGAAGCGGATTGATTTAAGAAAATAAATAAAGTAGATACACATTTTTCTTTACAAATTACAATTCTATTATAAATTTTAATCAGAATCCCAATACCCACTAATAATTTTGTGCGTGATATAGTGGGCGTGTAGGGTATAACTAGCATCCTATATAATTTATCTTAAAAACAGGAATATATTCATATTGCTCGCCCTCGAAATTTCGTGTCTATATCTCAAAAACAGCTTGAGCTATGAAGAAAAAATTTATTTAGAAATTAAACTTTTATACCCTGTACAACATTTTACTAAGGCATGTTTAGCTCAAACCTATTATATACAGGTGTAGAATCTTATGACGCATTCGACATACTACTACTGTATATGTTGTTTGATACTGTACCTAATCGATACATGCATCGAATAACATTGTAAGTGACAAATCGTGTTCTTACAGGAGAATACATAACAGGTTCGGGTATTCGGGTATTACTTTACCATGATACTACAGGCAAAATACCAAAATAATCAGATACAAATGGGATGAAAGAAGCGTTTAAAAAAAATATTAAGCTAAAAAACCAAATTTTAGGTTTGAAACATTGAAACTTATTTTGAACTCTGAGATTGGTCAAAATGTCACTTACAATGTTATTTGATGCATGTATCTAACTGTTTATTCTTTTTGTTTCAGGCAGCGTTAGGCCACACTGCTTGGGGCCTGTCACTAGCCTGGATGACGGTTGCGTGCGCCTCAGGTTACGGTGGCCCATTTAATACCCTTTTTAGTTGCAACTTATTCCTTCCGTTAAGCAGACTAACGTACTGCGCTTATCTTGTACATCCTATACTTATGTGTCTTACCAGCTTTGTTTTAGATGGGCCTGTTCAGTTACATGATGTACTAACGGTAAGAAATATTTACTATATACATACAAATGCCAATCCTTCAACCGTCAAATCTGAGAACTGATTTCTTAACTCAAATCACAAGTAAACAAACAACCGATCAAGCAAACGCGCAGAATCTAAACCCCCAATTCCGTGCCAGGACACGGATTATCCTGATGGTTGCAAATCAGTCGGCAATCGATACATTTTGCACTACAAACACCGAATTCTTGGTCAGCGGTCACAGGTTTTCCTTATATGAACACTTTCAACCAACTGCGCATGCCTATCCGACAGTTTGTAATTATTTCTCACTGCTCAGCAAACGCATCTATTAAGATGAGGATCCCAAACAATCCCAAATTAGCAATCAGAGCCATCTAAACTGCCGGCCATTTGCTTTCGAGCAAGAAAAATTTCGCCTAAATTTAAAAGTTAATATTTTCTGAACCAGATATGACATCGATCTCCGGTTATTAATGGTTGATAGATTTGTCCCTTAGGAAACAATTGCCAATGTTGGATTATCTTAAACTGTCAGAAAATTTTATATACAGGGTGTTAAAGAGGACGATGATTTTTGCTCCAATTTCAATAGCATGTAACTTTCACAATAATATTTTTAAATTTTATCACTGTACGTCAATTGAATCACTGGTCCATAGCAAAGAAAGTCATCTGTCAAATTTTTTATATCTGCTATATTTTAAGAGATACCGATTTTTTTGAAAAACTCTGCTTTTTTCCAACTTTTTGTTAGCTAGATCCCACTGTGCGTTGTATCGTGCAAACTTTGCAAGTGATTATTATACCTTCTGAAAAGCATGTTTATGTTCAGTAACAACAATTGTACCTAAATGTTGTGATGTGCAGTGGCGTACTATAATCACTTATATGTCTATGCTTTATGAATATCTCACAATTTTTTGTATTGGAAAGTACTCGCCCCTAGATTAGGCAAGTTTGTCCTTATTTTTTAGTTTTTCATATCGCGCTACAGGTATATTATACAGTGTCTACAAAATTTTAAAAAAGATAATTTTTTTATTTAATTGTGTGAAAAAATTTATTTATTAATTTCTAACTTTCTAACACGACACTATTCCTAAAATTAAACTTATATTGAAAGGCACTTTAATATTAAATAACGCTAGCTGCCGTCAAACCAAACAATTAAATAAAAAAATTATATTTTTTAAAATTTTGTAGACACTGTATAATATACCTGTAGCGCGAAATGAAAAATTAAAAAATAAGGAAAAACTTGCCTAATCTAGGGGCGAGTACTTTCCAATACAAAAAAATTGTGAGATACTCATAAAGCATAGACATATAAGTGCTTATAAGTACGCCACTGCACATCACAACATTTAGGTACAATTGTTGTTACTGAACATAAACAAGCTTTTCAGAAGGTATAATAATCACTTGCAAAGTTTGCACGATACAACGCACAGTGGGATCTAGCTAACAAAAAGTTGGAAAAAAGCAAAGTTTTTCAAAAAAATCGGTATCTCTTAAAATATACCAGATATAAAAAATTTGACAGATCACTTTCTTTGCTATGAACCAGTGATTCAATTGACGTACAGTGATAAAATTTAAAAATATTATTGTGAAAGTTACATGCTATTGAAATTGGAGCAAAAATCATCGTCCTCTTTAACACCCTGTATATAAAATTTTCGACAGTTTAAGACAATCGAACATTGGCAATTGTTTCCAAAGGGACAAATCTATCAACCATTAAAAACCGGAGAATGATGTCATATTTATGTGGTTCAGAAAATATTAACTTTAAAATTTAGGCGAAATTTTTCTTGCTCGAAAGCAAATGGCCAGCAGTTTAGGTTGAATCAAATTAATTAAAAAAATATGCCGCTTTCTGGCAGGTTAGAAAAAGACGAGAGTCATCAGCTGATTAATATTTCTTTTCGTGAAGTTTTAGCCGTTAATAATAAAGTTTTTTAGTTAATTTATTGATATTTAGATTGTCTGACATGTCGATTGGGGTATCAACAAGATTCAGGAAGATCTGTGACAAAAATTTGAAAATTGTTCATATTTGAAATTGTTATTATTATTCTTATAACATTATATTTTTTAACGCAATTTCTTCATACCGTTTTCCAATCCTTTAACTTTACGAGTCCAGTTTTAGATTAGAAAAAAACTAAATCTATTTGGCTAAACGTTCGCATTAAATACTGCCTGCTTGGCAAGCTGTAATTAAACGCAGCTCTTAATAAAATTGTATGTGTAGTATTTTCTTTCCTTTGTCGTTTTATAATTGATCTTGTAAGTTCTTAATATGAGAAGAGGTGAAACTTTGTATACTTACCTATTATAACAGCTAACTGTAATTTTCTTCTTTATCTTAAATATAAATGAACATAATTAAACATTTTTTTCAGACGGTGGTATTTCTGGGAAATCTCGTGTTATCATTCCTGTGTGCCTTTATAATTTCGATTGGATTCGAAGCCCCTGTAGTAAATCTAATCAAAATATTTTTCTCATAGACATTAACATTTGTTTTAAAATATACTAAAATTTGTTATTAAAATATGCCAAAAAGATGTTATTAAATGTTATATTTTTATAAAGTATATGGTAGGTATCTATTTAATATCTAACTTAATATTTGTGAAAAGTTTAGTTAGATTTGATCAAAAATGTTGTTTTTAAGTAATTGCCATACAATAATAAATAACATTATTTTAAATAAATTGTAATTTTGCTTGTATTCCGTTTCATAAATTATAAGCTTTATTTCATTAAAAAAAATGTCGCCTTCTATTATAAGATCCCGTGAACTATAGAAATTCAGGCATGGCAAAAAATAATGAGTTCTGTTATTCAGAGAACAGAGAACCTTGACATGCATTTTAAATGCTCCTCGAGAAGAGTCATCGGAGCTTACTTCCTTCAGGAAAGAGATACGAGAATAGATATCAAATATTTTGTGGATGGAGAAGGGAAGAATTTACTTTATAAGAAGAAGCTATTTAGTACAGAAGTATAAGTTTTTGTAATTTTAATGAGGAACAAATTAAAGTAGATATACAACGTGTCCAAGATAAGGAGGGCCAGTACAGGGATCTCGGAAACCGTAAGAGATACGAAGTCGGTTAAATAGAGGTCAAGTTGCGCATTTACGTGCCTAATACTATCCCGTTTAGAAAGTTCTAAAATTCGGAGTAGTTTCGGAGATATCCGGAAAAACCGAAATTCTGAAAAATCGTTTTATTGTTTTCCTGGGTTTTTTGAACTCGAATTCTTTGGCACTTTGCATTGCCACTTTTACCGCTCTATCTAACAGCGTTAATTGTTTTGTAATCCGACGAGTCGTCTTCCAAGGACCATTATCAACTTTCTATTTTTAAATACGGATCTTTTTTTGATACTGGAATTTGAGAGCTTTTTATCTCCCGAATGCAACGATGTATGACACATTGTGGTTTAATGACGTTTCGAGGGTTTTTTGAACAACATCAGGAAATTTTGGGATACGGTCCTGTATTTCTCCTAATTTTATAAATAATATCTCATAAGTAAG
Organism: Barypeithes pellucidus; assembly: GCA_963991005.1. Classification (NCBI taxonomy): domain Eukaryota; kingdom Metazoa; phylum Arthropoda; class Insecta; order Coleoptera; family Curculionidae; genus Barypeithes; species Barypeithes pellucidus. The sequence continues at coordinate 26,104,344 of OZ022559.1, forward strand.
CTCTAAATTTTTTACTTATGTTGGTCTAGTTCAATAAATAACAAATAATTTAATAATAAACCACAAATAAGTGAACAAAAATCATTACAAGACAGTAATAAAACGAACAAATAAAAATAGTAAAGAACTGATGTGGTTCAAAAAACCCTCGAAACGTTATTAAACCACAATTTGGAAACAGGACCGTATTTAAAAAAAGAAAGGTGATAATGGCCCTTCGAAGACGACTCGTCGGATTACAAAACAATTAACGCTGTTAGATAGAGCGGAAAAAGTGGCAGGTTCAGAATTTTGTTTTTTTCCGGATATCTCCGGAACTACTCGGAATTTTGAAACTTTGTAAACAGCATATTATTAGGCATGTAAATGCGCAACTTGGCCTCTATTTAACCGACTTCGTATCTCTTACGCTTTCCGAGATCACTGTACTGGCCCTCCTTATCTTGGACACGTTGTCTAAGGTATCTTCAAATTTAAATTTCTACTTCTATAATAGTATGTAAATAAATAATTTTCTTTCAAATTGTGTTTTCATAACATTACTATGCAGTAAAGTGATGCTTCAATGAAGTAAAACGGTACTTTAGAGTTACTTTAAGTTAAACTGCCAAACTTGTGTTAAGGCTAATTTACGTTATTCTGTACCCTGTGATTGTGAAATATCGGCCCTTAAGCCTCGTTCTCAGAGCTACGTACTGTCGCCAGCGACACCATCCTAACCAATCAGAACCGTTTACGTCATTACCCCTTATCCCCACCATCGAACAGTGCCGAAGTAGCGGTGTTGTCAGGTATCTGGTGAAATTTTACCAGATCTGGTGATTTTTTGTGATTTATAAAATATACCTCCCCAAAACGAAGCTGGTAACACCCGAAAACGGACTTTTTAAAAAAGTTTTTCATTGTACACCAGATTATTCATAAAATCACAAAATAATCAACAGATCTGGTGACATTTCACGAGATACCTGGCAACGCTGCGCTGTAGTATCATTATTTTTTATTTTGTTTTGAAATTTGGAACTCAGTTTTCCGAACAAAGGTAATTACTAATTATTTTGCCGTGTAAATAGTATGTACTTTTGCTTTTATAAGCTGTCATAGAAAAAATCTTTAAAAGAATAAAAACCTAACCTCCAAGAGGGGAGAATTTTAATCCAACAGCAAAATTTCTTTTCCGCAGTCCACATACTCACACAAAACACCCTGTATATACTTCGGTTCATACCATCACGGAACCTCCTCCTTATGAAAGAAATTACTGAATTCATATTGCAGCAGAAATTATGGAAAAACTTAAATTATTGATAACCAAAATCATTTTGCATGTATTGGACATGAAGCAAAAAAACAAAATGTGCAAAATAAATTACTCTAAATGAAAACTGTTATATCGAAATAATTTTGACACTTGATTATTCGACAGGGTGTTGGGTTTTGTAAAAGGGACACCCTGTAAAAGACACGTTAAAACTGATAGTTGTAGCTACAGTGCACTAAAAAAAATCATTCATTATCGGACTAAAAATAAAAAGGTTATAACGCCTAAAACTTTATCAAAATTTTGTAGTGGCCGTTTTCTTTGCACGTGAGTGTATTATAATAAAAAATAGTTAAAAAAAACATAGAACATAATTTTCAAAGAGAAATGTCGAGATACTCTCGATCAATGTCGATAAAATGAACTGTTTTCGAAAAAAAAAAGATTTTTGTTCAATATGATTTATATTCAGTATACGTAAATTCCATTACTATAAGTTACTAACTAATAAGACAAGGAAGAAAAACCGCAAATTTCAAGACACTACCATAAACTGACACTGGCATAAATATTCTTATTTAAATCGGTACATGCGAAATGAGAGAATTTTATAAACATAAAACAACAACCAATGCAACTAATGAACAAAAATGTTTTTTTTTGAAAACAGTTCACTTTATCGACATTGATCAAGAGTACCTTTTTTCAGCTTAAGGTTTAGAGTATCCAAAAATATTATTGTCGTTCCTTCATCATACAAGGTGTACAAAAGAAAACATTTTTGTGTTACGTCTAGTCCGTCCCTGGCAAACTAAATAAGCCAAATGTGTTTAAAAGGGCGAATTTTAAGGAGACTCATCTACTAACCAATATACTAAAAAATTATTAAATTACACCTAGTACCTACTTAATAAATTATTTAAGAACAACGAATTCCAGGGACGTCCGTAGGGGAGGCCGTAGGAAGAAAAATTGATAAGAACTTCTCCTGTTATTTTTAAGTGTTCTTTCTGAATCCGGGAGATTGCCCACATATTTTGGGACACCCTGTATATTGTATATTAGGAGCAAAGCTCGAAAAAAATAACCACCACTTTTGCTAAATTTTAGGATTGGACGTTTTAAAGCGAAATTTAATTTACTTTCGGGCTTTGACCGTCTCCAAACACCCAAACCTGGAATTCTGCAATTATGAAACGACCAAAGCTTGGCAACAATTTTTAGTAGATCGATACGTAAATTTTAAAACTAAGTACGTGGGAATCATGTTATTTAAATTTGTAGGATAGTTAATTTAGTCAATTCATAGAAACATTTAAATAAATACTGGATTTAGTATGCATACCTTGTATTCATATCCTCTAAGGCCTCGGCAACTGTTTCGGCCTTCAATGGCCATCGTCAGTGTTGTACGGCCCTGCACCAGGGGGGGGGGGGGGGGGGGCAACAACAGACAGCTGCTTACCAATTAAAAACAACAACCTAAAATGCAAACAGCTGCCAAGAATATATAAGGAACATTCAAGTTTGACCACTTATAATATATTCTTGAACCCTAAAAAAACTGTTAATTAAAACACAAAAAGAGTCGTTTTATACATCAATATTCGAAAATATTGGACAAAACCTTTCCTAAAAGTCAAATCGTTAATTAAAACCTAAAAAAAAATGTATAAAATTAATATAACCCGGTGGTTTTATACATCAACATTTGAAGATGTTGGACAAAACCTGAGCTAAAAATAAATGGGTTAGTAACCTGAAAATAAAATGTTATTAGTAAAGGATAATGAGGGTTATGCATCGAAATTAATTCGATTCTATTTCTTCCTTTTTCTGGCTTTTATTCAACATTTATTATAGATTCTCCATCGGTTCCATGTTGGCCAGTATAATGAATAGTGTGCCTAAAACAAACGTATAAGACGACTGATTTATCTTAAATTAAGTCAGGTAATCTATATTTAAATAGTTTACCAAATATTTTACATTTATACCATACCAGAAAGCCGTCCTCCATAATTTAATAGGTTTGTTTCTTCAGTTGCAGCTTCTTATTTTCACTCACTTCACTAACTTAACAGAATTGGCAACGTGTCCCATCTTTAAGAGCAATAACAAAGCTCCTTCACCATATTTTGGTGATTAAAAGAGATGCGCACAGCCCGATTTTTAAAAACTATTATAAATATTTTAATTTGATCCAAAATATAATGAATGAGGAAGAAGAAACAAAATAGTGCGGACCTATATATTGCTATTGCTCTTAACCCTTAATTCTTTCACCTGTAGTAACAGAAAAGGAGAGAAAACTATCTTACCTTTCAATCATGATAGAAGCGAAGGTGGTGGTATTAACAACGGTGCCAATTGCAGCAAGAAGGATCAATCCACGTTCAAGCAAGCACTTGAGTGAGGAATGACCCGTAAAACACTAAAGGTCACTGTTCACTTATTCCAGGTTGTAACAACATGACGTTAAGGCGAAGACTTGTTTGCCGACAACGCGAAACGGACGCTTCCAACACCAATCATACTCACTTACCTGAAACAATAGAGAAAATTTTTAACAGTTTTGCTCAATTTTGGGATTTTATAGCGAAGTTTAATTTACTTTCGGGCTTTGACCTTCTCCAAACAGTCAAACCTGGAATTGTGCAATTATGAAACGACCAAAGCGTGGCAACAATTTTTAGTAGATCGATACGTAAATTTTAAAACTCAAAAAAAGTACGTGGGAATCATGTTATTTAAATTTGTAGGATAGTTAATTTAGTCAATTCATAGAAATATTTAAATAAATACTGGATTGAGTATGCATACCTTGTATTAATATCCTCTAAGGCCTCAGCAACTGTTTCGGCCTTCCATGGCCATCGTCAGTGTTGTACGGCCCTGAACCAGGGGGGGGGGGCAACAACAGACAGCTGCTTACCCATTAAAAACAACAACCTAAAATGCAAACAGCTGCCAAGAATATATAAGGACCATTCAAGTTTGACCACTTATAATATATTCTTAAATCCTAAAAAAAACTGTTAATTAAAACACAAAAAGGGTGGTTTTGTACATCAATATTCGAAAATATTGGACAAAACCTTTCCTAAAAATAAAATCGTTAATTAAAACCTAAAAAAAATGTATAAAATTAATATTAACCGGTGGTTTTATATATCAATATTCGAAAATATTGGACAAAACCTTTCCTAAAAATAAAATCGTTAATTAAAACCTAAAAAAAATGTATAAAATTAATATAAACCGGTGGTTTTATATATCAACATTTGAAAATAGTGGACAAAACCTTTCTTAAAAATAAAATCGTTAATTAAAACCTAAAAAGAATGTATAAAATTAATATAAACCGGTGGTTTTATATATCAAGATTTGAAAATAGTGGACAAAACCTTTCCTAAAAATAAAATCGTTAATTAAAACCTAAAAAAAATGTATAAAATTAATATAAACCGGTGGTTTTATATATCAACATTTGAAAATAGTGGACAAAACCTTTCCTAAAAATAAAATCGTTAATTAAAACCTAAAAAAAATGTACAAAATTAATATAAACCGGTGGTTTTATATATCAACATTTGAAAATAGTGGACAAAACCTTTCCTAAAAATAAAACCGTTAATTAAAACCTAAAAAAAATGTATAAAATTAATATAAACCGGTGGTTTTATATATCAACATTTGAAAATAGTGGACAAAACCTTTCCTAAAAATAAAATCGTTAATTAAAACCTAAAAAAAATGTATAAAATTAATATAAACCGGTGGTTTTATAAATCAACATTTGAAAATAGTGGACAAAACCTTTCCTAAAAATAAAATCGTTAATTAAAACCTAAAAAAAATGTATAAAATTAATATAAACCGGTGGTTTTATATATCAATATTCGAAAATATTGGACAAAACATTTCCTAAAAATAAAATCGTTAATTAAAACCTAAAAAAAATGTATAAAATTAATATAAACCGGTGGTTTTATATATCAACATTTGAAAATAGTGGACAAAACCTTTCCTAAAAGTAAAATCGTTAATTAAAACCTAAAAAAAATGTATACAATTAATATAAACCGGTGGTTTTATGCATCAACATTTGAAGATGTTGGACAAAACCTGAGCTAAAAATAAAAGGTTATTAGTAAAGGATAATGACGGTTATGCATCCAAATTAATTCGATTCCATTTCTTCCTTTTTCTGGCTTTTATTGGCCATGGATTATAGATTCCCCATCGGTTCCATGTTTGCCAGTATAATGAATAGTGTGGCTAAAACAAATGTATTAGTAGACGGCCGATTTATCTTAAATTAATTTAGGTATCTATATTTAAATAGATCACCAAATATTGTACATTTATACCATACCAGAAAGCCGTCCTCCATAATTTAATAGGCTTGTTTCTTCAGGTGCAGCTTCTTATTTTCACTCACTTCACTAACTCACCAGAATCGGCAACGTGTCCCATCTTTAAGAGCAATAACAAAGCTCCTTCACCATATTTTAGTGATTATAAAGAGATGCGCACAGCCCGATTTTTAAAAACTATTATAAATATCTTAATAGTGTCCAAAATTTAATGAATGAGAAAGAAGAAACAAAATGGTGCGGACCTATATATTGCTATTGCTCTTAACCCTTCATTCTTTCACCTGTAGCAACAGAAAAGGAAAGAAAACTATCTTACCTTTCAATCATGATAGAAGCGAAGGTGATGGTATTAACAACGGTGCCAATTGCAGCAAGACGGATCAATCCACATTCAAGCAAGCACTTGAGTGAGGAATGACCCGTAAAACACTAAAGGTAGTAGATAAACTACAAGAGTTCGGGGCCAAATACCACCACTTCTACATGTTATTTCTTATGGGAAAATTTAAGGTTCGATCTGCATTTTTTTCTACCGACGCCCAGCGTCGCGACGCCCAGAATGAGAAGAACGTGAGGAGTGTGGAGATGAATGGAGAGCAAATATCATCATTTTTACATGTATTTTCCCATAAGAAAATTTAAGGCTCGATCTGCATTTTAAATCTAACGACGCTTAGCGTCGCGACGCCCAGAATGAGAAGAATGTGGGAAGTCTGGAGATGAATGAAGAGCAATATCATCATTTTTACAGGTATTTTCCCATAAGGAAACTTAGGGTTCGATTTGCATTTTTTTTTTACCGACGCCTACCGTCGCGACGCTTAGAATGAGAAGAACGTGACGCAATTTACCAGTGGCTGTTAGCGTCTCCACCATAACCATTAAACTTTAATATTTGATTTAAATTTTACTTTTTGTGTGTGTGTGTGTTTATCGCAACCATTTCAGGATGGCTGATAAATTTTCTATTTCATTATAAGTAATTACTGATTAAATACAGTTTTTTTTACTTCTAAATTATCCAAAAAATAGTTGAAAACATCACATTCAAAGTAAAAAAAATCCCTTAATTCTTACATATCAGTATTTAACGTTTGTTGCTTTTAAATTTAAACCCCTAATTAAAAAAAAATATTGAAGGAAAGACACATACAAATTTAGAAAATTATAATTTCCCATCATAACCCTTTAGAGATGGCCGATAGATGATTTCTTTAATAGCCAACAGGCAACAATTTTCCCTGATCGTGTCTATAAGACATATGGAAAACACTGTATATACCTAACTCTTTAAAAGTGTCAACCTCTTTTGTAGGGAGGGATTATCGATCACCAGAGTCGGTACGTCTCCCCTCGGAAGGGTACCTGTCGTGTTTCCTTGCGGAAAAAAGTCGATCATCCCTTTATATCACAGAAGCCAAATCGTATATAAAATATATATTTAAGTTTTAACTCTATTATTTATCGCAACCCTCTCAGGATGATTTAATAAATTTTCTATTTCATTATAAGTAATGACTGAAAATTTATCAGCCATCCTCAAATGGTTGCGATAAACACACACACACACACACACACAAAAAGTAAAATTTAAATCAAATATTAAAGTTTGATGGTTATGGTGGAGACGCTAACAGCCACTGGTAAATTGCGTCACGTTCTTCTCATTCTAAGCGTCGCGACGGTAGGCGTCGGAAAAAAAATGCAAATCGAACCCTAAATTTCCTTATGGGAAAATACCTGTAAGAATGATGATATTGCTCTTCATTCTTCTCCACACTTCCCACATTCTTCTCATTGTGGGCGTCGCGACGCTAAGCGTCGTTAGATTTAAAATGCAGATCGAACCTTAAATTTCCTTATGGGAAAATACATGTAAAAATGACGATCTTTGCTCTCCATTCATCTCCACACTCCTCACGTTCTTCTCATTCTGGGCGTCGGTAGAAGAAAATGCAGATCGAACCTTAAATTTTCCCATAACAAATAACATGTAAAAGTGGTGGTATTTGGCCCCGAACTCTTGTAGCTTATCTACTAAAGGTCACTGTTCACTTATGTAACAACAGTCGAAGACTTGTTTGCCGACAGCGCGAAACGGACGCTTCCAACACCAATCATGCTCACTTGTTTCTTCAGTTGCAGCTTCTTATTTTCACTCACTTCACTAACTTACCAGAATCGGCAACGTGTCCCATCTTTAAGAGCAATAACAAAGCTCCTTCACCATATTTTAGTGATTATAAAGAGATGCGCACAGCCCGATTTTTAAAAACTATTATAAATATCTTAATAGTGTCCAAAATTTAATGAATGAGAAAGAAGGAACAAAATGGTGCGGACCTATATATTGCTATTGCTCTTAACCCTTCATTCTTTCACCTGTAGCAACAGAAAAGGAAAGAAAACTATCTTACCTTTCAATCATGATAGAAGCGAAAGTGATGGTATTAACAACGGTGCCAATTGCAGCAAGACGGATCAATCCACATTCAAGCAAGCACTTGAGTGAGGAATGACCCGTAAAACACTAAAGGTAGTAGATAAGCTACAAGAGTTCGGGGCCAAATACCACCACTTTTACATGTTATTTCTTATGGGAAAATTTAAGGTTAGATCTGCATTTTTTTCTACCGACGCCCAGAATGAGACGAACGTGAGGAGTGTGGAGATGAATGGAGAGCAAATATCGTCATTTTTACATGTATTTTCCCATAAGAAAATTTAAGGTTAGATCTGCATTTTAAATCTAACGACGCTTAGCGTCGCGACGCCCAGAATGAGAAGAATGTGGGATGTGTGGAGATGAATGAAGAGCAATATCATCATTTTTACAGGTATTTTCCCATAAGGAAATTTAGGGTTCGATTTGCATTTTTTTTTACCGACGCCTACCGTCGCGACGCTTAGAATGAGAAGAACGTGACGCAATTTACCAGTGGCTGTTAGCGTCTCCACCATAACCATCAAACTTTAATATTTGATTTAAGTTTTACTTTTTGTGTGTGTGTGTGTTTATCGCAACCATTTCTGGATGGCTGATAAATTTTCTATTTCATTATAAGTAATTACTGATTAAATACAGTTTTTTTTACTTCTAAATTATCCAAAAAATAGTTGAAAACATCACATTCAAAGTAAAAAAAAATCCCTTAATTCTTACATATCAGTTTTTAACGTTTGTTGCTTTTAAATTTAAACCCCTAATTAAAAAAAAATATTGAAGGAAAGACACATACAAATTTAGAAAATTATAATTTCCCATCATAACCCTTTAGAGATGGCCGATAGATGATTTCTTTAATAGCCAACAGGCAACAATTTTCCCTGATCGTGTCTATAAGACATATGGAAAACACTGTATATACCTAACTCTTTAAAAGTGTCAACCTCTTTTGTAGGGAGGGATTATCGATCACCAGAGTCGGTACGTCTCCCCTCGGAAGGGTACCTGTCGTGTTTCCATGCGGAAAAAAGTCGATCATCCCTTTATATCACAGAAGCCAAATCGTATATAAAATATTTAAGTTTTAACTCTATTATTTATCGCAACCCTCTCAGGATGATTTAATAAATTTTCTATTTCCTTATAAGTAATGACTGAAAATTTATCAGCCATTCTCAAATGGTTGCGATAAACACACACACACACACACACAAAAAGTAAAATTTAAATCAAATATTAAAGTTTGATGGTTATGGTGGAGACGCTAACAGCCACTGGTAAATTGCGTCACGTTCTTCTCATTCTAAGCGTCGCGACGGTAGGCGTCGGTAAAAAAAATGCAAATCGAACCCTAAATTTCCTTATGGGAAAATACCTGTAAAAATGATGATATTGCTCTTCATTCATCTCCACACTTCCCACATTATTCTCATTGTGGGCGTCGCGACGCTAAGCGTCGTTAGATTTAAAATGCAGATCGAACCTTAAATTTCCTTATGGGAAAATACATATAAAAATGACGATATTTGCTCTCCATTCATCTCCACACTCCTCACGTTCTTCTCATTCTGGGCGTCGCGACGCTGGGCGTCGGTAGAAGAAAATGCAGATCGAACCTTAAATTTTCCCATAAGAAATAACATGTAAAAGTGGTGGTATTTGGCCCCGAACTCTTGTAGCTTATCTACTAAAGGTCACTGTTCACTTATTCCAGGTTGTAACAACAGTCGAAGACTTGTTTGCCGACAGCGCGAAACGGACGCTTCCAACACCAATCATGCTCACTTACCTGAAACAATAGAGAACATTTTTAGTTACACAGTTTACATCAATAAAAGTTTAATCAATTATTATAGGTTTGATAAAATTTGATTTTTGTTCTTATTAATTTATACGTTAAATAATGATATGGCGAATGCGTCACTACCATTAGCTCTAAAAGCGAATATGATGTATCTAAATCTAAATTACATTGTGTTATGATTAGTACCAACCCTTTTTTATCCTTACTTATTTATCGGTGAAAAATTTTTCGACGACACAATTTGTTATCAACTTTGACTTAATAGTTATAAAAGTCCAAAGGATATAAATTCTTAACCAGAGCAGTACTAAATGTAACAAAAATCAATTTTTATCATCATCCTCACAGTTGGTACAGTCATTATTCAAAATTTTTTTTACTGCCCATCACAATAAATGTTTAGTCATTCTTTTTATGTCATGCTCCTAAGTAAATAACAATGGCTTGTTTTAACTTTTTATGTCAAACGAAACGATCCCGAGGGAAACGGGCTGGGATAGACAGACGGACAAACAAACACGCATACAGACATCAAGCGATTCGTTTTTCCAATGTTGGTACGGACCAAAGCTATTACAAACTACAGATGGAATAATGTACATTTCTAGCCCACGCAACGACTGCAAACAGTCTGTCCCACCTCTTTCGGTCATTATTCCAGCATAGCCAGATGGACATATTTATCGCAAAGGCATCTTGCAAAATTGCAATTAAAAATTTGTTAATTTGGCAAATACAACTGGTTTAGATTAATCCGCAATTGCTCTTAAAATAAATTTATTTCCCAATAATTTTACTATAAACTGTGAAAAGGCGTATCAAAAGAATCTTGAACTAATCCAACTGCACTCTGGCAACAACTATTTCTATTTTACTACGATTCGGACCCAAAAGATAAGCAAAAAATGAATGAATACTAATCTCGTATATATTGCGATGTTTGTTCTTTGATCTAACTAACGGATTGTTATATTTTGGTTGATTTGTGTTTTTTTGTGATTATTGGTGAAAAATCGTCTTTATTATAAACAATCATGGTGCATTCATCTGTAGTATGTAAAAGAGTGGTTCATTAAAGAAGGATTTATCTTTTCATCGGTAAGTATGGTTATGTTTGAATATTTAACCATCTGATATAACCAGACTTCAACATTGTTGCCATTCAGCCAAAAAACATATACCCACATATACCCATCCACCCATTAATTATTGTTCAATTACAGCTCGAAATCTTTTGATTGCCAAACTGCTTTGCATATAAAAATAAAATATTATTAGTTTCAAGCTTCCCCAGTAAAATTGATTTTTTGGTTGGTGAACGCAGAAAACAGAAAACTAAATAAATGCACATTTAAAATATTGGCAACTACGATTCACTTCACACAAACTTATTTTCGAAAATATCGAAACATTGATCAACCAACACTGATGAAAATATATTTTGTAACTAAATATTACCTTAATAAATTCTCGCAGGCTGCTCTAATCCAGCTTGTGTCCCGAACGTTTAGCTTGCAGGTTTATGTTTCCATGGTCGCAGTCAATTGAAGCCCTCGGACCGATCCAAAAAACAACAATTTTTTGCAACAACTGGTCCTTAGGGAATCGGCAATTAAACAGACACAGAAACCAACGGAGTTTGATCGGATGAATCTACTTCAAATACTGCATATACATTTTTATAAAGTTACGATTGCTTATAATAGCTGCTTAAAAGTTATGTCATCATAACGCGTTAAAAAGTTCATTTTGTTTAATCATTCATACCCCATTTTGAAATTGTCAATACGATCAGTCAGATCCTTCCTGTACGTTAGACTAGGAAAAGTCGGACTGATTTATCAATCAGATTTTTTCTGTGCGTTAGACTAAAAAAAATCGGATTGATTAAGGCGCGATGGGGTTCAGCAAAACGATCAATCAGATCATTCCTGTACGTTAGACTAGGAAAGACCGGACTGATTTATCAACCAGATTCTTTCTGTACGTTAGACTAAAAAGAATCGGATTGATTTGACTGCGCGATTGGTTTCTGTGTCTTCTGCTACCCTGGAAAATTCGCGTGCCCGATTTTATAAATTTTCTTTAGTGCCCATGGCCATGATCCTAAAACAAAGGAAAATGCGTTTAGTTTTCATGTAAATAGGCAAATTTGAGTAAATTAGTAAAGTGTAGGTCATAATCGACACGAAGGCTTATTTGAGAAATTGTACATTTTGACATTTGTACATTTTGACATGAACAAGTGATTCAATGATAATGAGCATAAATTAAAAATAAATAGCCAATACTAGCGAACTCCAGATGAGTTATGAAATAAGAAATACCTGTTTGGGGAAGAAGGCTTGGGGGAAGCCCAAGCCAAAAAATAAAATTAATTTCAGTTCACATTAGTTGGGAGGGAAAAAAAATGTTTTCTTGAAAAAAATTCTAGTTCTAATCACAACTAGCTATAATAAATTCGCTAACTTATTTAGCTGATTCTTGCTATACAGGGTGTAACAAACAAGTCCTTCATCATTGGAACTTCGGAAACGGTAAGAGATACGAAGTCGGTTAAATTGGGGCAAAGTTGCATAATTATGGGCCCAATAATATGCCGTAAAAAAATCTTAAATAAAAACAGGGGCTTGGTTACATTATTGTAAGTAACGATAGTTACGATACATGTACCACAATGTGTCTAAAATTGTTACTTGGGTAGGTACTCTATACGGAGGAAAACTGATCGATTGCTTGAAAAAACAACTTGTTGAATCGCTTCTTCATTGAGTTTTCAAATAAAATGCAGTTGATTATTTTAAATTTATAATTTGAATATTAGAATTTTCAAACACTTAATTTCACTAAAGTTTATAAACTCAATGAATGCTTTAGAAATTTGTTTTTTCAAGCAATCAATTAATTTTTCTCCGTATAGACATCAGTAAAACTAGTATATAGTCATTGGCGTAACTAGAATGATTTTGTAGCGGGGGCCTGGCCCCTAGTTTAGTAGGATTTTAATGGCAAGTGTCACTATGACGTATGTATGGCTTCGAACTTCGGAAACTCTGGGGTGGGCACCAGAGCAATCAGGGGTGGGCACGGCCCACCTGGCCCCCCCTCTAGTTACGCCTATGTATATAGTACCTATATATACAATCGTTTTCATAGTACACTTGAAAAAATATTATTTTCGGAATAATTTTTATATAAGTAGAGAACAGTAAACATTATTTATAAAGAACAACTACTTTGTCATTAAATTAAATAAAAATATACTTTTCAAGTGTAATATGAAAACAATTGTATATTAGGTACTCTATACTAGTATTACTGATGTCTATACGGAGAAAAATTAATTGATTGCTTGAAAAAACAAATTTCTAAAGCATTCATAGAGTTTATAAACTTTAGTGAAATTAAAAACTGTATTTTATTTGAAAATTCAATGAAGAAACGATTCAAAAAGTTGATTTTTCAAGCAATCGATCAAATTTCCTCCGCATAGAGTACAAGTGTTTTCATAGCAGCTCACGTGAAAGAATTGTATTTTCGGAATAATTTTTATATAAATTTAGAACAGTAAACATTAGTTATAACGAACAACTGCTTCGTCATTAAATTAAATAAAAATGTACAGGGTATTCCACTTGCAATAAACACGTTCTTAATGGTTGAATTATTTCACAAAGAACCTCGAATTGTGACCACCCTGTACATTTTCGGCCAAACTTGACATATTTTTTAGACCTGATGATATTCTGTTTATTCAGTAAGAAAACTTTTTTAGTCCAAGAGCTAAGGTAAAAAAAATTATGTTAATTATTTCATCACCATGCATTTGAAAAAGGAATTACAAAAAGTCCAGATATCTCGAGAACTAGAAGAGTCAGAGAAAAAGATTTTCTACAAAATTTGTTTAGAATTTGATGGTTAATAGAAAAATATAATAAAAATTACCATGTTGTATTTAAAAAACGAGAGTTTGCAGCTACTTCCGGTATAAACGGAAACGACAGAAACATGTGAATATTTTAGTTAAAGAGAGCGTATCGATAAACCTTAATTCTCAAAGTTTCAGAAACATATGTGCAGTAGTTCTCCATAAAGTTCTAAAGCAAGCCCGTCGTGAATCACCCTGTATAATCTAAGATGCAATCAAATAACACTGGGATGTGAAACGACATTATTTCCCGGACTTATTTTCGTTAGTATACAGGGTGTTTATAAAAACTTGTGCCATCGCTCGTATGGTAATTTCCTATCAAAAAAATTAGACAAACAGATCCGATAAACATGGCTTTAGTAATTTTAGTGAAATTGGGTTATGAAAAGTACCTAATAAATAAAATAAAATATTTTAGCAATACAAATGGTGCGGGGGGGGGGGGTCATGACCCCTCCTTCAAAAAACCAGTGGAACCCAAAAAAATATATACAGGGTGTCCCACCGGAAACCAATTCGATCTAAATATGTCGGAGTTAATTAGTGAAATCCGTCATTCCCAGAAATGCCTAGTCAATTCACGTATTGCCGGCAAATAGTGTAAACGTTTGGTACACCGTTTGCCTAAGAGTATCAGGCATTCCCTGTAATGACGGAATTCTTTCAGTCAAGCGCTGTACTTAACTAAATGGTTTAAGTTACCCTGTTTGCCGGCTTTAGTCAATCATTGCAATTAGGACAGTGTTGCCAGTAGTGCATGAAAATAAGATATTTTACATTAAAAGGTTTGTAAATAACTGATTATTGTCAGGAATTTCCTTAAAATTAAAACGAATTTTCACCTCCGTCAATTCCGTAATATTCCAAGGTTTTTTCTTACTTTGATTGAAGTAATAGTCATCTAACTTCTTATAAAACAATTCTGGGTGCTTCAACATTTCATTTTCAAAAAAAAAATTACTACAAAGATGTTAACAACAGTTACAGCGTTCGACTAAAACCGGCAAACAAGGTAACTTAAATCATTTAATCAAGTACAGCGAATTCCGTCATTACAGGGAATGCCTGATGCTCTTAGGCAAACGGTGTACAAAGCGTAGAGTTACACTATTTGCCGGCAATACGTGAAATGACTAGGCATTTCGGGGAATGACGGATTTCACTAATTGACGCCGACATATACATAGGCAAATTTCGAAAATTGGACAATACGCTAATGTTGATGGGGGGCAACCCTCAAAATATATTTTTAATATGGTGGCACAAATGAAACACCCTATATATTATTACATTTTTGGATTCTACGCAAGATTCTAGACAAATTTCGTATATCATGTCCTGCCCCTAAGTCTGTGTTTGCAATATTTAAGGTTTAATGTCTAAAGTAACATTTGCAGACCTTAAATTAATTATTAATTATTCCTATAAGGAAGCCTTGATTGTTTCTTTGGGGTTGAATTCAAGGTTAAAAAAGACCTGCTTTAATAGATTTTATATAACTATTAATACATGGTGTTCAAACAATTAAAAATTAAATTGAGAAAATCTACATTTTCAAATGGAAACTCCAAATTTTATAACCATTTTCTATTTAGAATTAAAAATAAAGGTTTATTTGTATAAGGTTTGTCTATTAAAAAAATCTGTAGTTTCAGAAATGCTAAAGAAATAAATTTGTTATAATATGTTCTTGATATAGCTTACCAAACACTGGAATTTCATTTCAAAGTGACCGAAACCCAAAAACAAACTATCTATAGTTCTTGGTATTATTATGGCCATATAAAAATATAAAATTGGCAAATTTTTGGAATCGACAACCTTATACAAACTTACCCTTATTTTTAACGCTAAATAGAAAATAATTATAATATATGATTTATATCCAGTATACGTAAATTCCATTACTAAGTTAGTAACTAATAAGACAAAGGAGAAAAACCGCAAATTTCAAGACACTACCATAAACTGACACTGGCATAAATATTCTTATTTAAATCGGTACATGTAAAAAAAACCATAGCAACAATGAGGAAATTTTATGAGCATAAAACAACTAATGCAAAAAACCATATTGAACAAAAATATTTTTTTTTCGAAAACAGTTGACTTTATCGACATTGATCAAGAGTACCTTTTTTCAGCATATCTCGTATCAAAAATATTATTGTCGTTCCTTCATCGTACAAGGTATAAAAAAACATTTTTGTGTCCTAGTCCGTCCCTGGCAAACTAAATAAGCCAAATGTGTTTAAAAGGGCGAGTTTTAAGGAGACCCATCTACTAACCATTATACTTACTAAACAAATATTAAATTACACCTAGTACTTCAAAAATTATTTAAAAAACAACGATTTCCAGGGACGTCCGGTATGGGCCCGTATCTCCGTAGGGGAGAGGCCGTAGGGAGAAAAATTTATAAGAACTTCTCCTGTTATTTTTAAGTGTTCTATCTGAACCCGGGAGATTGCCCACATATTCTGGGACACCCTGTATAGGGTGTGCCATTTAAAATAAAGAAGTTGACACATACTTCCAGTTTAACCGGACGTAGTACCTTAATGAAAATGTTTTAGCCCAGTGAAATCAACATTAGCATACTATCCAAATTTCAATTTCAAAATTAGTGAGAGAGAGCAACAGGGCCCGCTCAAGACGCCTTAATCATTTTGTGCTCTTATTAATACATATTAATAATATTTCTGAAAAGAAATTAAAAAAATGTGCTATGCTATTCTAACTCATTAAAATAATAACTATCAACAAACCACCTTGTAACTCTGTAAATTTTTTTATTTAAATCTATTTTATTAGCTATTTCGTGCTCAATAGATATCATAGTAAAGCTAGCCCGTTTCGGGCTCGTTCGTAACATGCCGCCCAGTTTACCCCCTCCTCAGTGGCGTATATAGCCCCCCCCCCCCCCACGAAATGTAATGTTTTAACCAATTTATTCAAAGATGAATTCGTTAGGAAAAATATAAATCTTGATTTTACTAGATGTTTGTTTTTAGTAGATGATTGTTTTGTTCGTTGTTGTTTAAACACTCAGTATATTTTTTGTTCAGTTAATAATTAAGTCAGAGCCAGTGACGCATTCACCATTTCGTTTTTTGATCAATATTTTTGATACTATTTCGTTTTATCCTAAAAGCGGTTAATTATCTGTTTTTAGGGACCAATTGCTATAAGTTTAGGGTAGAAATTTTTTTAATTAATAAATTAATGGAAGCAAGAAACGAAATTTTGTCAATTTGCACAAATTTCATTTCTTGTACAAGTACGCCACTGCCCCTCCGAACCAAAAACGGTCCTCGGTGACTCTTAGAATCCAGATTTTTCCGCCCCAATATACTTGACCCCCCCTTCTCATTTACGATTTTAAGGGTAACAGTTACCTCTCCCAGTGGGTTACTCCATGAAGGCTTTAAATAGTTTTTAAATTCCTTTTAGGGTATTATTTAACAAAAAATTTATTGTGTCGACTCCTCTTTTATTATTATTGGAAAGAGATTTCAACAATTTTTAAAAATGATGGGTCACTTGACCTCCCCCCCTCCTTCCCATTTAAGATCTTAATGGTAACATCTACCCCTGCCAAGGGGGTTAAGCCACGAAGGCTGCAACAATTCTTGTGAAGGGCGGGACCTTCACAATAAAATTTTATTTTTATTTACCGAAAGCGACCTATTAAAGGTGGGTAGTTTTCAAATTAAAACCCTGCATAACTGAAAGGGCCCATACACTTGCGAGCAAATTGCGCAACGAAGGTTGTTGCGCAACGAGTTGAGCATGAATGCCGCAGTTCGACGCGTTGCGCAACATCGAGTAAAGCAATGGTAAAAACGGCTCAAAAAGAATTGTGGAAAGAGTTTATAAGTATTTATCGCCAGTTACTACCCCAGTTATGGAAGGTAAAAAGCGAGGAACCCGTTGCATAATAGCGCATGGGCCCCTTGTGATGTGACTTATATTATGTTATATTATACTTCTTCTCTGTTATAAATTAATTTATGAAACTGTGAATGCTGCTAAACGTATTTTGAAAAAAAAAATGTTTAAAGACTCACCTTACAGGGAACAGAGCAAAACTTCGTTTTAGGATGACACTATTACCCGGAATTCCGACAACTCTTTAAGCAGTGGCAGGAGCACCCTGTCCTGGACGTCGAATTATCACGCGGGATAATTTTCCAGAAAAAATAAAACCGGCGAATACACGAGCTCCTTTCGAACCGACGACTGCAAATAAACTAACAAAACAAAGCAAGGCAACAAGGGTATTTTGGTGCAAAAAATTCGTTTGTTTTTCTAACGATTACTCGCTTACATTGTAGAAAAAACGGCATGACTCATGTCGATTCGTTATACGTCCGAGATTTTTATATACAAATTCATGCCGTTTTACGAAATTTAAAATGAATTGTATTTTGATAGGTATAATTTTATTTTTTAAAATAGGGAATTTATGTCCCGGAGAATCCTAAATTTTTGTATGAGGCGGTAACCCTTGTGTCATGTCATTTGACTTGTGTTTCGTAGCGTTCTTATTAGAGAAATTAGAATTACCGGAAAATTGGGTTTTCTGAAATAAATAAAATATTTACTAATACAGGGAGTCCATTTAGTGTGTAATTCTTCGATATCTCCTATATCGTGGATAGAAGGGAAACTTTAAAAATAAATATTAGCGGAATGTTGAAGACGCATATTTTAAAAGTATGTTTAAGTATACAGTGTGTCCATTTTTGGGTAGTTTTACGGGGTATCTCCGTTATTAGTAAAGATAGAAGGATGCTGTTTTCGCAGCACTTTGCTACTTTTTTGTCAAACAGAAGATGCCGTAATCATTTTGGGACACCCCCCCCCCATATCTCGGTTACCCCGTAACGTATCAAAAAGAAATAAAATGTTCTTTTTGTAACTCTTTATGTAGAATACAGTGACGTACTAAGATTTTTTTCTACATTCAATAATTTCCAAGGAAAATAAACAAATTTGCTTCTTTAAATGGGTCACCGTATATAAAAAAATGGTATATTTTTGAAAAACGTATATTTCGGGCCTAATACTAAGACTAAAAATAAAGTGTTATATATTTGAAGCTTGTTACAAACTAAATTATATTATTAAAAATATAGGTATAGGGTGAAAACAAATTTAACGGAGATACCCCGTAAAACTACCCAAAAATGGACACCCTGTACAGTGTGTGTCATAAATGAAATGACCTATATTTTTACTCGGAATCAGTGCCCCTCCTTATCGTTTATGTAACCCCAATTTTTTTCCCCAATCTGTTGCGGTGTTGCAAAGATATTATTAATTTTCCTATTTTTATTGCATTGGTATGACCGTAATAAACATGCTACAGATTCTTTATTGATTTTAATTAGATCAAAAAATTTTATCTGGATTTTATGAGTACTATTTATAAAATTTTACAGTTTTATACAGGGTGCTTTAATTTTACTTCCAAACTTCGGGTTTGTTTGGATTAAATTTACTCAGTATTTTCAAATGGAACACCCTGTATATTTCATCAAGAATTGAAACTTCTACTCCTTATAAGTACAAAATATTTTATTATTGTCTGTAGCGTTGCCAATCGTAATGATAAATCTTGGTATTATTGGAAAGATATTTAAACAACCTTTAAAATGATGTGCCCTTCATCCCTTCCCTACCCATTTAATATTTTCGCTCAAATCTTCAGTCTTGGGCTTTCTTCGTTTACATTTTTTAGTATTTTTCTGTATTATATTAAATACGAATATGGAAAATTATTATTTCCAGACCACCCGATGATCCTTATACAATAAGGGCGTATTTTTGTCTACACAGTAGCACTTTAAAATACTATTTCACATTGAATGGTACTACCAAGAAAAGGAAGCCCTCTCCTAACAAGCATAGACTTTTTATTTCTTGAATAGATTTTTTTAAAATTTGATTTAATCAAATAACGTCTGTTCAGATTATGTGGGACTACTGAGAGATGGCGCTGCGCACTGTATTTGATCGACTACCGTCTAAGTGAAAAGGAGTTACAGGTATCATGCCTGACTCAGACGGTAGAAAGCACTTGCTAGAGCAACAACAACAAAAACAGCTGATTACACAAAATATGGTAATCTCAGTCATGACATAAAGAACGAAATAAGAGCGAAGAACCGTCTCAAAAATAGAGCGTACAGAACTGGAGATCCGAGGATCAAACAACAGGCAAACCAGGCAACACAGAGGGCCAAACAGCTGCTTAGCGGCTTGGAATCCGAGAGATGGGAAAGGAAGGTCGAAAGCCTAAATACACAAGATGGATCCCTCTATCGGATGACAAGATCGCTTGTCAACGGAAGTAGGACACCAATGCCGCCCATAACAACGAGCGGCAACACTGTAATCACTGAACCTCAGGAAAAAGCGGAAAAATTCGCTGAAGCACTCTACGAGCAATTCAGCGAAAATCCGGCTACAGATGTAGACCTAGAAAATCGGATCAACAGGACTGCCGAAATATATAAAAGCATGGATCACCCTCCTGAACCAAATCTGCAAGAAGTCACCGCAGAAGATGTCAAAAAGATCATACGTTACGTAAAGGTCAAAAAGGCTCCCGGGCTAGATAGAATCACCAACCTATTACTGAAAAATCTACCGGAGAAGACAATAAAGGACATAGCCAACATCGCAAATGCTATACTGAAAACTGGACATCTTCCCGCCCCATGGAAACAGGCAAAAATCATTATGATAGGGAAATCAGGCCAAGACAGAAGAAAATTGACCAGTTACAGGCCAATCAGTCTTCTGTCTGACATAAGCAAGATAGTGGAACGGTTAATTTCGGGTAGGCTCACAACCTTTGTCGAAACTAACAACTGTCTACCAGTGGAGCAGTTTGGCTCTAGAGCTAACTTTTGCACCGTTAGACAGACGACAAGACGCTTCCAACATAATCAATGGATTCAATAGACGGAGGAGCACGGGAGCCGTCCTATTCGATATCAGTAAAGCTTTTGACAGGGTATGGCATAACGGGTTAATTGTCAAAATGATCAGGCTAGGAGTACCAAACTATATGATAAAACTTATAGCCTCCTATCTTGAAAATCGATCGTTTAAAACTTTTGTTGAAGAGTGTTACTCTACGTCAAAAATAATCAGGGCCGGAGTCCCACAAGGTTCGGTAATAGCCCCCCTACTCTTCAATATCTTTACTTGTGATATCCCAATGCATCCATCTTGCGAAAAATTCATATACGCTGATGACACAACCATAGCAGTGACATCAATAAATCCAAAACAAATAATGCTGGCGCTAAAAGAAAACATCATTACTCTGGAAAAATGGCTCAGCAAGTGGAAAATAAAAATCAATCCAGAAAAAACACAGGCAATTTACTTTACTAAGAACTCATCAAGGTTCAAAAGACCGGAAGGCAGGGTCACTGTAGGAAACAAACCAATCGATTGGAGCCCAAGCGTAAAATACTTGGGACTTCACTTCGACAAACGCCTCAATTGGAAAGTAAATACAGCCCACACGAGAAAGATGGCTCACGCACAACTGTAGGAGCAAGCTAACAACCAGGACAAAAGTCATGATGTACAAAGTGCTCATCAGGCTGGTGCTCACATACGGAGCACCGACATGGTGCACACTGGGTAAGCAGGACTTACAAAGACTACAGGTAATACAGAACAATGCACTTAAAATAATACTGAATACTACACCTAGATATACCAGAACTCACGTTATACATCGAGACCTCCAAATTGACACAATTTCGGAGTTTCTCGATAAAATAATCGCGAAATATCACACCAAGGCTAACTTGGCCAACAACGCCAAGATAGCCTCATCGCACATACGCAGACTACCGCATCAAAAACACAGAATGCCCAAAGACTGGATCACTCGCTAAATCCACACTCCAAATTATTTAAGAACTTGTTCTGTATAAAATAAGGGTGCACGCACACTACGCGCACACTATACGCCTCTGTAAACAATTACAATAACTACCCCTCTACCTCTACACCCAGTATGTTAACGGAGCTCTTAAAACTTGCTTATTTGATTAAATTCAAATAAGAAAGGGTTAAGAGCTGTAACCGAAACACACCAAGCAACGCTTTAAGGCTTAACCTAAAAAATTATACTGATGATAAACAAAAATAACACGTCTAAGTGAAAGGAGTTACAGGTATCATGCCTGACTCAGACGGTGAGTTTTAGTCGGTTGGCTCGTCTCCTTCTGAGGCGGATCCCCTCCTTCAGAGCGGATGATATTGATGGTCTTTCCCCACAATGTTACTAGCCCGACACTACCTTGCAGCCGCGTCTGTAAGGTGTCTGTGCGCAGATTTCTCATCGTGTGTCCAAAAAAAAAAAAACACCAACCTAACCAATCATAACCGTTTACGTCATTACCACTTATCCCCACCATCGACCGATGCCGAAGTAGCGGTATTGCCAGGTATCTGGTGAAATTTCACCAGATCTGGTGATTTTTTTGTGATTTATAAAATATACTTCCCCGAAACGAAGCTGATAACACCAGAAACCGAACTTTTTCAAAAGGTTTTTCATGGACCACCAGATTATTCATAAAATCACAAAAAAATCAACAGATCTCCTGACATTTCATGAGATAACTGGTAACACTGCGCTGTAGTATTAATTTTTTATTTTGTTTTGAAATTTGAAACTCAGTTTTCCGAAATAAGTAATCGTTGTTTTCGAACAAAGGTAAATTATTTTATCCTAAAAAATTGTGAATAGTATGTACTTTTGCTTTTAAAAGTTTATTTGATCATTATCTACCTAAATCCTACAAAATTATTAAATAATTTTTAATTACATTGGTCTTTTTAATTACATTGGTGCATTTTTTACTAACCAGAATAAATATACATATTTTGAGGACTAGAATACAAAAATAAAATTTGACGCTGTCATCAAAAAAAATCTTTTAAAAAAACTAACCCAAATATAACCTCCGAGAGGGGAAAATTTTAATCCAACATCCGCATTCCACATACTCACACCCTCAAGAAACTTAAATATTGGCCTGCTGCAATCGGAAGAGATTATCGACTATACTATAAGTTTTTTAAAGAAATGTGACGAGTTCAAGTTTAAAACGTTAAATTTTAGGTTAAACGAAAACCATAATGGATGTGGCCACAAATTCAAATTATATTCCTGTGGAAATTTTTCACCGCTCTGAAGCTGAATTTAGAAAAAAGTTATCTGCAGAAGAAAGTGCAAGAGTTAATAATACTGGTAAAACATCATTTTGACTTAAAATTGTAAACTGTTTTTAAAGTCCCATGGTATTTTGTTAGCCCTGTTGGTATTTTTGTAATATTATCTAAAAATTAGTTTTGTACCTCTATAGATCCCTAAATCTTATAATATAATATTTTTAAATTATTGTAGATACAGATTACAAAGGGCAAGTATGCTCTGCACAAAGATGGCTTTGTATCTGCTTGGAATGAAGATATAGAGGAGATACAAGCTAGTGACCACCACAAGACCTATGGTATGGAATGATGAGGAGACACTATCAGAACGCCCATGTCTATGATTTTAGACTTCCTTATTGGAGGAATGAAATGGTTCTCCTACCTACCTACTTAACAGTGGTTAATAAAAACTACCTAGCTAGCTATTTAGTCTTGAAGAAAATACACTGCCAGATATTATTCAAATATTTCATTGCTTCGCCGCTTTCATTATCAAAGTCTCAGTCAGTATGATAAATTATTCAAAACGAAATTTGTACAAAACAAATTGTTTTCATTTACAAAACAATAACAAAATATTGTAAGGTTAGGTTACATCCGAATGACAAGTGACAGACGTCACCCCCTACAAAAAGAGTGGGGGACTGTCGCTGCGACACGTCGAAGCTCTGAGAACGCGGCTTTAGGGTCGATATGTGCATGTCACCTAAAGTTTAACCCTTAGCTAAGGTAGCCTTTACGTTAAGGCAAACCTTTAAAAAACTATGGTTCAAATTGATTTGAGGATCACTTGCACGTTAAGTGGAAGGTTACCACGTCCATAAATATGTATTCCTTAAGATGCGGGTTAAGGTTCACTTTAGGTTCAGGGAATTTTGATATACGGTCAAACTTATGTTGACTTAGGGCTGATATTTGAATGTTAGCTTAAGTTAGACCTTAGCTAAGGTAGCCTTTGCGTTAGGGTAAACCTTAAAAAACTATGTTTTAAATTAATTTGAGGGTCTAAGATTACCACGTCTATTCCTTTAGATCAGAGTTAAAAAGAACTTTAATACAGGGTGATTCACGACGAGCGTGTATTAGAACTTTATGGAGAACTACTGAATATATGTTCCTGAAACTTTGGGGATTTGGGTTTATCGATATGCTTTCTTTAACTAAAATATTGACATGTTTCTGTCATTTCCGGTTATACCGGAAGTAGCTGCCAACTTTCGTTTTTTAAATACAACATGGTAATTTTTATTACATTTTTCGATTAAGCATTAAATACTAAGCACATTTTATAGAAAATGTTTTTGTCAGACTCTATTAGTTTTTGAGATATCTGGACTTTTTGTAATTATTTGGCAAATGCATGACGATGAAATAATCCATATAATTTTTTTACCTTAGCGCTTGGACTAAAAATTTTTTCTCACCTAATAGCTAGAAGATCATCAAGTCTCAAAAACATTTCAAATTCGAGATAAAATGTACAGGGTGGTCACAATTCAAGCCTCATTGTGAAAGAATTCAACCATTAAAAACATTCTTATTTTAAATGGAACACCCTGTATATTTTTATTGTCCTATACCTATATCAAAGCGTTTTCTCAAAAAATCCAATTTTATTCCGAAAATACTATTTGTTCAAGTGTGTTATGAAAACAATTGTACTTAGAGGCTGTATACTGATGTCTATACGGGGGAAAAGTGATTGATTACTGGAAAATACAATATTCTAAAGTGTTTCTTAATAATTTATAAATAAAATGCAGTTGATTGTTTTAAATTTAATGGTTTAAATATTATTTTTTAAAAAATAGCAAGGAAACAAGTTTATAAACTTTAAATTCTTTAATTAAAAATGTGTTTGAAAATTATACCTAATATCTTTTGATTATATTTTTAAAATATGTTCGAAATGATTGCCATTTACTTCCAAGCATTTATGTATTCTTTTCATCATGTTATTTCTTGTAGCATTCCTAATTTCTTGTTAGATATTGAAATGCTGCCTTCACCCTTTCAATTAGATTTTCCTTCGTGGTGATGGGACGCGCGTAAACTTTATCTTTAATGGTTCCCCAGATCAAAAGTCCAGTGGAGTTAAGTCTGGCGAACGAGCTGGCCAGTGGAAGGGACCTTGGTTTGCGATCCACTGGTCATGAAAAAATCTGTTTAGGGCAGTCTTAACAACTTGGGCGTTGTGTGCTGGAGCCCCATCGTTTTGATACCAATCACTTTTCCTCCAGTATCAGTATACAGCCCCTAAGTACAATTGTTTTCATAGCACACTTGAACAAATAGTATTTTCGGAATAAAATTGGATTTTTTTCGAAAACGCTTTGATATAGGTATAGGACAGTAAATACTATACATAAAGAACAACTAATTTGCCATCAAATTAAATAAAAATATACAGGGTGTTCCATTTAAAATAAGAAAGTTTTTAATGGTTGAATTCTTTCACAATGAGGCTTGAATTGTGACCACCCTGTACATTTTATGCCGAATTTGAAATGTTTTAGAGACTTGATGATCTTCTAGCTATTCGGTGAGAAATTTTTTTTAGTCCAAGCGCTAAGGTAAAAAAATTATATGGATTATTTCATCGTCATGCATTTGCCAAATAATTACAAAAAGTCCAGATATCTCAAAAACTAATAGAGTCTGACAAAAACATTTTCTATAAAATGTGCTTAGTATTTAATGCTTAATCGAAAAATGTAATAAACATTACCATGTTGTATTTAAAAAACGAAAGTTGGCAGCTACTTCCGGTATAACCGGAAATGACAGGAACATGTCAATATTTTAGTTAAAGAGAGCATATCGATAAACCCAAATCCCTAAAGTTTCAGGAATATATATTCAGTAGTTCTCCATAAAGTTCTAATGCACGCTCGTCGTGAATCACCCTGTATACTGTCAAACTCGTGTTAAGGATGACTTATGTCATTCTGCACCTTAAGGCATAGAATGAAATATCTATGGTAACTTTGAGATACTGGCCCTTAAAGGTGCATTATAAATAATAACAGAATATATTATTTTATTAGTTTTATTTATTTATCCTTGTATTATATATAAACAATATATCTAGGATAATAAAACGTTAAGAAATTAATTCATTTGGTTGGTACTTCGGCTACTATTTTATCAACACTAATATATACATCTTTACTGACAGCTTCTTCTTGTACAGTCACCACACCGTGTAACAATTCATTTATACTCGGCCCGATTAGAGGATTATCTAAAATAGTCACATGATTTCCGTCAAAAACTCTAACTTCTACTGGATCATGACATAATTTTGACAGTCCGTAGTCCTCGTCGGGAAGTTTGATACTAATCAATGTGGGTTTATACAATATGATTTTTGATTTTAATTTATAAGTCGGATTCCAAGCTGCGAAAGCTTTCACTCGCTTATATAAGCTTATCGCGTAAGCTCGTGAATATTCGGCAGGATACGGCGAATCTTTACCAGCGATCTCTTGAGCCAAGTTAATACGTTCATCAAATGTGCTGCATTTAAGTAGTGCCTCCTAAAATAATAAAATTTATTTAATTATCAATGCAAACTGTTCCTTATTTAGTCGTGTGAGTTTATTAAAATATGCACCACCCTGTATACATTTTACCTGCGTGATTTAATACGATCGGGTAATAAAGTTGTATTTTAAGCTCGGAAAGAAGGCCTTTACTCACTGTGTGTGTAAAATAATCAGCAAATTGTCAATGTTACCAATAAGGAAAATCTACAATTATCTAACGTGAAGCTAATTATTTTTGGTTTGACCTGTGTAATCTATAAATCTATAGCATTGTTTTCTATAGAAACGTTGCATCTACAGAGAGAACTAAATATTAATAAATATTAAAGTTTGTTCGGGTTTGTAAAAGAGTTTTTTCCTTACCAGATGCTGAGCTATAGTCTCATAAGATATTTGTAACGACATTAGCTGTACTAGAAGATTGACTTGAAACTTATCGTCAACTTCAATATCGGTCATTATCGCCAACTCTTTAAGGTACTCCGGGGCAGCGTCAATGCATATCAGAGTGCCACAATATCCCTTCTCCTCCAACATCTTTACTGTCTCTAGAGCTACGATGCCTCCAAACGAGTAGCCGATGACAGTAAAAGGTTGTGACTTTGGTATTTTTGTTTCCAAAATCTGTAAAATAATGTATTAAGTAGTCAACTAAAAATGTGGTGGTATGACCAAATACGATGAGACGTCTTTTGGTGGTAGTGAAGAATCAACAAAAATCTCGACTTATTTTCTGATTAAGCATCTAGCCTATATTTATATACACAGGGTTTGTTCGAAGTTGTGATTTAATAACGGTATAAATTCAATACAAATTAAATGGTGGCGTTTTCGGAACAACACTCGAACCCGTCGATTTTGTTTTTGGATTGCGCATATCTTGACATAAAATATAGGTATACAGGAATATTTTTCTTTAAATGGAAACCCCTGTATATCATTGTATTTTCGAATTCTCCGGAAAATTCTACTCATGTTTCATGTATAATGTCCTAAACCTATCTTCCAAAGAGCGCTTTTGTAATGTAATTAGGCATATTTTCCCAGAAACCGTAGAAAAAGTACAGCAGGAATTTATTGATCGTCTAGGGCAGTGATTCCCAAACTATTTTGTTTCATAGACCACTATTAAAATTTTGCTGGATTCGGTGGACCCCCTGCATGCTGCATGACCGTAGCTAGGGGGGGGGGGGGGGCAAACAATGTTTTAATTAAATTTTAATTGATTGTGCTGTGAGTGAATGTCAAAAAAGCTAAGTTGGCCGGGAACAGGAATATTCCTTCGGCACCTTACTACTCACAGCACCAGAACCAATCAATTCTCACAAATTTTATTTAGAAAACGTCCCATTCGGAGTGGTAAAAAGAAATATAGTATATTTCCTTGTGTTGTAGGCATTTATTTATATACTTATAAATTATTACGCTATTAATTATTATTGTTATAACAGTCGTAATATAATCAAAATTAAACACTTACAACGTAATTTAATTTCTACCATGATAATTACAAAAAAATATAATTTTAATGAGAGGGATGTACTTGATGGATTGACAGCAAATTATCAATATTTAGCTTGAGTTTTGTAAGGAATAACCGCAAATCTCCCCGTTCTGTGATATTCAATCTGCTTCTTTTTTTGTTAATAAGTTTGTAACGGCACTAAAACTTTTCTCGACGAGATATGAGGATGGAAACGCTATCAGAAGCTTTTGCACAATTCCCCACAGTCGCACCGCAAGTCGTATTAATTTTCACGTCTGAACAAGAGTTGCGGACAGGACGGCGGCCGGCGCGGCGCGGTAACGACAAGTCTCGACGATGAAATATGCAAGTTTTTACAAGTAACAGTCGCTGAGCTTCTTAAAATATTATCTGCCTATATTGATAGGAGAAGTCAAGTCAACATTTTAGTTCTTCACTATCGAAACCAAATTAATTTTTATGCACCCCCGCTTACGATTGTGGACCCCCATTTTTTGTCACGCCTAACGTAGACCCCCGTCGAGTCTCCCGTGGACCCCTGGGGGTCCACCTGGACAACTTTGGGAAACACTGGTCTATGGTAAGGCAGAGCTGTTAATGGCGGACACTTCCAGCATTTGCTAAAATAATTTTAGTCCTTGAAAAATATAATTTAGGAATCAATTTATGTTGCAATAAAGTAATATTTTAATATTTGAACGTAAATGTTTCGTGAACAGTTGAAGATAGGTTTAGGACATTATACATGAAACATGAGTAGAATTTTCCGGAGAATCCGAAAATACAATAATATAGAGGGGTTTCCATTTAAGAAAAAATATTTTTTCTGTCAAACTTTTGTGGGACATCCTGTATACCTACATGTCAAGATATGCGCAATCCAAAAACAAAACAACGGGTTCGAGGGTTGTTCCGAAAACGCCCCCATTTAATTTGTATTGAATTTATCCGTTATTAAATCACAACCCTATATATGTATAACACATATTGGAACAGTGAGAAAATTCTTCTCCCTGTCTCTTCCTGTTTTTCATTCTTCATCAAAAATCTTTATTTCTTTCTGCTTCAACTTTTGAAAATAGTTGGCTAATTGTTAAACCGTTCCTTTGGTGTCATCGTTAAACCGCAGTTTTGTGTAACAAGTTACACTACAACATTTTCGTATTAGTTTTATATGATGCGGGGATGCGCAGTAAAAAGTTAAATTTTATGAGTGAAAAAATGGGTTGGTGCGCACGGTTTATCGGTCATATTTTTAAAGGTTTCTCGTCGGTTGTCTTACAATGTTTCGCCGATATTATAGACAACCCCGCCGTATTGATGCCGATTTGGTTGCCCACCAACGATGACCGTCCAGAACCGAAATCAGTCATAGGGATGTAACGATATTAAAAATCTATCGATACGTGGAAAATAGATATCAAAATTAATTCTAAAAATGACCTTATAGTGATGGCCACAAGGCCTTCTTTTATTTGATAAAATAGATTGTTTATTTCCCAGTAAAGAAGGTCTTGGATGTACCAAAATATTGCCGTGTAATCATTTTCAGGGAGTCCGAACAAAGTGTCACGTTATTATGGTAAATTTTTTTTATTTAAATATTTTATTGCTTATTTAGGTGTCACTTGTGGTCAATTATATACCTCCAAAATTTGATTCAAATCGGTTTAGTGATATTAGGGAAAAAATAAAACTATAAAAAATCAGTTTTACATCACTTATTTAGAAAAATTAATAAAAAATAAATAGTACATCGGTAATTAAATTATACAAAGTAGTTATTAAATAATATTTAATAGCCTTGTTAACTAAGTTTTATTGATACGAAAATTTAGTGCCAAACGTTTCGAATTTTAAAGCACTTTATTTTTCTTAATTTCAATTGTATCTCCTGTATATTTTTATGTCGTTCGCGTGATGTTAAAAATCAAAACATTTGCCTAATTATAACTCTATCGCAATTCGTAACCCATTAAGAGTTATTTACAAAAAACTGTAATTAACTGTTCCTGTTAGTCATTTGAATTAATAAATGATTTCTTCCATTTTATTATTGGTTAGCTGCTAAAATTAATTTTCTGCAAATAACTCTTAATATGTTAGGAATTGCGATATGGTTATAATTAGGAAAATGCTTGATTTTTAATTCTGCATCGAATAATATAAAAAATATACAGGAGCTCCAATTGAAAATAAGAAAAACAAAGTTTGACACTAAATGTTGGACACCCTGTAGAATTTGTATTAATTAAACTTTATTAACAAAGCTGTTAGACCTTCTTTATGAACGTATCTTGTATAATTTTATTAACGGGGCACTATTTTTATTTTCACTAATTTTTAAAACTTGTCTGCAAAACTAATTATTTTTTTTCTCTGATATCACTGCATTAAAATTTTAGGAGTAGGATAAGTAACCATAAGAGGCCCCGAAATAATGAATAAAATATATGTTATGTAATCTAAAAAAATATATACAGGGTGTACCTACTAAGTTGAGGTCGCCCAGAATTACCGTTTCGGAGATATATGCATTTGAATTGTTTAGTGCACCCTGCCCAATTACTATTAATTAGCAAGCAAAATTATTTTCTTAAATTAAAATACGAGAAAACAAATGAAATTTAGAGATGTGGTTGCTATAAAACCTCCATGTTGTTATTTGTTTGTTGATTATTGTAAGACAGCTGTGCAAGAAAATGTTTCATTTTTGAGTATATCGTAAGTTAAGTAACAATACCGACACACAATTTGTTTCCAAACGCAGAAATGCGGGATAAGTTGTGTGTATACGCGCAGGAAAATTTTAATGGACGAAGTGCCGAGAGACGATATTCGGAACTCTATCCAACAACCTGATTTTAAGATCTTAAAAAATATTTACGACTGATTAGGCGAAACAGGTACTTTTCGTCCTAAACGAAATTCCATATAACTCACACAGCTATCATACAATAATCAACTAATAAATAACAACATGGAGGTTTCATAGCAACTGCATTTCTAAATTTCATTTGTTTTCTCATAGGTTACTTTAAGAAAAAATTTTTATGTACAAATAGTAATTGGGCAGGGTGCACTAAACAATTTAAATGCAAATATCTCCGAAACGGTAACTCTGGGCGACCTCAACTTAGTATATATTTTTTACTTAATAAATATGACAACAGCATTATTTTCATTAAAAACTTAAATACACTAGGGCACAAAAAAGTTATAACCTAATAAATGTCCGAGAAATGGCGCAGACAGCGCCCCCTAGATTGTACATTAAAATTTCAAAAAGAAAATCAATTTCGAGTCCTAGAAAAACCATAATTGCCAAATTTTATGAAAAAAACGTTGGTTTCTCTCAAAGTTATTACAGAAAAATAAAAATGAAGCTTTAATACCCTGTATCTCAGTTAATATCAACTTTCGGATATAGGTAAGTATAATTAAATCCTAATATTTTTACGTAAGGAGTCTGTGGTTTTTCCATGAACCATTAATTAGCAGACACCCTGTATATCATGCCGTCACACTTTTTTCGAACAACCTTTACATTCAAAAATATCTTTCTGAAACGTGCTAATTAGGCAAAGTTTGTAAAATATCAAAATCCTAACTCAATCCTACGACCGCTGAAGAATCCATTCTTATAATACATTAAAGGCCTGATATGTAAGGGAAAATTATTCAAAATTATAATAAAAAATATAATTATTAATTTTCTTACCGATGCGCAATCTCCAGCCATTTCTTCAATACTATCCTTTTGTGTATTATATGGAAATTGAAGCATTACAAGATCAGCTTGAAGATGTTTGTACACGGGCTCCATAATCGCAGCAATACCGTCAAGGCCAGAAAAAATTACACAAGTGGGCACGAGTTCCATGTCGGATTCGGGATATTTGTGATTAATTACTGGTAAACTTGTTATTTCCGGATCGCCAATTTTTCTAATAAGCATGCCCAGACCGTAAATTGCTCGTTCCTTCTTTGAGTCTAAAAATTTGAAGAAAAGGTCACTAAATGGGCGACAGGGTATCTATACCAGCGAAGCCGCGGATATTTTAGAAATTATACCCTTCTGGTATTCCTAATATAATAAATAATCATCAGTAATTTTTTTTTAAATTAAAACTACTTATGATTGAAACATGTACAATGTGTCTACGGATAGAGTTCGGAAGAGGAAAAACTTTTTTATTTGTAGATTTAGAAGAAAAAGTCATTCTTCATAACAATTTCTATATACCAAATTTACGATTACTATACAGGGTTAGTCAGAAATAATATTTTTAATTTTTTGGATTTTGTTTAAAACAGTATCACCGAGTTCAGCGCATAGTTCAACTCGATATCTGAATTCCCGATAACAGTTCCTAATTTGCTGTATTGGGATATTTACAATTACTTCTCTTATTTTTTCTTTCAATGGATCCAAGTTATTATTGAAATTGGTTGTATACACATGTTACTTCAGATATCCCCACAAATGAAAGTCCATAATCGGGACTCCTAGGTGGCCACTCATTTGGACCATGCCTTCCAATCCATTTATTCCCAAACTGATGATTTAGCCAGTCACGAACAATTATCGTGGAATGAGCGGGACAGCCGTCTTGTTGAAAGTGTAATTTTATTCGATCAGCTAAAGGAATATCTTGCAAATGATCATAAAAAAAGTGTTCAGAAGATGCAAATAACTGTGTTGATTTAAATTGTTTTCAATAAAATATGGTCCAGTTATTCCATTGTAAGAAATAGCACACACGTTAACTTTTTTTGAATACTGTCTTCTAGAGCGAATTAGGGTTGTCACGACTCCAATAGCGACAGTTTTGCGAACTGACTACCCCGTTTGTGTTAAAAGTGGCCTCGTCCGAGAAAATAATATTATTAACAAAACTTCTTTGTCTAAGGATATTTTCCCCTATCCACAAATAAAAATCCAAACGCTTCATGTCGTCATTTTCTTCCAGAAAATGAATAAATTTAGGTTGGTACGAACGAATTTTATTGAATTTTAATATCTCTTCTACTAGAGATTTACTAACATTACGAATTTGAGAAGATCATTTTCTTAAAGACAGTTTGTGAAAATTTCTAACCGAATACATTACCATTACAGTTACAGCATCATCTTTATCATACTTTTTCTTTTCCCTTTTTTTATTCCAAACACTACCAGTTCTCATGAATTTCATTACAATTTTTTTTAATCCCACGTCCTTGAGAGGAACATCAGGCCATATCTCATGGAATTGTCGGAGAACTGCCATATAGCTTTTTTCATGTCCTAAACCATAACTTCGGAGATATATATTCTTTGTTCTAACGTAAGCATTTTCTGTTTTCACTATTATGCAGATTTATGAGAAATGTATGACACAACTGTCAATAATTTGAAACATACAAAGAAGCTAAACATTTCATTTATTTAGAACAGGCTACTTGATATTTTATTATTAGCTGTGAAATTAACCACTTTGAAAAAATTCTTATTAGGTTTTACAATTGGTGAAATAAATCACGGGTTTGAACATATTTTCATAAAATTAAAAAAAAATCGAAATCGAGAAAACTGAAAATGTTATTTCTGACTAACCCAGTATAGTAATCGTAAATTTGGTATTAGAAATTGTAGTTTCGACTCAAACAAACGTTTTTATGAAGAATGACTTTTTCTTCTAAATCTACAAATAAAAAAGTTTTTCCTCTTCCGAACTCTATCCGTGGACACATTGTATGTACTACTGAGCAACTAGGCAAAGAATGTAATTCTGTACGTAATGATAAAATAAAATCCAGGGTGTAATAGTAACAAAATTGACTTACAGAAGATAAAGGTTATTCTATTTAAAATAACGATGCTAAGCCTAACTTCCGGGATGACCGGATATATAAGTCAAAATATCTTCTTTAAAATAATTGGATCCTTCAAGCGAGTACCAATATTTGAAAAAAATATTTTTTTTAGTTCCCAAGATCTTTTAATATTTACAGAATCTTACAGTCTACAATGTATAAACTAATATTGGCAAAATATTAATTTCTCTAGTTTCTGTCCTTAAAAAATCTTTAAAGCAAATATTTAAATGGATGTACATTTTTTCCATATTATTATATAAAGGTATGTGCCAAAATACAGAAGAATTCCCATTTTTTGAAGCAAGAAACTTATGTATCATAAGCATGTGATCACATTGAAGTAATACTTGACATAAACAAAATAATTGCAGTTCAAGAATTTTTAACTTTACACACTAACCAGTTTGATTATCCGCATTCTTTTCCGCTTGGATTTCTATAAGTCTGGCAAACGTCATTGTCTTGATATCCTGAGCAGTCAGAAATACTTCAAATTCCCTTTCCAATGTTTGCTTTATCTCCACAGCCGTCATAGAATCCATACCCACCTCTGCCAACGTTGATTGAAGCGATATGAGCTTTAGATCTTTAACACCTTAAGGAAAATAATAAAATAATCATTCATCTTTTATACAACGCCATAATATTTCATAATTAAAATGTAGGTACGTAAAATATATTTCAAAGCATATGATATGTGTGATAAACATAAGAGCGTTACCAAGGAAAACAAATTAATTCTTTATATAGTTCAATCGCTGACGTGGCATGCTGCCAGGGGAGTTCTTGGTTTTCAGGCATTTTGACCGAAAAGTTAAGCTCTATTAATTGATTTATACATAACATTCAACAAATCAGATTGTCTACAAAATTCTGTAACTTTACCTAATTTTAATAATCGGAATTTACTTGAATTTTGTGGGACAATTTTACAATACATATAGAGGGACCTCATAGAGTAAGAACCATATCATACTTTTAAAGACCATTGACTATTATACCTAAAATATTAGCAATAGCATCTACGATGTTGTCAGCTCCTCCAGAACTCGCTCGTTTCTCAGCAACTACCATACTTGATACAATAGCTGACTCTTTCTGTCTAAGCAAAACGTCCATAACGTGAAGACAGTTTGAAATTCGTTGCTGAAGCGTTCCACCGATTTC
Source organism: Barypeithes pellucidus (assembly GCA_963991005.1). Taxonomy (NCBI): domain Eukaryota; kingdom Metazoa; phylum Arthropoda; class Insecta; order Coleoptera; family Curculionidae; genus Barypeithes; species Barypeithes pellucidus. The sequence continues at coordinate 26,139,489 of OZ022559.1, forward strand.
AAGTTCTACGGCTTCATCTTGTAACTCGGCTACTAAACCAACCTATAATAATTTAATTTATAATATATCTTTTGCCAATTACAAGATTAAAATTTATTTATCATTACAATTTTGGAGAAGATAAAGTTTCTACAATATTCTTTGGTAACTAAAAATATTTTCTTCCTAACAATGAAACAAAGGACTTAATGATTATATTTTTAACAAAATTTAGTTATATACATAACTATAACAAATGCAAATTATCTGTTTACAGTGGTTTGTATTTGTAATTGCAGACCCCTTAAGCACTACCCTCGCCCAATTCAGAATTAGGCAGGAAAAATAAAAAATAAACGTAAACAATGAAAAATGATCCCAAGCCTAAATTAAAACATTATTGCAGTGCTACAATTTGTTTTTAACTATTACGCTAATTTTTTACGCTGGTTGTTTTGTTCTTTTTAACAAATTTTATTAAGTGCTCAAAATCATTTCTATTTTGTTGTAAACAGAAATTAAGTCAACTTCCTCGTCCTAAGCTTGGAAATACGATTATTTTCTAATTTTTTCTGACAAATCATACAAAAGTCAGTTTTCTCAAAACCTGGATAACACATCGCACTTAAATCTGATTAATTTTGATACCGCTGAAAAGTAATTATGATAAGCTTTCCCGAGAGGTGTCCCATCAAATGCGATCGTGTCATTTAAGAATTTAACGTGAATGGGGGTGCTTCAGGGGTGGTCGAGGTTGACCGCATCTTTATTCCCCCATTTGTAGAAGTAGTATTTTTTGGTTTTTTGATATTATCTTCTTTAGTGTCAACCAATAAAATTAATTTTACCTAAATATACATATTTTAAAAAATAGTTATACATTTTCGCGATTTACAGTAATCCTTTTTTTGATATTTATGAACTAAGAAATTACTCGTGGAAATATATGTATTAAAAAGTACAAAAATAAGCAAAAATTTGTATCAAGAATAAAACTTTCTGAGAAATCAATTTTCAATACTTACGTCGCCTACAGCACCCCATTCTATAGCTATCGCAGGTAAACCATCTTCTCGTCTTTTCTCGCAAATTCTTTCCATTACAGAATTAGCCATGCCATAATTGGTTTGTCCGGCATTACCACGTCCGCAGGATACTGAGGAGAATATTATAAAATCTCTGAAAAGCAAGTTACTGTTTTTTTATCATCGCCCTTCCAAATATTTTAGTACGCTAGTAGAATTTTTTTGTATTTATAATTTCTTATTTCTGCTTAGGTACTAGGAATGCAATTTACTTTGGATATCACGGGGGCAAACAAATTTTATAATACACACATTTATACAGGGTGTCCGCTATTAATGGTATATGGAAAAACCACAGATTCATTACGTAAAAATATTAGGATTTAATTATACTTACCTATATCCAAAAATGGATATTAACTGAGATACAGGGTGTTAAAGTTAAAACTTCATTTTTGTTTTTCTCTAATAACTTTGACAGAAACCAACGGTTTTTTATAAAATTTGGCAATTATGTTTTTTTTTAGAATGAGAAAGCTGCCTGCGGCATTTTTTGAACATTTCTTAGGTCATAACTTTTCTGTGCCTCCATGTATTTAAGTTTTTAATGAAAATAATACTTTTCTCATATTTATTACGTAAAAAGAGTACACTAATTTCAGGTCACCCAGAGCTACCGTTTCGGAGATATATGTATTTATATTGTTTTGTGCCTATTATTAATTTGCAAACAAAATTTCTTTTTTAAAGTAACCTATGCGAAAATAAATGAAATTTAGAGATGCAGTTGCTACGAAACCTCTATGTTGTTATTTGCTTGTTGATTATTTTAAAATAGCTGTGTAAAAAAATGTTTCATTTTTGAATTTATGCCGAAACACAATAATCAACAAACAAATAACAACATGGAGGTTTTATACCAACTGTATCTCTAAATTTTATTTGTTTTCTCATAGGTTACTTTAAAAAAAAAATTTGATTGCAAATTAATAATAGGCACTAAACAATATAAAAGCATATATCTTCGAAACGGTAACTCTGGGTGACCTGAAATTAGTGTACCTTTTTTACGTAATAAATATGAGAAAAGTATTATTTTCAATAAAAACTTAAATACACGGAGGCACAAAAAATGTATGACCTACTAAATGTGCAAAAACGCCGCAGGCAGCGCCCCCTGCCAAAAAATCAGTTCCTCGTCCTAAAAGTTAAAGTTATTAGAGAAAAACAAAAATGGAGTTTTAACTTTACCACCCTGTATCTCAGTTAATATCAACTTTCGGATATAGGTAAGTATAATTGAATCCTAATATTTTTCCATAAGGAGTCTGTGGTTTTTCCATGTCCCATTACTTAGCGGACACCCTGTATAATTTAAAATTGACATAATATACTGTGTGTTCATTGTAAAAAAATCTCAGATGACTTCGTACCTCTCACCTGGGACACCCTATATATCAATGTTTTACCTTAAAAATGCACAACTAGAAATACTAGTTGAGTAAGTAACCGAATGTTAAAAAAACAAATACCTGAATTTGAAATCAATTATTTGTGCAAGACTTTTTGGACGCACTGTATAATTGCCGCTTAGTCATTTTTCCTGAATATGGAAGCTTCGTATTATTTTTTTCAGGATTTTCTTTAGTACTAACTATTATGTTATCAATTATTATGATATAAAAATTACGCAAACATGAAACGTCAATACGCTCAGCAGGTACGTTTTTTATACCTTAATTCAGGACATAATTCTCTGGTAACCTGATCCAAATACTGAGTAGCGATGGCCTTTGGTTCGAAAGAGATTTGGAATGCCTCTTCTGTCTGATTCTCCAAAATGGCGTCTTTGAGAACAACGGCCAAATTAAAAATGGCGTGGATGGGCCCCAGTTCATTGGCAGCCTTGATTAGATTTTGACACCCTGAATGTGTGGTTATATCGTCTGTGGAAACTTTTATTTGGCATCCATATGATTTCCATATGCTAAAGACGAAGACGTAATTAATATTAAGAAACTTAAGAAGAAGATAAAAATACATATTGAGCTGCAATAATTGACAAATCACAATTGAAACTGCTGACAATGAACTAATTTTAATTGTCGGTTAGTCGAAAAAATGGCTTACCAATACCCATATTTTATGAAATTTTAAAATCTTTAACTGCATTAGTTAAAACTATGAATGACCATGTTTCCAAATATTTACAAAAAACATATTTGTTAATATACTCACGCAATTCTATATGCCTGATAACCAGTTTTGATACCATTTCGGGATACCAGAACCAGTTTCTTGCACTCTCTTAACGCCAACCAATCAGCAAGCTCCAATCCGAAGCCTCCCAGGCCTCCGCATATAATGTAGGTCTTTTCCCTGTCGCAATTATATCTAAAACGAAAGAAAGATTAGTGATGTGTGAGCGTTAGCCTAATCCATAAAGGTAACAAACTATACAAACAAAAGACAACATAGTGATGATAATGACTGGATATTAATTTATTATAATATATTTTTATATATTTACAAGTGTAGGTACACGGCTGATCTAATAAAATTAACCGACTGAAATATCGAAAAAACTCAAAGAATATTTTTTCTAAGAGGCTCTAACATGTAAGTCTAAATTATTTGAAAAAATAAGGAAGGTAGTTTTGCGACTTGTTTAAAGTAACTTCTTATTTTAACCTACCCTGTATGATATTCTGATTCGATTTTATTAATTTTAAATTTATTTTACGAAAACTTATACTTTTGTAAAAATTTCCTGCAAATTTGGTATCAAAACGATTTAAACAATAAGGTTATTGAGACAATAATAATGTGGTGATTTTTTATGGCCCTCCATGTAGATTAAATAAGTAAATACATAACTACATATCTTACGGGAAAAAATATACAATGCGATATGTGCATAACCTTTGAATTTCGAATTTTTGGTGACTTAATAAGGACTTGAGAAGGAAATTAACAAGAACGGACATTGGCAACGTTGAGAAATCATTAAGAATCATCTTTACATAAATGTAAAAAAAGTGATCGTAATAATTATCGCGCCTCGACCGTTCTTTTTATTTTTTGATTGAGAGTGATGTGTTTGATGAGATGAAAATAGTAACTGACATTTTCCGTGCGATGAATAGTTTTGGTCCGAGAAAAATCGAAAATTGTTTACAGCGGAGAAAATTGTTTTCGTTATTCGTGGCCGGAAAAAAATTAGAACGGACATTTTCATCGACGCGCAACCGCAGTGTTGGATCTTAGGTATGCCATTTTTTTAACGCTGTTCGGGTTATCGCGCCTCGTCCGTTTTCAAGCAGAAATCGTGTATTGTGGCTGGGAAAATGGGAGAAAAATATGAACTGACATTTTTACACACGCATTTTTTAGCAAAACAGTTTTCAGTCAAGAAAAAATCTGTATCAATAATAATGCAATATGGGGACATAGCTGATGCCGAGTTGTTATAGACAACCAACACAGCAAGCCGTCCCATGCGCGTGTCCTGTACAGCGATCATGAATGATACAGATACGAGATCCAACTCCACTGCCCTCCCTGTAGCTGCGCAACACGGAAAATGTCCGTTCGACTCGATTTACTATTTTTAAGAGTTTAATCAACAATTTAATAAAAAAAATTGACCCGGGAGCTGTAACATTTTTCTGCCCCTTTTCTTACATCTCTAATTTAAACTATTGAATTTTTGCAACACGCAAAACATCCGTTGTCGATGAAATCACGTTGTTTTTTATATTTTTAATATGATTTCATCAAGAATGGACAAGGCGTAATAACAAAAAGACGATCTGTTTTCTTACGGACTGAAATCACTCTGACAGGTAAGCGCAGCGTTGCCAAACTTTTTCGCTCGAGTAAAACTTTCTTATTTTTTAATAATCTAGCGATTAGTCATTGACTAAATGAAGGCGTGATAACAGGACATTTTGGTAACCGGCTACCGGGCCATAAGAAAGATATGACCAATGCCTAATACGACGAACTCTCAAATTGATGTGGTTTCAGCGGACGTTTAGTTTTGTAGCGTACGGATATCCAACGCGGTATGTCTGAGATAGACCGAAATCCGTGTAAACCGGACGTTTGTCTCCCAATATAAGTTGTTAGATTTTTACATTGATCCGTTTCTCTTTAACCTTCGATATTCAAAGGCATAACTAATTTAATTTCAGATTTAAATATAATAATTATTTGGAATTTATAACTGTGAGCAAGAATTGGATATATTCATCAGGGTGGCTACGCTACCCGTTATAAGATGAAATGTTTTAAGAAACAATTCGAACGTTCGCTTGTTCATTTATTTGAATTTTGTGGTCGACTACTACTCCAATATCTCCCTTTCCTTATTACTTTCATTTATAAATTTTTCCCCCTTTGTTACATTTTTGGATTTTAAATGAATCTGTTAGCCATTGACATTGTCTTTTCTTATCTTACTTGAATCTATATAAATCTTTAAAAAAAATGTCTTTCATCTCAGAACCTCGTGCTAAGATGAACTTAATTTCAAAAATGAACGTTTTCTACATTAAATTTAAAATTAAAACCCTTTAAAAGAAGGATTTAATTTTAATTAAAAAAGTTTTCTTTTTTCATTATGTTTCTACCTAGAATAAAATAAACTTTACTTTTCATGCTTTAATTTCTTCACTTGTAATTTTTTACATAATATTTAAAAAGTTTTTCTTTTCCTGCTTAACTAGGTAAGGAAAAAATTTTTTACTTCCCTATAATTTACTTCTCCTCGGGTCATTTTCTTTTTTCAATCACTTTTCTTAAAACTTAACTTATCAAACTTCTTTTTCTTATTTACAGTTACTTCAATGTCATAGGTACCCCCCTTTGTTGATGTTTTACCTTCCACTGAAGATGAAGACTTGAGTCTTCGAAACATGTTTGGATTATAGTTTTTTATATATTTCAATTAAACTAGTGGAGCAGACTGTGAGTTTCTTTACCTCCTTTTGATATATATATAACTTTTCCTTCCCCCAAAACGAAGTTTGCCTCCCCCCCCCCCCCACTCCAACCGAGGTTCTGGATCCGCCCTTGCCCTGAACTATCGATAAACAATGATTATTATTTTCGAAAATAGCGGGATAATGATAAAATTACTGAAAAGTCATAGACAAAATTTATATAAATTATTGTTTTATAATAACTTTTGATATTGTTTACTGAACAAACCTGGGACACGCAGGAAATTCTTGACTAATTGGACTAATACTTCGTTCATCTTCTTCCTGTCTTATTTCAACTAAAACTTTCCCCATATGCTTTCCTGTAGTCATGTACCTAAATGCTTCTTCTACCTGGTTTGTTTTAAAAGTTGTATTCGCCAAGGGACGAATAGCTCCACTCTTAAGTCCTTCACCAAACAGCGAGTGAAATTGCGTTTTTACTTCGGGTGATTGCAAAAATAAACTGTCTATCATCATACCTAGAAAAAGTAAATCGTATTTTCGAGACTTAGCACTCTGTATTTTTCGTAACTCGGACATACAAAAAATATTACTTATTTTTAATATTTTTCTACTATGGTGAAATTAAAAACACCAAAAAACTGTTCGGCTATTAACGTGCATATTAAAAATAGATTTGCTATCCTCCCGAGTCAAAATTAGTGAATGGAAAATATACAGGGTATCCCACCGGGAATCGCCTCGACCTGTATAAGAAAAAACTACACATAAGGAAATTTTGAAAATTAGCCAGTATGCTAATGCGGATCGGAACAACTTGGCTAAAATTTCTTAATATGGTAGCACTTCCGATTATACCGGAAGTCGGATGTCAACTTGCTTATTGCCAATCGAACACCCTATACTGGGTGTTATGGAAATGACGTATTATATTTAAACAGGCAATTCTTGAGATAATGACAAATTGAAGAAAAATTATGGCGCTTTCAATTCACTCAGCGGTAAAAGTGGCCTGACGTGAAACCAGAAAAACACCTGTTGGGCACTTCGATACATGTAAACAAAAAGCGAATTCTGACCGGTGTTGTTAGACACAATGAATAATTTAAACAATTTTCCATTCTGTAATACCTTATTGTACAATTAATTTAAGAAACTTTTCGACAAAAAAATGTTTTAAATAACCAGAACAAACATAAAGAATAGTAGAAAAGTTTTGGACTTGCATTGTCTTTATTTGTTATATATCACAACGTTTCAACTGGTAAGTATCTCCAGTCGTCTTTAGGTGAATTCTGTACCAGTAATAAATACTGTACCAGTATTCACCTGAAGACGACTGGAGATACTTACCAGTTGAAACGTTGTGATATATAACAAATAAAGACAATGCGAGTCCAAAACTTTTCTATCATTCAAGAAACACCATTGTCTACAACCTTCATGAATAATAGTATTAAATAAGTTTGAAATAGGCACGTATGTCACTAGGTCAAATGCCAATGACCTCTTGACGGCTTACGACGGCTGAGCCGAAGTATTCGTCGCGTGTAATAAAATCTAATAATCTGTAGTATAATCTTTATTATTGTATTTTCAAAAGCCAACTATCGGATCTGTTTCACTATTACTGTGTGCACTAAAGTGTTTCCAGAAGTGTTTCCATGAAAAAGAAGAAAAACTAATTGTGTTTGTGCCTGGATTTCCTCTCTCTTTAGGTATAAAGATAAACATAAGTAGGTAGATAAATAATTTATTTTTATAATTTTATATGGAATTTCAGCTTTACATTAAGTTTGGCAACATTACGATTGGGCCTGGGTGATATATGTTTACAGTAGCGCGGACTGACCTGTGAGTAAGAGGGTTTGTTAACCCACTTTTAAAATGGTCGATTTAAAAAAAAAATATGTAGCGCTTCTCTAGGACACCCCAGGAGTCACCCATTTAAATATAATACGTCATTTTCATAACACCCTGTATATTATTACATTTTCTGATTCTAATCGTGTTTGCCATATTTAAGGTTTTAAAGTCTAATATGACTTTTGCAGACCTTAAATTAATTATAACTTTTTCCTATGAGGAGGACTTTATTATTTAAGTTGGGTTGGATTTCTTGTTGAAAATGACATCCCTTAATGGGTCTTTTATATTTGTAAACTATTAATCAAGGTGTTCAAAAAATCCACATTTCAAATAGTTTGTAGTTTTCTCAATTTAATTTTTAATCTTATTTTTTTAAGACCCTGTATTAATAGTTATCAAAATGTTATAGTTAAAGCAGGCCCTTTTCAACTGGCAGTCCAACCCAAATTAAGCAGCCTATGCAATTTGCCTAGAATCGTAAAATACAATAATATATAGGGTGTTCCATTTAAAAAAAGCAAGTAAAATATTTTAACCGAGTTACCCCGCCCCCATCAACATTAGTATACAGTTTTCAAAATGTTGCTATGTATAGTTTTTCATATATAGATCGAGGTGGTTGCCGGTGGGGCACCCTGTATACCTAATATCATATACTAAATAAACCTATACTATTCAATGCCATTTAATGCTGTAGGCTTTAGTTATGCTTAGATATTGGCGACTTTCACCAGACCACTTCACTGACACGAGATTTTCTGGGTAATATAATGTTTAACACGAGCGGTAAAATAATTCCGTATCATTCTCTAGAGGTCGCCACGTCTAGGGTCATTAAACAACCTTTGATGGCAAGATAGACCATGTTTTTGGCGTTATGGTCATTCTAGGTTTACTCATTTCTATGAAGATATATAAGTTAGTTTAATTTCTAATTTAATCATTTTTTCCTGAAGTTAGATAGAAATAAATTCTGCTTACCATGAAAACTAGCCTGTTTTTCCAATAATAATAAGTTTAAGGTATTATCATTGGCAAGATCATACTTTCCAATTTCAACAAACCTCCCACCTCTGGCCAGACACCTTACTGAGGCAATCAGTTTTTCTTCCGCTAGAGAGTTTAGCACTACGTCTACTCCTCGGCCTCTAGTAGAACTCATTATTGACGTTTCAAAGTCTGTAGTCCTTGAACTCGATATATGCTTATCTAAAAATATTAATATTTTATTTAAGCTAATATTATTTTTAACGTATTATGGACATTTATCACTACTTCGTTCACCCAGCATTTGTCCATAGTCCATTCATTTTCCCAATTCAGAAGCCAAAACAAATAGACGCGACGAGCACATCAACAGCAGACAGGGTCGCAATAACAGTACAATCTCGAACCTCGCATGAATAGACCTGAAATAATAGCCTACACCGACCCTGAAATGCAGCGGCTCCGGCATCGGAAGTTTTATCGCCGTTTGACCAACAGCAATAAGTTTATGCATCGAGCACTTGGCTATCACCCGCTGATGTTTGTTCATTCTCCTGAATTGATCAAATAGTATAACGCCCTATATTATTCGATGCATTCAACGCAAGAACATTTGCACCGCTTTCGGATATATGACTCGTGAACCAGGATATCAGCAATATGCTCTCAATTTAACATCAGAACATTGTTCAGCGTACGACCTAAAATTGAGATAAATCTCAACATAAAATAGTTATCCAGCACTTAACTAGAAGCTTATAAATCCAACTCTGAGCACGGAAACTAAAAAAAACAAACATTTTTTAACGAAAGAATGCATAATCTCCTGGGCAAGTCGAATGCGTCAAATACACACAATTTACGCAAATCTGTTGTACGTTATAAAGGAGAATGAAAAGGTTTAATTGTTTTCAGCGTACGTTTTTTAAAAACTGTGATTAGGTACGATAAATTTTGTAAATGTGCTGTGTTATGTTGTTTTGGATTCTCGTCCTTCTATGGAATGTAAGTACTAAAACCTGAAATAATTTTTGTTAGTTTTTAAAACAATAATTCAGTTTGTTGAATTGTTTAAGTAAAGTTTACATATATATTTATTGATACAAAAAACAGTAGGTGTGATTGTTTTAATTGTAGTTCTGTGGGACTAAAGATGGCTGTATAAATAACAATTAATATTAGATTCGTCACCGATATAAAGCCTTTTGGTTACCTAACCTAACGCTATTCTTATACATACACATAGAGGGTGGCTCATCGAAAACAGTCCAGCAAGGTTTACGGCTGTGTACGTGAAAATTAAAAAAAAGACCTCGGACCCGTAAACTTGCATTTTCAGGGGGACACGTTTCACTATTAATTTCATCCCCGTAACCTCAACCCCCCCAGCGGGGGCGGCTACTGCCCTTGTATTTTTCAAATTGGAATGGGTATGTTGTGATAAGTACATCTTTTTAAAGGGCATTACATTCTCTTTAAAATGGCGTATCTCAAATTTACAAAACAAAGCGCCATTTTAAAGAGAATGTAATGCCCTTTAAAAAGATCTATCACAACATACCCATTCCAATTTGAAAAAACAAGGGCAGTAGCCGCCGCCCCCGCTGGGGGGGTTGAGGTTACAGGGATGAAATTAATAGTGAAACGTGTCCCCTTGAAAACACAAGTTTACGGGTCCGAGGTTTTTTTTTTAATTTTCATGTACACAGCCGTAAACCTCTTGCTAGACTGTTTTCGATGGGCCACCCTCTGTATATTATTATATCATTACCTGATAATTGAGGGAATCGTTTCTTCAGAAACTCTCTTTTTTCATCAGTACCAACGGTCGTATAAACGGTGCAGCCGAAGTGCAGGGCCAAAGCTATGGCAGCTTGTCCCATGCCTCCAGTACCGGAGTGAATAAGTACGGAATCACCACGTTTCATTCGGCCTTGCTGCAAAAACATATGTTTGTTTAAAATATAGAGGGTGTTACTTAATGATGTGTCCTCTAAAATGCTATGTTTTCGATATACAGGGTACCAAAATTTAGTGTTGAGATACTCAAACTGTGAGAATTTTGATAAAAACCAAAAAAAATAAATAAAATGAAAAGAAAGCATTTTAGATTCGATCTAACATTAGTCATAAATAGGTAATCGTTATAGGTATTTTTTACAGAAATTTAGATAATATAAAGAAATAATACATATTTTTGCAAAATTTACTTAAAATGTAGAATTAGCCACACCACGGCTGTACCTAAAAAAAAAAAACATAACCTCGTTATTCTCACTTACCGACGAAATATTAATTCGGGGTAAGAATAGTCGAATTTCACACCATGCACTGACGAACCATTGTAGATGGCTAATAAATCTAGTGCGAAACTATAGTCTATTCAAAACAAAGAGTCAGTAAATGTAACCAATAGGCAACGTGTCGTCAGCGATCGATAATGGAAATCCTGCATTGCGATTGGTTAATCAGCCATAAAATAATTTCTTTTTGACAGGATTGGATTTCAGTTTGTTGTGTTTTTAATACTGTTTTATACTTGTATTATAACCCTAGTGCTATATACTATACTTTTAAACACAGTTAAATAAATATGGCAAATACCACAGATACCGCAGATGAAACTATCATCATGGAAAATATTACCATTTCTTAGTGCGGTCCTAATGAATATTATGGATCACTTGCATTTATTTACTTATACTGATTCTCGGTTTTGAATAGAATATAGTTTTAAACCGTAAGGTGATGGAATAAGGTCTAAGCGATAAAAATGTAAAAATAGTTACCTTAAATAATGCGAACATGGAAGTAAAATACACTACACAAACAGTGGCACCGTCTTTTAAAGACCAATGGTCAGGTACTTCCCACATCGCGTACACATCTACTGTTAGAAGTGATGAGCAAGCTCCGTTGGTTGTCAGGCCCATAACTCTCCTGCCACTAAAATATAAAAGAATTATTTACATATCTGCTAGGAAAAATGGTATTTTGATTTTTTTCAGTAGGACCAGCATTAATCAAATATACATTGTATGTATATAATCCAGTTAATTTTTTTTTACAAAATTTGGGTGTTGCTTTGCTTATAGGGGAAGGTTTTTCAATATGGCGGATGGGCGCCATCTTGGTAAAGAGAATTAAATAGGAAGTGGGGTGTCTTGCGATACGTCATTTTGAAGGTACTACTGAGTACTTTACGATTCCAGAATATATAAAATATTTTTTATCAAGATGGTGCCCTTCCGCCATTTTGAATTTGAGCACCATGAAATATGCAAGTAAGTGTAGCTCTCTGATTCTTACTATATTATGTCAAGGTGTATTTATTTTTCTAAGATGAACTATGCATTTTCCCCCTGAATTTCTATGGGAAGCAGTTACCCAGATAGGACCGACGGCCGGCCGCAATGAAACACCCTATATAAGGTATGTTTATGTGGTTAGGAAATAATTTTTCCAATCATATTAATAAAACTTACTCTTGGGTACGTCCGGAGAATTCAAATCCCTGCACACATTCTTGCAGCCTTCTGTCTCGCGTGACACTATCGACATTGATTTTTCCAGAAGCAGTCATCACATCTCTAAAATTTAGAGCTGAGTAATATACCTAAAACGTAATTGATTATTGTGTGATTAACATAAACTGCTCATCAAGAAGATTTTTGTATTTTTGCTCATTTATTTTTCTATAATGAATGAAAAATATTTCTGTGGGTATCGTTATTTATTAGAGGTGGAGATAGCGACTATCGATAGATACGATCGATAGTATGACTTTTTTTTATAAGTAGATTGTAAATTTTTCGCTTGGACCTCACGCTGTAGATCTGGTGGGGGCCCCCGAAGCAAAGCAATTACCTTGTTTCGTTTTAGATGTTTGTACATTTGTAGGACTATCGATAATTTATCACTTTTACTATCGATATATCGAGCTTGAGCATCACTATCGATATTTTTCCATCTCTATCATTTATACCGTAAAAGTTTAAGAAAATGGCATGTTGTTCCTAATTATTTTTTCATATTTCGTACTTAAAGTCGTGTTATTTTAATTAGGAAAGTTATTCTATTGGTCTATTTAGTGGTCTCCCTGCAAACATGTTTTATGATATTTTTTACAAGAAAGGTGGTTCTTCATTGACATTTTTGCATGTTTACACATTTTATTCTGGTTAGACGCACTCGTGTGCATATAAGAAGGCGGTTAAGAATTATTATTGAAGAAACAATATCAATTTGAAGACAATCTGTCATACTTAATTGCTTGATTCGTTTCTATTCTAATATTTTGGAAATTCACTATATTGTATTTTTTGTAATGTAGGTACAGTTACCGTCACAAAAATCCTGGCACTAATCTGACAGCATACATTTTTTTCCTGGCAATATAAATAAACTGAGGAGGAAATAAAACCAATAGTATTTAATATTTTATTGCCCTTCCATTACTTTGAAACCATTACAGTATTCTTGCGTTAGTTGATTCCAAGTCTCTTGTATTTTCATCCACAATTGTTCTCTATTTTGGTCGAAAATCAATATAATTGTTAATTCTCTTGATCATGTAACCCCAAACATTTTCCATCAGATTTAAATCCCAAATGTGAAAATTCTGACGCCGCCATCGTGTCCAGCATCCTCGAAAACGGGGGGGGGGGGGGGGGGGGGCAATCTGCACTCACTCCTAGAACGCCAGAGTAATACTTGAATATCCCTTTGTTGCATCCAATCAGATACTGCGTGGGCAGTATGAACCGGGCAGTTATCATGTTGGTAAATGTAATTAGCATTTGGAATCATTAACCGATGGCAACATCACGTTCCCCAATATTTGTATGTAATTTTGTGCATTAAATCTACCTTCTATGCGCGTACAAACTCCTATACCCTGTGCACTCATCCACCCTCAAACGTTGACAGAAAAACGGCCGCTTGTTGAAATATTCTGAGTGTAGCGTTCATCAGCGAATATGTTTCCATCCATTTTATTTTGATATCATGAACTGTACTTTTTGGCGTTTGAAATCTTTGAGCCACCCGTCTCTCTGACCATTCTTCTTCCAGCAGTGTCACAATTTGGGCCTTTTCCGCAGCATTTAAATGACGGGGAATATTCGTAAATTTATTTCACTAGCCGTAAATAAATTTCAGTTGACAATTTTTGTCAATGTCATTAAAATAGGTAATTTTTAGGTATTCGAGATGTATAAAGGTCGGCTTACATTAGAAAAAACTGCTGCCCGGATTTTTCTGATGGTAACTGTACGTTATATTTCTCAGCGTGCTCAATAGGATGTAATTATCATTCAAAGCATATAATGACTTTTACTTTGGCATACTATGGGCTAAACTACCCCCACCCCCTTGCACTTACGGAGCATAATATCATCTCAGGATCGGCTTTAGTGTCAGGTTTCAATGGTCCTTCAAGCCATTTCAATGAAGTAAGATCGCCCCTCATCGTGGAATTGAGGAAACAATGATCCACTTGAATTGTATTTGCTTCTTCTAAGAGCATATGCCTATAGCTACCCCATTTATTATTTTTATATACATTTAGTGCTAGATTTTTCTGTAAGTGGTCTAAATAAAACGGATTAGTTAAATCAAATTCCGGTGCTGAGTTTGGTACGAAAAGAAGTCTGACATTTTGACCACCTAAAATTAAAAAAAAAATAGGATAAGGAATATCGTTGCTGTTATTTTGGTTAAAATTTAAGACTAAGAGTCCTTTAGAATTACAGTAACGATAAAATCCATAAAGACATGTTTTATCGACAATCTCCTAGGAAATATGTCGCGTTGTTAAGAGCTATATGATCGCTGACAAGGCTAGTAAGTGACCATGCAAAATAGCCTTATCTACTGAGACTACTTTGGAATTTACTATTTATATAAGATTTGTAATTAACATTTTTTGGAAGAAAATTTTCTGCATGGAGTCCTTGGCATAATCTGGCCCTTTTTACTAACCTGGTTCCTGCCTGAGACAATTAACCATCCCCATTGCCCCGCTCATTGGATCATTGATTGAAACTACTAAAACGGGCTCTTCTTTTTTTAAAACATCCTTCAGTTTGGATAACCAAGAGAATGGTTTTTCTTCTGAAGATATTTGTACCTATTAAAAATATTCGATCTTATTTTATATACATGTATACTATACAGGGTGTCCTCCGAATAAACCCTGGAAAATGTGGGAAATCTCCCGGATATGAAGTAACCAAGTGAAAAGGGTACTACAAGTGCATATAACTTTTTTCGTATAGGCCTCCTCTCCAATGGAATCAAGTTTTTTATACATAATAGCGAGATGAATGAAGAGTATTTAATTTTTAGTCTATAGTTAAAGGTATGTAAAAACCGTTGTCCAAAGTTCTTAGCATACAGGGCGTTAAAAAAAGGGATCACGAGTGTCACAGTTAGTCCGTTCCTGCAGCTGTGAGTAATTCACAACACTTTCTTGAATAGTAATTTAAAGGGTCTTACCTAGTATACATCATATTTTTAAAAAAATTAAATATACCTGGTGGTTCAATAATTATGTGTAAAGAACTTGATTCCATTGGAGCTCTTTGGGAATCCATATCTTCAAAGAGGAGGTCTATATGAGAAAAGCTTATATGAACTTGTAGTATCGGGAAAATATCCCACATTTTCCCGGAAACTCTCTATACACATTTCACACAATATTTTAGAATATAGATCGTTAAGCTACAGCTATCTAGTTAATAAAATAGTTTAACAAATTAGTCCTATATTTTAAATATTATACCCCAAGTATGTTAACTTTTTGGTTTGGAAATACTGTATCATTACAGCTGCATCTTTATGACTACTTTTATATTTTAAATCTTATAAATAATAATTAAGTCAATATATAAATATCGTGTTTTCTTCGAAAAGTAAAGTCAAATTCCAACAGAATCTATATTTGGCAGATATGTCGTTTCCTATAAATCAGGCTACAATCATAGTTAATAATATGTCAATTAATTACCGAATATTCAAAAATTCACGTCACATTAATAAGCTGTTATAACTGATAGAAAATAGATTCTAGAGTTTTGGGCAGAGCGGCTTGCGTCCTGATACGTCTAATTATACGGGGAGTGAATAAATTTATTAAACTTGACATAAAAATTTAATTTAATTTATATTTTAAACTAAACCGATTAGATATATATTGGGGTTAGACAGTAGCCCAAAAGTACCGCATGCCACTCAAGATACTAACAAAAAATTATCATTTCTTCTAAATACCGGTTATACAATAAAGGTGCGTGCCGATAAAAAAATAGGATAGCAATATTTCTTATTTTCTCCTAGACTATTGGGAATTTTTTACTTTCGAGTCTGGTACCAGTAAAATATCATTACAAATTTTATTTTAACTTGTCAAGCAAATTTTTCTTTAAAAAATATGCCACAATTAACCCCCCAGCAAAAGGCTATTATCTAAAGTCGGTTGCGAGATGGTGCTTTTATTAGGGATATTGCAGACGAACTGGGAGTAAACAAATATAACGTGTTGTTGGCAAAACAAAAAATAGCAAGGCATGGGACTATTATTAGGAAAGCTGGTTCAGGTCCCCCTAGAATTTCTACTGGAGATGAAGATAGAAGACTAGTTAATTATCTAAAGGATCATCCATTCGCAACTTCAATAAAGAACTTTCCAGGTTCTGCAAATACTGCTAGAGACAGGGTTCGAATTTTCTATATACGAAGTCGTTTGTGCTGCTAATAAAATATTTTTAACGGAAAGAAATAAACAAGGCAGGTTAGAATTTGCACATGAATATTTAAATCGGAATATTTTCTGGGAAACTGTTATATTTTCTGACGAGAAAACTTTTCAATCGTGTAATAATGGAATAATTCAGGTATATAGGCCTTCCGGCATGCGGTATGATGAGATATACACTCACAAAATAAACCAAAGCTGGCGTTTCTCTATAAATATCGGCGGTTCGATTAGCGCTAGAGGTCCAGGAATTTGCCAAATCGTGGAAGGAAGACTAAAAATTCTATGACTAAATTTAAAATGTTTTGTTGCTTTGACAAATTTTGCGTTTGTATTTTTTTTTACCTACTATTAAATTTCTTTTATTATTTAGTTTCATTTTCATTTTTAGGCCTGTATATACCTACTTTAAATAAGTTATTAGACTTTTTCTTAATAATTTTAGTTCCTCTATATAAACTGCCGCTCAAGTTTATAAAAGAAATAAGATATTTGATGCCACCTCGTATCGAAAAATACAAATCGTTAAATTATGTAACCTAGGTCTTCCTAGAAGTTATGTGTTTTAACATTTATAGTGGTTATAAGTACTCGTTGATTTACAGCTCTAGAGCACCTTTTATAGTCTATGAGACATGTATTTCCGTTCCCAGTTTTGTGATTTTGTTGTCCTAGTTTTTTATCGGCACCATGGTACGTCTCCGACAAACTATAATAAATGAATGCACATAAATTTAAAAAAAAACCCTTACCACTTGTTGTGTCTTGTACTCCGTACTTTTTCTAAATAGAATCAGTTTTTCGTTTTCAGTGACGAGTGACGTGATGATGTTTATGCCTTGATTGCTCGACGTCTCCGTGTCAAAATCCAACGATTCTCGAGAAAGAATAAAAGCATTTGGTTTTAGGGAACCGAAAGCAAGTTGAAGTATCTAAAAAATAAATATAATTATATAAATAATGCTAAATATATTTTCTGTAACTCCGTAGATCCGCTTAGTTATGAAATGATTAGAGTACCATTGTTGGTAAGTCGAGAAACAACTGTTTAGAAGAAGAAAAGTTGTCAATTTGAAAACAAATTAATTTTGCCTAATACTATTTTGGTAATGATAACATTCAGTACTTTGAAATGAAGCAAATTTAGATATATTAACCAACAATAGAACAATTTGTTCGTAAGAATATAAATATAAATGTATTTAATGTCAAGGACGTAGCTAAATGATACTTACGAGTGCCCTTTCTAAGATCTTGGATCCAACAACCAAGCTGCATTCCACTTCAGTTAATAGTTTCTTATCCTCCACTTTAACATTCTTAACGTCTAGATTATTTTTGCTTAAAATCGTAATATCAGGCTGAATTAAAGGCTGATCGGCTAGAGCATCATGAATCATTTCACCTAGAACATTTTTAATGGAGTTAGTCATATCATAGAAGGTTTCACAATAATTCATTCCGTTCCGACAATTTATCTTTTCAGTTGCCAAGGAACCACAGGATAATAGTTGTTTCTAATCACATAATATAGTCATTTTGGTGAAATTTGGATTATGAAAAGTACCTAAAATAGCACATATCTTAGCAATATCAATGTGTGAATAGCATAATATTAGATTTTCTTACTTTAAGCTTGATATTTAATAGAGTCTGATAAAATTGCATTGATCTTGGAAACAAAGCTGAAATTTCTAACAAGTTAGTGCTATCACAACGCGAAAAAGTGCCGTAGGTACCTATGTTTTGTTAAAAATTATATCACCTGACACATTTTTATTGCTATTTGCTATTTTAGGTAGTTTTCACAACCTAAATGTCACTAGAATTACTAATGCCGTTTAGGAAATATTTTGAAAATACCGAAAATATTTTAAAAAATTTAACAGCCTGCGTATCATTCAAACAAAGCATCTGCGGTATATGTTTTTTGAAACACTCTGTATTCGTGTATTTTTTTCTAATTTTTATCATAGTATGAATCTCATGCAACTTTCGACTGGATGTTGATGAATGTGATGAAATGTGAAACTGCGAACCGATAAATCTATTTCGATAATTTTTCTTTTTAACTGTAACTTTTTTTTGGTAATTGCACTGTGATAGAATTTTTCATTCAGATTTCAGTTTGAGGCTTATACAGGTATACAGGGTGCAAAAATGAGAATAGTCTTTTTACATTAAATTTGAGAGACCCTGTAGGGATCATTAGCAGCAACAACGAGTGTATGAGGAAATCATACTGTAGCCTCATGTTTTCTAAACATTTAATTTCTCTGATATCTGTAATATAAAAGAAAATACACAGTTTTATACCAGACTTCAATTGCCTTTTGTTTTTTCAAGATATGACATTTTTGTTGTATATTTAAAAAAAAATTGTATGCATCACCCTCCTGTCCCTCCATTTTACGCCAACTGATCAAAATTAACACACATTTTCACGCACAGAGAACAAAGATGAAAAATCCCACAAACGGCGCAACGGCCAACAGGTGTGTCTATACGAGCGATCGAAGAAGAATTGACGAATAACAATGGAATGAACCGCCCTGGACGAGCACGAATTCGGAACTTTCCGTGACCTTACGATCGTGTAATTTACCCTCGATATGGGGTTTTGGAGCCCGTTTGAATTATTGCTCAAAATAATTTACACATTTTAATGAGTTAAAATAATGCACGTCCGGGTTAAAACGATATTCTATAATCAATTAGTAAGTTTTCACAACCAAAAAACTGAGTTTAGGTAACTCATAAAATAGTTACAAGATGAGGAATTGTGGTGATCCCAAATATGTTTAAAATGTTGATAAACAATCTATTTCTGGGTTGAGGCGAACCAAAAGAACCTGAATTACTACTGTAGCGTTTTTAAATAATTTGTTATAATTCGTAGGCTCAGTTAGAACAACATAGAGAGGTGGGTTGAGGTAGCTCCAATTTTATAACCCACGACATTGGTAAATGCATTTTTGTCAGTGTAATGATTGCACATCGCCTCGGCATACTCGATATTAAATGTTTTTTTTTGGTCAAGTCCATTCCAAATATCGGTAACCATTATTTGTATATCTTGCAGGTTGGCAGGAGGGCGTTGATGTTATCTCAGTGCCCTATAGGATTCAAATCGGGACTGCGCCGTGGCAAATTTAGGGTTAGAATATTTACTTCATTTCTTCGTGTCTCAAATTTAACATAAAAAATTATTCTCATTTTTGCACCCTGTATAAGCCTAAAACTGAAATCTGAGTAAAAAATTCTATCACAGTGCAATTACCAAAGAAAAAAGTTACAGTTCAAAGAAAAAAATGTAGGGAAATCGATTTATCGGTTCGCGAGAAAATCAAGTTTGAAATTGAGCATAATTTTTGATTGTGCGTTATTTTTGCTGCTAAGTGTATATATATATTTAATTTCAACCTCAAACAAATTATTGGTACCTTACCTAACGGTTGCGATTCATCCGGAGTTGCGTCATCTATTAATTCCACAACCTTAACCTTAATGCTACGAAGATTTTCGAGCAAGATCTGCACGTTTACTCTAACAGCTTGATCAGTTTTCAAAGTGCCCTCATGCGGAACAAAAACATATTTCTCTAATACTGGTATTCCTCGATATTTTCTTCTTGCTATTGAGCTTGCGATTAAACCTCTGAGTTCTATTCCTCCAGACCTAAATAAATTCAAATTATACAATTGGTTGGAAACGTCTGGATAATAGCCAAAGTATGACCGAAAAATATCAAAATTAAATATACTAATTAAACTGGGTATTTTATAATTAAGTGAGAATTCGGAAATAAACGTATATGAATTATTTGTGTTCTTTAATTACATTTTTAAATTAGAGTGTTTAAACTTTCTGGAAATATTTAACGAAAATACAGAAAAGACAATCGAAGGACTAAATTTTGACTACTTGACTGTGCATTCCATATGTCAGTAACGCCATCCATTGTCAAGGGGTGACGTTACATTTAATATATACAGGGTGTCCGCTAATTAATGGTACATGGAAAAACCACAGACTCCTTACGTAAAAATATTAGGATTTAAGTATACTTACCTGCATCCGAAAGTTGATATTAACTGAGATACAGGGTGTTAAAGTTAAAACTTCATTTTTGTTTTTCTCTAATAGCTTTGCAGGAAACCAACGTTTTTTTTACAAAATTTGGCAATTATGGTTTTTTTTATGACGAGAAATTGATTTTTTTAATGAAATTTTAATGTACATTATTTGCGCATTTATTAGGTCATAACTTTTTGTGCCTCTGTGTATTTAAGTTTTTAATGAAAATAATACTTTTCTCATATTTATTACTTAAAAAAAGGTTCAGGTCGCCTTCGAGTTACCGTTTCGGAGATATTTGCACATGCAAAAATTTTTTTTTTGTTAAAGTAACCTATGAGAAAACAAATAAAATTTAGAGACGCAGCAGACGCTATGGAACGGAAAATGATTCATTTTTGTGTTTATCGTAAGTTTGTGTTTTCATCGCTGCTGGTTTCTTTCGACACGATATTTTTTCGGATCAAAGTTATTTTAATTAAAGTTTGTTAAAGAACAATCTAATTGTTGGATTTATTATATTCAATTACCATCACTAGAACATTAATTATTATGTAAAAGTTATTTGGTAAGAAGTAACAAAATATTATTTGCTTGCCTGAGCTAACGCGCTAAACAATTTAAATGCAAATATCTCCGAAACGGGCGCCCCCAACATTGTACCTTAAAATTTCACAAGGAAATCGATTTCTCGTCCTAAAAAAACAATAATTACCAAATTTTGTAAAAAAACATTAGATTCTCTCAAAGTTAGGTATTAGAGAAAAACAAAATTGAAGTTTTAACGTTCTCAGTTAATATCAACTTTCGGATATATATATAATTAAATCCTAATATTTTTATGTAAGGAGTCTGTGGTTTTTTTCATGTACCATTAATTAGCGGACACCCTGTATATACCTACCAATAATTATTATAAAATTTAAAAATATAGATTATTTGCAGTCAATTTAATTTTTTATCTTATTTTTTGAACACCCTGTATTAGTAGTTTAAAAGTATGATAACAAAATCTATTAAAGCATTTCCTTTTTGAAAAGGAATCCGAACCAAATTAAGTAATAAAGGCTACCTTGGAGGAAAAATTAATTATTTTAAGATCCGCAAACGTAATTTTCGCATGCGTAAGTCAAGGTATGCTGTACAGCTTGTTATAATTTCGTACAATACGGAAAAATTCCATACACTAACTCTATACATCCCAAAATTAAATTCACGCTAGAAATAGGAAACGACTCAATACATTTTTTGGATCTTAGAATATCGAAAATCTCGAATAAAAAACTGCATTTTGAGATTTACAGAAAACCTACATTTACAGATATCACAATACCACATGACTCAGTACATCCAAAAGCGCATAAATTGGCAGCATATAGATCAATACATAGAGCTCTATCTCTACCACTCTCTAAAGAAAGTCTAAAGATTGAGCTCGATACCATCAGAGCTATTGCCGTCAATAATGAGTACACATTAAAAGAAATAACCTCTCTTATCAATAAAATAACAACATACACTAGCTATAACGCAAATATACCCCCTAAAAAAGGAACGAAAACTCAAAAAATGTCATAGTCTTACATATTCAGGTCCGACCTCAGACAAAATTGCAAATATTTTATCATCTGATCTGGTAACAATAGCATTCAAACCCTCAAATAGTTTATCCAAACGGGACGAAATTTTGAAACTAGTTTAAAGAACACAATGCATGCTTTAGACTTAATAAATCACTTTTTAGATACAAACCACACATTTCCAGATATAAGTAACCTATAAATCTTACACACTGAACAAAAAGGCGATAAATTAAATTTACTAGAAAACATTGAAATTTATGAACATAAAAAAGACAATAATATTAACCTTTTAAATACACAATTAGATCTCGGCAACTCCCCACTATTAAAATTATTATAAAAATCCCATCTCATCCGGCATGTGCATTCTTAGATTCTCTGAATATTGACCCGTTTGTCCCTAATTTAAGTTTATTAACCAAACATTATTTATTATACCAAATTGATAGTTTTTATTTTTTACTTTTAGTACTATCTATATTATATACACTTAGTTTTGGTTCACTATCATGTGAGCGTCTTGAAGATGTAGTTGTACTACGAAACGGCCGTAACGCCAAATCTATTTTAATAAAGTGATAAATAACAAAGTAAACTTTAGTTTCATTTTATATACTTTTGATAATAGTTTATACCTGATAATTCCTGCATCATTTAGCACGTAAACTGGTAATTCGGGCTTCTCTCCAAGTTTCGCTACATAATCGAGATGTTTCTTACAATCAATAGTTAATCGTTTAATAGTTGTTGGAACGTATAGAAGTCTAGTGTCTTCTTGAAGTATTTTTATTTGTAGCATAGCATCTATAAATGTGATCCAGTTACTTTCCCATACAATTTTACCCACTTGAGCACTATTATCGCACGATTGAAGTCCTCTGAACTGTCCACTGGAAAGAAAGTGACCATACTTTTAATACGCACCCGAAAATCTTAATTTAATTGAACGAATAAATAATAAGGATTTGTCCAAGTTATTATATTAGCTATTTTCACTTACGTATAGTTATATCCTCTAAGCCTTAATTCCTTGTAGATATCTTTCTTTGTCATTGGTAGCGCTACGTGATCCCCGACACCAGTAGGAAGGTTTAGGGGTACCAGATCGGTGTCAGTGCTTTCATCTTGTGTTATGCGACCAGTCACAACTGCAAAGCCACCTATAATAATAATGAGAAATAAGAATTTCTGTTCTGAAAAGTCAATTGGGATTCCCTAGAAGTATCAAGTTTTAATATTTTGGTAAACGGAGTTAGAACACAATCGATCATTTATGATGATTGAACGATATCGGTGGGTTTGTTCGTTTTGTGTGGAATCCAAAACAACATGGCTTGCAACACCTACTCTCCTATTCTGTTAATGAAAATTTCTATTGTATTTTTCAATATTTTAATGCATGTATGTATACAATGTATCTTCTGGGGTTCTTTTATAAACTAAAAAAAGCCCTCAAAATCTGTTTTGATTATATAGGGTGTTATGGAAATGACGTATTATATTTAAACCGGCAAATCCTGAGATTAAAATAAATTGAAGAAAAATACCCATAAATGGCGCTTTATTATTGACCGGATTATATCACCTTATGTCAAATCAGACAAACACATGGGGGACACTGACGTAATATGTAAACAATCAACACTGAGGTCTGCAGGGTCAAAAGACGTCAGCGTATTTCGGCCGGTATTGTCATATATACACGGCAAACTCTTTAGAAAAAATTTTATAATTTTTAATCATTTATGAACAAATATATGATTCCAGAAAACCGACGGCGAAAGATTTGTTTTGCAAAACAAATAATGGTAATATCACACACAAATTTGAAATTCGTTACAAGAACAGGAAAGTAAATAGGTCAAACGTCATTGACCTTCTAAATAATAATTAGCGTTCAAACTCTTAAAAAATGCAATTTTATTTAAGACACATGCTTCCTTACCTTTACTTATTTAAATACAATTGTTAGTTCATAATTTCACACAAACCACACAGAATCTAAGTTTTACGAAAAAACCTCTCACATAACCTCAAAAAATAGCAGCTATTCACATGGAAAGAATACACGCGAACGCTGTTTTAATTTTGGTCCTTTTTTCTCGCCTAGATTTATTTATTTAACTAATTTAAAACACACACATGTTAAATACACATAATGCAATCCTTCAATTTAAAAATAACATTTTATCTACGAACCATAAAACATATAACCTACGAACGAACGAAATAGATACCTTCAAAACTCGGAATAGAGATGGGCAATATTTGACAGTTTGATATTTCACGAGATTCTTCTCTATTACTTGGCTATTTACCGCGAGATCTCTTGCAAGGCGTTTAATTGATATGGCGTTAATGGAATTTCGACCAAATTGAATAAAATGATAGTGGTAGCTGATAATACTGGGAGTGTACTTTTTCTTTTGAGAAGCTTAAAAAGATAAACTATCTCAGCTCTACTTCAAATGACAAGACCGACAAAGATTTTATTTTTTTCTCACGCGGACATATCTCCATCTGTTTCACACAATCCACGCGGCGCAGGGCCGACGTATGTCTATGGGTACAAAGTACAAGCGTGAGACTTGCAAGTGTCAGTAATAGAAGAACAGCGTTAGGGTGCGGTCGCTTCTGTTGATAACCATTTACACTCTCGGCTATCCGCTTTGTTTTCAAAAGCTACACGTATAATAGTTGTAATGATTTTCGGGCTACGCGTCCAAATTTTGTATATTATTTAACATTGTTTTTATAGACGAACACCTAAGTTGCTTAGTTAAAACGAGTAGTTTGTTTTGGACGTTTGACTTGACGGAAAAAGGGAATGTCGCCGACGAATAAGTAAAATTTCGTCGCGTCGCGTGTAATAAAATCTAATGATCTGATCTGAGTGTATTTTAAAAAAACTTGTTCCTGGAGGTATAAAGATAAATACAAGTAGGTTAGATAAATAATTTATGTTTATAATTTTATATGGAATATAAGTTTTGCATTAAGTTTGGCAACATTACACCTGTTTCCTGATATGCCACCACAAGGTGACATGACGAACAAACCCGAACAAACACACAACAACACTTTTAAAACGGTCGATTTAAAAAAAAAATATGTAGCGTTTCTCTAGGACACCCAAGGAGTCACCCATTTAAATATAATATGTCATTTCCATAACACCCTGTATAGGTATCATACAGTTGGCACTGCATTGTATATTGGTATATTAGTTGTGATAGCAATATTTTTATATACCTTCTATTACTTCAAAATTTCCTGTTCCCCTCTGCACCATTACTATTAATTCCAGTCTAATATCATCTTTAGGTACAGAACAGGCCCTTCTAAATTTGCAATTTTCGAATATGACCTTCATATCGGAGACCATGCGACCATGAACTTGAGCTAGAGTTTCCCAGGCTAGAAGTAGATATCCTGTTGCGGGAAATAAGTTCCTTCCTAAAAAGATTTCTTGGTTATTTATGTACAAGGGTGGAACAGGAAAATATTATTTTAGAAGGCGAGGTAGATATGTTAGCTTCAAAGCTCAAAAACGGTCATGCAATGGTCGATATTTTTGCTCACTCCTCTTGGACCGTTTTAAACGACCTAATCATATAAAATATAAAATAATAAAATAAAATCGGGAGTTTATAAGCTAAATTGCCAAATAGGTAGAAATTTTGAGACTGAGCTTTAAGGAACATAAACCATCTTAATTGTTAAATAATGAAAGCTCTAATGCACTTATTCATTCGCAGTAAACCGTTCTCGATTAGCTGGCTCAATACATCTTGCATTGAGAAACGCAATGCGAAAATGAAATCCATATTAGAGTCGGCAATTCTACTCTTGCGGAAAATTAAAATTGCACGGAATCATGCGCAGTACATCGTTCTCAATCAGCTGGCGCAATTAGTCTTGCATTGCCAGGTCGTGCAGCAGCTATGAACAGCTAATGACTATTTAAACTAACTGGTACTTAAATTTGCAGTTGACATTCTTTATTAAGCATATGTACTGCTAATTCGTAGCAACTTCTTTGAACTGTTATTTGTAAGTAGCAGTAGCTGCTTGAACTGCTACGTGCAATTATAATTGCCATTGCAGGCGCAAGAGAAGAATTACCGACTCTAATACGGCTTTAAAAAATACACATCGTACCATCTATATCGTGACCTGCCATAAAGGCGAAACAAGGATCCTTTAATACAACGCTGTTATTTCTTTCCTCAATCTCCATATTTTCGTAACTATTGTAACGAGTTACGAACCAGTCTCTTTTATGGTCCCATTTTATTAGGGGTCCAATCATTGGGGTTCCTCTGCTGACTGGAAATTTAATCTTCGGGTATAGGTTTTGAACTTGAGGTTGGAATCCAAGAAGGTATAAACTGAAATATTAACGTAATGAATGCGCTGAGTAACAACAGATTCTACACATGAAAATTACAGGTTTGAGTTAAAGATACCTTAGTAAAATGTTGGTCGATGATGAGATATTGGGTGTTAAAGTTTAATCTCTAAATTAAGTTCTTCTTCATAGCTGCTTCAAGGTGTTTTATCGAAAATTTGTAATTGGCGGATTTTAAGGGCGAGTAACGTGAATCAATGCATGTTTTTCAAATAACTTGTAAAGGGCCCTAGTTACGCCATACACATCTACTATATTGCCCAAAATTGTTTGTCTTTATTGGGATTCTGATTAAAATTGATAATAGAATGGTTATCTCTAAATAAAAAAATGTATGCCGCACTCTTTAAATCAATCCGTTTCCGAGGTATTTGCATTTTTATGTAAAGTAAAGTTCTTACTTTCAACAAAAATAATTATTCAATTTTGACATAAAAATTATATAAAAATTTAAATAAAATTATGAACTGATAGCGTGTCAACAAATTTACCAAACATCGACTTAGTTTTAATAATTTGCAAGTCCTTTTTTTGAATAAATCAAAAAATAAAAGTCTATACTTTTCAGGTGTTATTAATATCAAATAACAATATATGGAAAAAAATTTATTTTCCAGACCACCCGATGATACCTTATACAATAAGGGCGTATTTAGTCTATACAGTAGCACTTAAAATACTATTTCAGATTGAATGACACTACCAAGAAAAGGATTCCATTGATAGGATGTAACCACATGCAGACCGGTTTAGAACTCTTTTGTTCTCGTTAGTACAGGGTAGGTGTACATATACTTTTCAGGTGGTATAGACTTTTTATTTTTGATTTATTCAAATAACGTCTATTCGGATTGTGTGGGACTGCTATAAGATGGCGCTGCGCACTGTATTTTCTCGACTACCGTTAATAATCCAGCGTGAAGTATTAGAGTCTTCTCTGATGATAGGTATGTAAACCTACACTTTACTGACGAGAACAAAAGAGTTCGAAACCGGTCTGCAGGTTCTTACATCCTATCAATGGAAAAGGCTTCCTTTCCTTGGTAGTACCATTCAATCTGAAATAGTATTTTAAGTGCTACTGTGTAGACTAAATACGCCCTTATTCTATATAAGGTATCATCGGGTGGTCTGGGAAATAATAATTTTTCAATACATTGGTATTAGTTCTTTTTTTATTTGGCATTACGGTGGATTTCACTATGCAATAAAATATTACACTATAAATGTCTCGGAAATGGATTGATTTAACAAAATAAATAGTACACATTTTTTCTTTAAAAATGATTATAAATTTTAATAAAAATCCCAATAAAGTTACCCGCAAAAAATTTTGGTCATAATATAGTGGTTGTGTGGGGAGTAACTAGCACCCTCTACAAGTAATTTTAAAAAAATTAATAGATTCATGTTATTCGCCCTCAAGAATCACCACAAATTTCTCGAAAACAGATTGAGCTACGAAAAAAAAAAATAAATTAGAAATTAAACTTTAACACTCATTAACGACCAACATTTTACTAAGACATGTTTAGCTCAAACCTATTATTTTCATGTATAGAATCTGTTGTTAATCTATAGCACATTCATTACAGACTAATCCTGTATATTTTTTATTGCTTATTTAAAAGACTAGACCTAATAGTTTTTTAATGGCATTTTCAAAATTGTTTAGAGATCTGATCTTTCCTATATACAGGATGTTACAAATTCGGCTTCACCATTGGGATTTTGGGAATGGTAAGAGATACGAAGACAGCTAAATTGAGGCAAAGTTTTGTAATTTAAGCCCAATAATATGCCGCAAAAAAAAAAAATACAAGTGCTTTCAAAATATTTGGAAAAATCTAAAATATTGCGTGTCGGTTATTAGTTTTTCCTGAGTTTGTTTGAAGACATGTCTAAAAATTAAATTCACTTTCTCATTGCTAGGCTTTCTCATTGCTAGGCTCAGGCAAAGTTTTGTAATTTAAGCCCAATAATATGCCGCAAAAAAAAAAAATACAAGTGCTTTCAAAATATTTGGAAAAATCTAAAATATTGCGTGTCGGTTATTAGTTTTTCCTGAGTTTGTTTGAAGACATGTCTAAAAATTAAATTCACTTTCTCATTGCTACTTTTCATTCTCCACAAGATGGCATCATCAGATTTTTCATGCGACGTTTCGTCTTTAGGTGACCATCATCAACTTAATTTTTATCAATAGTAACAAAAATTAATTACCTAACATTCATTCTTATAAAAAATGTTCGAACTGATTTATTCGTGGGGTTCTGCAGCAACAAATTCGTTCAACAATTTTTTTTTAACATTATGTAACATTTGGGGGGTGTGTTTTGCATTTCCCTTTGTATGGCTACTTTTAATTACTACTTCTATATTCTTTTCATGTTTGAAAATAAATTTAAGTTTAGGTATAGTATTTGCAGAATTATACCGTTGATATTTTGACTGCAATAAGACCTCATTATCCCCTCGATCATAAAATAAATAAGGAAATCGCAAATTTTAAAACCTTTTCGAGCAGAGCCGGACCAGGTATACAAATTCAATTTATACCTATGCCTGATGCATATATAAATACAAAGTGATTTTTAATAATTTTAATCGTTAGTGGTTTTCCGGCGAGTAATTTTTAGTTAGGCTTATTAGTGGTAGAATGTGGCGTCCTTGGAATTGTGCTGATAGGGGGGCATCTTCAAGTGTCATGTTGAGGTGTATACAATAGGGTTTAATCAGGTAGTTTATTTATGGCAGTAAGAGTCAACGGTATAATTCTGCAACAACTATACTTACTATTTGCTCGTAAACCGCCACTCTAATCAAAAACTTGCACTTTTGTTTTGTCTTTATCTCAAGATGTATCAAAATTTGTTATAAAAATGCGGTGTTGCCATTTAAGAAAATAAGTTTTTTAAATAGCGCCCAATCTGACAACAACGCGTTTATTTCTTCCACACATTTTACTTACTGCATTTCATAAAACTTTGTTTAAGGAACTATATGTCTATCTTTTCAAATAAAAAAGTTAGCATATGTCAAGTTTTAAAAAAATAACCCTGTATAATGAAATATAAGTGGATCGGTCATAAAGTGCTGCATTGATCCCCCCTCCCCGGCCAAATAATAATGTTAGGACTATTTGCCCACTTGTATAATTAATTTTCAAAATTGAGAAAATTATATTTTTCACGTTTTTGCTCTTTTCTTAACAGTTTAAAAAATTTTAGTAATAAAAATTAAAATTAGCACTTCACTCAAATTTTTAATTATTTCTAATTAGTTTTAGACCGCTTACCTGCCTAGAGATATAAGAAAATTATCAATTCCTTGCATACCGTTCACAAATAGTTTATCATCCAAATTTTGTTTATCCTTTTTAATCAGATCACTTATATGTCCGTTACCAATTTCATAAACTGCACAACTATTGCTTAATATATATTTCACATCTTTTAGCACTGTCATGTTACCAAAAGAGTTAGTAAGATATATTGAAGAGATTTCTGATGGTAATGCGTCGCAAATCATATGCTGACTAAGTCTTCGTGGTTTCACAAGAATTTTGGTTAGATTCTGTTGGAGCTGGGTAGCTAAAAATATTATTTCTGATAAGCACGTATCTGGAAATATTGAAAATTAAAATGCTTACCAATTTTTCCCCGTTTTAAAAAGAAAGCATCAAGGTTCTCCGTTTCGCTACCGGTGACCAAACTCATCGCATGTGCTACAGCATAAGCACATTCAATAGCTTCTTTGAGGCTGAGCGCCCCGTCATAGTAAGCACATGCCAGAGTGCCAAGAGAGAGGTCGGTATTTATGCCAAAAACCTTATCTGGAATGATCTCTAGAGCTTTTAGAACCTCAGCAAACACTAAATGAAGAGTTAAATTAATCAGAAGTGTTTCTAAAATGTTCTTGTCATTCGGCTTAAGTAATGCAGTCATGATGTCGAAGCCTTTTGGTTCTAGAGCTTCATGTATTCTGAAAATACATAATACATAAAATACCAATTACTATCTTAAGATGAGGATCCCAAACAATCCCAAATTAGCATCAATTTAAAAAATGCCGCTTTTTGGCAGGTTAGAAAGAGACATCAGCTGATCAATGTTTCTTTTCGTGAAGTTTTAGCCGTTAATAATAAAGTTTTTTTGTTAATTTATTGATATTTAGATTGTCTGACATGTCGATTTGGGTATCAACAAGTTTCGGGAAGATCTGTGACAAAAATTTTAAAATTGTTCATATTTGAAATTGTTATTATTATTCTTATAACATTATATTTTTTAACGCAATTTTTTCATAGCGTTTTCCAATCCTTTAACTTTACGAATCCAGTTTTAGATTAGAAAAAACCTAAGTATATTTCGCTAAACGTTCGCATAAAATAGTGCCTGTTTGGCAGCTCTTAAACATTACTTCACTTTCATATAAATTCTACAGAACACATATTAAGTAATGTTTAAATAACTTTTCTTGTTGATTAGAAATGTGACAAAGGAGGTACAATTTTTCCACCTTAAGCGCCCTAGCATTGATTTTATTTAGTTGTCAACTTTCATATGACACGCTTACTTTTTTCTACTGGACTATAAAATATTATTACCTTTGAATAGTTCCGGCAAATAATGGCACTTTGAAGAATTCACTTGCCTTTTCTCTAATACTTTTATCAATTATCCCAAAACATATCACTAAAGTTGGGTTTTGTAAAGCAGTAAAATCTGTTGATCTTGACAATTCGGCTGATTTAGATACAATCGAATAGCCTCTGTAATTATGTCCACGAGTATTTTTTCTGAAACGAATAAATGATATATTATTTGACAGACGTGGGTTGATCGTTTGTTTATTGAGATCTTTAATTTATCTACAGAGTGAATTACTGGGTTGTTTAATTTTTTAAATTTATTTTCTTTAAGGTAAGGTAGTAAGGTGGAAGGAGAAAAATATATATATGAAGTTGTTTAAGAGGACATATTATGTACAGGGTGTTACGGATGGAAATAAGTTCTTATATTTAAATGGGTAACTTCTCGGGTGCCCTATTGAAATACTAAAAAGTTCTTTTTAATCGATCGTTGTCTAGGTTTGATTATTTTTGTATTAATTATTATTTATTAAATCTCAATCTCCATTAATTGCGTGGTGCCAAAAAATGTGGGTTTTATCTTGATAGTCACGTGACACATTGAAAGGCTACCGGCAGGGAGCAAATAATAGTTTAAAATATACTCTCTAGTAGTTACTCTATATAATTCGAGAACCCGCGTTGACATAAACCCGTTCGACCTTTCGGTTCATAGTGGAAATAGGCAACTCCTTAGTATAAAAAACTACCCTTCAAAGTGCAGCTGCGTGCGAGGTTGTCTACAAGATGGTGGTGGCTACCTAGGAAGCAATACAATCAACCAAGACATTTTGTCATGTTTCACGCTAACATCGCATTTTTGCATTTCTATTTTATTTATCTTAAATTGCCTATCATCTTTTCTCCTCAACCAATAGTATATACAGTCTATTTGCTCTTTTTTTGTCTGAAAGCCCAACAATCGTCTTAAAAATGGATCAACCACCCCCTAACATACTCTATTCGCCGACCCGCTCCAATATTGGCAAAACATACCTATGTTGTTTGCAATATTGCCAAGCTTAATGTATAACTAAAATTTCATATTCGATTGAAGTAGCCATTACTGGATGAAGATTCATTAAATAAATAAATAATAATACACTAAATTTTTATTGTAGTGTCTGTCGAAATACATGGTGAAACAGCAAATTAGTTTTTTTGAAGATAAACAATATCAGATTAAACATAACACTGTAAAATTACTATTTATTTTAAATTAATAGCCATAAGATTCCATTTATCTTTTACATTTTGAATCCTACTTGCAAACCTGACAGACAAAATTCCTAGAAGTACAACTGTTGGATTTGAGATGTGCCACCGCTTAGCTCCTTAAGGCCGTATTAGACTATGCAATTTTTTCTCTTGCGCCGGCAATTATAATGGCACGTCATGCACAGTAAACCGTTTTCGATCAGCTGGAGCATTGTCAACGGTCGCAGTGAGTACTGTCGAAATCCCTAAAATATCCCCAGAATTAGAGATGCTGTTCGTTTTGATTACCAGTTAAAGCAGCTACTGCTATTTACAAATAGGAGGTGCAAAAAGTTGCTGAATTAGCAGTCCATAAGTTTAATAAAGAATGTAAACTGCTAATTTAAGTACCAGTGGGTTTAAATGGCCATTACCTGTTCATACCTGGTTCGGCCAAATAATAAACAGTTAAAAATAACAGAATAATCCATGTCTACCCAATTGCGCCGGCAAGTGCAACTAAAATGGCGCCTGCCCCATTTCTGGTAATGAGAGACAGCTGATCGGGAACAGTGTACTGCGCATGAATCCGTGTCATTTTAATTGTCAGAAGAGTAGAATTTCTGACTGTAGTACGGAGAACGGTGTACTGCGCTTGAATCCTTGAATTATAATTGCCATTGCTGGCGCCATAAAAATTCCCAAGTGTAATACGGCCTTTAGTATATTGAATTTAATCTCGTGCACATCTCCTACATAACCTACCACATTGAGTATTTACATATCTCACCAGTGTCTATGAGATGACATAACAAACATTTTTAATCAATACGCCATTTATGTTTTGTTTTTTTTTAAACTCATTTTCATCTCTGGCTTTAGGTTTCAATATAAAAACTTCCATAACACCCTATGTATTAATGTTGAAACTCGAAACGTTATTGATTTGGCTTAAAATTTACAATTGTCATAGTAATCTGTACTTTCTTGTATTCTTTACCGATAAATGTTTGTTTTAGTCTTAAAAATATATGATAATTATGTCATGATCGATAACAAAATGGTATTGTATAGTAACTTATTTTACCTGAATGCTTCGTGTAGCAATCCTATCTGTTCCACATCAACATGATCTTTCAATACGTCGTCCATCAGAATAGTTACTGCATCGTTAGTTCTTCCGCTGACAAGAACAATTCTAGGAATATGGTCTTTTGATTGACCATTGTTGATCTTCGTTTTTGTGTTGTGTTTTAGAACGACATGGCAATTAGCTCCCCCAAATCCAAAACTGTTTATTCCTATAAAAAATCGGTCAAGTCTGAATTTATGTGATAGAGATTTCTGATCATGAACTGCTGAAGCATAGACTTTTTTAATGTGTACTGGACGCAGCGGTAAGCTCAGGAATAATTAGTGACCTACTGTAAAAATAAAAGTGATTGAAAATACGACTTACCAATAAGTCCCCTGTTATCGATAAAACGCATTTTTTCAGTAACGACTTTCAGACTGCCATTTTCGAGGGATTTGATTCCAACCCTCGGAGTCTCGTAATGTAAGTTTGGAGGTATAAAACCAGTTTCGTAAGCAATGATCGACTAAAAATTTACAAGAGTAACAATAAATATTGTAAGTCTACTGTCTCAACGTTTTCCTATATTGTTCGAATTACGCTTGAGTGAGTTTAACATTTTCTGACCTCCCCTGTACCTTAAGTCACTTTTAGTATATGTATTATTGCTCTTTATAATGCACCAACGTTTACGGCTATTTGAATTTTGATTGTTTTACTAATAAACAAATTGTGACATACTGTTTTGATAGCAGAACTAATTTGGATTAAGATATTATGAATCGGTTATTTAACATTAAATAACAATACTTGTTTCTTAACAATTACTCAAGAAACAGTATAAATCATTATTTAATAAAGGGCTTATCGAGTTTAATAATCAATTAAACTGGTCAACTAGAAATCAGAAATGTTTAAATCGACACAATCAATTTAAGAAATACTTATCATCACAGAACAAATAACAATGTATCAGAAGGTCGTGAAATGTCAATTTGTCAAATAAATTTATATGTATATGTTACCGTAAAAAACCGATTTCAGTTAAAACCTGATCTTCCTAGGAAAAACTAGTTTTAACAATTTTAGTTAAAACAAAAAATTTCATACGCGTTTAATTAAAATCGGGGTTGACTAGTTAAATCTAGATTTCACTAGGGTAAATCACTTAAAATTCTCCTATACAGGACAACTATTTTATGTAAATCATGCCCTAATTAAATCTTGTTACTGCTACTACATTAACGGCAATTTAACTGTAATTTAATACAACACTTACTTTCGTTACTGAACATAGTCCAGATGATGGTTCTGTATGGCCAATATTCGATTTTATAGAACCGATTAGAAGAGGCTCTGTTCTTTCTTTCACGAAAATCTCCTCTATGGCTTGTAGCTCTTCAGGATCGCCAACTTTGGTGCCTAAAATTATAAACATTTAACATTTATTGCATGTAAACTGACATATTATAAAATGGAAGAATTCGTTCATGTTATTAATCAATATATTAGTTTTACAAGAGTTATCTGAATATCCTGATAATCAGTTGCACATTTTATTAATGCCGGTAGGCAGACTTTACTTAATGAAGAAAGAATGAGAAAATTTAAAAATAATACAAAACTGTGTGTCGGGTTTGTTCGTGACTGTATTTTATTATTAATACCAAACGGTTTCAGTACATAGTGCCTTAACAGATGGTAAAAGCTATTTAGATTGTGAGATGGAGATGAGTGGAGATTTCTACATAGTTTTGTGTTATTTCTTCATTTTTAAAGCTTGGGAGCTTATTTAGTAGAATATATTTTAAAACCATAATAGATATTACACTTTTAATAAATTTTCATTAAGGCGCTACAATGCGCATATTTATAGGATGATTAATAACGTTGCGCTGCTACAGGATCCTGGAGAGGCTATTTGAAATACCTTTCGGGACAAATTAGATGTTTATATTTCGAAAAAAATAGTTAATATACCTCCATGTCTTATATTTGCAATTCCAAGAATTGAGACATTACAACTTATAAGCGAGTAATCTTGCAACACAAGAAGGAAGCATGTTTTAGATAAATTTTGTTGATGTAGATCTACGTGAACCAAGCACTGACCTGCATCTATATATGGCTAGCCAAAGTCTAAAAGTAAAAGTGGCAAATGTATGGTCTCGCGCATGTAAACAAAGCCGCTCGTCGGATGTCATGCGCAATGTCGACTGATAAACGCTCGACCTTAACCGGCGAACAGGACCGTACTTCGCCTTTAATCAAAATAATTACACGACAATATTTTGGCATATCAAGACCTTCTTTACTGGGAAATAAACAATCTGTTTTCTCGCATAAAACAAGACCTTGTGGCCATCACTGAAAATCAACTTTTAGAATTAATTTTCACTTATCCTTTGTCGCCATATCGATAGATTTTTAATATCGTTACATCCCTACGAGTCATTTCGATCCTGTATGTACGATGGTCTTTGGTTGACCGGCATGGGTATAGGCCACATAATATATACATTATATTGCCAATACGAACGTTCCAAATTAGAAAATGTGTCCCCGGTATGGGAGATGGCTTGACACCATTGAGGTTGCGCAGTAGGGTGAAAATATTATCGATCGCGTCAGAGCCGGCCCGACATTATTTGTTTGTTGTTATTCGTCGCCATCTTTGGTTCTGGATGCTTTTTCAAATTACAGAATAAAAAGTGGTTCATCCACCTGTTGTCGGTATATTAGTGCTTATAAACTTTCATTACCTAACAATAATTTTTGTAAATGAGTTTTTAATTTGTGGTGATTTGATTCGCTGTTTGTTAGGTTAGTAACTTGTTTTGTTTAAGATGAAAGGACACAAGTGCATGGTGCTTTTTTGCAAAAGTCGTGGATCAATACCAGGTATAAATTATTTCAGGTATGTACATATATATAATATTTTGCTTATCACATTATCCGATCTTCGGAACTGAATTTCACTAAAAAGCTTGTAAAAAAAGAAGAGATTGTCACTCGTATACAATATAATATATATGTGGTCACTACCTAACCTTAAAATTAATGTATTTTTAATTTGGTGCATTAGTAGCTGATAATAATCCCAAAATAGTCAATATAGTCATACATTCTCAATTTTTGGTTTAGAAAAAAGTAAGATTAAGAAACATACGACGTCGGATGAAAGTTAAAATAAAGCTCATCGTGTCGATTGTTACAAATATTCAGATGGAATTTCATATCGTCAGAAATCGTATGCATGGAACGCTGTCTTAAATCGAACTAATCGAAATTTTTATTGCAATATTTTTCCTAACTAACCAGTGAAATTTACATTAAAAAAGTTGAAATCCGATTCTGTCGAATGTTTACTCTCACAAGGAAATTTCCAAACTGCGCAAACTCACTATTACCCGTTCGATGCCCATAGCGGGGACATAATTGCAGATGGTATTAGCAATATAATGGTTGTATAGAAGCTATACCGGTATAGTATTATGAGAAAAAATATGTAGGTTAGAAAGTAGGGCAATAATTTTGGGATAATATTTTAGGCTAAATTTTATGTGATTTTTGGTATTGTCAGTGCCAACAAAAAATTATTTTAGGAGGCGTTATTAATACGATCCTTTTCAGTTTCCCTCTTCATTATTTGGTTCCCTTGAACATGGCTACTTTTGTCTGAAACGATAAACTTTGGTGGTGCATGAACAATTTTTAATATTACACTTAAAATATCTATTTCGCCTATAAGCTCTAATTTCTGTCGCATTTAACGTTTTCAGATATTCAATAGTGAAGGCTGAGATTGTATATATTGTTATACTACTGCTTCTATAGTCAGTTATATACTCTGGTTCCTAATTCAGTAGACCCAAACAACTATACGCAACGACCACGTGAACAACACACAGAACAATCTAGAACCACGCATGAATTGACCAATAGCAATGAGTTTATGCATCGAGCATGTTTGTTTATGCTCCTGAATTGGTAAAATGAATAGAGATAGTAGTTTATTCTTACCAGTGCCGTGAGCTTCTAAATAACTCAAATCAGTTGGTTTTATTGAACTGCATTCTTCGTAACATTCCTTTATAAGTTGAACTTGCATTTCTTTCAATGGGTAGGTAATACCAGAATCCTACAAAAGGACAATGCTATATTAAATTAAATATACTATAATTAAAATTACTTAATATACTGCTGGTTGTGGTAACTGGGAACCCTAGGACGAGAGATTTTAGGTTCAAACCTCATGGCCGGTAAACCGATTGGCACTCGGTGGAGTTTAGTGATATAAGTCATGGCGTTACTGACGGGTATGCAAAAATAGGCAAGAGTCAGGCCGGATAACATCTGATATCTTGTGGAGTACGGTACGCACTCCAAAATAATTAGGTCATAACGCAATACAAAAAACCAAGGATTGTTAGCCCTTTGGAGAGCAGCGTAAGATCGGGAATCGGGAGCCCATGTTAAGCTGTAGGTTCCCTCTGGCATTGCCTTATCCGGCAAAAAAAGAGGAAAATATTAAGATTTTTTTAAAAACTATTCCAAAGAATTGCATAACGCGGTATCACACAAATCTTAAACAAAGGTATTTTTTAGGATTGAAAAGGAAAAATAGACGTTTTTGTATTGGGTGCAAATTTACAAAGTAATTTTTAGTGTCTCCTAAAACTAATCATTTTAGCAAATTTGAATTGAATGGAGGAAATTTAATTGTAATAAGGGCTTCTTAGCGAAATGTTTAATATGTATTTTCTCAAAAGAGAGCATAAGTAACTGCACTTCTAAAACACAATTGGACATCTGAATGCTGTCGAAAAAATAAATAATTATAAACACCATGACTTGGATTCTACGGAAACTAATTTGTTCATTATTTATAGGTTATATATTATGAACCTTATGAAAACCGGGTGAAATTCTAGGGGAAATAATTTTGGATTATTGTGTATCTAAATTTAGCTAATAATCGTGCTCTTATCCTTTATTAGTGTTGTGATCGCTCGAGCGAAAAACCGCTTGAGTACTCGATTATTGAAATAACCGATATCGCTCGATTATTAAAAAAACCGCTCGAGTTATAAATTCAAGCGAAAATCGCCGCTTGTTACTTATTACCTTTCGATACCCGAACTTCGCTTGACGCCGACGTATAGTCGAGCAGTTTC
This sequence comes from Barypeithes pellucidus, assembly GCA_963991005.1. Lineage (NCBI taxonomy): Eukaryota > Metazoa > Arthropoda > Insecta > Coleoptera > Curculionidae > Barypeithes > Barypeithes pellucidus. The sequence continues at coordinate 26,178,207 of OZ022559.1, forward strand.
TCGCTCGATAGGAAATACTCTTTCACTTGATACCCGAGCCACCCGAAATGTACCGATTGGCGACGTTCGAGTTTAACGCTCAGAAGGCTGACACGATATATGTCTTTCTTAAAGGCACATAAACGAGAAGGTGCATACAAAAAAGTATACCAAATCCCTTAGTGGATTCATCGCAACATGGGTTTTGTTTTGACTGGCTAGCCAGCGGCCATTGTAAATTTTTTAAAAAGTAGATACCGAAAGGTTATATTTTTTTTAAATGAAAATTATCTGTTCTTCCTTAATAAAAACTCTAGACTAAACTTCTAAAACTTACAAAAACAACCCCTGGTATTTTATCAACACATTCTTTAAATCGCTCGAGCGATTCACTCGATTATTAAAATCGCTCGATTATCAAGTACTCGATTATTAAAATCATCGTTTTTCCCAACACTATCCCTTATACAGTGTGTCCACGGATCGACGCATTCATCTTCTGGGGTTCAGCCCTGTTTGGATAGAAACCAATTTGTGTTGCCTTGGAAATTTACAAATAAATTTTCTCCCATCAGTAAAGTGTATATTATAGAAGATACGATAAAATATTATTAAGAAAAGACGTACAGATAGAAAACCTGGGTACGAGTACAAAATTTTAAAGTTTTATGCCTACTTTGATAGTTTGCATTATTTTCATTCCACCCTCCCTATTGAAGATATTAAAAAAATGGTCTTTAAGAAAAATAATAAATTAAACATGGTCTATGTCTATGGTAACTATTTGTAAATCATAACACAATCAGTTTCTATCTAAGCAGGACTGAACCCCAGAAAATGAAGTTTCAACTAGGAAATTTTTAGTTTTTTTCACCTATTCATGCGTGGACGGGACGCACTGTATATGACTCCTTAAATAAATGTGGTACCTTAAAGCCATCACAGTTACTTTTCGCATGTAAAATTGTCGCATATATCCTTTTTGACACTTTGGCTTTCTGCAAAAAAAGGACAGTGACTGCTTCTGATCTAACATATCCATTCCCAGCATTATCAAATACTTTGCACTTTCCATCCATACTAAGTACGCCTAATCTAAAATAAATGAACTTTTTTTACTATATATGCTTTGCTAATTGCGTGATGAATCGGAAGATGACCCATACACATCTGTTTCAGTTAACAAGTGCATGTGGGTCAGTAGCCTAGCAGTGATGCCAGCTCACACTGATCCCTTCTAGTTTGCGTGCTAAAACGCCTGGCGCATTTTGAAACACGCCTTTAGTATGTTTTTTTTTGTTATAAAATACGGGAACGTCGCGCGAGTCTGTCTCTTGAATTCTCACTTGCTTGTAAACGAATTTTAAACGTTAAGGTATTTTCGATTTAATAAATAAGGTATTAAATTTACATCAGTTGTAACATTACATTGTAATGTGATTTCAAATTTGTGTTTCAAAACATCCATTTTGTTTTTTTATGGAAATTAATTGTGAAACGAATTGTTTTTAAATAAGCTCTAAGGTTGTAGTTTTTTTTTTTTTTTTTTTTTTCTAAAAAGTTTGAAAAATAACTGATAACGCGGGCCTATGACGTCTTGTTGACAAAAACTGACCATCCAAATTCATTTGCTTATGTAGCCCACACTAGTGCAGGTTGTCTGTACTTTTTTCTGCAGTGCCCCAAAAATAAATAACGTCAAAATTATCAACTGACTTCTGCATGAAAACGAATTACAAACATTCTGAAATAAATAAACTGTATTTATTGGTAAAATTTATTTATTAAATAAACTTGAACCTCTCAAATAGAGAGAGTAAATATGAAAAATACGTTTCAAAGTATCATCTCCCCATATTTGAGGAATATGCAGTTGGTGGTCGTTTCATTTACTTTTAAAAGTTTTGATAAGTGTATTTGAAAGAAACTGTCTATAATGTCTGTTTGAAGGTTGTAGACAATGGTGTTTCTTGAATAACAGAAAAGTTTTGAACTTTCATTGTCTTTATTTGTTATATATCACAACGTTTCAACTGGTAACTATCTCCAGTCATCTTCAGGTGAATACTAAATAAGAAAAGTAACTACAGGTCTATTTATACTAGCTATGTGCACTGAAGCATAATTGAGATGGGTGCAGTCGTGCGTTCAGTTTTGCGCGATATTAGTAATTCTAAGCTTACATCTACTTAACAAGGGCTTCCAGATATTTCTTAAATCTAATGAAGGTTTACTAAAACAGCCAGGGTTCTGCTGTATGGTAGCAGCTTCCTTGAACTTCCTCTTCCTCCAGTGTGGTTCTTTGAGCAGGATTTCGGCTTCTGTCCACCTGATATGATGGCCGTGTGTCCAGACATGGTCAGCTGCACCTGATTTTTCCGTTTCGAGTGATATTTATGTGTTCTTTAATCCTTGTTTCCAGTGGCCGTAGTGTTTCCCCAATATACGATCGGCCACATTCGCAGGGGATCTGATAGACACAGTTTTTCAGTGCACATAGCTAGTATAAATAGACCTGTAGTTACTTTTCTTATTTAGTATTCACCTGAAGACGACTGGAGATAGTTACCAGTTGAAACGTTGTGATATATAACAAATAAAGACAATGCAAGTCCAAAACTTTTCTGTTATTCACTGTCTATAATATTACATACTGATGCCTAATGATCTTAACATTATAATATTTTTTAAAGATATCTGTGACCTGCTCCTAGAGATTCCGTCTTTAAGAAGGAAGCTACTAAAGTTAACAACTTTTACACCAGCACTCACAGTTAACCGGATATCTAGAGAACCCTGTGCGATTTACAAGATGGCGGATAGAGCAGAGGTATCACAAGGTAAGACATTAAAATATAACTCATATCAAGAAACGGACCTACCCGACCTTTCCTAGGATAAAGCCTTTATATCGTACCATACGACTAAGGCAGTTATTACATTTATATGTGTGTAGTAGTATACAAGGTCGTTCACGGTGAGTGGTGTATTAAAAGATATCGACAACCCCTATTGGTAGGTTCTTTAATTACATAATAGTAACTAAAAGCTCGACCTGCGAAAACACCTTCAACGGATAGGTATAACCGCCTCACACATAATATACCGCTGGGTAGCGCTGTCTCGTAGAAGACAAAATATCTTCGGGTACATATAACGTGGTGACAAATTCCCACATGACAAGCTTGGTAGAAGGTTACTGGACCTCATAGAAGGAACAAACAACTTCTAACAAGATCTGGATACATAATAAGCCGGTAAGCTGCAGTGATGGAAGTTCGGGCATTTAATCCGACCCCCGCCTTTAACCAACCAACCAACTAAAAGCTTACCTTGAGAACTGTAGCGATACAAACGGATGCAATGTCAGATTAGTCCCTCCAACAATTGCGTTTTCACATCTTCCCGTTCTAATAGCTTTGTAAGCATGCTCTAAAGCATATAGAGAACTACTGCATGCCGTATCGCATATAAATGACGGCCCTTTTAACCTTAAATAGTAACTTATTCGGTTGGCTATCATTGACCGGATGCATCTAAAAACAATATAATAATTAGGGATTTCTTTTACAAAGCTGCGACAAGAGCTGATTTTTTTTGTAGAACTCTAGTTAATAAATATATGGTTCTTTAAATCAAATCTAATGAAGTTATACAGAAATAAAATTTGCTGAAAATTTACACAAATCTATTACGATAGTTAAAAAAACTAATAGGCATGGGCGTCGTTTGGGTGGGGCATAACGGGGCACTTGCCCGTCCCCCCCTGGAAGTTATCAACTTTATACATCAATAATCTATTATTTCGTTAGCGGAGAAGATAGTTTGGTTTTTCTATTTTTTTTCAAATATGTACGTATTTTTAAAGTTGTAAAGTAAATTCGACATTCGAAACCAAACGAAATCTAATATAGCGGATCCGAAGCTGCTATGTAAAGAAATTTATAAAGACATTTAGGCACCGTTATTAATTAAATTAAGACTAGATTTTCTGACATAAGTGAATTAAATTTTTTCGATTTATTGACCAAAAATAATTTTTAATTCTATTCAAAATTGTTTCCGCAAGAACTATTTGACAATTTATTGAAGCAATATAAAATGTTTGATTCTGTTCAACTGAAAAATGAAATTAAAAACCCATTACCTTCGTCTCCTTCGAGAGAAGTTTCTTTTTGGTTTACAATGAATCAAACTTATGCGGGAAATACGAAATACAACTGGCCATGTCCATCGGGAGATCTCGTTGTAGTATTAACAAACAATGAACTTTTTACGATGAAATTATCGCATATTTGGCATTACAACCGTAGAATACCATTAAAATACAAATAACGTACTGATCAATGTTTAAGCATTGTTTAAGCATATATTAAATATGAAGTTATATTTCGGTTTGTTTTCGGCTGTCTCTTTTTATACAGGATGTTATGAAAATGACGTATTATATTTAAATGGGTGACTCCTTGGGTGTCCTAGAGAAGCGCTACATATTTTATTTTTTTTAAATCGACCGTTTTAAAACTGGGGTAACAAACACTCTTACTCACAGGTCAGTCCGCGCTACTGTACAACATTTCACCCAGAGCCAATGGCAATGTTGCAAAACTTAATGTAAAACTGAAATTCCCTATAAAATTATAAAAATAAATTATTTTCTACCTACTTGTATTTATCTTTATACCTAAAGAGCGAGGAAATCCAGGCACAAACACAACCAGTTTTTTCATGGGAACACTCCTGGAAACACTTTATGTACACAGTAATAGTGAAACAGAACCGATAGTTTGCTTTTGAAAATACAATAATACAGATTATACTACAGATTATTAGATTTTATTACACGCGTCGAACGCGTAAACCGAAAAACAGAGCGGATTGCTGAGAGTGTATTGGTGATCGACGAGGCACAACGTATCCGACCGCTGGTTGGTATTCAACTAACAGACCGCAAGCGTGCGGCGCTATATGAAACTATTTCGCTCAGACGATGTAAGGCGTCAAGGGGTCATTGGCATTTGATCTAGTGACGTACGTGGCTGTTTCTATTGCATATGTTTTTTCGGGTTGTTTAAAACATAGTCCGTCGTAAATGTTCTTCAATTAATTGTACAAAAAGGTATTACAGAATGGAAAAGTGTTTAAATTATTTTATCTTGTCTAAAGAGTTTAAGGTCTACATATGACAACACCGGCCAGAATTCCTTGATTGCTTAAATGTATCGCAGTGCCACACAGGTGTTTTTCTGGTTTGACGTCAGGTCACTTTTACCGCTGAATGGGTATTTTTCTTCAATTTGTCTATATCTCAGGAATTGCCGGTTTAAATATAATACGTCATTTCCATAACACCCTGTATATAGATCGTAAAACTGGGATCATTTTAAAAGTTTTGAAAAATCTGCACAAAATGGAAAAATCTCCTTGAGAAAAAAAATGACTTTTGTTCGTCTGTAAAAATGTCGCGCTATTTAAATTAAATATTAACGAGAAAATTCTGTCAAGTTATCAGAGTTCACACCGCATCGGTTTCCCTAGTATTTACTATAAATTATTGACCACATTTAGGTGTGCATTTTGGGCTTACTCGCGGGGCGTGGTTCATAACAAATTTCGCCTGCGGCGCTTTCACCTCCGGCGGGCCTTTTCCTACCACTAGCGTCCTGTTTTTTTAGTTTATAACATTATTAATTTTATTATTGTCACGCCTTACGAAACTTTCGGACGATGCCCATGCTAATAGGAATACCCCGCTCGTTCCGTCGATTTTCCAATTCGAGTAGGTATTAAAGCATTACTTATTGCTCTTGTTGTGTAAATAACTTTTTACTCACCCGGTGATGGAATATCCGGCAGGAACTAAGTTATCGAAAAACCACGTTTTTTCACTTTCACTAAACGCGGATCCAACAAAAACGCCAGTGTTGGTACCTTCAATATCAGATAGGTGAAGACCTGCATCGAATAAAGCTTCTACGGTTTTTTCCAGAATTATACGTATCATTGGGTCCAAACTGCGGGCTTGACGATGGTGAACACCTAAATATATTTTTTTTGTATTAGTCGCGAAGTTGGATATCCGTCAATAATTATTGGGAAAAGTCGCCGAAAATTTAAGTGCCGCTTCACACTGGTATTCCGGAATCGCATTACGGACTCCGATTGTTAGTGCCGCTTCACACTGGTATTCCGGAATCGCATTACGGAATCCGATTCTTAGTGCCGCTTCATACTGGTATTCCGGAATCGCATTACGGAATCCGATTCTTAGTGCCGCTTCACACTGGTATTCCGGAATCGCATTACAGAATCCGATTCCTAGTTCCGCTTTACACTGGTATTCCGAAATCGCAAGAGCCGATCCAGAACTTCAGTCTGGGGGCGTCAAACTTCTTTTGGTGGGTTGGGGGGGGGGGGGGGGGGGGGGCATATAAGGAAAAGTTACGAAAAGTAATACCCTGTCGCGTTAGTCAATATATGGTATTTTTCGTGTTAAATTGTTGATTTGGGGAAGGGGTCATGCCCCCCAAGACCCCCCTAGTTCCGCGCTTGCCCTGATATTCTAGAATCGCATTATGGAATCTGATTCTTAGTGCGGCTTTACACTGAGATTCCGGAAACCGATTGTAGACGCACACCTATCGCAAAACATACCGGGCCCGCCAACGAAGCGAGGACGGAAGATTAGATCGTTATCGAAGAAGAATCAAAAATACTAAGCTTAAGAGCACTTATCAGTGACCTCCATTAAGCTAAAAATGTGTGACAAACTACAAGATAACTATTGGATAGAATTTGTTAAAATTTTCAATTTAGCTTCGAAATATGGTAACTACATGACTATTGCCTTTTTCGAAAAAGAATTTTATTTTTTTTTCAAAACAGTAAATAACGTTTAAATTGAAAAAATATGATTATATAGTTTTTGAAAGTATTGGCATAGCTTAGTTTTAATGAAAAAAATGTCACACCGAGGTATTTAGAAAGATATCTAAAATCGTAACTATCTAAAGTGATTTGGCAACGCTTTGGGTGATCAAAGGCAGAAGAAGACAAACGTATCATACTCCCTCGATACAGCCGGCCAGCGTGCTGGCTCGTCGTGTCTTGGAATGGCGATGTTATAACAATCACTTAATTATGCTGTTCCGCGGCGAAATTCCAAACCGGACCACGCGGTCCACTGATAAATACTCTTAAGGTATGAGAGTGAAAGCGGCATGTTTTAAAAATATTTTACATTATACAGGATGGCCCAAAAAAGTATATTTTTTTTATACCTGGTATTTTATTTAATATTTAAGTTCGTATTAGTGTCCTTCATAATAATCTAAAATTTTATATAATCTGGTTCTATACTTTAGGCGCAATAAATCAAAAACTGGAAGAAGAAAGTTAGGCAGTCCTGAAAAAAAATGTCAAAAATAGTCCAAGAAAAAGATGTAGGCTGGTGGTTATTAAATTCGGTAGATACACTTGCATAATTTTTAATTCTGACCAACTTTTCTTAATAATGTTCGATATTTTGTGAAGAGGCACTTTACGTAGACAGAAAATAAAAATAAGCTCCGGTCAAGGCCTGCTTGATTTATTAAAAATCAAAATATTATGTTAAATTTTATATTTTAATCAAGCAGGACAAGATTCCAAATGCTCAAATTGAAATTCGATTTTAATAAATAAAAAAGAAATAAATAAAAACAGAAGAAAATGATTCGATATAACGAACCAAAATAATTTGCATATTTTAAGAACAACTTGCCTTTTAAGATGCATTAAAAAAAAAGTTGCAATAAAATGCGAATTTATTCAACATTTATCGTGCATTCTTGCCGCCTTCTATTTATGACATCGACCTAAGGTACATAAAACTGCAATTTGATATCACAAATATTGAAATCAAATTAAAGTACCTACCTAAATATTTTATTTTGTACTTACCAAAAAATCCGGCATCGAACTTGTTGATAGTCGGCATTTTTCCGAGTCTCTGAGGAATTTCTGGATGGCCGGGTTCCCATCTACGGTCATCTCCGGTAATTAAATCGACTTTGTTAAATAAATTTTGACGAAATCGCCCAACATCTTCCGATTCTGGGTATTCACCCGATAATCCTAAAAACACAAGGAAAAAAATAAAGTTATCGTTTGTTCGGATTTGTTCGAATTCACAAATATAGTGTCAATGTATTATGTATTAGATTGCGCCTAATAATTTTATTAAAATCACAACTTCCTGAATATACATAGCACATAGCACGACTATTTTGCAAAAATTAATTATTAATGCTTGATGGGTCAGCACCGTCTCTTAATCATAGATTTATTCCAGATTGGGAAACGTTAGAAGCTTATTATTAAAAATTAAATTAGATATAATAGTTATTTATTTATCAAAGGTACTAAGTAGCTGATTATGCCCTGAGGGCGATAGTCTTACAAAGCCGAGGGCCTATGGCTACAATATGACCACCGAATTCTATCCTATTTTCCAACGAGGCCAGGATTTGTCTGGTAAACGATAGTCGCTGGATTCGTGTTTGAAGAGAACCAACAAACCCATGCTCGCCCCTTGCTTCCATTCGCCGGAGGAAGCGCGATGTTTTGGGCACGTATTAGGTCTGACGAGCGTACTGAGTTAGTCCACGTTCAAGTCACAATAACTGGCGATAGGTACATTAGGGATATTCTACCTCCTTATGTTATAACGTGGTAACAATTTTGCGTTTATGGACAAGAATGCCCGGCCCCATCGTACTAGAGCTCTGGATGAATATCTAGTAATTGAGGGAATCAATCGCTTGGAGACGCCTGCTTTGTCCCCTGACATGAACCCGATAGAACAGGCAGGCTACTCCACAAGAACGGATTGCAACCTTACGCACAGCATGCGGCGACATCTTCAAGCTTGTATTGAGGCCGGAGGAGGAAATACACTTTATTAGAAGCTAAATTTTTTAAATTTCACAAATTATACAATATAAATAAATTTTACTTTTGTTAAGTTTTTTTTTGGAAGGTTTAAAATGTTGTGTTAAAATAAAATTTTTTAAAACACATTGATTTTTATTTTAAACTTATCAATGAACTAATATTTAGTCTATTTTTTCAATGACGAAATTACTTATTCGGGAATCAGAGTGATGCAAAACCTTTGAATCTATGTTTATATTTAGTTCCTACTTACCAGAAATAACAACTTCTTCCCCAGGTGGTGGATTGGCAAGTATTTTGCCAAACTCCACTGAACTATTCTCCATATCAATAGTGAAAGTGTCGGGTAGAACATTATCTGCAATTTCCGGTGCCATTTCTTTCACCTACAATTTTCTTTTAATGTTACTTCATAATTTCATTATTAACAACATTAAAAAATTCTATAGAATCATGAAACAAAGTTTAGGAAATAATTTCGTTTATTCAGAACAATTAACAAACAATAGAATATTTAGTGGTTTCGTAATAAGCCCTAACATTTATCAAGATAAAATTTTCTGAGAAATCAATATAACAGAATTATTCCATTTATTCTGAACATTTTGACGATCCAGTAGGTGTACAGGGGATCAGATTACTTGTAGAGGGATCTATACATGTTGAAATAAAGTAATAATACAACGTGTCTAAGATAAGGAGGGCCAGTACAGGGATCTCGAAAACCGTAAGAGATACGAAGTCGGTTAAATGAAGGTAAAGTTGCGCATTTATGTGCTTAATAATATGCCGTTTAGAAAGTTTTAAAATTCCGAGTAGTTCCGAAGATATCCGGAAAAAAACTAAATTCTGAAAAATCGTTTCATTGTTTTCCTGGGTATTTTGAGATCGAATTCTAAAGTAAATTGCACTTTTGCATTGCCACTTTTTCCGCTCTATCTAACAGCGTTAATTGTTTTGTAATCCGGCGAGTCGTCTTCGAAGGGCCATTATCAACTTTCTTTTTTTAAATACGGTCTTGTTTTTCTGATATTGGAATCTTATAGCTTTTTTCTTCTGAATGCAATGATGTATGACATATTGTGTTTTAATGACGTTTCGAGGGGTTTTAACAACATCAGGAAATTTTGGGATACGGTCCTGTATTTCTCCTAATTTTATAAATAGTATCTCATAAGTAATCTCTAAATATTTACTTATTTTTTTTTTTTTTTTTTTTTTTTTTTTTTTTTTTATGATCAAACACAAGCACTATAGGAAAAATCCTTTAGGGCACTCTGGGAGTGGTGCGTGTGCGCATAAAGCGATTCACGTTGGATTTGAATCGTTGGAGGTTATATTCGTTGGGAAAAACGACCTCGGGAAGGTCGTTCCACAAGGATGAAGTCCTCCAGATGAAAGAATTTTTAAATAATGAAGTTCGAGGAGTACTAAGCTTAACCACATACGGATGGGCGGCAGTGGTTCGTCGTGTATTTCTGCTATTCGTCGCTCTGGGCGGAATTAAGAGGGCAAGGTCAGCCGAGCACCTTCCATGAAAATATCTGTAAAAGAGAGTCAAATCCCCAACCTGTCTTCGATGTTCTAGGCTGTCGAGGTTCTTCGTCAGCTCGTGGTCTCCGATCAGACGAATAGCCCTCCTTTCGATGGAATCCAGTAGCCGAAGAGTATGTTTGGGTGCAGAGCTCCAGACATGAGAGCAGTATTCTAGTGATGGTCGAATCTGGGCTTTGTATAGTGTCAAAAGTTGTTGAGGTGTATACAACTTTCTGGTTCGGAAGAGTACGCCAAGCTTCTGAGAAGCTATCTTGGCGATTGCCACAACGTGGTTATGCCAAGACATATTTCCTCCCAGATTGACACCCAGCAAATTAATAGATGAAGCCAGTGGGATTGCGTGTCCGGCCATGACTATTTCCGGTTCTGTAATGTTTACCTTTTTAGAGAAAACTGCTGCCTGGGTTTTTTTAGCGTTAAATTCGACTTGATTACTGTCACCCCAAGCCAAAATTTCTTCCAGGTCTTTGTTGAGGCGTGATACTTCATGCTGTCTGCGAAGATGTGCGTCGGCAGCCGATGTTTGCGCATTCAAAGAGAAAGATGAGAAAAGTGTGCTATCGTCAGCAAAACTAAATATCGGATTTTTAGTTTTCACTAGAAGGTCGTTAATGTAGAGTAAGAAGAGAGTGGGAGACAATATGGACCCTTGAGGAACACCGGCATTGATGGTGAAGGTGTCTGAGAGAAATCCGTCAATCCCCACTTGCAGAGAGCGGTCCTTAAGAAAGCTAGATAACCATGCACAGAATCGACTGGGCATACCATAGGATCGCAGTTTACTTAGAAGCCCCTCATGCCAAACACGATCAAAAGCTTTAGAAATATCCAGCGCAACAACCCGAGACTCCCCATGATGTTCGATTGCGTTGTTCCAAATATGGGTGACATAGGCTAGAAGATCTCCAGTTGATCTGGACTTCCGAAAACCATATTGATGATCGCTGATAATGTTGAAGCCTTCCAGGTACTTTAGAAGATGTTGGTTAATAGCTTTCTCCATTACTTTTGATATAACTGAAAGCAATGCGACTGGTCGATAGTTGTTAGGCAGGGTTCTCTTACCTTTCTTTGGAATAGGCTGGACTCGCGCCGTCTTCCAGCAAGATGGAAATATTCCTTTTTTGTAGGATAAGTTGAAAAGTCTACAAAACTTATGTTGGATTAGTTCAATAAATATCAAATAATTTAATAATAACCACAAATAAGTGAACAAAATACAGAACCATTATTTCAAACTTCTGTTGATTCGGGATTTAAAAGAAAAGTAGGCGCTTGGAACAAAAAAATTAAGATGGTGACGCGTGATTTGTTCTACTTGACATTCCCATTGTGGTCGTTTGAGAGCGTTTTAAAAGGTTTTCTATTTTCCAGAAAATGTGGAACATAAATTTACAGATGCTGAAAAGTTTGATATTCTATCGCATGTTTTATTTTATCTCAAAAAAACTACTATGTGGTAGTTAGAAGATGTTAATTGTGCTTAGAGAATAACGGAAATCATTTTTGAACACCTGATTATGTAGTTACTTACTTTCTTCGTTGTTCGTTTTATTACTGTTTTGGAATGATTTTTGTTCACTTATTTGTGGTTTATTATTAAATTATTTGTTATTTATTGAACTAGTCCAACATAAGTAAAAAATTTAGAGCTTACTTATGAGATATTGTTTATAAAATTAGAAGAAATACAGGACCGTATCCCAAAATTTCCTGATGTTTATCAAAAAACCCTCGAAACGTCATTAAACCACAATGTGTCATACATCGTTGCATTCGGGAGAAGAAACTCTCAAATTCCAATATCAGGAAAACAGGACCGTATTTAAAAAAATAAAGTTGATAATGGCCCTTTGAAGACGACTCGTCGGATTACAAAACGATTAACGCTGTTAGATAGAGCGGAAAAAGTGGCCATACAAATGTGCAATTTACTTTAGAATTCGATCTCAAAAAAACCCAGGAAAACAATAAAACGATTTTTCCGAATTTCAGTTTTTCCGGATATCTCCGGAACTACTCGGAATTTTAAAACTTTCTAAACGGCATATTATTAAGCACGTAAATGTGCAACTTTACCTCCATTTAACCGACTTCGTTTCTTTAAGGTTTCCGAGATCCCTGTACTGGCCCTCCTTATCTTGGACACTTTGTATAATAAAAATACTTTTCCACCTTTCTAAGTATCCTGATGCATACCCTGTATAATATTATGAAATAATTATATTTTAATTTTTTACATTACCTTGATCTAGTATAATTTGTAATGTAGCGATAACGCACACACCAATAATTAACGCGGTAAGGCGTCAAAGGAGGCAAGTAGAAATTAGCTAACTACAGTTGTATTCATTGAAAATGGGCACACTAAATTTGTTATAATGTAAATCGGTCTTCACTGATTTTGACTTCTTGAAAAGTTTAGTGTTGATAAAACTGTCACTGTCAGAATTCTCAAAATGCCTCGCCATTTAACAGAACTTGAAAAAGTTCAAATATTAGCCACAATTGACGATGGGTGGTCAATACGGGCACTAACAAATTTATACGAAAAAGGCAAGAACACAATTTTAACAGTTAAGCAACTTTGGGGGCGAGGGTCCTTGAAAAGAAAAACCGGTACTGTTCAGGCCCGCATTTCCGACCAAAAAGAATCGGAGCTAAAAAAATTGGTTTATCTGAGTAAAAAAATATTGCTCACAGATAAACGTAGACAGTCTCGGATAGTTTTCACCTTAAATTATATATTCCCGGACTGTCAGTTGTGGAACGCTGCGCGAGTAAAATTATGTGTTATTAAAGAAATATTTTTATACATTTAACTCATTCATCACATTTAATTAGATTATTTTATTTTGTTTAGCGACGCCAATGTTTATTGCTCATAACCTTAAAAACAATAAATCAATAAGAAAAGCCTGATTTCCGCAAATATGACAATACTAGTCATAAGACTTGTCCCCATTTTCAATGAATACAACTGTACATCTTTCGCAATATATTTAAAGCCAATTTAAAGCCAAAGTCAATTTTAAGATTAACTTGGATCTATCTAGTAGGTAAAGATTGTTTCACGAAAAATGGATACGACTTAATGATTTCCTGGGCCGGTCCCATTGTGCATTGGCAATAAACAAGTGAAGTATGAACGGACGGACTAAGGAAAACAAGTAATGATATGATTATATTAATGTAATCAAATGAAATAAAAAATTTTTTAAATATTACTAGTCATATTTATTTACATTTATAATGTCATTCTATAGAAAGTTCTGTTTCGCTATCGCTATCCTCATCAAAATTAATTATAATTGGATTAATTATACGATCCAGACTAATATACGAATTTTCTACAGTTATTACGTGACGGACTGAATTTTTCCAACTACCTGGGGGAATATCATTAAAGAATTTTGGTATTAATTCTACAACACTAGAACTTAAAGTCGGAGAAATATTTTCAGACCTAACCAGTGATTTTAACTGGTGCCACATATGCTCTATGGGGATAAAAATGCAATAATAGGGTGGGAGCCGTAGCACTGTATGTCCAATTTCTTCTGCCAATGTGTCACAAACATATACTTTTTTTATTCAAAATGTCTTTAAAACTTCTAAAAGAGCACTTTTTTTATAACTTTCTTCAAAATATATATCATTCGCCGCCATGTAGTTCTGAGTCTCCAATTTTGTATTATTTGAGCTTGGAGCTTTATGTAATTGGCGACTGTGATAGCTCGCATTGTCCATTACTATCACGCTATTCTAAGGAATGTTTGGTAAAAGACAATTCTTGAACCATTTCTCAAAAACTAACAAATTTTACCACAAAAAGATATTTAAATATAAATTAAGCAACCTAACCTACCTGATGTGCCTATATTTAATTATAATTATTACAATCCGGTCCTTTCCACATAATAATAACAAACGGTCATAAATAATGGGATAGCTACAGGTACTTTTACTGCAGTTACTAAGTTATATCCATTTTTCGTGAAACAATCTTTACCTTTTTATTAATTTTTAATGTTTAAATATGATAATCGTAATGTTAGATCAAATTTTATCAAAGTTGGTTAAGCTCAGGCGGTTATTGGCTTATATGGGTAAGAAGGGGTGGAATACTGTACACTTTATTATTCACAAGTATTTAAATATAAATATCTCCAAGGCAACGTTCTACTATTTGAATAAATCTTTGGGCTTTCTCAATCAATAAATATTTTATGAAAACTTTGTAAAACGCCAACAGTACCTGATTACAAAAATCACGTTTTAAATATTTGCCTTTTATGCGATTGATAAAAATTTCTAATCTATAGAAAATTGATAAATATCAACTTACTTTGAAAACTCAGGTTTTAAAGTTTTTAGAAAACTGTCGTGGGTTAAATTTAAATTTTCCTTTTTATAGGACAATTTAAAGTTTATAATTTTTTTTGTTGTAAGCAAATGAATGCTCTTGTTTTGATGCACAAATTATTGCAACCATCATAATACCAGGTGAAGCTAAAAAATATTTATTATTGACATTCACATTCTCAAGCCTATAATAATATCATAGCGGGGCTATGACGATTTAACATGGAAAAAGCGCACAGTTTTTGTATCCACCGCGCTATTGTCTGTTCGTGCATCTAAATAGTTAGAAATTCGAGCTTGTATGTTTTAATATTATATCTTTATTAAGTTAAAATGAATAGTTGACGGTGGACTATTTAAGAAATAACTTTAGCTCTTTGAGTTTGGAGCAAAAAATTGAAGTGAAGAATGCCACTAAATGCACTAAATGCACCTAAACCCGAAATTAATTTAACGCAGACAACAAAGGGTAAATCTAGGGACTTTATTAGAAAGTTTAAAAATAAAATATATGAAAAAAAATGTATAGAGGGTATTCCAAACTTAATGAGGCTGTTATTGATCAATTTTTTACAATTAAGAACCGAAGAATGGACTTTACGTTTAAGCACTATTGTGTACGGTCGATGAATGTTGTGTATTTCGATAAATGATACTCGATATGATTTTAAACCATTTTATTTAAGGATTTAAACTAAAAAACACTAAAAAAATGAAGAATACCAACTTGTCAGTCTCATGGCTCGATTCGTTCTCGTCATAAAACAGTTAACTATTGTTCTCGTCTTGGTTGCGCCTAATGACGTAGACGTAGATGACGTTGTTGTATTAGACATCATTCGGTTTTCTTGATAACTCGTAGATGGCGGTAGTAGTATTGGACATCATTCGGTTTTCTTGATAGCTCGTAGATGGCTTTAGTAGTATTAGTAGTGGACGGTATAAATATTGTTCCGAGGGTTGCATGCGACGACGTTAAGATCCGACAGCTACAGCACACTAAGAAAACCTTTCTTATTTTCCAAAAGTTGTGTTTCTTTGTGTAAAATTAAAAAATAAATAAAAATATGTTTTACCTAACGCATTTTCTTATTACTTTTTTTCTTTCTACATTTAAAATGCCTAGAAGTTAATTGTTTGGTCGTTACACAAAAATAAAATTTTAAAAATAACTACTAATACTTGTTAACCCCCTCTATCATAGATCACGAGCCGCCACTGTGCAGGGTAGGTATACATACCTATCTTCCGAGAAGACTCTATACTTCACGCTAAGGTATCATCGGATAATCTGGGAAATAATAATTTTTCCATACATTGATATTTATATACAAATATAGGGAAACCCCACTAAGGACCTCTCAATATAATCTTTGTACTCCTTTGAAAATGACCTGAGAAGGCCGAAACACGTGCCAGGAAATTGAATGAAAATTGTGAAACATTACCAGTAGTTCTTCTTAATTTTTGATACATAATGAAAGTCCGGTTTCACCAAGAATGTAGTCCAACTGAAATTAATTATAAAAATAATTTTTGCCACCCGATAAAATTTGTAGACATTTCGCCGGTAACAATTATGCACAATGCTCCTAATTGAAATTTTAGGGGAATTATTATTTTTTTTTAATTATTGACATACAAACATTCCAAATCGCATTGTATGCGTATTTTATGTTAATAAAACAACAAACATATTAAACTAACTTCATTGACCTTTTAATAATATTTCAAGTGTAGTAAGGCAATAATTGAACCTTGGTAATTGGCAACTCTTTCGCAATAGTTATTCTACATTGTAAAACGCTCCTTACACATTTATTGAAATGGAGTATTTTTTTATCCTAAATATATAACGGGGAAACACGAAATCATTTTACATATCTTATTTCAGTTATTGCTACTGGTAAAAATTGAAAAGCTGAAATTTGTATCGAAGGGTTGATGGATAAAAACACATTTAGTGACATAATAGTATATTAAGATACAAGGTTCATAAGACATTATCTCAGAGCACGCGTTTACTACCCGCGAAGCGGGGAAATTTCTAAATTACAAGTGCTCTAATTGTCTTATGAACCGTGTAATTTATAATACTTTTTCTATGTAGGTCTTTAAAGTCTTAAAAACTTTTAAAAATGTAGTAGATTTTAAACATTTGAATTAATATTTTCTTTTTGGGTTGGCAATACTTTTACAATTTAATTAAATATTACAAGATATGCCATGATAGAAACAATTGAACACAACAAAACTTCTTCCCATCCGTCATAATTAAAAATAAATATATCATTAAAGTTCATAAAAATGAGTCAGGAAGAAAGTTGTACTCCGTCAGAAATATCAGAAATTGCAGAAAATAATCTAGAAAAACTTTTAAAACGAATATGCAAAACTTTGAGTTATGGTGCGAGCAGAACAAAGTTCCAAATATTGAACAAAATGATAAATAATACTATTGAACGACATATTGTGTCGACACAGAATCTGACAGGAATAACAATCAGGAAATGCCTACAGTAACTAAAAACATGTATAAAGTAATATGTATAATACTATATTGACTAAAAAATAAAAATAGTACTTTATTGTATAAAACTTTAGAAATAGAGCATAGACTGGAAGATATTTCTATTATTTTTATGTTGTTTTATAGTTGTGACTAGAAATTAGTTGACGGGATACCGTCAGCATGTTATATATTTCCAAGTATAGGTATTTCAGATAAATATCTAGTAACAATGGTCTATTTGCAAGGTTAATAATGCCTATAAAACTAATTTTAACGAAATCGAAGTAAGGCTAAAATTCGAACCCTACTTGCTGCCAACATAAAAAAATAAAATTTCAGTTCCATAAAGTGGCAGGTTAATCAATTTCTTTGCATTTCATAATGTAGCCATTATGAAACCCAAATAGAAAAATAGAATTAGCTATCGCTTTCGGTTTTACACGAAATGAATACCATTTTTTTTCACATTTGCATTCCCTTTCCAACGATGTATCACAAGTTGTCTTTTCTTTTCAAAATAACGGTACAAGAGACATTTTTGCTCATTTTAGCATTTCATCATTTTGAAGTAAATAAGTAAAATTTTTAGAATTTAAATTTTTTTACATGCGTTAAATAATTTGCGAAGGGTTGAGTAGAGTAGCCTTTTTGGATAAACTTGCAGCATGAGCATGTACAAGTACAGTAAAGACATATTATTATTATTATAGTCTGAGCGTACAAAAATTAAAACACAATTTTATCTCAAACATCTGTATATATTTAAATACTTAATTAATTTACAATTTGTACAATGGTTTAAGAAATGATATCCGTTCATTTAAAAAGTATCATAGCTGCACACGACGATCTATAAATAAATATAGTAAAACCAATAAACTATGAAAAATATACATTGCAAAAAAATAAAATTGTGGCTCCTGAAATGCTGCGCCAGATTTGTGGCTCGACATATACTGCCCTACTTAACATTCTAACGGCAAAATTTGACATTTTTACTTCTTTCGCTTAACGTGGAGACAGGATGTCCTAATTTTGCACACATTTGAGTCAAATGTGAGCGACTACAAGAAGTGAAAGAAGTAAAAATGTAAAATTTTGCAGTTAGAACATTTTATGTTAAATAGGGCAGTATATGTCAAGCCACATTTGTAACTCAAGTGTGCGGCCTCGCTGACTGGCTATTTATAAAAAGTAATCAAAGAAGCAGCTGTTGAAGCGTTGCGAAATACTGCAGCCTCCAAGAAACACGATTTATGGGAATACAATGCTCCTCGAGGTATCTACGAGACCTTCCCTTATTTACTAAAATGAACTAATAGCAACAATTCATTTTCAAAATTAGCTACCATTAGACCCAACTTCTTTGAATGTTTTCCTGTGTGAAGCTATGATTGTTTGTTGAATAGGCTCTATAAAATTATCGGTAGGTACTCTAAATCTAAATTAATAACACTGTTCTGTATTCTAATACCGCCCCGTTCGATCCTATCCATTTTAGAAACGGCGCTATCCCAAGTAACACCAAAGGCTTAAAATAGGCTGTGGCAACGTTATTCCAGCTAAATTTAGAGCATTTTAGCTTTTACAGAAAGTTGCCTAGACACTATGACATCCTTAAAACGCTGTGACAGCCGAAATGGTACAACATTTTCCGGCTTTTAAATGGATTTTACAGCCGTATGGCTGCAAAAATTTTTTAGGGTAGGGCACGCCAATATTTAAATTACTATATAGGTTTGGATGGTTCACGAAGCATAATGGCGGTATATGAATGTGGGAAGGTAGTTTTATCGTTAAATATGGGTACGGTAGCTCTTCTCTCTTCACTGGCTTCATTTATTTATTATATTTCAGAAAATTCAATAAATTTTGTAATAATTTAAAATGATATATTTCAAATAAAAATGTATTAAAAATATTCCTGAACATAGTTTGTCTAATTAAAAGTTAGATGTGTTAATTTTTATTCGTTAATAAAAACCAAAAATAAAAATTATCAATTTTCTTAAAATGGCCAATGTTCTCTTTTATTCTCCTGATTGAAAGCAAACTAGTAAGTAACGTTGGAAAATTTAGTTGTAAAATTATGCCGCTTTAAGGTTATTAGAGATGCAAATGAAAATCAAAGAGCTGCAGATTTTAAAAGCCGGATTACAGCAATGTGGGGGTTGTTGCAACGTTATCCCTGCCAATGATTAGCTTTAAAAGTTTTTTTGGACAATCGGTGTTACTTGGGATAGTAATAAAAAAAAATAGAAAATGAACTTGTAATTCTAATCTAACCCAGATCATTTGCAATTTATGAAATAAGGAAAAAGTAATTGAAATTAATTTTAAATAAAAACTTAATATTCAAAATGGCATATATTTATTAAACTTAATTTTCAAAATAGCATATATTTAATAGTTAATCCGAACTTAATCCACATAGGAGATTCGTATTTCTACATAGCACGTTCCAATGTCTTGAATACCCATAGAGACTGATTGTTTAAATAATAAGTTTTCTATTTTAAATTTAATTGGGATAAATTGCGTTTCTTAAAAGGTACAAGATTTCTGCTGGAGAACAATGTAAGTATGTACTTCTTGGACAAAAAAGATATTATAAACAATCGTGGAGAAGAATTTTATTAATAATCATAATTTTTTAGCATTTATAGTAAAGAGGAAAAAAGTTGATATAGTCTTTACAGCGAACCCTCGAGCTTTTTCGACAGTTGACATCAGTAATATGTCATCAATCAGCTGCTTAAGGACTTAATCAAATTTTTTTATAAGAACCGCACTGAGCGTGTTGTGTTTTTATATTTTTCCAGTTTGATTGGTGCTAATAAGTTTTAAAAGTGCATTTCCGTCGTTTTAGTATAGTTTATTTTGTTTTGAAAACTTTGATTAACTACATATTGAGTTGTTTGTGTATCTGGTAAACCACAGTAAGTATAAGTCAGGTAACGAAAAATTTATAGATTAATATTTCATTTATCTGTTTTTAGGCGAAAATAATAATTATGGAGCATAATTATTGTCAGCCTTCTACCTCAGCTGATGCCACCGTTAGAGAAACTAAGGTGAATTTTAATATTTTTTAAAAAGTTTCTAGATGTTTTATTTCTTTCCGAGTGAGTTGAGATTTATTTCAGTTAAATATCAGGTGATACTTTTGTGTGGCGACTTGAATGTAGACAGTTTGGTTAGCTGGGAAAGTAAGAAATATCTGCATGATATTTTTAATAGTTTTTCTCCGAATTTAAGTGTAATTATTGATCATGTAGTGTGTAATAATATGTTTATCTAAGTTCACTATGTTTAGAACTTTGCAGAGAATACTAAATATATTGTTTATTAAAGTGTATATCATATCACGTTTTGATTTTATTAAAACTTGAGTGGATAGTTTAATTGTAATGGGTAACAAACCGGACCATGCACATATTGTTCATTCCTTCATAAAATACCATCTTGGGGAGAATGAAAAGCAGTGGCTTCTCATGACCTATGATAGAGGGGGTTCACAAGTATGGTGAAATTACTTTTAAAACTTTATTTTATATATTTGAATAAATAAATAACAAGAAAATACAATGTGTTTATGTATTTTATTCCCTATAATAAATAAGAAAAAATGCATTTAAAAATATAGACTCGTTTCATTTTTAAAATAAACGCACGTACTATTTTAGTACTGTCCTGGAATTTCATACAAACCTACTAAAAATAAATAACCAGAAATAAGCAGGCAAGTCATTAATGTCACGTGACACTTGACATATCTGGCGAGAGGGTTCGCTGCAACAACTATACAATAAGGAAAGTTATATCAAAAGTACACTTGTATTGTTATTACTTACAACATTTTAAAGGCTAAACTTTAGGAAATAATTATAAATAATAATAATAAAAAATCTATGGACGTTAGTTTTGTTTCCTGATGATTAAAAATAACAGGCTTGTTCGTTGTTGTCGTTGTTGTCTTATCTTAAGGATTGAATGTTTAGGTGGAGTATTTCTGAAATCTTCCCCCAGGTATCGTATACCAGCTGCGATGTAAAGAGGAGTACAAGATGTACCATCGTAAGTTTCGGAAAGCTTTGAAAACTTATTAAATCGTCAAAAGAATTCAAGTTTATAACAATAGGTACTAGAGATTATTTAATAGTAGGTAGCTTTTCGTTAAAACATGAACGGAATAGGTTCCAATTCATTCGGATTGCTTGACAGGTCCCCTAAGTATTTGGTGGATGTCTTTGGCAGTGCAAGCTATGTGTAACCGGTTATTATATTCGGCAAGATTAATCCTGCAAAAAAATGTACGGATATTTCTGTGTGGACCCAACTTAAGAGGGTTGATATTTTGGTTAATTTCCTCTTGGTCTTGAACTTTTCAATTTAAATAATAACAATAAGTAGGTAAGGTATAATTAAAATTTCGTTCTAGAATTAATAGGTTATCACTATAGTTATAGTAAGTAGAAGAAGTAAGTGGATATAGATTTGTAACGACTAAATTTAGGATTTATTTTTATTAAAGAACAGCGTTTCATAATACAGTAAGGTTAGTAGAAACTAACATATTTAATTTTATTGTGTTTATCAAAAATCGTTTTAAGTGAAATTTTTGAAATATCTAAATCACAAAAATGATCAAGAAAGAGAGTTAAATAAAGTTAATGTAAATAATTCTCTTTAAAGTATTGGTTTAAACATAAGATTTTCTTATCAAAGCCTTTAGAAAATTACATCTGGTAACAGGTTTCAACGTTTTATACGCCGTCTGTTAAGGTGCCAGTTTAGTTCGGAAATTTAATATTGAGGCGATTAAAAGTGAAAACGAAGCACCGATATAAAAACAATTTTGCAAGTATTGTTTGTCACATTTCGAGTCAAAAATTGAAACCAGAACTGATCTTAGAAATTCAGTATTATTTATATAATTTTCTAGAAGAAACTATTCAAATATTCCTTAAAAGATTTTTGATAGTAAACAAGTACAATGTTATATTTTTATATTAACCCTAACTCTACAGGATTTTCTTTCGCAACATATTTTTTACTAACGGATGAAGAAAAATGAATAAAGATAACTTCGTTATTTTCATATGAAATATGGATGCAGTTTGGATCGGATGATCGTGGTGAAGTATCGTACTGATTTACTTCAGAAATATCGCGAAAGGGGTTATCTTTAGTAAATTGTAAATACATTTATTACTGGCCATTTCGGTTTAAATTATATGAGAAACCATAGGATTTGCTAATGGACTGATTTAACAAAATAAATGAAGTATAGATTTTTTCTTTACAAATCATATCTATCATTCTATTATAAATGTTAATCAGAAACCCAATAAATAACCTGCAAAAAATAACCAGCACCGAACGCGCAAATGAATAAAAAATTATTAAAAATGTATCACAAGTTTAAAATTAGTGTTGATTTTTCCCTATGAATTAAAAGAGTTTACATAAAAATAAACCAAATCCATGGGCTACAATGCTACAATAATATTAAGATATTTTGAAAAGTACTTCTACAGTTTCTTCCATCCGAGTCATCGTTGAATAAAATTCAGACAATATACAGGTTGTTCCTTAATAACATGTTAATGTTTAAGGAGATTATTCTTGGGTCAATTTTCAGAAGAAAACTTCATATGAACATAAGTCCTAAACGTCTTAACTTTTGAGATACAAGGTATTAAAGATTTTTCAAAAAATCCTCCTCCTTAATATCTATGATACTGCTCTAGATATTTTTCTAAAATTTGGTACGCACTTTCTATTCATCAAGAGGCATTTTATGATGTATAACATACTGTTTTCTAAACATAAACAGTTTTGACAGTTGTCTACCTAGTCTAGTTGTCACGTATTTAAGTCTTTAACCTTGATAACAAATTATCATAAACATGAAAATCTTTAACAACCTCTGTATCAAAAGTTAAGACATTTAGGACATATGTTCATATGGTTTTTTTCTGAAAATGGACCCAAGAATAACCTCCATGTATATATAATTTACTGCTGTTGGCAACCCACAGCTCAGGTTTGAAAATTAGATCACAAAACGCCGAAATTCGATTATTTTTAATTACCGTTAACTAATTAATGTATTTTAGGAGTAAACGTTAAAAGTAAATCCTGTAGAGTGCTTCAATTCCTATAGAACTAAAAAATAAATAAATTCTAACAAAGTATCATAATATATTCCGATCGATTATTTATATATATCGATTAATAAAAAAATAATTAATTGTCTCTCGTAATCACATTGTTTCACGAAACAATATTGTCAATAAACATCACTATTTACAAAACATATTTATTCACTTCACTTAGTAAGTACATAATTTTTTATATTGTAATTTTCACCATTCAATGGTATCCAATTCCATTTGACTGAAACAGAAAAGATAATTAATATATTTGGTTATTAACTATATTTATTTATCAAAATATAGAAAAATAACCCTAATGAAATCTACTGGAAGCATGCCTGCCTGTACTAGATTAAATGCATGCTGTATAATGTAAATTAATATTAATTCAAAATTTAGAAAATCTATTTATTCAATTTTCAAAGTTCAATGAACCAAATAAAAATAATCAGAAATAATAACGAACATGTGTACCTAAAGCAAAAATTTCTTTTAGCAGTGGCAAGAAAAACTAAATTACACTTTTTAAAAAATTTTTTTTGAGAAATTCTTTTAACAAAAGTTGTTAATTAATAATTATAGGATATTGGGAAGTTAATATACTATTGCTAAATTAAAAAATAAATGATTAAAAAATATATACAGGGTATCCCACTTCTAATGGAAACAAGCTTATATTTTCGGTATAAATACCTTTCAAATTCAAAATCAAAAATACTTTTCTAATTCAAAATCAAAAAATTATACTATCTCTTAAAATCAATAGTGAAGGTATATCACGTGGAACTGTTTTGGACTCTCCAATTAACACTACAAATTATTTATTTGATATTTTCGTCTATCTCCTAAAATAATGGGTGCGGGAAGGTTTGATTAGTGTTGAAGAAAAAGCTCAATAACTTCCGAATATATTAACCGATTTTATCGAACTTAGTCTTGATTTAAAGGTGATTGATAGTCGAATTATAGTCTATAATAATACTTAAGTTTTAGTTTAAGACTGAGCCGCTAGATGGCATTTTTTGATCGCTTTACTAATTTACTCCATTTTCCATGAAGAGTTAAGTGGAAGCCTAACTTTTTAATTAAATAATTTTATTACTCGTAATATTATTTAAAAAGTCGCGCAAACCGGAAGTCGATATCGCCTTTCAAACTTACGTTATGAGCAAGAATCAATATTAATAAATAAGCCATGAAAATCCAAACAATAAATTTGACAATTAGCTGTCAATAGTTTCACCGTAATTTGTTACTTTGAATTCTAAAATTGTGATTTTATTGTTAAAGACAGATTAAACAATTTGAAAGCTACATTTAAGTTTTCATGGAAAATGGAGTAAATTACTAAATCGATCAAAAAACGCCATCTGGCGCTTCAGTCTTAAACTAAATATAGATTATAATTCGACTATCAAATAGTTTTAAAACAAGACGAAGTTCGATAAAATCGGTTAATGTTTATGTCCAACACGAATCAAACCTTCCCCCTTGCCTTATTTTAGGATATAGACCAAAATGTCAAATAAATAGCTTGTAGTGTTAATTGGAGAGTTCACGTAATATACGTTCTCAATTGATTTTAAGATTTTGAATTAAAAATACACCATCTAGCGGTAAAATTTCAAAGTTGAATATAATTCTAGTGTACTTCTAGGGGTCACTTTTGTGATAATTTTTTTCCCGAAAGCTGTAGAGCAAATAGTTCTCGAGATACCACCGCTCGTTGACCTTAGCGGGACACCCGGTATATGATAAAAAAAGGACTTTCCAATATACTTTGTTTAATTTCTAAAACCATTTATATATAACATTTTTTTCTTATTCGATTAATAATCCCGTGTGAAGAAATTTCATTTTAAAGGTGTACGGAGTTCACTTAAGGGAAGGGGAGGCCATTTTTATAAGAGAATATTTATCATTATCAATACTACTAATAATGAAATTTTGTGCGATATAGTTTATATCACGTTACCAAAAGTTATAAAACATTGCGACATAAATGACGTATACCCACTACAGTAAGAAGAAGTACTCGAATAAACGCGAACAAAAAGTAGTTAGTAATGTTAACCTACCACAACATTTGGCACAAAAATCAAAACAACAAACAATATCAGCAAATGTTAAATGGCCGAAGCTGACACAGGCAATGCCATGTTCTGCTCCGGGTACTCTTCGTAGTCCTCTTCCCCTTCCGGCTCCTCGTAATCCTCAGGTCCTTCTTCGACAGGATCTTCTGTATCGAGATCAGTGCTGATGGACGGAGGCTGGGAGAGGGCGGGTCTACTTAGGTCCTAAAAATTAGGGGTTAGTTTGTTAGTAAAACACCAAGCGTTAATTTGTTTTAACTACTTTTCTGGAAAGACTATTTTTAGGTAATTGGGATGAAACCAGTTGGCTGATGCAGTATCTACTTTAAAAATAATTTTAGACAAGAGTTCAATTCAATATTATTTGTAATTTAAAATGTATACCATGTGCTCGTGGGAACATTTTTATTCAAATTTCATAACAATAACAAGTTGTTGCCAAACCAAAACGACTTGTTTTGATGTGTATAGTATCGGTCATGGAAATAAATATATCTAATACACGTCAACACAAGGTAACAGTTAATTTGAATAGAATATTTTTTCTGAATTACGAATTCTGTAACACAGTAATTCATTGTTATTTCCAATTACTGCATTCAATTATTTCGAATGACCTAGTGCATGGAGCTACTATATAAGTAAATCACTCTGCACTCCCATGGGTATGAAAATTACATACATGGTGATTGATGGTGGATGGCCTATTAGAAATTTATGAAGAACTAGTCGACGAATCACTCGAAAATTTGGTAAGTATATAAATGGACATTGCTCTCTCTTTTCAGCAATGCCGTGCTGCCGTTTCTATTAGAAAATACATATAATAATTTAAATGGAATACCCTGTGTATTATTTTTTTAGAAATTCCTATTAATTTCTTAATAATCTTTCTTAATATTTTCCGATACTTATCTGCTATCGTTCTCCAATTTAACTTTTTATTTTTTTGGAAAACATGTCTTTAAAACAGGGCTGATATTTTTGAACTCTTGACAGATTAGTGCACTGAAATTTTGTTGGGGTTCAGATAATACCTAGAGGCCTCTCACTCTAAAATATAGTACAGGGAAAAATGATTGGGAGTATGTTTTGTAAATGAAACGAACTATATTTTATCTGTTGCTCTTGAAATTCTCCATATGTGTAATGATGTTGTCATCTGTAATAATTAATTTTGCTAAATAAATGATCATAAGTAAAAAACTATTATGGATAGATATAGCAATATTACACATAGAAATAACTTTTAGAACCACAGATAAAATACATGGTGTTGTATCTTAAAAAAACTTACTCTCAATCATTTTCCTAAACAATCAAAACATTTGTATTATGAAACACCCTTTTTTTCCTTTTTTTTATGATCAAACACAAGCACTATAGGAAAAATCCTTTAGGGCACTCTGGGAGTGGTGCGTGTGCGCAAAAAGCGATTCACGTTGGTTTTGAATTGTTGGAGGTTATATTCGTTGGGAAAATCAAACCCTGAACTCCAAATATTATAACTAATATTTGGAAACACAGTAAAAGGTCTCTAGGTATTGCCTGACTCCAAACCAAATTTCAGTGCGCTTAATTTGTCAGAGTTAAAAAATATCAGCCCTTTTTGAAAAGGTGTTTTCCAAAAAAAGAAAAAAATTAATTATTATCTCGAGAACGATAACAGGACAGAACAGGAAAGTATTAAGAAAAGTTATTAAGAGATTAATAGCGATTCTGATAGAAATAATACACAGGGTGTTCCGTTTAAATTGTAAGAGTTGCTGATACTTTCTAGTAGAAGCGGCAGCACTGCATGGCTGAAAATATTTTTAAAGGAAAGAGCATTCCCACTTATATAAGCTGTCAAATCCGTTGACTACATTCACCATCAAATTGTTACAAACTGTGTATATACTAACGATAGTCTGTGTGTTTAAGAATATTTTTGCTTGGCTCTTCTTCTATATTTATATTTTAAGTCTCTCCCATTTGCTTTGCGTTAAAAATTGTTAGCGATATATATGTTAAATTTAATCACATACTCGAGACATTTAAGAATATACATACTTTAGGTGGTCGCCAACCGCACCCTGGTAAAGGTAGACCATCTGGCCCCAAAGGACACGGGGCGTCCAAACCTGGAACGCCTTGGTCACCTTTATCTCCCTTGTCTCCTTTTCTGCCTCTCTTCCCCAGCGGACCCTAAGAAACATATAATAATAATTATCGATTCTATGAGTAGCCTATGTTACGGCAATTCTTGTCGAACTACATACATAATTACATATTTCAAAAATTAAAAACACTCACACTCACCGCATCTCCTTTATATCCTTTGTCGCCCTTGGGACCCTAAAATATAATTTCAAACTGTGTTACTATTTATGTTGTTTTTCTACTTTTAGTAAATACAGCGGATACATGCAAGGATTATTTAAATCTTATTTTACAGAAAATGGCGTTAGAATACAAAAAAAGCTATCAAAAGCGTAAGTGGTTATGAATGGGATGGAAATCGTACTAGTACCTCTTGACCAGGGATCCCGTCAGTTCCCTAAAAAAAAGTTAATCATGTTAGACATATTAAATATAACAAAATAACAAAACTTGTATAGTATAACTATACACCGTGTCCAAGATAAGGAGGGCCGTACAGGGATCTCGGAAACCGTAAGAGATACGAAGTCAGTTAACCAGAATTTCGGTTTTTTCCGGATATCTCCGGAACTACTCGGAATTTTAAAACTTTCTAAACGGCATATTATTAGGCACGTAAATACCAACTTTACCTCCATTTAACCAACTTCGTATCTCTTGCGGTTTCCGAGATCCCTGTACTGGCTATCCTTATCTTGGACATGGAGTATACTGTATATATTCTGTAACTAAAAGAACAGTGTACAGTTGAACCCGAAAAATAATAAACGTATATCATCACCTCTAATAGTATGACGAGAACTCCAGATTATATAGATCAAATAAGACAACACCACGCTAGTAGCTAATAGACGTGATTAACCTGATGAAGGTCGTGGAGAAAATGATTGATTGTACTAAAGTCAAAAATTATATTTTGAAATGATAGTCGATGCTAGTGTTTGGAAAAAACCGATGATTTTAATAATCGAGTACTTGATACTCGAGCGATTTTAATAATCGAGTGAATCGCTCGAGCGATTAATCACTTGAAATTTTTATGACTAAGAAGAATGTGTTGATTAAACATCAGGAGTTGCTTTTGCGAGTTTTAGAAGTTTAGTTTAGAGTTTCTATTAGGGAAGAACAGCTGATTCTGATTTGTCGAAAAAATTTTAAAAAAATTTACAATCGCCGCTGGCTAGCCATTCAAAAGCAAAACCCATGTCGCGATAAATCCACTAAAGGATTCGGCATACTTTCTTGTATGCACCTTCTCGACGACGTATGTCGTGTCAGTCTTCTGAGCGTCAAACTCGAACGTCGCCAATAGACACATTTCGGGTGGAGCGCGGTTTCGAAGGAAAATCGGATATCAAGGCAATGATTTTTCGCTTGAATTTATAACTAAAGGAGTATTTCCTATCGAGCGAAAAACTTCTAGAATATACGAGCACTTTTTTACCTCGAGCGATCACACTACCAAGCAGCACATTTCGGTCGGCGTCAAGCGAAGCTCGGGTATCGAGTGAAAGGTAATAAGTAACAAGCGATTATTTTCGCTTCAATTTATAGCTCGAGCAGTTTTTTTTAATAATCGACCGCTGTCGGTTATTTCAATAATCGAGTACTCAAGCGGTCTTTCGCTCGAGCGATCACAACACTAGTTGATATATTAAAACTATTTTAAATTTTATTTAATTATACCAATTCAAAATTTAATATTTTTTCTTACTTCATATTAATATACATGAAAATGACAGTGACAGAGAAACCGATAAATCTGTAATTAAATTTAGGTAATACATTTTTATGGTACAAATAAATAGAATGACATAAAACAATAAATAATGTATTAATCATAATATTATGTAATATAAGATTATTTTATTTTCCCAACTCCGTCTCATGGCGCCTTTTAACAATCAATATTTATATTTATTGAGGTAATTGCCTTTTTATTTTTTTTTACGCCCAATAGAAATCAATTTTTTTTATAATGGAAAAAAGTCGCTGCAGAATAGGTGGCGAAAGTAAAGTACGTAAATATGTTTACTTTACAGGAAATTTAGTCGTAAAAAATAATAAACTTACCGGTAATCCTGGATCGCCTCGTTCTCCTTTGCTTCCTGGTTCCCCTTGGGCACCCTGATACATCAGGCAGAAATTAGGAATCGGCAATTAATTTTTTGTTAAATGTAATGGACCTTCACATCAGTTTCGACGATTAACATAGTTATTACCAATTTAATATTAAGCTTAAAGATTATTTGCGAAATTGACAGGCAGAACTTACGCAGCATAGGTATGGGCAAATTTTTTGATTTCAATAAAAAACAATTTTGGAAATCATTTCTACATCATTGGAAATCTCAAACACCGTTAAACAACTGTGTCGGTCTTTAGGGGTTTGGCGGGAAATTAAAAAAAAATATACGTAGCGGAAATTTTTAATTTCGTTAAAACATCTTGTAAGTAGAATAAAGTTGTATTTATATACATAGGCGTATATGTATTTTATTAATAATAAATTGATTTGAGAGTCTAGCATGTAAAGGCAATAAAATAATTCGTAATAAAACAATGGAGTATAGGGTGTCCATTTTTCGGTGGTATTATGGGGTGGGGTATCTCAGTTATTAGTAAAGATAGAAGGATGAGGTTTTCGCAGTACTGTGCTACTTTTTTATGAAACAAGGGATGTCCCAATTAGAACTTTCTAGGCCTCTTCGTTTCTGATATACGGGATGTTTTGATTGTTTTACCTTTTTGGGACACCCCTCAAATTTGGGTTACCCTGCAGCTTAACAAAAAAAATGGTCTCTGTAGTTCATTACGGAGAATCCAGTGACGTACTCAGATTTGTTCTACGTTCAATAGTTTTCAAGAAAAAAAAATCCTTTTTTTTAGATGGATCACCCTATATTTTTTTTAATAGTGTATTAAGTTTTTAACAAGCTTCTCAGAACTATATAATACTTTATTTATTACCTAGTACGATCCCGTAATTTACCTTTGTTTCGAAGAAACTGAAGACCTCGAAATTATTATTACTATTTCTTTGCTTTACGTACCACTACTGTTTTTTTTTATTTCACACAACTAATTTCTAGTGTAAGTACAATAAGTAATTTATTTTATTAATACAAATAAAATTTGACTCTTAACTTTCTTAAAACTTTTACAAAAGGCATTGAGCTTTACATTTTCGATTTATACCGAAGTTTTAAAAATAAAGTAAATCAAGGAACGTACTAGGGGTATTTTAATGAAGATGGTCAATTTATGGAAAAACCGTCGGAAAACCAATAATTATTGTATACTGCTGAAACAAAAAAATCCTGGCCCGTATTTAAAAAAAATTAGTTGATGATGGTGACAAAAGACGAAAAGATATGATGATGGCATCTTGTGGAGAATAAAAAGTAGCAATATAAAGTGAAATTTATTTTTGTACATCTATTCGAACAAAGTCAGGAAAAAATAAAAACCGAGACGCATAATTTTTGATTTTTCCCAATATTTTGAAAGTCCCCTCTATTTATTTTCGATTTTTTGCGGCATATTATTGGGTCCAAAATTACGCAACTTTGCCCCAATTTACTTCGTATTTCTTACAGTTTCCGAAATCTCAATGGCGACCGACCAATTTTGTCATCTGCCACACCCTTAAAGACGGATTTCCAATTATGCAGAAACGATTGCCAACATCGGTTTTCGTTGTAATCTAATAATAAAAAATGTACTCATATGCTTCGGAATTCTGCCTGTATTAACAGAAAATGCAATTAAATTATATGGTGTAAATGCTGGCATTACAGATTACACAATCAATGAAATTCTTACAGTTATAACCTTTTCAATGACAAATTCTACTAGGATGAATTCTTTAGACGTACGAAGGTTAAATAATTTCGTATATTTGTTGTTAATAATCAACTAGTTAATAAATTAAATCAAATTTACTCTATACACACCTATCGTCAGGTATCTACGAATTCTTGCGAAGGTCCATTTGATTTCAATTGTAAGATTTAAAAAAATTAAATAATTTAAATTTTGAAAAAAAAAATGGGAATTCGATAGGTACTTACTTTCATACCATCCAAGCCAGGTGGACCCTGTGAAGAAAAATATCTAAGAAATGAAGTGTGAAAATGTAAGCCACTTATTAAAAACTATATGGATTAGAAATGGAGCCAGTGCCAAAATGCTCACTAGTTTCGTATTAATATGAGATTACATGCAGTTGCTATACTTGCTTAGGTTATGCCTTATTATAGTGTTAAATAAAACATTTTAACTTTATTAGAGAACAAGCTAATAACTATTGCATTATTAATTTTGTGATTATTATGTGTCTGTATGTAGGGAATGCATTTTCCTTCTAATGTGTACGCGAATCGATACTACTAAAAATAATTTTTTTCATAACCCAGCATTTTTTATTAGCTTTCCAATATTCAAGGGCCTATTCAAGTATTACGTAGTTATGAAGAGAAAAGTTCAAAAATTTAATTTTACTACAACAAATTCTATAGAAGCTAAAAAAAGTAATATTATTGTTATAGTATTGTTGTTTATAACAAAATACTCAAATCTCCGACACTGAATCTCTAAAGTCGATTGAAAATTATAAAATATTTAAAAAACGGATAAAAAATTATATTTAATAATATAATAAAATAATAAATATAATTATATTATCCGAACTAATTCGTTTTGTTATAGCTACATTTGTTTTTTGGATTTTTTCTTTTCAATTTTTGATTACTAATTTTTACTTTTGAATAGAATAAATTTTGTCCTTATTTGTTCCGGTTTGTTTTGTTCATGATTGCGGTACACGGCGCGGGCATGGGACGGCTTGCTGTGTAGATTTATTAGTTAACAGCCATAAGAAGAATACACAAAGATTTTATATCTTAATCCAATAAAGAACTAAATATTTAATATCCTTGTTTTATAAAAATTGTTGGAAATGATCACCAAAATTTATTATTATCAATGTAAAATTAATAATGAGTTTAAATTTAAAATTAATTGTTTTAATCAAGAACGACGTTTGACGAGAAAAATGTAAGATACTGTTTTCATGTAGAATTGACCATGCTATTCAGAAAAAGTATTCATATCGAAAAGTGTAAGTGACGTACCATTTTTTTTCTAAAAAAACATTAGAGTATTTATTTAGGGCCTCCTTTGAATGTAGAGGTGTAAAAAAAATATAAGCTGCCTGCGTATTTAATAAGAAAACACTTGCATCTTAATCCCAGCACAGCACCAACTTCACACTAGTTTTATATTGAATATTTGAAAATTTTTCACCTGCGGCGCTGTAACGTTGCTTTTAACTCTGCTGCCACTTTCTCGAATATATTTATTGCTATTTTTAGAAGGAAGAATTGAAAGTAATGCATTTGATATTGAAGCAAGTTAAAAATTATGGCTACAATCATAATTTGCAAATGAGGTACGGCTCTCCTTACGGAGGAGGGAATAGAAGCCCCATACTCAATGAAAATGTATTTACGTAATACTTGAACAGATTGTTTTAAAAAATATTTTGCGAAAACCACCAAAATTTTATGCGGTAATACCCAAATATTAATTAATTTTATTTTTAGTCATTTAAGCACTTCTAAATGTGGTATATTACAAAAGAATTATATTCGATAGTTAATCACATTGTTATACAGAGTAGTTCTTTAATGGTACGAAGCGTATTTATGTGGGAAAAGGACAATATTGTTTTGGGATAAAAATGTATGTACTATAATAAATATGGTCAAAATAATTTTGTAAATAATTTCAGCCATATTTATTACTCATTTTTTTTCTCAAAATTATAGCTGACTGATTCCCGATATATAGGGCTCCGTTTTATTAACGAATCACGCTGTATACAATAATAACCCAGTTAATGGGATTAAGAAGAATGGTTTAAATTGGAAAGAAAACATTAACTATGTCCTTCTGCTGTTTTTATCTCATTGTGTTAATTATTTATTTGTAAGAGGCATCAGCAATAGCGGGTTTTAAGGTTCGCCGTTTTCAGCAATTTATAATGCTGCATGCAACAAAATTTTAAATTATATTTTAATTCGCATACAGCTTACTCAGAAGAAAAAGCTAAAAAGAATATTTTTTTTAGACCGTGACTTTGTCTTTTCAATCGATTAATATTTTTGAAGTCTCTCAGAGAAAGAAATGACAAATTCTTGGAAGAAAGAATTCTAGTTAGTCGCCGATTATGTCTCGTGTGACAAGATTTTTTCCTCAAAAATAATGTTATCAATTAAAAGTTTTGTAAATGTGGCTGTGAATAAGTGTTAGTATGTAAATTTCTTGTTAAAACAGAAGAAAATCTATAATTTATTTTTGAAAAATAAGAAAAACGATATTTAACAGGTTAATATTATAACTTGTAAAGTAAATAAATTTGTTTTATGATTTTATATTGGATGTGATACAAAGTAGCTCCTCAATGTGTCAAGTCAATTTTTTTAATTTATTTATATTTTTGGATATCATGTATAGTTCATTTTGATTCATGGTACATTGTCATACTACATTATTAGAACATACGAGGTAGAGTAGATATTAGTAACGGGGATGTTGTAAAATATTGTATTTAACCTCATATTTTTCTTAACCTGATTGATAAAAATATAATTTTTAAATATCCTTGCTAAAGACAAGTTCATTTAATTTATAAAGGCTTTAAAACTTGAAACAAAATTAATGAAGAGATATTAATGTTAAAGTTAATGTGGTGAAAGTATTTCTGGCAATAACACGATAATAGGTCATTTCAGCTCTCATTTAAATTAAGCCTTTTAAAACTATTACATGTTATCTTTTCTACTATTTAATATAATAGTTTCTTAGTGTTACTTAAAATAACGTTTTGTTGCTGTAACATTTTTTAAAAATCTGTTTCTGGTAGCAACGACGCTCTCGATAATATCTAGACCAATATTAATGTATCACTGCAAAGTAGATTAGTAAGTACTAGTGAACCATAACCTGCAATTTTGGTATTAATTGTTTATTTTTTAAAACGTTTAAAACGTTAACGAAATCTTACTATTTAATATATTTTTATAATTATCGTTATTTATTTTTTCGGGACCGTCACGGCCGACTGATATTGGAAATTTTGTTGCTGTTGCCTGGTGAAAACCATTGCTTTTTGCCCTGTTGGAATATATTTATAATTTTATTTAATTTTGTAGATATTCAAAAAATGTATTTTTTTCGAAAAGGCCAAAAAAAATACATTTTCGAAAAGGCCGATCTTAAAAAACTCATTTATAACGACTTAACTATTGCGCGGAGACATAGGTACATGTATGGTTAGGGTATTAATATGTTATAAAACTAAGTTTTTCAGCAAAGGATCTAGTAACTCTACTTAAATGTTTCTGTAAAAATTTTATAGTAAAATGGTCTATTATCGTGTTTTGATCCATATAATTAAATTAAATTAAGCCTATTACAAAATATATTTTTAAGCTAAACATTGTAAAAAAAATTTCAATTCTCTGAAAATTTTTCTAGAAAAATTGAAACGTATCACTAAATATTAGCAACGAATAATACAAGATTTTACAGGAAGAGTTGTTTTTAAAACCTACGAAAATGTATATATTATGACCCGTCTCACTATTTGTCATAATCACCAAAACCAAAAAATTAAATATATACAGAACTAATATTAGATAGGTACTGCTGTGTATTGGTAACAGCAAGCTTATAAATATATTAGTAGGATTTGTCGACAGTGGAAAGAAGAACCCTATAATTCCCCTTAATTGAATGATTCATTATATATTTCTCCATTCCACTATCGGCGTCGCGTTATATTTGAGATTCCTTGCAAAGGTAGCAAGCACAAATTTCTTGGAACCGATTGATGTGTCCCGACACAAGGTGTGTTCGGTTTATTGTCTGCACTGAGCGCTACCGTAAAGTGGCACCACACTGCAAGACATTTAACTTGTTGCAGGTACCAAACAACGTATATAATACAGTTGGAGGAGTAAAAATATTAAGTATCGCAAAGCAAACAGAAATAAGTAGATCATTTTCCCCACTCCATCGCATCGCATATCGCTCATTGTTCTCCTGGTGGCAGTCATCCCGCTTCGATTCATTTAGCATTAAAAAAATATTCATTCCTTCGTACCTTGCCGCGAGTGAAAGGAAGGAATTATTAAATGTTCGGTACCTTCAACAGCGTAAATAGCACTAAAATGTTAAATTCAGTTGAATCGAAAGGCCAGAAGGCAGCGGCAGCACCCCAGAACAATAAGCGAGGTCCGATGCGATGGACTGGGGAAACATAATCCACCCATAGGGCGACAAGTTTATAGCACTAAAATGTTAAATTCAGTTGAATCGAAAGGCAGAAGGCAGCGGCAGCACCCCAGAACAATAAGCGAGGTCCGATGCGATGGACTGGGGAAACATAATCCACCCATAGGGCGACAAGTTTATGTGTAGCTACGAAAGGATTGCGGGTATAAACAATTTTGGGGTTAACAATGTTGTCACATATATTAAATTTTAATTTAATAATCTCTTCCCTAGAAAAACCTAAATTTACATTTACACATTTAAAATAAATTGTAATAGGTGTATAATGAACCAATATTCTATTATAGTTTCACTATTATTATAACCTTCTTTTCGAACTATTTATTTTGATCTAAATGCAAAATAATATATTTTTTTTGATTAAAATACTTTTTATCTAAATATATTGCAACATAGTTCGCAGTAAATGGTTGCAGGTAGCTAGCGCTAATTTGATTGGTTATAGCGCATGCGTCTCGTGAGACACCCGATGGGCCATCGGGCTTGTTCGGCGATGTCCGATATTTGATGGATGTACCCACCCAGTTGCGTAGTGATTGATGGAAAGGGCAATAGCTATTGTATTGGATTAAATTGTGTTTTATATACAGGGTGTTATGGAAATGACTTATTATATTTAAATGGGTGACTCCTTGGGAGTCCTAGAGAATGTCTACATACTTTTTTTTTTAATCGAATATCTAAATACTAAGGTAAAAACCCTTTTTACCCACATACTGTCGCGCCGTCCCATCTGGATTCACTTAGCAACAATGTGGGTCACTAGATGTCAGATCACACCGCGTGTCTCGCTCTTGCTTCAATACTGACCGACTGATTTCAAATATGTGTGATATTATCTACTGTTGGTTCTGTTGAAAAACATACTTTTTGTGTTTTATTTTTTTACGGAATTTAATTATAAAACGGATTATTTTAAAATAAGATCGAAGGTATGTACCTTAAAATTGTAGTTTTCTTGCAACCTGACAACATCGCCTATAATGTGGTAACCTATTTTGAACCTCGGGACTGCCTCAATAAAATATTTATTGCGAAGGGCCTCAGGAGCGGCCACGTAAATTTTGAGATTTTATATAAAGTGTATATTTCGCTTAATAATTCAAAGCGCCATTTATGGTTATTTTTCTTCAATTTATTTTCATCTCGGGATTTGCCGGTTTAAATATAATACGTCATTTCCATAACACCCTGTATACGTGTTCATTGTGCCGTGTTTTAGGGTGTTATTTTAAAATTTTGACATAGATCCACTTGTCTATCTGCATTTCAGTTGGTTTGTGATACTTAATAATAATAATAATAACTTTCTACTTCATACTTCATATTTTTACTCTGCTTATTACTAGAATATGGACGGAAAACGCCTTTCCATACCTAGTTTACTAGATTTTATTAATCTAACCTTGCGTCAAGTCAAATGATGACTCTTTGATAATGTTATTATGAATGTTATTTAGTTATTAGTAACCAGGAAAATTTAAGTATTTATGACAACTTCATTATTGGGACAATGGATAATTGTGAACCTGTGAACTACTTATCTTGTTTCGGTAGCAGAAAAATCGACTTACACTAGCAGTTGCAAGCGGATTGATTTGCTATTTTAAGTCCGATTGATGAAAACATGGGTAAAAAGGAGCAAATTTCTCAAAGCAGCATATTTGATAGTTAATGCTATATCGTGCTTGGAATCGTGCCGAAGAATCACAAGTGCTGGCGCTGGTGTAAACCGATTTGCCAATTGCCCGTACTAATTTATCGCATCTTTGTCCATGTTTATTCATGGTATAAAGATCTAAGTCTTAGTTATTGTATCATGATGTTTATTGACTATACTACATTTATATTAGCAGTATTACTAACGGGATACTGAGAGAAATAGTTAATACAATTTTCAATTGGATATTCTGAAATATTCTTTCTTGGGTAAAATGCAAATAAAACAATCATAGTAGTTTTCATTAGTGAACATTTGAAAACTCCAACTAACCCATAAACGATTAAATGGTTCAGTACCGAAAAATTTGAGATTATAAGATTAAAAGCCATAAATTGTGTGTTAATATTGCCGACGGTATACAGCGAAAAGTATAATATATAGATTTTTAAATAAAAATTGCATCAGGCTTTGTCTGTTTGTACAAATATTTTATTATGTGAATGAGTTCTTGTCGGATTTTCATTTATTATATAATTGGTCACTTTTCGCTGTACTAGTACCCCTGGCATTAGGAAAGTTATTGCAAAGAACAAGGCAGAACTGGGATCACATTACAAGGAAATAAAAGCAATAATCGTTCGCACATGCACATACATTTATTGTTGGACTTTTATTAATACAGCTGCTTTTTTTTTGGTTCTTAAATATTAAAATTATAATCAAAAAAATTTACATTTATTTTTTTTAACTTTTGGATTATTTTAAACATTACTTCTTTATTGATTAATAGACGGACATTAATACTGGCATAACAAAAATTGGACGAAATTATTTAATTAGGTATATAAATATCTGTGAAGTAATATTTAAATGTTATTTCTATGGAATATTTACCTTACATTACTTACATGAAGGCTGAAATGTCTTACTAATATTAGTTAATACTATAAAAATCAGTCACGTATATTTTTAATAACCTGTATATTAATTACAATTTCTAGCCTACTATAAGACACCTATAAAAAGGTTAACATTTATTTTACAATTTGTTTATAATTTTACATATTATTTCTTTTGTTATGGATCTGTAAAATAAACTTTTTTTACAAAATAAATTAAACATATAATATTATAACTTAGTTATATAAAATTAAGTATGACTCTGATGTAATGGATACAATATTTATGGCAAGTTTTTAAGTATCTTCATAGAAAATAATTATCAAAATATTTAAAATAAATGGACGTGAGGTATCAATCAATCAAATAAAAAACTTAGCCAGCGATAAAAAAATTAAGGGGTTATAAAAATAACTCGGTAATAGACAAATCAAAACAGACGCGGTTGGTTGTTCAGAAATCACTTTCTGAGGAGTACTTAAATTTAAAAAAAATATACTCTGTTTTGAACAAGTATTATACTTTTAATTTATATATTAATTACATTTGCGCAGATAGAAAAATTTAAAAATATAAAATACGAACTAAATTTCTAAATTATTTTTATAGCACCCTTATGAAAAAGGGAAAGTATTCCGGGCGGCAATAAAAATAATGCGCAAGCCGCCACCTATTACTTTTTTAATATTAAAGCCTCATAAATTATTAAGTATAACCAACTACTTTGTAAATTATTTGAAAAGCATTAAAAGTTCTTTTAGGCATTTTTTTATTACTTAAATACTTAAATTTGCTAAGATACTTTATAAATGGTCGCTTTTATGTATGGAAACGGTCGATTATTTGCTAAAGTAAGATAGCTAGCGAAGAATGTTAAATACAAAACTTTTAGGGTTTTTATAAATCTATTATACTACACATAAACTAAGTATACAGGATCAGTCAAAAAGCCATGGAAGAACAAAGTTGCTATTTACAAGACCCTAAAAAAAATGTTAAGCACACCACATACCCAATCTTAACCGTTTTCGAGATATCGAGTTTCGAATTTCGTTTTCAAATAAATTATTAAATTCATTAATTCTACGCCATCAAGTTACTTTAGAAAACATTTATCTTCATAACAATGTTGTTTTGTCATCTTGACAACAGATATGCCAAAAATGCTTACATTTACGATTTGGCACGTTTAAGTGATACCGAGCGCATTGAAATTTTAATGATGATGACGATAGGACACGGAGTTTTACCCAAGTGGTGAATATTTTTAATGAATTGCATCCAGATCGGGAACCTATAACTAAATCAACTATTTCCAAAACATTGCAGCGTTTTCATGAAACTGGAGGTGTGAAAGATCGACCAAAAAGTGGAAGACCAGTAACTAATGAAGAAAATTCTCTAAATCTCATGTTAGATGTGGTAGAAAATCCAATAAATTCGACGCAACAGCGGGCTTTAAATCATAATATGAGTCGATATTCCATTCATTGTTACAAGAATTGAGTGAAGACGATTTTGATCGCAGAATTCAGTTTTGCGAAATCATTATGGATAAATTGAATCAAAATGTCAACTTTGTCAACCACATTTTATTTTCTGATGAATCAACGTTTTGCTTAAACGGGCACGTAAATCGACACAACTGTAGATATTGGTCAGACCAAAATCCACATTGGATGGAATAAGTTCTTACCCAACGACCACAAAAAACCCATGTTTGGTGTGGCATTATTGGTGGAAACGTCATAGGACCCTATTTTATACATGGAAATTTGAACTCTGAACGATATGTATTACTTTTACAAGAGAATATTGTTCCACAGCTCAGACGATTATTCCCAAACCATAATAATCTCAATTTACCGGCTGAACAAATATGGTTTCAACAAGATGGGGCTCTACCACATTTTGGACGGATGGTGAGGGAATATCTAGAGGAAACTTTTCCTGGTAAATGGATTGGGCGCAGAGGTGCAATTGAATGGCCTGCTAGGTCTCCTGATATGACCCCTCTTGACTTTTTCCTGTGGGGCCATATCAAAAATTTAGTGTACAAAAATAAGCCACAAAATATCGAAGATTTGCAACAAAGAATAATGCATGAAATTTCCAGTATTGCTCCCAATATCCTTTTAGATCCGCTACAAAATTTTGTTCACCGAATTCATTACTGCCAGGAGGTAAACGGTGGATACTTTGAGCACCTTATAAAATAGGATTTTAAATTGTTGTTAACTAAAACTTAGTTTGTCTTTTTTATTATTGTTATTAGATTTATTTGAAAACGAAATTCGAAACTCGATATCTCGAAAATGGTTAAGATTGGGTATGTGGTGTGCTTAACATTCTTTTTTTAGGATCTTGTAAATAATTTAAATATTGAATAATATACAGGGGGTTCCATTTAAAATAAAGTAACTTTGTTCTTCCATGGCTTTTTGACTGATCATGTATACTTAGTTTATGTGTAATATAATAGATTTCTAAAAACCCTAAAAGTTTTGTATTTAACATTCTTCGCTAGCTATCTTACTTTAGCCAATAATCGACCGTTTCCATACATAAAAGCGACCCGGTATAGAAAAATAAAGAATGCAGAGTTATATTAAGGTTTAGCAGAGTAGACAACAATACAAACAATTTCTGATTTAAAATAGAACGTTACCTTGCGCTAAAAGTAAACGAAAATATACAGGTTTAAACCGAAATTAAAAGTAAAAAAATATTAAATATATAAATCACGTACAAACCTCGGAAATGGCAATGTGCGCACTATTTATATTGTCCCGCGTTGTGGTTTTGGAATGTAATGCTCACATAGCATGTAGAATAATTATATATTAAAAAAAAACTATTTTATTTCTGTTACTATAGTAGTTGTAGTTTTTACATTATTTTTTTGTTGTAAATTACTTCCTTTTTACATTTTTAATGGAATTAAGAGCTAGAAATAAATTAGGTAGCAGCAATACATACAGCTTCTCTATTATTATGTTACGATTATTATATAAAATTACATCTTTAAGTTAATTTATACAACGTGTTTGAGAAAAATAAGGTGGTAAATACTTACAAGATTCCGTCTTATTTTTTTAGTCACTAATTTTTAAACGCATTATATGAAATTTTAGAATTTGCAGATATTTATTCTTAAATCAATTCGGTACTTAATTTTTCGCAGAAATGTTGGGACAGTTTGGAATTAGAATAAAAAAATTTTTCCGATTTTTCTTTCGCCCTTTTTTAACTATGAATATGATTCTGCAAACTTCTACATTCTCATGAACTTATTCAATTACTACACACATTTCGGCAGCCACATAACGACTGGTTATTTGGTAATGGTCACGTTAACGTAAAAATAGAAACACAAGTTCAAAGTGGTATCAAAGTAACTATTCACAAGATGTTCGGATTCATTTGTTATTATAAGAGAATTAGTTATTATAAAATAATAACGGAATCTTCATACGAATTCAATACTTCATTTTTTGTACTTAGTGTTAAAATGGCAACATACGCTTCTATTTTAAAAATAATACATTGTCTTCCTTAACGACGTAGCTGTTATTTCCATGTTACCAGCTTCTGTTATTGTCCTCCTAAAATATCTTGGTAAGTTTCATCGAAAAAATATGTAATATGGCGAGGTCATCCAATGGAATCGATGGCAAGGCATCAACAATCACTTAACAAAATGTCAATATTTGTAACTATTTTGTTATGGCTTTCCTATTACTTTTATTATTAATGTGGTGTTTGGTGTAAGCCCAGCATGTGTTTAACGTGTTAATAGGATAGAATGTTAATAATTTGTTAAGTCACTGCATTGGAAAACGCTGCTTTAGTCCTAGTTATAGTATGTTTTCCTTACCGTTGGACCCGGTTTGCCGTAATCACCAC
Source organism: Barypeithes pellucidus (assembly GCA_963991005.1). Classification (NCBI taxonomy): domain Eukaryota; kingdom Metazoa; phylum Arthropoda; class Insecta; order Coleoptera; family Curculionidae; genus Barypeithes; species Barypeithes pellucidus. The sequence goes on from OZ022559.1 coordinate 26,220,780, forward strand.
CTCTGCCACTTTCTCCTCTTAAGCCCATTGGACCCTGTAAAAACAAGATATATATATACAGGGTGTCCGCTAATTAATGGAACATGGAAAAACTACAGACTCCTTACGTAAAAATATTAGGATTTAATTATACTTAACTATATCCGAAAGTTGATATTAACTGACATACAGTTTTTCTCTAATAACTTTGCAGGAAAACAAAATTTGGCAATTATGGTTTTTTAAGTACGATAAATTGATTTTTTATGAAATTTTAATGTACAATGCGCTGTCTGCGGCATTATTTGCACATTTATTAGGTCATAACTTTTTTGTGCCTCAGTGCATTTAAGTTTTTAATGAAAATAATACTTTTCTCATATTTATTAGGTAAAAAAGGTATACTAAGTTCAGGTCGCCCAGAGTTACCGTCTTGGACATATTTGCATTTAAATTGTTTAGTGCACCCTGCCCAATTATTAATTTGCAAACAAAATTTTTTTCTTAAAGTAACCTATAAAAACACAAATAAAATCTAGAGATGCAGTTGCTATGGAACAGAAAATGTTTAATTTTTGAGTTTATCGTAAGTTTGTGTTTTCATTGCTGTTGGTTTCTTTCGACACGATATTTTCTAGGGTCAAAGTTATTTTAATTAAAGTAAGTAAGTTAAAGAACAATCCAATTGTTGTATTTATTATTCCCAATTACCATCACTAGAACATTAATTATCATGTAAAAGTTAATTGGTAAGAAGTAACAAAATTTGCTTGCCTGAGCTAACGCACTAAACAATTTATGAAAATATCTCCGAAACGGTAATTCTGGGCGACCTGAACTTAGTATGCCTTTTTTTTTAAATATATGAGAAAAGTGTTATTTTTATTAAAAACTCAAATACACTGAGGCACAAAAAAGTTATGAACGTATGATTGTACATTAAAATTTCAGAAAGAAATCAATTTCCTGTCCTAAAAAAACCATAATTGCAAAATTTTGTAAAAAAAAGTTAGTTTCTCTCAAAGTTATTAGAGAAAAACATAAATGAAGTTTTAACTTTAACACCCTGTATCTCAGTTAATATCAAATTTCGGATACAGGTAAGTATATTTTTACGTAAGGAGTCTGTGGTTTTTCCATGTCCCATTAATTAGCGGACCCCCCATTTACTAAAAATATATGTTTGTACAAGAGTCGCTTGATATTGTTTACAATTGATTCGATGCTTGATTGATTTAGTCTGACTTTTGAAGTTGTAGAACTCCCCGACAATAAATTCCGCACAAAAATAATGTCAGCTTTATAGCCCCTGTAACTTTTTAAATTTTAAATTGTTCTCCGATCTTGGTAAAGGGTAAACTTGTGTCGCGGAATGTTAGTCTGATGTTAGTTTTCAAAAAATACTTCTTGATCATTATAAAGGCAGAAACAAAAGTTACTTCTTTACCCTTAATTTCTTCACGCCCTATGTAAAAATTGAGCTGTATAATTTAGCTCCATTATATTTTGATTTGAAGTGTAACCTTTTCTTAACACAATGGTTTTTGGTTTACGTCATTATCTGCTTTTTAAATGAAGATACAAATTTTTAAAAACAGTATTGCAGTTTTTCAATTTTATTCACAATTCAAAACATTACATTATTTTATCGACTCGCATAAACAAATATCCAAAAATTAATAGAGCGTAATGCCACCTGATTGTCTTAACACTTCTACCATGTGACGTGGCATGATTTCAATGCGATACAGGCAATTAATTTTTGGATATTTGTTTATGCTTCTCGATAAAATAATGTAATGTTCTGAGTTGTGAATAAAATTGATTTCTTAAAAAAATTGTATCTTCTTTTAAAAAGCAGCTAATGACTTGAACCAAAAAACATTGTGTTCAAAACAGGCCACACAAACATGATGAAGCTTAATTCTAGCGCGCAATTTTTCCACAGGGCGTTACGAAATTAAGGATAAAAAGGAACTTTGGTTCCTGGCTGCATAATAGTCAAGACCGTATGTTTTGAAAACTAAAATAATATTCCGAGACATAAATATCTACACTTTGCTAAAAGTTCACCAGGATCACAAAGTAATTAAAAAAATTACAGGACTATAAACATGACTAACATTATCTTTGTCCGGAATTTATTGCCGGGAAGTGTATTTACGTTGAAATAAACTTAAAAAAATTTTAAAAATGTATATATCGTCCCTAAATAAATGAGCATTTCTAAAGCTTCAATTCTAGATGCATTTTGTATGTGCATTCAACCGACTCTATGTTTTAATGATAAACCCGATATTTTCAAGTAAATATATGAAAAACAATTAATACATTTTTATCTGTTTCCTTCAAAAATTGTCAGTATTTACAATACTCTGACCCACAGTGCATCCTAACGATAAATCTCTATAAGCTATAATCGAACAATTTTATTTTCATTTTGAAATTTGAAATTTCTTAATTACTCGCCTCTATTGTGAAATTCTAAGCAATATCCCATTTTCGACACTTTTATAGGGTATCTCCGCGTAATTGTTATTGCTATCAAAAAAGTAATGTAGGTATCATGTACTCTTTTTGGGGCAAGCTTAGAATGGTAAAATAAAAATTTGAAAATTTTCGCTCGCTTAAGAGATACGGGGGAAAATAAAAAAAAATTACAATTTCTAAATTACCCTATATTTTCTTATAGTTTCTTATAGTTAAAAGAGATACAGAAAAATGTTTTATGCAGAAGTTTGTTTATAATGATTGTTTCTGTCTTTTTCAGAATAAGTATACGGGGTCAGGTAAAAAAGTTAACAGACCTATCCTCATTTTTTTAAATGCAACACCCTGTATATTTTAATCTAAAAAGATACTATTTTAAATTCTCCTTTCAAATATATTGGTTTCCTACGCGATTTATTTAAACTTTATTACTTTGAAACGAAATAAAAGATTCAGATTAACGTAAAAAATAACGGAAATCATCGCAAATGTTCGGAATATGTCCTTAAATTTCCGTCTTTCCGAATAGCGAACAAAATATACATTTTGCGCCATTTCTTTGTTTTTTCCACTTTCCATATGAACTGATATCATATAAAATTTTTCAAAATGTTGATAGGTCATTTTCGCAAATGAATATGTAAAAATGAAATTGACCTTAAATGTTAATGTCAACATAGTTGTTTCATGGCCAGCTGTGGTTTAACGTAATAAAGTTTAATAAATCGCCTAGGAAACCAATATCATCCATGGTGTGTTATATATTTCAAAGGAGAATTTAAAATAGTATCTTTTTAGATTTAAACATATGGGGTGTCATTTTAACAAAATGAGGTTAGGTCCGATAACTTTTTACCTACCTTACCGTATACTTATCTTAAAAACGGCAGCTTATTCAACAATAAATATAAAAAAACTTCTGTATAAAACATTTTTCTGTATCACTTTTAACTAAGAAAATATAGGGTAATTTTGAAATTGTAAATTTTTTGATTTTCCCCGTATCTCTTAAGCGAGCAAAAATTTCAAATTTTGATTTTACCATTTTAAGTTTGACACCTACATTACATGTTTGATAGCACTAACAATTACGGAGATACCCTATAAAAGTGTCGAAAATGGGACACCCTGTACATGTTTTTATAATTTAAACATATGTACATTAATATATACTCAATAAACAAACTCAAATATTAAACTTATTAATTAAAATTAATTCATCACATCAACATAACACTCATAACGATGACTAGCATTCTTATGGGGGGTGATTCTCGATTTAGTCGAGTAAATTTTATCAAAGGGTAATTCCTTAAATCATTAAATATAATATTACCAAATCATTTGTCTGCTGTCCAAAAGATATCCACGTAGTAAAATAATTTTGCCATATAATATACTTACAGGTAAACCCATTGGTCCTGGATCTCCTTTGCTGCCTTTCTCACCCTGAAAAAACAAGCAGATTTTTTATTGTAGTTTTTAATCAGGTTTTAACAAGATTTATATTTAGGGATCATTTTCAGGTTACTTATTTTAGAAATTTAAACTTCTGTAAAAAATCTGTTTTATTACTTTTTGTTGTTGGGTTTGTTGTTGTTTTTATATTTTAACGTAAACTTTTATTTGGAGAAAATAAATATTTACAATCATAATATTTATAACATTGCTTGTTTGAACATTTATAACATTGCTTGTTTGAAAACTTACGGGCTCTCCTTTTATTCCATCCATTCCACGATCTCCTTTAATGCCTGGCGGTCCTTGCAATCCTGCAGTTCCTGGTGGACCTGGCGGACCTGGTGGCCCGATAACCTAAGAAATTGTATTGATTAGGTATTTATAAAAACTTTTCTCGCTTTCTCGTAATATTTATTAATGAGTTTGGCATTAACAAAAACTTTATTTGTAAATATATTTTCAATGATAATTTTCTAAAATAAAGCAAATTAATGTATGAATAAATCAATATCCGGTTAAGGCCTACTGCATCATCATCAGTATAGATAGCATGAAAAGTAAATTACTATTTAACAAACTTGACGGTAAGAGTTACTCCTCTTATGTCAAGATATGCAAAAAATATGATTAGGTAGGAATAAAAATATTTACCACTTCTCCAGCTGATATTATTTCACCAGTTCCATCTCCCTGAAACAGTATAAAAAAATACAAAAAAGATAGAGTCGTCACAAGACTTAAGGTTTATTACTTATAGTATAATATTAGTATAAGCTCATATTCATCTAATAATATAATGTTATAATATTAAGCAATCATTACAAAAAATGTATCAAACACTATAAAAAATGAGAAGGTGAGATGTCAAGGGGTTTAAGCAACATTGGATTTACCAATTAAGTACTAGATATTCAAAACTGGTTGGTTGCAATAAATAGATTCTGGAAATCGTCCATATTCTTGCCATCTGTTAAATTTAAATCACTTTTGTTCTCTCGTTATCGATTTTTATAATTTTGAAATCAGGCCATGCATATGCTAGACAAGAACTTCAGCTCGAATTGAATTAAGAGTTCTTCGAAAGTTCTTATATTTGGTGCGACAAGTGATTCTTTTATACTTCTAACTTCTAAATCAACGGTTATGTTTTTCTACAGGACTTCTTACAACTTTAAATATGAAATAAAAGAAGAAGAAAAATTAATAAGAAACAAAAAAATGTGGTAAATATTTACCTGTCGTCGTCTCAGTTTCTTGTACTTCTGTAATGTTGAAAAAAGAAAACAATACTTTAGATATAAATGCAACATATTTGGGGTTAATGAGAAGAAGAGTTGTATTTGTTAAATTACGTTAAAGAATTTTGAAACGAAAACTGTTTTTATTTATTAATATTTTGTTAATGGGTTTGTTCGAATTTTGTTTTTTTCCTAGTTACGAAATATTTTCATTCGTATAAAGAGATATTAGACATAATTTCAAAAGTTAAAGTTGAAGATTATAATAAATTAAATTTAGGTGAACAACACTGCCTCACGAAAGGTTCTACAGACTTTTAATCATCACTTACAGATTCTCCCTTCTCTCCTTTCTCGCCTTTCTGTCCTGGGTATCCTGGTGGTCCTGGAAGCCCTGGCGGGCCCATCAGACCTGGTGGTCCAATGTCACCGTATTCACCCTTCTCTCCTTTAGGACCCAGCTGACCCTTAAAATAAATTTTAAAAACTATGAGATTAATTCTTTTATTGTTGGGTATCCAATAAACTCTCTTTGGAACCATCTGGAATATCGCGGACTAAAATTGTATACTCATAAGTGCGTATATGCCTTACAAGTCAATATATGTACTTTACATTGTTTACAATCACACCTATTAAAATTAATTATATAAATTAATTAAGATATTAATTCAACAGAATCTCGACAGTTGGCAAGAACTAAATAAATAATCTCTCAGTTTTTACTTTGCCCGCTGAAAATTAAGTCCGGGTATTTTACAAGCCCGTGGGATTTGTTTACCATGTGTTTTCATTACCGTTCACACACTATTCCAACACGAGAATTAAATAAAGAAAACCAACGAAATAAATATTATTTCGAGCATCTACTACCAAGTTGAATTCTGAAAAAGCCTGGTTATTATTTTAATTACTTACTGGTAATCCAGGGGGGCCCTGTGGTCCTGGCTCGCCATTCGCTCCTGATACTCCAATAGGTCCAATCACACCCATATCACCTTTGGGTCCTAAAAATAATTATAATAACAAAAACTTTGTCACAAGCAGTTAAAACAACGAGGTTATCAATGTTGATTTAATGGCCATGTTTTATCATACAGGAATAATAATGTCGAGGATATGATATACCGCATTATCCACATAATACGATATGATAGGCAGATCTTAAAAAATGGAACCGACATAATAGAATATGATACACTTGTTTAAAAATTTGAAAAAAAGAATGATAAAGAGCCGGCGTCAATCGGGATCCGACTCAAATCTGTTTCTCCGCAGACCACTATCAGTAGTAGCACCTAATCCGTTTCTGGTTCGGGGTGCCCCCCAATCCATCCGGATCAATATCAGACAAGTGTCCGTGTATAAGGCAGTGTCCAGGTTGGTTCAAGGAGTTCACTTTAGATACTGCTGCATAAACCTGGGATGAAGCAAGAAACTATCAGCTAGCAATCCCAGAACGCCATTACTTATGCTCGAATTTTATTGGTAATTTATATAATACATTCCACTAAATAATAAAACCAACGCGGTTAAGAAAATAGAAGCTTCCTAAATATTTATAATTAAGACTTGATATGAAATACATTTTTAGACTGTTAGGGAGGCTTTTATGGAATGGCTCTATGGTACAATAAGGAACAATGATTACTTTAATATGAAAAAGGACGAACAAAAATATAATTAATAGAATGGTGTGATAGATTTTATCCTCTAAGAAAAAGGGTGCTTTCATTACGTTAAAAAATTGTACTGCTTATAGTAAGTAAGTTACTTACTTACTCTTACCTTTCTTAATTTATAAAGATCGTTGAGTTAGAAAAATAAAAATAATATTAATACAGAAGAAATAAATAAACTTTTATTTTTGAGAATATTAAACGGTTATAGTCCCTTATCCGTTCATAATACAAATATAATACCTGGAAAACCTGTAAACCCACTATCGCCCCTATCTCCTTTTCGGCCTAGATCCCCTGGTTCCCCCTTGTTTCCGGGTAGACCTCGTAACACAGTTTGCCCATCTTGACCCTAAGTAAACGACAACTTTAGTTCATAGCTTCATATCGCTAATCCGATATATTAATATTTTTTACTAATGTGCACATTGAAATGAATGGTTAAGATGGTTACATGTAGTACCCCCTGAAAATTAGACAATTGCATTTGAATATTTACTTAATGTTTATTTTATTTAGCCAATTTCTAATGTTATTAGTCGATTACGACTCTTTTGTCCTAAAGAAAAAATTATAAAATGTTAAACGTGCACATTAGCGACTTTGAGGGGCAATTTCTTTACGATAACTATATTATTATATACATTTACATGCCTACAAATTATACTTTATCACTATCTTAGTTACTGCAAATCAATAAATACACTACAGCAACTAACTAAGAACTGAAACTGACCTAGAGAAAAAGTACGATAAAAAATGTCATTAGAAGAATGGAAATCACAATAGTTCTAGTACCATTTAGATAAAAAATTGATATTTTCTCATTGACTCATAATAGATGACATGGCTAATCCACCCTAATTGCAAGGTGCGCCTTTACAAGATGGCGTTCATTTAATGTTGAGTTGGTGAGAGAGTTTAACAGTAATTAACCAACCAAACAAGTTTGATTGTAACATCAACAACGTTGGCAGGAACGATTTATTGCTTTTTTAAATATTGGTCATAAGATGAAAAGTAAAGAAAATGAGAGCATTTTTATAAAATATGATGTCATATTTATTATAGCAATATAACAATATGAAGAACATATTCTTTTATTTTGGTTAGATTTTCAGGTAAACACATATTTATTTTTCCAAAAACTAGCAAAAGGACAGAACTTGAACAATGAGCGGCATAACTATGGTTGAGTTGCTTGGATTAAGAGTTAGATAAAACTTTCTTGTTGCTCTTTTACTTATCTAAATAACAGCTGGCAGATAATACGATATTGTACTTGCTTAGCTTTATTTATTGCATTTTCTTCATCTCTGTTCATTGAAAATCTCTAGAATTTAGCGTTTCGAATTAACATTGACAGTAAATGATGAAAGTTAAAACGATCTGATACAAATAAACAATAAATATGAAAAAATTACGTTTGCAGGAAAATTATATTCAGTAACCAACTTTGATAATACCATAATTGATATTGACAGAACTGATTTCCTAACTAAAGTAGCTCGGTAAGCTAATTATCGATTTAGTAACCAGGCAAGTGAATCATTTCTGCTGTCTGGTTAGTTAATTATTGTTTAAAATCTTTCAGTAACTCAGTCTAGACTTTCTTTGTCCATCTGGTTATGTATTAAACAAATGTTAAACAAATATCGCTATGTATATTATAAGCGGAAAAATCGGTAGTGTCTTAATTTCAATTTTATCATTGTGGGCACTGAAATAAAAACAATGTTGTGGCTTTAAGAACAGTTGATTTAAGAAATAATCAATGCTCGGTCCTAAAATATATTAAACAATAATTAACCAGACATCTATAGGGTGATTCACGGGGAGCGTCCAATAGAATTATCTGTAGAACTGCTGAACATGTGTTTCTGAATCTTTGTGATTCAGGTTTATGAATACGCTCGCCTTAACAAAAATATTCACGTTTATCTCATTTTCGGTTAAAGCGGAAGTAGCATCATCTTTCGTTTTTTAAACATAACATAGTAATTTTTATTATATTTTTCGATTAACCATTAAATTCTAAGAACATTTTATAGAACATATTTTGGTCTGACTATGCCAGTTTTAGAGATATCTGGACTTTTTGTAATTATTAGGCAAATAGTCGATATAATTGTTTTATCTTAGCTCTAGGTACTGTATACTAGTGTATACCGATGTCTATACGAGGGAAAATTGGTTCACAACTTTCTAAAACGTTTCTTCATTGAATTTATAAATAAAATCAAGTTGATAATTTTAAATGGATTTGAATTTAATTGTTTCATTTATTTTTTTAAAAAGTACCAAAGTATACTTGAAATAAAAAATGTGATTGAAAATTATAATATTAAAATGATTAGAATTATAAATTTCCTCCGTATAAAGCAGAGGTTCTCAAACTATTTCGGTGACGGAGCCCTTTTAAAAGACAACATTTTTAACGGAGCCCTAAACGGCCTAAACCTAAGCTAGTAACATTTCGATGTAATAGACCAGGCGCTTACTTATTAAATTACGTATATGTAAAGTAGGCGTTTCGTTTTTATACTTTATTTTTATCTTAGGTAACTTTATTCTTATAGGTTCCACTTTAATACATATATTCAATTTATTATGACTGCCTGCCGGGTTTGTTCATCCCTACTGGAGGCTTTGAGGAGCCCCGGGGCTCTGCGGAGCACGCTTTGAGTAACGCTGGTATAGAGTATCTATATACAATTTTATTGTTTCGTAGTAGTGATTTTTAAGGAAACGCTTTTATATAGTTATAGAACAGTAAATACTATTTATAAAGAACAATTAATTTGTCATTAAATAAAATTATACAGGGTGTTCCATTCAAAATAAGAATGATTTTAATGGTTAAATTCTTTCACAATGAACCTTGAACTGTGACCACCCTGTACAATTTTTGCCAAGTTTGAAATATTTTTGAGACTTGATGATCTTCTAGCTATTCGGTAAGAAATTTTTAGGTCCAAGAGCTCAGGTAAAAAAACATGTGGATTATTTCATGACCATGCATTTGCCAAATAGTTACAAAAATACCAGATATCTCAATAACAGGCCAAAAATATGTTCTATAAAATTTGCTAAGAATTTAATGGTTCATCGGAAAATATAATAAAAATTAGTATGTTGTATTTAAATAACGAAAGTTGGCAGCTTCTTCCGGTATAACCTGAAAGGATAGAAACATGTGAATATGTTAGTTAAAGTGAGCGTATTGCTAAACCTAAATCCCTAAAATTTCAGTGTTCAGTAGTTTTCCTTAAAGTCAATACTAGCTCGTCGTGAATCTTAATTCTTGATTTAATAACCATACAACTTGATTCGTTAATAAATCATTTTTGTTAATACCATTGATGTCACAAATTTGCCCGTTTAGTTAATCATTGTTTAAAATATTGATTGTTTGTCTGAAAAATTATTTTGCTTTTTACTAAATCTTAATTCACCCATTATAAAACCCAACCATAATTGCGATAATATTTGTTATTTATGATGCGCTAGAAAAGCGTTCATATTCAATAATTCTAAATAATAGAATATTAAAATTTAATTTCTATATTTATCACAATTATGCAAATATAAATAATAAAAGTATATATTAAAATTTCCATTTTTTTAATTTAGAATTAAATATACAGGGTGTTCTACTAAGGTCGGCGAGATACGATATTATTTAAGCCATAAATTTTGACCTGACAGTCTAGCAGTGTTACCAAGTCTGGTGAAATTTCACCAAAGCCTAATTCCAGGTGGCTGCAGTCTAACTTGAATACCTAAAACGTCAGGTAAGACGTCAGATAAAACGCCAGGTAATACGTCACGTAAAACCTTATGCGTAGATGCCTCTTTATGTCTGTTGGATTAAATCGACCAAGAAGAATTGATATAAAATATATTCACGATTACCAAATGACCATAATATCAAACCTCACCCACCTTAGTGGGACGGACACCCTCTATATAAGCAATGGAATATTGAGCGATAGAATGTATAATGTGTGATGTCTTTAACTTAGAGTTATCGAAAATAAACACTTTTCTGACGAACGTGTATACGAATAAGAAAAAAAAAATAAATAATATCAGATAAGAGAATTTTTACGGTTTTATCACTTTTTATAATTATTCCATTATATTGGTAATATGATTTTCGGGGTCTTAAAGATTTTGATTAGAACAAAATTGTAATTTCAATTATTGGTAGAACATCACTTGTTTGGATGCATCATTATGATTGATGAATTTGTAATTTAGATATGCCCTTAATGTAATATTTATTGGCCAAAATAAAACAAGGGAAAAATTGATTTTGTGTGTGTAAAAAGTGAATAAATTCGTAAAAACACTCCTAAAGCAGAAACGTAGTGTAAAATAAAAACATATACTTACAGACGTGAAAGCAAATAACCAAAAGGTGATATTTACATAAATCGGTTAGTGTGCGGAATCTACAATAAAAATGATTAACCAAATAAAAATTGTTATATACTTACCAACCAGAGCTACCTCAAAGTTGATAAATCACAAATCAATTTTTAAACAAACAATGAAGACCTCTTAGTACATATCTCAAATTTTCTAGTTCTGACTCTATAGAAGTTGCCTTGTTAATATGTACATAGTAAATACAGTAAACTGTTTTCTTTTAATTATAGTTAAAGTAATTCATGCTTGTTTATTATATTTTCTCTTTTTGTCTAAGTTTGTTCGATAAACTGTTTCTTTTAATGCAATTAAGGCAACTAATGTTTGTTCAATATATTTTCTATTTTTGTTCATGGTACTTTATGCTATTTTGGCATTAGATCTCGCCACTCCTGTTTAGTTATGTGTAACAATCAATAACTGATATATATTTTCCGGTTACAAGATGATAGTCTTATCAAAAGTGGACTTACTATTTTATTTCGGATAAAATCTTAAATTTAAATAACATAACATACTAACTTTGAATTCGCATATTAATTTTTTTTTAAATATTAGGCATGAAAGTTAAAACCGACAATCTTGATGTGAGTTATACTAACTCTACTAGCTCTGCTATCTTTTAATCGGTAAATTCATATCAATATGTAAATATTAAAAGAATAGTCAAATGACATTACATAATATGTAGTTAGGTTGCATTTAAAATAATTCGTGATTCTAAAGTACTGTGACTTTAAACAACTTTGAGGTCGCCCTAAAAATTTTCTATATAACCCATAATATAATAATTAGTCACTGGTCAGTTATGAAACATATTCAATAAAATTTTATAAATTATATTTTTTTAATAAAATATGCAGTTCTGTTCTACTAAGAAAAATAAAAGGAACAATTTAGATAACAATCTATAATAATCTATTGGACATAGTTCGAAACCTTCATAATTATTGTTAAACCGTAAGAAAACATTAAAAATCTCTCGATTTTAACGGATAACTCTTCAATTTTAAAATGAATGCTAACTATAATACGTTTTACTTTTTTTAGACAGTTCAAAGGCTGCATTTAGAATAAGATATTTTAACGTTGTGAGCTTATAATTAAATTGAAACATTTCTAATTTTGACTAAATAAAATCTATTTACATATTTTTAATTAGAGGGGTAGTATTTACTAGAAAGCGTTAATAAGATTATTAATTGCATACATTTTGTTCATAGTGACCACCAAAGCAGATTGATGTATTTATTGTAAGTAGCATAATCTGATTCTATGTAAAATTCAGTATACATATTTTAGTATTAATAATAATAAATACTAATGCGGAATCAATTGTAGCTAACGAATACAATTAAATAATTACTAATTTTATATTATGTCCAATAACGAATAGTAGGAATAAACTGAAATTAAACTAAACAAAACTGACTTGCTGTATTAATAAAGGTTACCGAACTACATAAGCACAAACATAATAACAAATACAGAGTAGCATATGTTAAATAAATAAGCTAATTAACTTATTTATCAAAACGAAACAAATCCCATCAAAATATACATGACATACATCATGCTCCGGATGCCACAAATACTGCAGTTTATTAAAAGAAAACTTATCAGTGTGCAATATGGTAAACTTACTGGTAATGATCGACGACAGACATAATCGCAATAATTTTTTGTCGCCAATAGAATTATTTAAGAGCGTCTAAATTATTTTCATGCGGTATTTCATTTAAATCTCTGCATTAATTCGTGCTCAAACAATATACAAAATGATTAACATGCAAAATATATCCAAATATCCCCTTGTGATATGAAGCTATGCAATGAAGTATGTAGTTTGGTTAAATATATTTTAACAATTTCATGAACTGATTTCTTTTTTTGTATGAATGATATTTTAGGTTTAAGATTCACGCCTCTTGTCATATCCGATGCAGAAAAAGTACGTCAGTAGAGCTATAAACATAATAATATACTTTTAGTGGTTTCGATCCATCATATTAGAGCACTATAACTACACACACCCGACAATAAATTCCGGACAAAGATAATGTTTATCAGGTTTATAGTCCGGTAACTTTTTAAATTGTTTTCCGATCATGGTGGAGTTTTTAACAAAGTTAGAGTTGAATTTCGAACTGTTAGCCTGAGTTTTAGTTCTCGAAATGTTTTGCGCCTTATACAGAAAGAAACAAAAGCTTACTTTTCTACCCTTAATTTCTTAACGCCATGTAGACAAATTGAGCGATAGAAGTTAGCTTCATTATAATTTATTTTGAAGTGTGTCACGGGCATTATCTGCTTTTTAAAAAATATACAAATTTTTAAAGAAAGTATTGCAGTTTTTCAATTATATTCAGAATTCAGAACATTACATTATTTTATCGAGTAGCATAAACAAATATCCAAAAATTAATAGCTCTTATTGCATTGAAAGCATGCCACGTCATATGGTAGAAGTGATAAGGGTGAGGTGGCAATACACGATATTAATTTGTTTAGGCCACTCGATAAAATAATGTAATGTTCTGAATTGTGAATAAAATTGAAAAGCTGCAATACTATCTTTAAAAATTTGTATCTTCTTTTAAAAAGCAGATAATGACGCGAATCAAAAACATTGTGTTCAGAGAAGGCCACACTTTAAAACAAAACATAATGGAGCTAAATTCTACTCCTCAATTTTTCAATAGAAGGTAAAGATAAATTAAGTAACTTCTGTTCGGGTTAATTGATCAAGACTCAGTCTTTTTTTTAACTAAATTACAGGCTAACATTGCGAGGCATAAGTCTACAGTTTGCTAAAAAATTCACCAAGATCGAAAAACAATTCAAAAAGTTTCATTAACATTAATTTTGTCAGGAATTGATTGTCGGCTACCTAAAATTGATACTTTAAGAACATTTAATAATATGTATGTATTTTAGATTAATAATTAACATTTCTTCACAAGCAATCAAATAAATTCCATCAGTTCATGTAATTGTGGGTCAAGAAAGGAACAAACGTTTTTAATACGTTACCCTTTTACCCCGTTTGCCTCTAGTTCCCTTCTCTCCAGGGGCTCCAGGCGGACCTATGGGCCCAGCATCACCCTTTTCACCTTAAAAGTTGATCTGAATTGATAATATGCTTCTACATATTAAAGTACAGAATTCATTTTGCGAGTGAATTTTACATTATTAAATAAATTGTAAATACATACGGTCCAGTCCATCACAGTAAAAAATAAGTAATTATTGTCGTATAGTAATAATCTACCTTTTATAAGCATTCTTAATTTTAGGAACATCTTGTAAGCAAATGCAGTAGAAACTAAGTTATTTATGATGATTATATAAATAATCTCTAGATTACTTAAACATTTTCGTTTAAAAATGAACTAGTGAATTTGTAAATTAGCTTTGCAAGTTTCTATAATAGTTTTTAGCATACCTGGTGGTCCTGGTGGTCCAGGAGGACCTTCTATGATTCCTGTAGGGAATTTGACGTCGCCTGCTATCGTCGTCGTTAAGCCTCGTTCGCCTTTATCACCTTTGTCACCCTGTAACAAATAACATATGTAATTTAAATCTACGTTAAAGAAATTAAATTGTTTTAGTTTAGAAATATGTATAGGTTTGTATCATACAGTCATAATATAACAATAATATAGTCATAGTTCAATGTGTAATCAAAATAAAGAAACATCTGGTGGTAAATCACCGAACAAAATGCTACCCTATATGAGAAACCGGTATAAATAAATTGGCACCAAAATGGCGGCCTGACATTGACTACATATATTGGACCGGATCATATTTTTGTAACTGCCATACAAACTATAGAGGAAAATATTGGAAAAGTGTCATTTCATTTATTTTCAAAAATATTTGTAACAAGAGTGAGTAAGATAAAGCATAAGTCGTTTTTAAATTATTTCCTTCTCAATCGATATCAATAATCTGTTTGTAATTATTGTTCTATATAATTTTTCTTCACTACCTAATACCAATATTATAATATCAATAGGGATGATATTTTTAACAGGCTTTTCTTGTAATTTTATTTTGGTATCACGGCCGAAATAATGGCGGAGTATCTTGAAAAATAGGCAAAATTTAATGGAAACGTATTGCCAAGAACCAGTTAATTGTTTGTTTTTAGCTGACGGGATAAATATACTTTTGGACATAAATATAGCATAATTATGTTATTGACTTTGAAAAATTATACGCATGGGGATTGGTCATGCGTTTTACATTAACAATTAAAAAAAAATCAGGACTGCACCATTATTTGTATGTATTGCTTATTTGAAATAATATTAAACTACGGCATGCTTTGGTGGATCATTATTATATTATTATACTTATATATTATATGTAGTGGATAGTTAAAAGTGCGGGCTTTACTTCACAAACATTTTGGTAACAATTAAGCATTCATCGACCACTTGGAGGAGGGTGAACTAATTCATTTTATATAAAAAAAAAAGTTCGCGCCTGCGAAATAAGCAAATCTTATTGAATCTCCTCTCATGCCTACCACGCAACCTTTTTTGACCATAAATATAAAGTAAAATTGGTTCTTCTAATCCAACAACCTTAAAAACGACATTCAACTATGCTTCTTTCTGCGTAAAAGAATATTAATCCACAAACATCAATATAAGTGGAGATACCCTGATTTATAATTATTGCTTTTCAATGTTTTTACAAAACACTGTTTTATATTCATCTTGGCTAACATGTTATATTTTCTTCCATGAGGTTTAAAGTATCAATTGTAAATATCAAATTTTATACCCGAGTAAATTAAATAATGGAAATAATATTTATTTTAACAACTCAAATGGAGAACTTAATAATAGTAGTGACCATTTTATGATGACGATGATGATTAATGTTTTGGTATTGGTGTGTGTAAAATTTACCGATATGTTTTTATCCTTTTGCATATTTTTTATAGATAACTTAAAGAAAATAACGACTTAATAAGGAATAAGGACTTACTTAATAAGGAATATTTCTATTTCTATGCTCTTACGAGTACTTTGACTTCAATAACCCGAATTTTAATTTTCTTAAATAACTTTCATCTCTTTTATTGTAGCGTTGGTTAAGAAAATCACTTGCAGACAAAATAACTTATTTTTAGTTTATTAGTAACTAATTTATCAAACAAATTTTGCTTAAAAGTGTTAAATTAATAAATCTTAATTCACATTTCTTATCAAAAATATTATCAAATGTATGTCTTTAATTAGATCGGAGTGTGTTATCGCGTTTCATAGATTGAATTATCAATATTTACCTATTCCCATCCTCCTACCTTTAAATTCTTTTAGTGACATACCCCAATCCGCTTCGAGCCAAACTTAAAAGCCACCGAATACATTCCGTCTCTAAATATCAGCAAGATCCCCGAAGGGATTTAAAATTACTGTTCAAACGATCGAGAACAGTAGTTCGGGAAACTATCGCACTAAAATTTCGCAAAGCAACCTAGTTGACTACCCTTCTCATACGCACTTTGGCCCTTTGGGTTATTTTATAGGTTCAAGTAGAAACTATATTTAACGGAAAAAGTAAGTAGTACTTAGTTATATTTAAAAAATACATATAATAGTGTAATAAATAAGAGTGCAGTTAGATTTTTCCATACCAGTCCATGGTTATGATTGTTAAAAAATATGTATTATTTTTCAATGTTAAAATCTCATAATGGTTGGTATTGCAACTTGGAAAAATATCGTTTCTTGCAAAAAAATATCATATGGAACAATAAGAATTTATTGGTTTGATCTTTTGGAAGACAATATTTCCCAAACGACTCTTTCTAAGAACTACTTGGGCAATGATTACTTTACAACAGTAGACAAAAATTCTAATTTAATTATAGCACAACTGCAATATTTTTGAGAAATAGTCGGGCTGAACCGTGAAAAAAGGATTTAAAGTTGTATTGAGTACATAATTACACATATTCACACCCTAACTGTATGATTCTAATTGTTTGTAGAGTCCTATGAATTATTAACCGTTACCTAGGCAATATGATTTACCTCTTCTTGTTCTATTGTTATTGAAAATTAATAATTTTCTATCCTGATGTATTTACCTTGGGTCCAGTAAGCCCATCCATACCTGGTGGGCCAGGCGGGCCGACAGGTCCTGGTTCCCCTCTATCTCCAGCAGGCCCCGGTTCTCCCGACATTCCTTGTCTTCCGTCATGCCCCGACGAGCCTTCAGGCCCGGCTGGTCCAGGTGGTCCAGGTGGACCTGGTTCTCCTGGTTCTCCCTGTTTATTAATGTATCATAAAATTTGTAATTTTTAACACCTATTTAAAGAAACACCAACAGAAAAATCTAAATCAATATAATTTATAATTTTAACCAAAGTTTTATTAATGAAAAGAAATAAGAACAAAAGTCTATAGATATGCTATTAAAGTAACGCTAACGATATAAGAAATAGAAAAATAATATTTTGCTATAAACTTGTAGAGTGACGTTGATATTAAAAAATCAGCAGCGCATGGCACTGCTTATCACGTTTATCCGATTAGACACGATTTGCATTATGTTTTGAGATTTTATGTCGACTCTAACACTTAATAGGAGAATAAGAATAATAATTGATGAAATAGTGGATTAAGAAATGTATTCATAAAAATATACGTGTCAAGAGAACAAACATGTAACATATTCCACAGTATATACAACAGCCCTGTAAAAACTTTAAAATGAATTAAGTTTAATGTGATAGTATATAAAATTTTGGTTATATAATTAATTATGTTGATGTTTCCGTAAAATCATAAGGTAATAAAATTTCATACAAAATAATCTATAAGTTATATAAGCTCCTACTAATGTTCAACAAACTAATTTAACAAGCTACATGCAATTCATGCTACCGAAGCGGCGATAGTAACAAATAGTAAGCGATTTCTTTATTTACCTTGCGAAGGAAACTTTAGACAAAAACAAGGAGTTGAAGCTAGGTAAATAAGGATTTAAAGATTATAAAGTTTAAATCCGTATCAGCCATTACAGAATCGGAAAACTTGGAGCGCTAACATTATTTATTCTCTCTTTTCCAAATCGTTTTTAAAGATGTTTAACTTTGTTTTCAAAGTTTAAGATGTTCAGGATTTCCAGAACATGTACATTTGTCACATTTAGGTAGGTATCTGCAATACATAATATTAACACCTTTAGATTTTATAAAGATGGTTACAGATTAAAAAGTTATCACTTGCTTCTAGTTTCGTATATTTAAATACATGTATTTGTTTTAAAACTACTTTCAAACTTAATTAACTATATTAAGAGAGGTCAGTGTGGAGTTACCCGCTTCACTTTTGACTTCACTAAACTGTAAGGATTAAATTAAATCAAGAAAATATATCTCACTACATAACTGAACAATTAGATTTTGTTTTAAGAGCTCAAAATAATAGTTTCATAATGTGGAATCTATGAAAATCAATATCATTAAAAAGATTAAGATGTACAAATAAATGATTTTATGTTATATATATGTTTGATTAGCTTTCTAATTGAATAATAATTAACGATGTGGAAAGTTCTAACATATTCATGATAGCTATCAGATAGTGGATAATTGGTAGAGGACTCAAGACGATACAGAACTTTTAAAGTTTAGTTAAAATATGGAAAATTAATTGATTAAAGTTTCAGGCTACTTTAAAGTCGTATAATATTCACTTGCAAACTAAGCAAGCATAAAACTAAATTTTATATGTTCAAATAGAAGTGAGTAAAGTATAAACTAGAAAAAGTTAGTATATTTTAAATATTATATTTAAATACAAAACTGAGTGAATATTGAATTCACATAAGTGAAAATTACATTTCTTCTTAAACAGTTAAAGTAAATATATTTGGGTGCAAAGAAGTGAAAGTGATGTTAAGTAATGAAATTAGGAGTTGAAAAACAGGAAAGAAATAATTATTAATTGGCTTACAAACGAGAAAAGCAAAGAGCTAAAAACTAACTCACTTTTAATGTGATGATAGTTTCCCCGGTAATGTTATGGCCCCTTTCTTGTAGCCCCTAAAAATATACTAATTGTAAATAAAAATATATCACAGCTAAAAATACCACAGTGCAACAAATAATAAATTAGATACAGTAACGTTGAAATACCACTCCCTGGGACAACAAATCATGCCTAAGTGTATTCTGCAAGAAGGACTAAGTTCATTCTGTCGGAAATAATATCATCTTTCCACAGCTAAATACGTAAACCACCAAAAATATATACTTTTTTCGCCAGCATGCAATAGTACACAGCTCTTTCGAGTAAGTATGACGGTATGCTGTTTCCCTCTAATGAATTTTTTTTTCCTTATAAATTTTGTTTTAAGCCTTCTAAAAAAGGAGGAGACCTGAATTTTATGTTAACAAGGAGTTAAAATGTTACTCCCGTCCATGACGGAAAAAATATTGCGTATACAATTTAGAAGAGTACGACACACCTTTGGCGAGAAATTAATCGCTTATAAAATTTAGAGAAGTACGACACACCCTTTGTTAAACGAAGACAACAGAGTAGATGTTTATTATTATTAAACATACAAATAAAATTCAATTTAAACACATTTTGACCTTCTGAAAATAAGAAAAGTTTTCCTCCAAGGAAATATATTGGATGTGGTGTAATAAAATTGTATTGTTCTAAAAATGAATAATTAATATATAGGGTGTTGAAAAAGGTCGGTACCCCGGAATAACTCCGGTGCATCGCATTGCTGCGGAAAATGTCTGGGGAAAAAGTTGTTTTGTTTTGAAGGACGAATAGTTTGCAATTTAAACCACCCCCCACCCCCTCAACCCCCGGGCGAGGATGAGGGTCAGTTAAGATTTTCAAATGGAACCCCATATTTTTTTATTGGCGTATCGTGTTCTCCGACCAAAAATAAACATCTTATGTTCGAAAATTTTCTTTTATTCGGGCCCATCCTTCACCAATAATCACCATGAGATGGGAACCGTGCGAAAATCAAGTGTTATCCCGGAAATACTCTCTGTCTTGTACTAAAAAATTCTCGTGAAATTCAAACAATTTTTTCCACGGGCATTTTTTAGTACAAGACAGAGATAAAGAGTATTTCCGGGATAACACTTGATTTTCGCACGGTTCCCATTTTGTCTTTTTCATGCTGATTATTGGTGAAGGATGGGCCCGAATAAAAAATTTTTTCGGACAAAAGATGTTTATTTTTGGTCGGAGAACACGATACGTCAATAAAAAACATGGGGTTCCATTTGAAAATCTTAACTTACCCCCACCTGCGCCCGGGGGTTGTTTTGTATTCCTCTTTCAAAACCAAACAACTTTTTCCCCAGACATTTGCAATGCGATGTACCGGAGTTATTCCGGGGTACCGACCTTTTTTCAACACCGTGTATATATTTGCTATGCAAACTTATATGCGTTAAGTTTGAAATTTGCTGGAGCTAATTTGTGTGAAAAAGTATTATAGTATTTTTGTAATTTGCCACGATCGAATCCCCTTAAAATAGTATTGGACACATACTTTTATTAAATCTAAAAATGCGACACAAGAATTGAAATATTTTTTTAACAAACGGCCCACCAGTATGAACTTAGTCCTTTTTATTTTATCTAGATACAATAAAAATAAACTAAACAAATAATATTAGACACAAAACAACAGCTACGGGGGACAGATGATCGATAATGCTGTCATTACCTTGACAGCAACAATCTCGGCATAGCCCAGAGTTCCACCTCGAAGTGTCGTGACCGATCGTTTTAGGCCCTAAATATAAAAGGAAAAACATTTCTCAAGTTTCTATATTTTATAAAATCTGCTGAGGTAGTAATGGAATAAATTGGGTACAGTAAACTTGAAACAGAATATTCGAATTGGTATTTGGTTAAAAGGAAAATGACATCGAGTATATATTTGGATATAAAATAAATCAGCGATCCGGAATGATTTTAAGTATTTTTAAAATATAATAGTATACACCATGTCCAAGATAAGAAGGGCCAGTACAGGGATCTCGGAAACCGTAATAGATACGAAGTCGGTTAAATGGAGGTAAAGTTGCGCATTTACCTGCCTAATATTAGGCACGTAAATGCGCAACTTTACCTCCATTTAACCGACTTCGTATCTCTTACGGTTTCCGAGATCCCTGTACTGGCCCTCCTTATCTTGGCACGGTGTATTATTCAACAAACAAATAATCGGGGCAAATAGCAGCCAGTATAATTATGTGATGAAAATTATTTATTATATTTAATTGGGTGACTCCTTGGGTGTCCTAGTGAAAGTGTACATACTCTCTTTAAATCAACGATCTAGAAGCTTGGGGAAAAAACCCTAAATTCATCTCGCATGTGAGATCGACGCGACGCGACGATGTTTATAAAATGATAATTTTCTATTGATTTTTTAAATATACGTATAAAACTAAATGAAATAGAATTTTTTTTTATTAATAGTGATATATAGCATAATATCAAATATTATATTATAAATAGGTATTTTAAAATAATAACTTAGCAACCAACAAAACGGTCACCCTGTATATTTATCCGGAATAGTGACTAGACATGCATCAAATCAAATGGAATATTCTGTTACAAATATACTTACACGTATGGGCCTAATTAAATTGGACGTAATTTCAACGGTAAATAAGTTTTTAATTTGTTAATGGATTTGGATGTCCTTTGGAACCTTCATTTTTATAGAAATTTGTGACGGTTTCAGTTTTATCTACCAGGATATATATAATTATTTCAAAAATGGGAGAATATTAGAGACCAGATATATAATTTTGTAAAAGATATATCATATTCTACCTGTTTTGGGAATCAGTTCTTGCAACTGGTTTAAATTCGGTTTAAGTGAGACATATTTATCATTAGCAGATCCAAATTATTAAAATCCAATAATAAAAACCAGTTAACAAGTGTTTATTATTAGCAATGTTACAATCTATAAAAAAAACCTACTAATTTTTCTAACGTCTATTTAAAAGCTAAAGAAGCTCTGCAACATAAATTAACCAATTAACTGAAAAACATCACAATTTACTTACCCTTCCCGGCTGCTTTTAAAAATTAAATTAAATGAAAATAAGCCAGTTTAGATGAAGAGATATTATTTTACAAAAGAACTTTTAATCTACTTAATTGGGTGCAAGGTGCAAGAAATAATATCAAGGGCAATTTAAAGTCTACAAGATATACGTGACCTAGAAAATACAATGCGATCCTAATGTATTTCAAATTCATTTAGACGTCGTGGTGTGGTTTATTTGAAGCAATCATCCCGAGCTACCTGAAGTAAGTTGAACTACATTTACGTGGTATTGCTTATGTCACTGATATTTAAACTATCACTTATTTTCCGATGGATTTTTCTAACTTATGGCTATATTCTATATCTAAAAACGTATTTTTGTATGATATCTTAAATAATTGAGTAAGTGGATTTTCTCGTATTTCACCATTTGAAAAGACTAAGTAACAGATTATTGTCCATTTTTCTGATTCAGGATTAAACTGACGTATTAAGGAATCTATAACGGTGAATCATGGCACAAATATAGGGGAGTAAGTCGGGAGGAACACACCAAATTCTAGGAGCTTATTGTATACTTGAAAATAATATAAAAACTCAGACGTCCTAATCCGATGTTAATTTATTTTCAAGTTATAGCGTAATTAAAGAATTTTATCTAGAGTAAATGGTTTTTAGTTTACAATTTTAATTCTCTATTAATATTTTACAAAATAAATTACAAGAAACATCAGAATGCAATAAACTGTATTCTCATCAGGTCAATCATCATTTGGACAAAAGATTTACAGAGTTTTGGATTGGAGCGGTAGTCCCATTAGTGGGCCTTCAAGATATCCAGATCTTACACCACTGGACTTTTATTTGGACTGGGACTGGTGCAAAAAATAAGTTTACGAAATAAAAGAAGACACGGGAGATACACTAATTCGACTTATCGATGGTAAAGAAAAACTTGAAGCAACCAGGAGAACAACAGTTATCAAGAGAACGCTATGACTAAAAAAAATGCAAATGAATGAAACTTAGTTTATTTGTAATTACCCTATAACTTGAAAACAAATGAATATTGGGTAAGGACACAGTTATTTGACATTATTTTCGCTTGTACCAAATACCCCTCCAGTACATAGGTAAATAACTATTATTGGGAAAGAATGTAGGAAGAAAGAAATTTACTGGCTGATGCGTTATATTTATTTTATAACTCAAACAATGGGAAATTCATTTGGACAATTAAGTTGTAATTGTTCGTTTAGCAACCTTCTTTAAATGCAACTTCCTACAAAGGTAGCCTTTTTAAATTATGTAATTTAAAAACTGTATTTATGTAAAATTACATTTAAATAACTTACTTGTAACTTTGAGTTTAATTCTGGAAGCAATAAAATATAGAACGAAAACGGAATCACGCCATATATTTTGTGACCTGAATTCAGCATAAGGCTATAAAAACCAAAAGGGCAATAAAATGGGTTATTATTATAAATAAAAAATTACCTTAACAGCTTGTATAACATCAATTCCGGCGCTGCCCGTTTGACCTTTCTGTCCTTTCTCCCCAGGTGGACCCTAAAATAATAATGACGTTACAACATTTAAGGGTTAAGGTCCTAATAAAACATTTTCAGTAATAAATTGTACAAGAGGTCATTTTCGTATGAAAAAATATATCTTATCTTTCTGCGTTGTTACATAATGGATAATTTATTTCAACAGTGGGTTGATACATAAATATAACAAAATGTTAAATTGATATATTAAAAGCTTGGGGGCTCGTATATACATACTAGGGTGGGATGAAAAATTTGAATTTAAAATTTCAAAATACAATACTCGTCAAAATATGCCTATTGGCATACCTAACCTCTGTGCAAAAACAGAATATGATCAAAGCTTATCTTGGCCCTCTACATGACTTTGAATATTTCCAAAAATATAATATTTTAAATATTCTAAAAAATTTGTTGTTAAAAAATGAAAGCAGTGATACTAAGAATTTAAAAAGCATTTATTTTGACGGAAGGAAAGATAAGACCTTGTATCAGGATAAAGAGACGATCGTTTATATTGCAGAACTATTTCAGAAGAACGTGTTTCAATAGTAGAAGAGTATCATTTCATGTAGGTCACGTTTCACCAACTTCTAGTACTGGGAAAAATATTAATTGTAAACTCGTTATTAAAGTAATATCCGCTGATGTGCGTTTCCATAAAAGCTCTTCCTTCATCCAAGGAGAGTGCTCGGAACGTTTTTAAACTCATAGAGCTTTTACGCCATTTAAGACATGATTTAAAACAAATAATAATTAATCCTGTAATATGACGTGACCCATACTTTCCTGGTCCCAATAACATTTTGCTAAGCATGATATCCGATGATAGGGAAGTCATACGAGAACTGGGATATAGGCGCGTATTAAAAGCTAGGAGTAAACCAAGTTCTGCAAGTGTTCGAGAGTTGACTTTTCCAAAAATAAATTTTGATGCAGCTGACCACATAGAACTAATAAACTGGTTGCAATTTATGATTATACTACCTCCAGTTTTAGCCAATGTCACCGACGAGGAACTAAAAACATTCATTGAAAATGTTAACGACACTTTAATAGAAACTCCTCGCTCTCTATGTCAAACAGGCCGTGTCACGATATACTTACTACAGAGGCATCGAGTTTTGTGATAGGTGTAAAGATGCGGGATGAATTTATTCATGTACGAGTTAAATCACATAATTTCAACACAAAAGTTAATATCATCCCCTAATTGTAATAACACCTAACTCCAAATTTTAATTAAAATAAGAGTTTGCCACCATTGGACGTTTTAATCAAACACCTAAAAAGCTTGTATCTTCAAGTTAATCCTAGAAGTCTGGTGAAACGTAAACCTCGAATCTCCATTTTTCTGCATTCAAGGCGTACTAACAGTTTTATACTACCCTGTAAAGAAGCACCTTTTGGAGTTTTACAATTATGATATCGATATAACGTTGCCTAAATTGTATCAATATCCCCCCCCCCCCCCCCCCCCTATTGCATTTTGAAATTAAACAAAAAAATTGTTATATAGAATCAGCCCACCCTAGTACGTACATACATATTTTCTGAAAATTTTGAATGATCGGCGGTGTATCTTGTAGGAAAAGCCAAATTTCCAAATTTCCGGACACAGTATTATTGGATTCGGTTGGCATTTCGACCATACTTTTCCTATTGTACCGGGTTATCATTTTAGTATGTTTCACTTTTAAGAGCCTGTAACTTTTTTGTTTTTTGAGTTAGCGCGTTCATTCAAAAAACAGGATGTTAAATTTTTAGCCAAGTTTTTGTGGGTTAAGTCAAAAATTACAATAGATGCAGGGACGGCTAAACCCGGGTGCAGCGGGTTCAAAGCACCCGGGCGGCAAAACATGAGGGGCGGCAAAACGAAGCTGAACTCGAAAATGGGCATCAATCAGTAAAAGTAAAAAATCAGCACACCATCCTGCAACCTCCACTATTCTATTTATTGATTGCAATTTCTAATGTAAATATAATATAATATAATTATAAAGAATAAAAAAACCGACGATTGATGTTGGTCCAGATTTAAACACTTTTTAGGACGAGCCGCTTCGCTTTTATCGATGCGGTGTGACGGGCGCGGCGGCGGCTGCCTTGAAGCCAAGTGCATTTGATGGTCCCTTTCTTGCGATGTCAAAAATAGAACACATATGCATTATTCACTTAATTTCATCAAATATTGACAAGAATATGTCGTGCATATGTAAAAACAATATTGTTAAAAAGCATCAAGATAATATGCAACAGTTTTGTTTAGTAATTATGTTTGTCAGAGTATCGTAATGACAGATAAATGAAGACAAAATCAATAGTAACAATCTTGATGCTTTTTAACAATATTATTCTTACATATTCCTTCAATGTTGATGGAATTACGAGAAGAATGCATATGTGTGTTATATTTAAGAAAATAAAATGTTTTCTTTTAAATATGACATGTGACACCTGCTGTCATTTTTGACATAACCCACAAAAGCTTAGCTAAAAATTTTACGTCCAGTTTTTTGAATGAACGCGCTAACAAAACAAAAATGTTACAACCTCTTAAATGTGGGACATACGAAAATGATAATCCTGTACACGTAATATCCATTTTTTTTTGTAACTGTAAAAGAACTTGTCTCCGTATTTTACATGAGCTAGAACTAAATATTGGAACAACTTAAAAATAGTACGGCGATTGTGTACACTTTTGTGTTAAAATATATTAAAAACTTACTGGTTCTCCTTTTGGTCCATCCAGTCCTATTGGCCCCTAAAGAAAAAAAATTATGAAAATTAAAAAAAAAGGTTATACACAGTGTGTAAAAAGTCCCGGAACAGTCAATTATTTCAAAAATGGTGCACAATATAAAAAAACTTTCTGTATAAAAGTTGTTGGTCTTAAAGAAATTTATTAAACTTAGATCCCTGTAATTATACAGGGTTGCCCAAAAAGTCGTGGTAACCGAAACTTCATTTTTTTTAAATGGAATGACCCTTTTTTGATCACATTTTCTGATTCCTCTAAACATTCTAAACAACAATTATAGAACATGTCATATGGCTAAACCTATTAGTTTTAGAAATAATTTGAGTTGAAGGACATAAATGCGATAGGTACGATATTACCTTTTGCATTGTTTCGAGTCGGCTCAAATGTTTTACGTTAAAATTAAAAGAAAAACATTAAACTCGTGTAAAATGAACCTCACTCAAGTTGTGTCAAAATTTTAATAACAACTAAATTATTAAATACAAGCAGAAAAATTAACAATAACTTGAAAAGAACAAAAATAAAATTAAGTGTAAGTCGTTATTTAATTAAATGCTGAAAATGTCCTCCTCCCACAGTTTGAAAATTATTATTTAATTATTTCTAATAATTATTTTAATTAATTATTTCTAAAACTAATAGGTTTAGCCATATGACATGTTCTATAATTGTTGTTTAGAATGTTTAGAGGAATCAGAAAATGTGATCAAAAAAGGGTCATTCCATTTAAAAAAAATGAAGTTTCGGTTACCACGACTTTTTGGGCAACCCTGTATAATTACAGGGATCTAAGTTTAATAAATTTCTTTAAGACCAACAACTTTTATACAGAAAGTTTTTTTATATTGTGCACCATTTTTGAAATAATTGACTGTTCCGGGACTTTTTACACACTGTGTATATTGATGTATAATGATGAGATTAGTATGCGTTTTAAGGAAAATTAGTAAAATATTATTAAATTATTGTTTTCTAATTTTAAAAAGGGATAGGTATTTCAGTTAGTGATTCTAATGTTAGTACTTTTTAATATATACATGGTGTTATACTTAATGATAAGTACTTTTTTAAGGGGTGATTTCTAGATCAATTTTACGTCGAAAAGTTTATACACATATATCCTAAAATGGTTTGTTTTCGTCGATATACAGGATGTTAAAATTTTAACTTTTTTCTTTTTATCGAGAATCCCAAAAAAAAGTTTATTATTCAAAATTTTGGTATAGACTATAAATATGTAAAACTACACTTTTTACATTTAAATCTTTTTTCTCTACTACCGTTACTGATATTCGAAATAATTTATTTTGTTATTAACTATCAATCAATTGTAAACAAAAGAAATGTCGCTCTTTGTCTTAAATCTATACCAAAATTTAGCGTAATATCTCAAACTGCTATCGAGATTTTCGATAGAGAAAAAATCTTTAACATCCTGTACAAGGCATTTTAGGACATATGTGTATATGAATTTTTCGATTTAAAATTGATCTAGGAACCACCCATAAAATATAGAATTTTTAAAAAATTATATTAATATTTCTGCGAATAAAATCGATGCAAAATTTTTAGTTTCAATAATATAATATTTTATTTACAAAATTCTATTGATTAATGATTTGACAGTAAATCATGATTTGACAGTAAATCATTAACAATACTGATAATTCTTTAAATAATTTTTAAATGAAATGAAACTTTTAGGTAGACACCAAAAAAATTGATTTATCTCACATGTGTTAATATAAGAGAAATGATTTTTCTTACGGTCAACCTTTTGCTTATCTATTTAGTCATCTTCAGGGCTTTACCTGAACTAGTTAACGGTTTAAAGACTAATATGGTATTGTCCCTTAGAGTTTAATGTAGAAGGATGATACATTTTTACTGTATTACTAGAAATGGCCAATAAGTACCATATTAAAAACTATTAAATATGAATTGAATCGTGTCTTTGAGTTCGGGAGTAAAATATAATTTAAAATTTTTTTTTCTGTTTAATTTCCAAGTTTTTCGCATTAGATAACAAGGTACGTAACCCTGTATATCGCCAAAAACAAAATGAAATGAACAAAGTTTGTCCAGTTAAAATACTAAATATTAATTTACATTATGACCTTTTAATTTGTGCTTTCATTAAATATATTTCGGTTGGATAGATGCTTTAATTCACATTACACACCTTTATTAGCTTTTAATTTATATACATGTTCGAGCGGATTATGTGTTTACATTGCAACTTTGATCTAAAAATTATTTTACGAAAAATACGTTTTTTTTTAGATAATTTTAACAGTATCATATACAACGTATCCAAGATAAGGAGGGCCAGTACAGGGATCCCGGAAACCATAAGAGATACGAAGTCGGTTAAATGGAGGTAAAGTTGCGCATTTACGTGCCTAATATTATGCCGTTTAGAAAGTTTAAAAATTCCGAGTAGTTCCGGAGATATCCGGAAAAAACGAAATTCTGAAAAATCGTTTTATTGTTGGGTTTTTTGATATCGAAATCTAAAGTATATTGCACTTTTATATTGCCACTTTGTCCGCTCTATCTACAGCGTTAATTGTTTTGTAATCCGACGAGTCGTCTTCGAAAGGCCATTATAAACTTTCTTTTTTTAAAAATGTTTTCCTGATATTGGAATTCGAGAGGATTCTTTCTTCCAAATGCAACGATGTATGACACATTGTTGTTTAATGACGTTTCGAGGGTTTCTTGCACAACATCAGGAAATTTTGGGATACGGTCCTGTATTTCTCCTAATTTTATAAATAATATCTCATAAGTAAGCTCTAAATTTTTACTTATATTGGACTAGTTCAATAAATAACAAATAATTTAATAATAAACCACAAATAAGTGAACAAAATACATATATATATAGGAACAATGAAATTAGGTCAGTCTTCATAAAAAAGTATGTATGGAATTCGAGCACAGCGAAAAATTAAGTATCTTTTCAGAGCGCCAAGTATCACTTTCCACTGTTGCACACAATTAGCTATCAGGAACGGAGCTAATAATTTAATTGCAAGTATAACTCTCAACTCTCCTATTTGGGAAAAACAAACTTTTTTAAAACATTCCATTTTAATAAAGGTGACTAAAGCTGTGTAAAATCTGATTATATAAATAATTTCGAAACGATGAAATCAATAACTGAGATTAGCTGGCCTATTAAGTTTGAGATGGCGCTAGGTGTACTGTTTTATCTAAGAATGTATGCAATAACTTTGTATCATCTTTTGGGTCCTTTGGGCCCTTGAGACAGACGTTGGTATGAAATTATTAAGACTTTTTACTATCACTATTAAGAATTTTTTAAACGTTACCGTCATTTTTTAAGACACTAAAGTATCTAATTAGAAAAAAAATTATATATACATTCAATAATATATTACCTAGTCTCTTTCTTTGCCCTATTAACCGACTAGCTATTTTTATAACAATAAATTTTTATTTCTACACGTTTACTACAAACCCACCACCACCAAATAGCACTTTTCCCACCACAAAAAGCAATAAAACAAATGAAAATCAACAAACCGGAAATCCCGGAAATCCGCGTAACCCTGTCGGACCCTGCAACAGATATATTTTATTTAGCTTCGGTCAGTTTTTCTATTTATCTTTTATTTTATTGAATAAAATTAATTGTTTCGGCAAGAATTAATTTATCAGTCCTGTCGTAAATTACAAATAAGTACGGAGATGTAACCAAGTTTACTTTGATGTAATTGTTACTTTGAAATATTATATATTTTTATCTACAACCATGTATGTAATGTTGACTTGTTGGACTTTTTAAAAGTTTGAAAGGAACATATTTTTAACTTTAAAATTTATGTAGGTGGAAAGTGACATTTACCCGGGTGGAAAGCGATCACTTTCAACCCGGACAAATATCACTTTCCATCCAGGTAAATATCAACATTCATAGAATAACCAAAACCAAAAACCATCATTTGCATTTAAAAGACATGGTTGTACATAAAATAGCATACAAACTTCAATGAAAAGTTTCATTTCTACCCACATATATATAAACAGTATATTGCTAATACCATCTGCAATTATGTCCCCGCTATGGGCATCGAAGGGGGCGGTGTGAGTTTGCGCGGTTCGGAAAGTTCCTTGTGAAGGTAAACATTCGACAGGACCGGATTTCAACTTTTTTTAATGTAAATTTCACTGGTTAGTTAGGAAAAATATTGCAATAACAATTTCGATTAGTTCGATTTAAGACAGCGTTCCATTCTGACCCTGATTGGTGTAAAATTTTGACGCCAAATTCCGTCCGAATATTTGTAACAATCGACTCACTTTTTTCTAAACCAAAAATTAAGAATGAATTAGTATATTGACTATTTTGGGAATTATTATCAGCTACTATGCACCAAATTAAAAATACATTAATTTTAAGGTTAGGTAGTGACCACATATATATTATATTGTATACGAGTGACACTCTTTTCTTTTTTTACAAGTTTTTTAGTTCGGTTCCGAAGATCGGATAATGTGATAAGCAAAATATTTTCGTATATATGTACATACCTGAAATACTTTATACCTGGTATTGATCCACGACTTGTAATGTAAAAAAGCACCATGCACTTGTGTCCTTTCAGCTTAAACAAAACAAGTCACTAACCTACCAAACAGCGAATCGAATCACCACAAATTAAAAACTCCTTTACAAAAATTGTTGTTAGGTAATGAAAGTTTATAAGCACTAATATACCGACAACAATGTGGATGAACCACTTATTTTTCTGAAATTTGAAAAGGCATCCAGAACCAAAGATGGCGACGAATAACAACAAAGAAACAATGTCGGGCCGGCTCTGACGCAATCGATAAAATTTCCACCCTACTGCGCAAACTCAATAGGCCCGCGCCATCTCCCATAGCGGGGACACTTTTTGTGTTTTGGAACGTTCGTATTGGCAATATACTGTTTATATATATATGTGTTCCTACCTCCATTCCATCTCGGTATGTAAGATAATATATATTTATAAAAAATACTTGGCTACATCGTACTCTGTAAATACTACATTTATGGTAAATAGTCAGATATCTTTTAAATGTTTCCTATTTTTATCTTAAGTTTGAGTAAAATTTCATATCTAAAAGAGAATATTTCCTTTCTGAACAGGGTGGACTTATGGGTAGTTATTAATCCTACATACGTAGTGATCATGCAGTTGTTCATCTGAGAATAATAATATGTATGCTGTTACGGTAACTACGCAGCACTGCTTGGCAATTAAAAATGTTACTATGCTAAAAACTATTTCCAAACCAGCATTACCTAAAGAATGAGGGATTTTTTGTAGAGATGCACAAAAATATCCAAAAAGTTTTGCTTTTTAACGAAATGCGTCAAATTCGTATAGTATCGTTTGATAACTCCCTAGATTTGTATTAACCATGTTTCCTTAAATTTTCTCTTTATCCTAAATGAGTCTATTTACGAGACTGATTGCAACGTATTAAAATGGAAAAATAAGAAAATCTCGTTTACGTTTTTAAAAATTGTTTCTATTCAATTACTTTTCCAAAAAATTAATCTTAAGAACTATTTCTTATTTAAAAAATATTTTATTTTGGCTTACAATAAGGATATTTGATATCTAGGCATATAATTCTGCTAAATATGCATACTTTAACATTATTTTACAGGTCCCTATTTACTAATTTCTAATAAACGAATTTTTTATTTCATTGTTTTACAGAATTTTTAGCCGAAACTTAAATTCACACTTCTCAAAAATTCCTACCCCTATGATCTCATAAGGTCAAGTAAGTAATGTGAACCAAAAAGTTATGTTGCAGAAAATTATTAGATAAGCTGATCTCATATTAGGGAACATAAACATTTATTTATTAATTTAATATTAATAACTAGTCTATATTTAGTTCTTATATCGAAATATTATTCATACGAAAAATAAAACTTTTCTTTATCAAATACCTCTATTCTTACTAGCCAAGGATATGCTTAACACCACCATAATATTCCTAAGAAGAAGGATACTATTTCATTATGCCCTTACTTCAAAAAGACTGACTGAGACTAATGTAAGGAGTCTTGTTTTATTCCAGGGTAAGGAGGACTAGAAAGGTAACCAGCATGTTACAAAGTCTTTATAGACTGTTTAAAAATGGAAGTTGGAGTGGGAGTTCGGATTCTCTCTAACAGTCGCCCATACTTATATCTATATTTCTCAAGCAGAGATTCTAGCAGCTCTGCAAGCGTACTTTGATCTCCAGGACGTCAGGATGATAACGATCAACGCCAACAGCCGATCAGTGAGCAAGGCAGTCAGGTCCAACAACATAAACTCTACACTCATAAGACCTTATTAATTAACTTGAAGTTCTAGGATTCCGTGAATATATGGACTTGAAGAGAACGAGACTGATTTTGAAAATACCCCCAATATAGACCTTGGAATTTTAGACTTAGACTAAGTGACGGACGGTACAGCTTCGCTCAGTTACAAAGTTTTTGGTTCAATGTCACCGTAACATTAAGGGAAAGGAGGTAGCAGCCAAATAACATGCAAGCATGGTAGTCGTCCTAGTGGAGAGACCGCTTAGTTTACTAAAAAATGAAATAGACTGTACAGCCGAACTGTCGCACCTCCAATTAGATGTTGGGTGATAAAAATAAAACGGCGAAATTATTAATACATAGTAGAAAAGAATATTACCGCCGTTATTACCTGACATTATTTTTTCGATAGATATATCATTATGCAAATACCAGCAAGCGATATCTGATTTAAATGATATATTTTATGAAACCTATATGAGTCGGCATAACAAATTATCTTGAATTTATTTACATTTGAGTCAATTTTGAGCTAATTATTTCTTGTTAGCTGAATGAAAGGCTTTGGAAAAATCTTGCATTGTTTCGCCCCTCAGCAAAAAACAGACCACGGCTACAACGTTGCAACATATCTGCAGATAATGAACAGATTTATTTTATTCATTTAAATATTGTGGAAAATGATCCTTTTTCAACATCGTCACGTTTGTCTAGGTGGATTTGATAACACTATGCATAACATTATATTAAAATTTATTATATTACTGGTAACTTTAGTTGTTCTAATTGGAAATGACATGTACCGGGTCCGCAAACAAAGCGGGGACGGAAGATTAAATTGTTATCGAAGAACTTATCAACCATACTAAAACAGCTTGAGATATTGGATTAAAAGCGGCATTTTTAAATTTACATTATACAGGGTGGCCGAAAAAAGTGTGACAACATAAAGTTATATTTTTTTAAATGGGACACCCATTATTTTATTGCATATTTGGGTTCGTATTAGTATCGTGTCTCAAATTTTATTTAATTCGGTTTTGTAGTTTCGGAGAAATAAATTAAAAACAAAATAAAAAAGTTTTGCAGTTCTGAATAAAAAAATTTAAAAAAAAATTCAGAATTATTTTTTAATCTCGGCATTGGGCGAAATTTATGACAAGAGGTCTAGAGATACTATGAATCCAATTGAGTTTATCTATTTTTATACAGGGTGTTGATAATAAGCTTTCAAAAACGCCACATTTTAAAATAATTTTTCTCAAGTTTTTCAGATGGAACACCCTGTATATTATTTATCTATTTGACGTAGAATTCATAGACATTCTTGTTTTGTAATACAAGCATATAAGTTATATCCAGCCGTTTTCGAGATAATTGTAAATATCATAAATTATGTTGTTTAAATAGAGTTTTTATTGGGAAACTTTGTTATAGGCGACTAGACTAATAATTGTAAACTAAAGTAAATGTTCAAAATAGCTTCCTTTTACTCTTAGAGTTTACCGTATTTTAGTTATTTCGATATAAATTTTCATCTAGTACTTAATTTCGACGACTGAAAAATGCAAATAATTTTATTTGGTTGTCGTAGTGACAATCTAAACAAAAAAAAAATCATGGCAACTCGATTAAGAATAAAAAATAAAATTAAATAAATAAAAGTAGCAAAACTGTAGGCTTTTAAAATTTATATTGAAATAACTAAATTACGGTAAACTCTAAGAGTAGAAGGAAGCTATTTTGAACATTTACTTTAGTTTACAATTATTAGTCTAGTCGCCTATAACAAAGTTTCCCAATACAAATCTTATTTATGATATTTGCAATTATTATTAGTACTCCTCGAACTTCATTATTTAAGAGTTCTTTCATCTGGAGGACTTCATCCTTGTGGAATGCCCTCTCCGAGGTCGTTTTTCCCAACGAATATAACCTCCAACGATTCAAAACCAACGTGAATCGCTTTTTGCGCACACGCACCACTCCCAGAACCATAAAGGATTTTTCCTAAAGTGCTTGTGTGCGATCATAAAAAAAAAATTCGAAAACGGCTGGATATAACTTATATGCTTATATTACGAAAAAAAATTGTCTATGAATTCTACGTCAAATACCCCAATAATATACATGGTGTTCCATTTGAAAAACTTGAGAAAAATTATTTTAAAATGTGGCGTTTTTGAAAGCTTATTATGAACACCCTGTATAAAATAGATAAACGCAATTAGATACCTAGTATCTCTAGACCTCTTGTCATAAATTTCACCCAGTGCCGAAGTTAAAAAAATAGTTCTGAATTGTTTTTTTTTTTGATTTTTTATTCAGGACTGCAAAACTTTTTTTTTTAGTTTTTAATTTATTTCTCCGAAACTACAGAACCAAATTAAATAAAATTTGAGGCACTTATAAAGAATACTAATACGAACCTAAACATGCAATAAAATACTTGGTGTCCCATTTAAAAAAATATAACTTTATGCTGTCACACGTTTTTGGGCCACCCTGTATAATGCAAAATATTTTTAAAACATAGCGCTTTTAATCCAAAATCTTATGCTGTTTTAGTATTGTCGAAAAGTTCTTCGATAACGATTTAATCTGCCGTCCCCGCTTCGCTTGCGGACCATGTGTATATTTTCTAATTAACGATTTTATGCAACATGACTACAGGCAGCATAGCCTAATTTTTTATTTAATTCCTGGTGAATCACTTTGAAAAGTTTATTATTGTTCCATAAAATAACTTCTATGCATTTGATTTTAATGTTATCTGGGATGTATTACCAGACCCAAATTTTACGAATTTCGTTAAGTCGTAAAACTTCTTGTATGCTTTCAAACTTCTGTACGAATTTATTATCATCATTTATTCCAGTAATCTCTCATTCTCTCAGTTTGCGTTACGCATTAGTGCTCAAGTTTAACTTTCGCATTATATGGAAAAGCCACAAAACCAAAAACCACCGTTTTGCTCTTACCCTGTAGCCCGTTTCTCCTTTTTGACCCTTGTCACCCTGTAATGTTAATTCAGGCGGATTTAAATTATTGTTTACATTATTTAGGATCAGTTTAAAGATAATTAGATGGAACTTTTTGGGAGATAATTTAATTATGAATGTCATGTTCTCGTATCTTAATATATTCTATATATGTGTTCGTCACGACTATAATGTTCAGTAAATGACGACTTTTTGCAAGCACGCTAATCAATTCCCTAAACGAAAATTTCTCAGGGACAGTTGGTTTTGAAACAAGGCTTGTTGTTCGCTTGGAAGCAGTGGCAGTTAGATTTTTCACAATCCAATAATTGTCCACAAAATAAAATTAATAAAAAAACAAACTAACACCTATACCGGGTGTTTCAGGAGAAACGCTCACCCCTATAACTTTTTAATTGTTTAAATAAGAGTAATATAATTTGGTAGGTTTGTATGTGATATTATTTTGCATTTTATGACGGACTCCATTTTGTCACTTCCTGATTACCCGGAACTAGACTATTTACACAACTGTCAAAACTGTTTATGTTTACAAAACAAAATCTGATTCTTACCTGGTTGGAATAAAAAAAACATATTATACATCATAAAATGACTCTTGATGAATAGAATGTGTGTAACCAAATTTCACAAAAATATCTAGAGCAGTATCACATATATTAATAAGAAGGGAGATTTTTTGAAAATCTTTAACACCTTGTATCTCAAAAGTTATGACGTTTAGGACCTCCTTAAATATTAGCATGTTATTAAGAAACACCCTGTATTATTGAGTAATTTAATTTATTAAATTTTTATTTTACTTTATTTTTATTTCTTCTTCCCCTACTTCATCTTAGTGAACAAACAAACAAACCCGAACACGATGGCGGCGTCAAAATTTCTCTTTGGGGTTGGGCAACCCCTCAAAACGTCCAAAAACCACCCCCCAGAGGGGTTAAACGCGCCTCAAGAGGTTTCCCTGCAGAGAAACATATTTTCCCCCCGTTTTCGAGGATGCTGAGCTTTTTTTTCAAGTATCAGCGGCAAATATATATTCCCCCCAGTTTTCCAGAATGCTGAGCACGGTGGTGGTGTTGCATATCGCGTACGACCCCTTCCAACCCCTCCACCGGCCAATACTAGCCCCCGAAAGGGGTGATTTTTTTTTTAAATATTAGCGGGAAATATATATTCCCACCCGTTGGGGGTGTTGCATATCACGTCCGACCCCCTCTCCCCCTATCCTCCCGTTTTCGAGGACGTTGAGACTGGGGAAAATAGTTGTACTTCTCTTTTTGGTTGTAATGGTCTCTCATTCCGGTCCAACTGAAAAAATATAATTAAATAGTTTCGCGAAAAAACGACAAGGCGTGGTGGTCTGTTTATTTTTAATTGTTTAGAAAAAAAAAATTTTTTCTAAACAATTAAAAAAATCTGACTGTTTATTTTTAATTGTTTAGAAAAATAAATTTCTTTTTGCTAAATTAAATTTTTTCTTTAAATTTCAATTAAATAAAAAAATCATAAAACCGAAACTTTTTTTCGAAATTTTTTTTTTATTAAAAGGTAATGTCGTTCCATAATGGGGGCGAGTATTGGTCGTTGGAGGGGTTGGAAGGGGGAAGGGGTCGGACGCGATATCCAACACAACCCACGTGCTCAGCATCCTCGAAAACGTAGGGGGGGGGGGGGGGGGGGGGGGGGGGTTATATTTGCCGCTGATACTTGAAAAAAAATGTATCCCTTTCAGGGGCGAGTATTGGCTGGTAGAGGAGTTGGAAGGGGTCGGATGCGATATCCAACCACCACCGTGCTCAGCATCCTCGAAAACGGGGGGGAGAGTGTGAAAGTATGTTTCTCTGCAGGGAAAATTCTTGAAGCGCGTTTAACCCCTCTGGGGGTGGTTTTTCCCCAAAGCGAAATTCTGATTCTGCGGGGGAGTACTCTTGTTCCGGCTGAAAATATTTCGATTTTTCGGGGGTTTTTCCGACTCACAGACGCCACTAATAAGTATATTTGTCTGAATATGAAATATTTGCTGATAAAATTGCACTTGTCGTTTCAGAGATATTTTCGTTTCAAAATTTGTTTAGCTTTTTTGCAAAAACTTTGTAATGATAGAGATTCCGGCGAAAACAATAATTATTACACTCATTTATACTAGTTAAGTTTTGAAAATAATTATATTTTATTTTCAGAACGGTTAGTCAGTGATTATTTAAAAAATATATTGTTGGAATATGTTCACAAGCTCTTTAGACCATTCAATACACCTTTTTTGAGGATCATTTATTTTAGACTGTTGAATGTTTTTAATTCAACGTATAATTGTTAGTTAATAGATAATTATCAATTAACCATTGAGTAATTATTGATTTTTGCTCATTATGGATTGTTCTGGTTTTTAAATTTTATTAACACATATTGATAAGCACAGAAGCTTACTTAAAAGCATATAGATAATTTGGGTATCTCACACTTTCGTTAAGAAAGCTGTAGGGAGTTGAAAAAAAATACAAAAAATTCAGCGATTCAGCACATCCGGCTTTTTGTAATGCCGGTTCAGCCGGATTTTGTACTGGATCCGGCCGGAACTGAATTTAAAAAAGGTGTTTTATTTAACAAAACTAACATAAAAACAAATCACAAACTCTGGAACAAATGCCATAATTAATAAATAATATTTATTTGTCATTAATACATGGCAGAATATGGTGCAGAAATTAAATTTTCCCCTTAGATAGATAGGATGTTTTTTGCATTTTTTGATAAAAATGGAGGACTTCAGCTCTTTTATTGTTTAGATAAGAAAAATATATTATCACTAAAAAATAATATTGTTTAAAACATTTTTACCGTAATTTAACAGATCAAAAGTAGTTGTTGGTATGTAATATTACTGGTCTGAAA
Organism: Barypeithes pellucidus; assembly: GCA_963991005.1. Classification (NCBI taxonomy): domain Eukaryota; kingdom Metazoa; phylum Arthropoda; class Insecta; order Coleoptera; family Curculionidae; genus Barypeithes; species Barypeithes pellucidus. The sequence continues at coordinate 26,259,706 of OZ022559.1, forward strand.
ATAAGAGGACAGATGAAGTAAAAAATAATAAAAAAATAAATACCGGAAAGCCGTTCTTGCCCGGCGTGCCTGGAGTCCCCTACGAAAAATAAAACAGAAATTTAAAACATAATAAATCATACAATAATCAAATAAATAAATTAAATTGAACGTTGATGGGCCCTACATATTTGATCAATTGATATGTTTTTTTTGAGCTTTCAGGCTATGAAGGAACTTAAACTAAATTAAAAGATTTTGTACCATTGTAAAATGGTCAAAACAAAATATGATTGTATAAGTAACGGTGACTAAACAAAACAACATTCAAAACCTTCATCGTTAAAATAATATCACAAAAATTGGGAAAAGTTAAGTTTGTTAGGTTTTCAATCAATCGCACAAGGACAAAAAACGTACAGTAAAGTCACATCATCAATCACAAACTTTAATTGGTCATAATTCATTTAGGGACATTCCCGTTAAGCACATTTTATTGGGGGAAGCAAAGAAACTAATAATATGCTCCACTAGTTTAATAATTCAATACAAAATCATAAACCAAACATGTTTCGAAGGATCAAACCTTCATCTTCATCTTCATCTTCTGAAGATGAAGGTTTGAACCTTCGAAACATGTTTGGTTTATGATTTTGTGTTGAATTATTAAACTAGTGGAGCAGATTATCAGTTTCTTTGCCTCTCTGTAACTTCACTCCACTTCGAGATGGACTACTTCAAAAATACATTTTATTGGTATCTCGTAATTTTAAATTGAGGTTACTTAAATAAATATTTTAAATTAAACGACGATTGCGACATATCATTATACTCATATGTATAGAGACTTTCAAATGACTTCATATTTTGTGAAATACTTATAATATTTGAACAGTTATTTATTAAGTAAAGTTTAAACCAAAGTTATAAGTACCTAATTAATTTCATAGAAACTTACCGACGGACCGGATTCTCCTGGTTCGCCTTTTTTTCCCTTCTTTCCTCGTTTTCCTGGAGGTCCGGGAGGTCCTGGAGCACCAGGAGGACCTAGAATAAACATACTTATATTAATAATCAATTAATGTGAGGTAGCATTTTTTATTTATAGTATATGCATAATTCTAATATCGGAGAGGTAGATTAGTGGTTTATTATAAAGCACATCCCATTGAGAATCCACCTAACTCAAATTGATTTTACAGGAAAGGCAAAAAACATTTTAAAGCCTTGATTTCATTTTTTTTTTAATTTCATTTAAATTTTTTATTTACAGGTACTACTAGATCTAAACAAATTTTTTAACATATTTTTCATTAACTGTACTATATAGGGTGGTGTATCGTTGAGTTGAACATCGGAAATCCATTGTATTTTTTGAGGTGGATGAATATTGGCTCCCCTTTCCATTTTATAGGAAAACTGCATTATAACTTCTTGAAGAGGCCGACATGGTAAATCTATGTGCCGAGGGATGGCAACCCACAGTTCAGGTAATACAACAAAATAATTGATTCAGCCGATACTAGGTGGAAATCCATAACTATAATATTATGGGAAGAAGTAAAACAAAGTTGAACTTGTAAATTACCACTATATTATAAAAAAAAGAACATAACATGTTTCGCTATACTAGCTTCGTCAGATGAAAGATCCAATGAAAAAATGTACAATAAATTCACATTATTAAAATTATAATTGTTTATAATATTATAATATTATTAATGTAGAAAGTGATATTCCAGGTAATCCTAAAAAATTTTGGAAATTTGTGTCTGTAAATAGGCGAAACTCAGGTGTACCGTCTGTTATGAAACTCGAAAATGAAGAAGTATCTAACGCTCGAGATATCAGTAATTTATTTGGAACATACTTTAAAAGTGTATTTGAAGACTCGGATAATGGTCAATATAATAATCAATATAAAAATTGTAATCAAAACAACTTACTGTCATTCAGCTTCAACTGAATGGCGTAATGACTGGTATGAGAGGGTTGGATCCAAGAAAGGGTGCAGGACATGATGGTGTTCCCGCAGTATTTGTAAAAAACTGTGAACGGGGACTCGCAACACCTCTACTTCTTTTGTACAATCAATCATTAATTGAGGGCACTTTTCCGGATATCTGGAGATTGTCCACTGTAATTCCCATTTTCAAGGGCGGTCAGAAAAACATTATTTCCAACTATAGACCAATAAATAAAATATGTGTTTTTGCGAAACTTCTCGAAAAATTGGTCTATAAATACCTTTTCCAATTAGTCAGAGGACAAACTATTTTGGAGCAATGTGGTTTCTTTTCAGGAAGATCAATCGAGAGTAATCTTTTAACATACACAGAAGATATTAAAGTAAATCTAGATATACGCATTCAAATAGATTCAATCTACACCGATTTCAGTAAGGCGTTTGATAAAGTTAATCATCAAAATATTTTGAATAAACTTAGAGCCGTCGGGGTAGATGGTCCTTTTTTGACTTGGATTCATTCTTATCTCAGAAACCGCAAATTTAATGTTCTCATAAATGGGTTTACTTCTATCACATTCTCTGCCACATCAGGTGTTCCGCAGGGTTCCCATCTTGGACCATTAATATTCATTATATATATTAACGATATCAATAAATGTTTTCTTAATTGTAAATTCTTACTGTATGCGGATGATCTCAAATTATATAGACAAATTAGAACTCTGCTTGATTGTATGCTTATTCAAGATCTGACTCGCCTTGAAAATTATTGTAAGCGCAATAGCTTATTTCTTAATATAAAAAAATGCTGTATAATCTCTTTTACTAGGAATCGTGATCCTATAACATTTACCTATTCGATCAGCAATTCTGAGCTGAATCGAGTTACTGAAGTAAAGGATTTGGGAGTAATTTTTGACAGTAAGCTGATCTTTGATAAGCACATTAATTCGGTAGTTTGTAAGACCTTTCGAATGTTAGGTTTTATTAATAGGCAAGCAAGATATTTCAAGGATCCAAAATCATATTTAACTTTATATTATGCTTTTGTGCATAGCAGATTGAATTTTGCTTCGATTATCTGGAATCCTTTCTATTCAGTTTATATTAATAGATTAGAATCAGTACAAAATAAATTTTTAAGGACTCTTTCAGTCAAAGCAAACCTTGATAACTATCATCATAGTTTTATAAGAATTCATATTGGAATTATGACTTTAGAAAATAGAAGGAAATTGTCCGAAGTTATGTTCTTGTGTAAAATTCTTGATAATAAGGTGGATTCACCTAACTTATTGGGTAAGGTTGCTTTTATCGTTTCTCCTCGTCAATTCAGATCTGGCACTCTCTTCAGTATACCCTTTAGATATACAAATAATGCTCAATATTCCCCTTTATGTAGGATGATGAGATTATCAAACTTTTTTTATTCCAATCTTGATGTTGATTTTTTTAGTATGTCTCAAGCCGTGATGAGGAAAACATTATAAGAAGATATATTTATTGGAATGATTGTTTAGGGTTTTTGTTTTCTTTTATGTACTATCGAACTAATCAAATTGCAGTTTTTTTTTTATATAAATTAGGTCTTAAAATCTATTAATTCAATATATCTTAATTAGCCATATAATATATTAAGTGGATACTGTATTGGGCTTCGCCTGTTTGTTATCCTGAATAAATAAAATAAATAAAGAAGGAAAGAGGGAGGGTTATAATGTCGGGAAAAAACAAAATTATGGTCACTGTGATTGAATAGAGTACCTTATGGGATTATATGAATGTGTAGGTCAACAAAATAAATTTAACAAAAGAGAACTATTTAAATCTAACTGATCATTAAGTAACAGGTCGGTATTTTTAAGTTTATTAATTTTTCTAATATAGTGGAAATTTTCAAGTTCAACTTCGTTTTACTTCTTCCTATAATAATACAACAAACACCAGCAAATTAATTTTTTACATTGACAAAACGAAAATTAGTGTCAGTGACAATATTTTCATTATTCCTTATGTTGAGCTTTTCGTCATTTTTTGGAAATAGCGTCATAGCAGTTATTTGCTGGTATTTGCTGTATTACCTAAGCTATGTTTGAGTATGAGTTTCCCGGTTTTGCAATCCAATTTAATTGAATAACTTAGGATCACCGACCTATATCTATGAATAGTCAAACTCTAAAAGCAGAAGTGGTAAATTTATGGTCTCGCGCATGTAGACAAAGTTGACCGTCAGATGTCATGCGCAATGCCGACTGATAAAACTATTTACTTTGAACGGCGAACCGGACCGTAGTTCGCCCTTAATGAAAATGATTACACGACAATATTTTGGCACATCAAGTCCTTTTTTACTCGGAAGCCTTGTGGCCACCACTAAAAAGTCACTTTTGCAATTAATTTTGATATCTATTGTCCACGTATTTATAGATTTTTTTTAATTTCGTTACATCCCTATGATTTCGGTTCTGGACGGTCGTCAACAAACCGGCACCAATACGGCTGGGTTGACTATATGACGGTGACAATATTGTCAGCAAAACAACCGAAGAGCAACCTTTAAAAATATGATCGGTAAACCGTGAGCGCCAATCCATTTTATCACTAATAAAATTTAACTTTTTACTACGCACCCCATAAGTTGTACGTATCCATAGTTAAAGGACGGTGCTTAGGATTGGCTCACCAAAATGTATTCAAACACGGCACATGAGTTTAAAATGTCGGCCTCATTAAGAAGTTATAATGCAGTTTTTCTATAAAAATGTACAGGGTAGCCAGTATTCAGCCACCTTCATCACCCTTTATATAACTTCCTGTCGGGTCGCGTTTAAGTTTGTACTTATTATACATTGGAGAATTTGGAGGAAAGAAAATCTATATTTATTCGGTTAAAACCGAATACTGCTACAAACGTGCAGTATATTGTCATGTGGACCTAGCGTATGTTGTATCAGCAGCAGATTGCATTAATAAATTACATTGTATATGTATCCTTAGTTCTTAGCAAATTGTCGTCAGAACCATGAGAAATGTTAAACATCATAAAGATTCTAACCAACAGCTCTGAAATGCAATGAAACCGTCATCGCATAGGAATGCAAAAAAGTCATACAATACCTTTAAAAAAAGATTATTTCTGTGTCCCGAAAGCAATATGGTACAAGTTCCTGTTGGACATTGTGGCGGAAAGATACAAAAATAATATTTTAAAATTTACGATATTTTACGTTTCGAAACGACGAACCCCTATAAAATATAATAAAAGTCTTTTAGCATAATTTTATAAACCCCGGGGTTTTCAGTTTTGTAGTATAACATAGAAGGGGGGAATTGAATGTGCCGTCTAAGCAACCGTCCCATTATTAAATATTTATGCAAAAGGGCGTTTGAATTTATTAAAAGCCGACGTTATCACATTTAGTTATTGTTTTATAATGAATACAAAACAAATTATTGTTGAGCCTTCCAGAACATAAAGTACAGTAGAGATAGACGTAAAATATGTGTATTATACCTGGTGGGTTAAACTAAATTAGTTTTAATAATTATAATTATTATTGAATACAGGGTGTTCGGATAATGCATCAGAAAACTTGGAGAGGTGATTCTACATGTTAAAATAAAGGTTGTGAGGTATACAGGGTGTCCGCTAATTAATGGGACATGGAAAAACCACAGACTCCTTACGTAAAAATATTGGGATTTAATTATACTTAACTATATCCGAAAGTTGATATTAACTGAGATACAGGGTGTTAAAGTTAAAACTTCATTTTTGTTTTTCTCTCTTTGAGAGAAACTAACGTTTTTTTACAAGATTTATCAATTATGGTTTTTATTAGGACTAAAAATTGATTTTCTGGTGAAATTTTAATGTACAATGCAGCATATTTTGCACATCTATTAGGTTATAACTTTTTTGTGCCTTAGTGTATTTAAGTTTTTAATGAAAATAATACTTTTCTCATATTTATTACGTAAAAAGGTATACTAATTTCAGATCGCCCAAAGTTACCGTTTCGGAGATATTTGCATTTAAATTGTTTAGTGCCTTTTTTGCCCAATTGCTATTAATTTGCAAACAAATTTTTTTCTCAAAGTAACCTATGAGAAAACAAATGAATTTTAGAGATTCAGTTGCTATGGAACAGAAAATGTTTCATTTTTGAGTTTATCGTAAGTTTGTGTTTTCATTGCTGTTGGTTTCTTTCGACACGATATTTTCTAATGTCAAAGTTATTTTAATTAAAGTAAGTTAAAGAACAATCCAATTGTTGTATTTATTATTCCCAATTACCATTACTAGAACATTTATTATGATGTAAAAGTTAATTGGTAAGAAGTAACAAAATATTATTTGCTTGCCTGAGCTAACGCACTAAATAATTTAAATGCAAATATCTCCGAAACGGTAACTCTGGGCGACCTGAAATTATTATACCTTTTTACGTAACAAATATGAGAAAAGTATTATTTTCATTAAAAACTTAAATAAACTGAGGCACAAGAAGTTATGACCTAATATATGTGCAAAATATGCCGCAGACAGCGGCCCCTACATTGTACATTAAAATTTCACCAGAAAATCAACTTCTTGTCTTAAAAAAAACCCATAATTGATAAATTTTGTAAAAAACGTTAGTTTCTCTCAAAGTTATTAGAGAAAAACAAAAATAAAGTTTTAACTTTAACACCCTGTATCTCCGTTAATATTAACTTTCGGATATAGGTAAGTATAATTAAATCCTAATATTTTTGCCTGTGCCTTTTCTATGTCCCATTAATTAGCGGACACCCTGTATAACAAAAAGTCGAAAACTCAATACTTTTCGATTTACTCAAAGCATATTGCGGTTACTTTCTAAACTATCAAGTTGATATTTGGCACAGGTCATACGCTTAACGTCTTCTATGATTCTCTTATAAAAATGTTGCTTTACTGTGCCACCAGGGGCAACTTTACCTGAAATTCAAAATTTTAGGCATTTCTGTTTTGTTTTGATAGTTATTGGGGAAAAGGACCTGTCGTTTTAAAGACAAAATAATACCTAATAAAAAAGTACTTATTATTCGAGTCGATGAACCACACCATTTAGGCACAAAACTGTAACAAGTTTTTGTTTGCAGTAAAATCAGTTTTTTAATGGAAAAAGAGTATTTAGTTTTCGACCTTTTATTATACAGGGTGTCCCAGAATATGTGGGCAATCTCCCGGGTTCAGATAGAACACTTAAAAATAACAGGAGAAGTTCTTATAAATTTTTCTTCCTACGGCCTCCATTACGGAGATACTAACACATAAAACTGGAAATAGTTGTTTTTTAAATAGGTGTAATTTGATAATTTTTTAGTATAATGGTTAGTAGATGAGTTTACCAGGGACGGACTAGACGTAACACAAAAATGCTTTTTTCTTGTACACCTTGTATGATGCAGGAACGACAATAATATTTTTGGATACTCTAAACCTTCAGCTGAAAAAAAGGCACTCTTGATCAATGTCGATACAGTGAAATGTTTTCGAAAAAAAAAATTTTTTGTTCAATATGTTTCTTTGCATTAGTTGTTGTTTTATGTTCATAAAATTCCCACATTGTTGTTATGTTTATTTTCAAATGTACCGATTTAAATAAGAATATTTATGCCAGTGTCAGTTTAATTTGCGGTTTTTCTCCTTTGTCTTATTAGTTACTAACTTAGTAATGGAATTTACGTATACTGAATATAAATCACATATCTTTTTTTTCGAAAACAGTTCATTTTATCGACATTCATAAAGGGTACCTTTTTTTCAGCTTAAGGTTTAGAGTATCCAAAAATATTATTGTCGTTCCTTCATCATACAAGGTGTACAAGAAAAATCATTTTTGTGTTACGTCTAGTCCGTCCCTGGCAAACTAAATAAGCCAAATGTGTTTAAAAGGGCGAATTTTAAGGAGACTCATCTAGTAACCATTATACTAAAAAATTATTAAATTATACCTAGTATTTAAAAAATTATTTAAAAAAACAACGATTTCCAGGGACGTCCGTTATAGGCCTTAACTTACTTACTTTACTTACCTTTATTTACATGCAGAATCGCATTTCCAAGTATTCTGATTCATTATCCGAACACCCTGTATAGTGAGTAGGTAAAATTTCTACAGATAACATTCACACAGGCTTGTTCATTATACAGGGTAGTATAAGACTGTATTTATGCTCGGTATTCTGGCTTAAACTCAATGCGCCATATTATATGGTTATTTTTCTACAAGTTGTTTTCATTTCAGGATTTGCATGTTTAAAAATAATAAGCCAATTCCATAACACCCTGTATAAGAATCAATTTTCAATACATACAAGGTATTCCAAAGCTTATGCGCCATAGAGCAACTGGAGATACTAAAAATCAAACTAGACCCCTTAAGTCATATAAGTTTTTTCGATTTGAAAGTTGGTGATATGATTTTAAGTTCCACATTAGATCGTAAATTTCTAATCGTTTTACGGATATTTCTATTTTTACTTGAACACCCTGTATTTCTGGAATGAGAAATATTTCGAAAAAACGTATATATAACTTTGTCGATCTAGTTTAGTATCGCTAGTTGTTCTATGTCCCATAAGTATTGGGACACCCTGTAGTATAGTAGTTGAATTTCTAGTAGTTTTACCAAATTTATTTTCGAATATCATCACACAGAAAGCATTATTAGATTTCTAAATATTCTGCTTTATTGGTATTAACAATATCGCGATTAACTTCGGCAATATCGCTGTAGTTCGTATAATTGTTCACTTGATTTATTATAGCAATCTATTGCTCAGCGGAAGGATCTCGTGTTATTAAATAATAATTTTCTTTATTAAATTCTAACCGAGTTTAATGTTCTTGTAACTCGAAATTGTGAGGTATTTATTACCATTAGAGAACGTTTCGTTTGGACTGGTACGTGCAATGGAAACCAATTGAACATTACTTAAGTATCTATAAAAGTAAACTGTTGAAAAATTACCTACTTATGCCAAGTGGTTCTGATTTCATTATCCTTACTTCTTTACAAGTATAAATTATTTATTTTTAAGTGCCTATCCTATAATAAATTACCAATCACACGAAAAAAATACTATAGTAAAATTATTATAGCAAAGACTTTATAGTACAATTTCATATAAAATATTGTAATAATTACAATTTTCATTATTAATCTGTATCAAAATAATATTTTAAACATAATTTACAAAAAACCGTAGTAGGGTTTTTAATAAATTTAGTAAAATGAAGTGAAATATATTGTAATTACAACGAATATAAGTGAAAATATTTTATTTATTAAAACATTAGTAAATATGCTATATATTTAACTGAAGACTATTGAACTTTAAGTATTTTTTATTGTAAAAATTACTTAAGTTAAAGTAAAGTGTTGCAAAATGCTTTTGACAATAATGAAGAGCTTAAGCAACGGATCAATCAGAACCACATATATATATATAACCATTATATTACCAATACCAACGTTCCAAAATACAAAAAGTGTCCCCGCTATGGGAGATGGCGTGGTACTATTGCGTTGCGTAGGGTGGAAATTTTATCGATTTCGTCAGAGCCGGCTCGACATTATTTGTTTGTTGTTATTCGTCGCCATCATTGGTTGTGGATGATTTTTCAAATTACAGAATAAAAAGTGGTTCATCCACATTGTTGTCGGCATATTAGTGCTCATTTCATGTGAAGGAGTTTTTAATTTGTGGTGATTCGCTGTTTGGTAGGTTAGTGGCGTATTTGCTTATCACATTATCCGAGAGTGTCACTCGTATATAATATAATATATATATGTGGTCACTACCTAACCTTAAAATTAATGTATTTTTAATTTGGTGCATTAGTAGCTGATAATAATTTCCAAAATAGTCAATATAGTCGTTAATTTTTGGTTTAGAAAAAAGTGAGGTTAAGAAACATACGACGTCGGATGAAAGTTAAAATAAAGCTCATCGTGTCGATTGTTAAGAGGAAGCATTCTATCGATCACCAAAAGAAGCGCGGCACCGTTAGTACTTAGATGGGTGATCGCTGGGAATACCATGTGTCGAAATTTTTACAAAATATTTTAGTAAATTGTACAAAAAATATTAGTACATTTTACAAAAGATTTTATTAAATTAAAATTAAAAAATATTTTAACAAAATTTACAAAGGATTTTAGCAAATTTTACAAAAATATAATGGTTATATTTGTAAATTTTACTAAACATTTCTGTTAAAATTTTTCGATAATTTTATGGTTAGTATTCCTATTTTTGTAGTAAATTTAACTTCTTGTTCCGTGCAATTGGCAGGAATTATCGAAAATTTTAAATTTGTACTGTAACTGTCAAAATGGCGCATGGACGCCATATTGGTGAAGAAAATTAAATAGGAAGAGGGGTTTTGCCATAAATCGTTTTGAAGTTAAGAGTACTTTACGATGGCAGAATATTACTTCTGTATTCGCAACGAAAACAAATGACGGCTTTTTAAAAAATAATATTATCATTTTTTCATTTGCTATTTTAGTTTAGATTTTACAACTTGGCAAGCAGTGAGTATTAGCCAGCTGATAAATTGACTTTCTACAAAGTTGTAAAATCAAAACCAAAATAGCAAAAGAAAAATATAGTAAATATTATTTTTTAAAAGCCGCCATCTTGTTTTGGGTACGAACAGAGACACAATATTCTGGGATCGTGAAGTACTCGATAGGGGCCTTAAAATGATGTATCGCAAGACCTCACCTCTTATTTATTTTCTTTCATCAAAATGGCGCCCATCCGCCAATTTGAGGTTGAGCACCATGAAATATGCAAGGAAGTGTATCTCTCTGATTCCTAATATAGTTACGCCTGTGTGCATGGGAAGGGTTTTATGAAGATTATCTACAAGCCTCAAAAACTATAAGTTTCAATCGCCACAAAGACACCTAATACCGTAGAATAACCCGTTTATAACAGAAATGCATTGAATAAAATTCCTTACCAGATAGATAGAAGATAAAAGTTCTTAATATTCAGCCTGCCAGCAGAAAAAAACTAAAAATAAATCCCTCTTAGCACATTGAAACTTGGCGGAACGCAAGGGAAAATTCAATCAGACGTGACAAGTCGGGGAGTTGATCCCGTTCCAATAAAACGACACTTACAGAAACTCCCAATGGAGAGAATCAAAAAAAGGCGTTATAAAATTTGTTGTATTATCGTCGAAATCGGCAAGAAAGAAAACCTTCCACTTTTTCAACTCGTTGAGTAACGTTTTAGAGAAGGAACAGAATTTTTTTTGTTAAGTTTGCTTTTGGGTATATTTCTTTTTCTTTTCCTATTAAATGGTTAAAGTATAATTTTCCCCACTTATATAGACGGTGGCTCTTTTACTACAGGAGCTATGTACTAGAGGTAACTACAAATATATTACAATAATTTCTGTGTAATTTATATTATTAATCTCTTGTAAAAAATCATCTGCAACAAATGGTTAAAATCAATAATACATTGAGTGAGAGGCGGGTGATCAGAATTGGTGTTCCTCAGGGAACCGTTTTGGGCCCTCTTCATTATTTATCTTAATGCTCTTTTAACAGAAAATATAGGCATATACAGGGTAACCGAAATATGGGAAGGCCTAGAAAAATTATAATCACGGCATCTTTTGTTTGACAAAGAAGTAGCAGTGCTACGAAAATCGCATCCTTCTGTTTTTACTAATAACGGAGATACCCAGTAAAACCATCGAAAAATGGACACGCTGTACTAAACATAATCCAAAGATTTTAGTACTGTTCTAAAATCTTTGGATTACACAAAGAAGGAATAAAATGTTCGATTTGTAGTTTTCTACATAGAATCCAGTAGAGTTTTCCTACGTTTAATAGTTTTTAAGAAAAGAAATTAGCTTTTTTTTTAAATTGTCACTCTATAGGTATATACTGTGTTGAAAAATGGTCGGTACCCCGAAATAACTCAAGTGCATCGCATTGCAGCGGAAAATGTCTAGGGAAATAGTTGTTTGGTTTTGAAGGAGGAATAGTTTGCAATTTAAACCACACCCCCACCCCCTCAACCCCCGGGCCCGGGTGGATGTAAGTTAAGATTTTCAAATGGAACCCCATATTTTTTATTGGCGTATCGTGTTCTCTGTTCAAAAATAAATATCTTTTGTCCGAAAATTTTATTTATTCGGGCCTATCCTTCAAAAAGTTGTTTGTATTCCACGGGCATTTTTTAGTAGAAGACAGAGAAAAATAGTATTTCTGGGATAAACCTTGATTTTCGTACGGTTCTGATTTTGTCTTTCTCATGGTGATTATTGGTGAAGGATGGGCCCGAATAAAAAAATTTTTCGGACAAAAGAAGTTTATTTTTGGTCGGAGAACACGATAGGTATATACTGTGTTGAAAAATGGTCGGTACCCCGAAATAACTCCGGTGCATCGCATTGCAGCGGAAAATGTCTAGGGAAAAAGTTGTTTGGTTTTGAAGGAGGAATAGTTTGCAATTTAAACCACACCCCCACCCCCTCAACCCCCGGGCCCGGGTGGATGTAAGTTAAGATTTTCAAATGGAACCCCATATTTTTTATTGGCGTATCGTGTTCTCTGTTCAAAAATAAATATCTTTTGTCCGAAAATTTTATTTATTCGGGCCTATCCTTCAAAAAGTTGTTTGTATTCCACGGGCATTTTTTAGTAGAAGACAGAGAAAAATAGTATTTCTGGGATAAACCTTGATTTTCGTACGGTTCTGATTTTGTCTTTCTCATGGTGATTATTGGTGAAGGATGGGCCCGAATAAAAAAATTTTTCGGACAAAAGAAGTTTATTTTTGGTCGGAGAACACGATAGGTATATACTGTGTTGAAAAATGGTCGGTACCCCGAAATAACTCCGGTGCATCGCATTGCAGCGGAAAATGTCTAGGGAAAAAGTTGTTTGGTTTTGAAGGAGGAATAGTTTGCAATTTAAACCATACCCCACCCCCTCAACCCCCGGGCCCGAGTGGGCATAAGTTAAGATTTTCAAATGGAACCCCATATTTTTTATTGTCGTATCGTGTTCTCTTTTCAAAAATAAATATCTTTAGTCCGAAAAATTTTTTTATTCGGGCCAATCCTTCAAAAAGTTGTTTGTATTCCACGGGCATTTTTTAGTACAGACAAATACTATTCCGGGATAAAACTTGATTTTCGTACGGTTCTGATTTTGTCTTTCTCATGGTGATTATTGGTGAAGGATGGGCCCGAATAAAATTTTTTTTCGGACAAAAGAAGTTTATTTTTGGTCGGAGAACACGATACGCCAATAAAAAATATGGGTTTCCATCTGAAAATCTTAACTTACCCCCACCCACGCCCGGGGGTTGAGGGGGTGGAGGGTGGTTTAAATTGCAAACTATTCCTCCTTCAAAACCATATATTTTCCGCTGCAATGCGATGCACCGGAGTTATTCCGGAGTACCGACCTTTTTTCAACACCGCGTGTATATTATAATAATGTAACTCGGTTGTTAACAAGCTCCTCAGAAATATATAATATTTATTTTAGTCTTAATATTATGCCCGAAATTTACGTTTTTTAAAAAATATACAATTTTTAAGGCCATAAATAGTTAATGCTTCTTGCTAGGTTAGAAATAGTGACTTTCATTGGAACAAGGGAATGGAAACTCTGAACAAAGAAATTCGTCAAGAAAAAATATTTCATCATTTGTGAATGTCAAGCACTCTAGCTCCTAGACAATACAGAACTAGTGCGAATATTCAAAATGGTAAAACCGTGATCCGGCGACTGTTGTACTTGGCCAATATTTGGTAATGGTTTATACTTGCCAAGTCGAGTGAATGGTTTACTTGTACAATTATTGTGCAAGTGCAACTATGAAGTATACTATAATTAGTCTTTTGTGCTTTCTAAGGTACAAAATAGAATTAAATTAGCTAATCACCATTAGTTATACTGAATTTCATACAAGCGTTAGACGTCAATGTTAGTCGTAATAACACGGTTCTTCGCAATTTCTGATATTATCTTAAACGTTTATAATTGTGAATGGTATGAAACAAGCGTATTCTGTACTTAATTAATTCTGCCTTACATCGATCAAGATTTTGTATGCCTGTTACATAATTTCTTTGCCGAGACTCGTCAGTATAGTGCGGTAAATATATTTAAAACGTATATAATGTATATTTCGAAATAAGATAGTATTGATTTAAGACACTTTTGATTTATGTATCGTTTAAAAGTGCTATATTGTTGTTAATGTTCTATAAAAATATGTTGGTTTTAAAGTTACCTTAAATGAAACTAAAAGTTCTTAAGGACCGATTATCTAGTTATACTAGATAGATACTAGATTACTCACAATATAGGGGTAAAAGGGGATAGTTGAATTAAGGAATAGGTTGGCGATATCGATATCCAAAAATATAAGTTTTCGCATAAACTTCTTCTGAAAATTTCATAAAGTTTATGCGACGGTAATCAACTTCTCCAATTGTTCAATGCTAAATATCTCGTATACAGTTAATGCCATAGAAAAATTGTTAATGCAGTCTTTGTACAGTATTCCAACAATGCTTCGAAGGAAATTATCGTACAATTGACAGAATATGAGTTACAGTGCTTTAAAGCTTGTACCAAGTGACTTATACATTCTTATTAAACAATTTAGTACGATCAATAGTTTGCAGAATAATTCACAAAATTATCTTTATGCAAAATTTGATACGTTGAAAATATTCTTCCGAACAGAATTGAAGATAATTCAACAGTGTACATACTACACATATACAGGGTGTTTCCTAACCTCTCTGAAAAAATGAAGGAGGTGAATCCTCCATGAGTCAGTAAACAAACATGTACACGACGTGCCAAATTGTCTCTTATGTGTTGGAAAATTTCGGGACTGGCGCGAATCGTATTGAAACCATCAATAATACGCAGTCGAAGATCTTCAGTTTCAATAGGGTCTTCTTCAGTTTCCATACCAGTAGTATAAACGAGTAAAGGGCTTTAATCCTTAATATTTAACAAATATCATTAGAATATCGTTTGGCATTAATTAATAAAATGAAAAATACAATATTTTTTTTAACATCATGTATTTCGAAAACGAAGCGACATGCGAAAAACTTTTATGCCACATTTTCGCCTTAAAATAAGGTGAGCATTCACCTTCTTCATTAGGGAGGTTAGGGAACACCCTGTATAGGTACGCAATACTAGAAATTATTTTTGCCGCCGATAGCTTTTGAAATAGTAAAGTGTAAAGCAATATACTAGAGCACTAGAGTTGAAAACGTACTTAGCTGATTTGACTGAAAATTTGTTGTAAGTAAGTAAAATTAATTTCATATTCCAGTTAAAATATTTAAAATACTAGTACAGTACGTTTCACGAAAATTGGATACGACTTAATGATTTCCTGGGTCGGTCCCATTGTATCGACAATAGCTTGGAAATAAACAGGTGAAGTATGAGGGGACGGACTAAGGAAAACAAGTAACGATATGATTATATTAATGTAATCAAATGAAATAACATTTTTTAAAAATATTACTAGTCATATTTATTTACATTTATAATGTCATTCTATTAAATTCTACAAATTGTATATTAAGAAAATGTTTCACTATCGCTATCCTCATCAAAATTAATTATAATTGGATTAATTATACGATCCAGACTAATATACGAATTTTCTACAGTTATTACGTGACGGACTGAATTTTTCCAACTACCTGGGGGAATATCATTAAAGCATTTTCGTATTAATTCTATAACACTAGAACTTAAAGTCGGAGAAATATTTTCAGATCTAACCAGTGATTTTAACTGGTGCCACATATGCTCTATGGGGTTAAAAATGCAATAATAGGGTGGGAGCCGTAGCACTGTATGTCCAATTTCTTCTGCCAATGTGTCACAAACATATACTTTTTTATACAAAATGTCTTTAAAACTTCTAAAAGATCACTTTTTTTTATAACTTTCTTCAAAATATATATCATTCGCCGCCATGTAGTTCTGAATCTCCAATTTTGTATTATTTGAGCTTGGAGCTTTATGTAATTGGCGACTGTGACAGCTCGTATTGACCATTACTATTACGCTATTCTGAGGAATGTTTGGTAAAAGACCATGAACCATTTCTCAAAAACTAACAAATTTTACCACAAAAAGATATTTAAATATAAATTAAGCAACCTAACCTACCTGATGTGCCTATATTTAATTATAATTATTACAATCCGGTCCTTTCCACATAATAATAACAACCGGTCACAAATAATGGGATGGCCCAGGTACATTTACGGCAGTCATTAAGTTATATCCATTTTTCTTGAAACAATCTTTACCCGCGGCTTTGCTCACGGTGGCAAAATCTCTTCTGTATAATAATCTGTGACGGCGCCAGGGGCGGGCGAGGTTTGGCGAGTGCCCAACCCAAATTGTTCTCTCCCGACCTGCTAAACTGCTAAATTAAGCAAGGACATTTGGAAGAAATTATATAAAAATCTGTACCTATTTCCCGAAATGCTGCATGTTTTTGCTGCTACCCTCCAAAATTTGGTCGCACAAATGAAAAAAAAAACGCCTTTTTTAATAGAAAACGTGTTCTCCAAATAAAATTTCTATATTTGTGTCACACTAGTTAGCTCCCGTGGATGTGCCTGCGGTGATATAATCTGTTCTATTTAGTTATTATAAATAACTAATAATAAGATACGGTGTCATCATTACCCCATATGGGGTAAAAATGTATTTTTCGATTTATGTATAATTTAAATTTGCCATAAGTTTTTGCTTCAATCAAGACCATCAGAATTAACATAATTAAATGGGACCATTTGATGAAAATTAACCTTTTGGTAGAATATTTGATATAAAGGAAGAATGAATTTAGACGATGAGTATTGTATAAATAAATAGATTGCGATGGTAGGGTCGACTTCCCTTTTCAATGAAAATAGATATTGGCCAAAAATAGATAGAAAACAACAATTATCATAAGTGATTTAAACTTGGTATGTAGAATTAAAATTACAATTCAAACAATTTTTTCAAATTTCATAAATAAATTCCATTTTTCGACATCTTGTGGAGAAAATGTCAAATTTTACAATTACAACACCAGTATCGTCCCATTTAATTGCGGTGTTTATTGAATCAAAAACTTACGGTGAAGTCAACCATACATTTTTCTCCGTGTGCTGTGCATGGTTCTAATTTTAATGGTAACACTGGATAATAAACACACAACAATATTAATTATTTAACTAATACGTAATATTCTTTAACATATAGCAAATAGTCACGGCGCGTTCGGGATATTTACAATTAGGAAGCCCGCACATTCTGTACAACGATATTACACATTAAAAAAAAAATCAATTAATTAAGTAAACCGGCCAACCATCCCCAATCTTCCCCAGGCTACCTACCACAAAAGATACATAGCGTCATTTCGAACGCAGTTGCTTCTCAAATCCATTGATTTCCATAAATTTCCCGCTCAGTTCGCCCCCAGTGTCATTCCTTACAATAAACGGTCGTTACAGCTCTTCTTTAATCTTATTCCCTTTATTTCCCTTTTCCGAGTGACAAAGAGAATAAATGGTTTACAAATATACGAGGTCGAAATTAAGCAATAATCACTTTATGGAAATTTTACACTCAATGAAAAGCGACAAAAACGTTTCCCTTGTAGCGTTTACCCTATTGAATGGGGAAGAGGGTACAGTTTCAATGGCTCTGGAATTGTATATTAAGGAAATGTCCCTCAATTGTACTTAGTCTGACATAAGTAAACATTTTCAAGACGACAGCAACTATAATGATGGTGTTCCGGATAATATATTTTCACAATCCCTTCAAGAAGTGTGTTAACATAGAAATTATATTTTTGTATTTAATTTCACTACATTCTTGGTGAAACCGGACTTCCATTATGTAGGAAAAATTAAGAAGAACTACTTGAATGTTTCATAATCTTTATTTGGTTTCCTGACTGCCAACAGGTACCAAGACTAATTTAAAAGGATACTTTACAGACGTATTTATGCTATGGTTAATGCGAGTTGTAAATAGTAATAAACTTAAAATTGGGTTTATTATATTGAGAGGTTCTTAGTGGGGTTTTCCTATATTAATATACAGGGTGGATAACATTATTATTCTTATGTAATTTAATCTTATATGATTACACTATTTAAAATTAGATCAGAACCTGAGGGTATTTCAGTCTGATTGTCACCAACATTAATTTTGTTTTGTATGGCTTTTTTGATTGCTACAGATTCTAGAAGCTTTAATTTTTTCTTGTTCCCTAGATATATGGCGGTTTTACTTTGTTAGAAATAAAATGTTTTTTTTCAATGCAATGATCTGCAAGACCTGTTTTGTTCTGTTTTTTGAGTTGTGCGTTCTTTGAGCCTGGTATTAAAGTTCCTGTCCGTTTGATCAATATAGATTGCATCGCAGTTGTTACAGTTTATTTGGTATACTCCAAAAAATTAACTCTAGTCTTTGTACTCCTTTGGAAATACCTATAAGCTTGTCGTTTGGATCTGTGGCTACGCGGTATCCGTCAGGGGGAAGGAAGGCAACAGGTCTTAGGAACAATCCATGGGCGTGCTGCTATTATTTTAAAATTAAATATAAAAATACTAAAATCTATGAAACAAAGTTGTTTATAAACTAACATAAAGTCTAAACAAGCAGAACTTTTTATTAATAACACTGTATATATATTTGACGATAGACCTTAATAAATTCCTGGTTTCTTCTTAATTCCGTATTTAATTTGATAATCGTAATAGTAACTGTTATTATTTTTTTTCAAGCAGTACCAAGGTATTTTATTATACATGGTGTTATGGAAATGACTTATTATATTTAAACCGGCAATTCCTGATATGAAAACAAATTGAAGAAAAATATCCAAAAATGGCGCATTAATTTAATATGCCCTGTACATGACCTATTGTCAGACCTAAAATATGCACGTGGTGACACTGGGGGAAAAGTAAACAAAGCAACATATGGCGGAAAACGTCAGTGAATTTTGAGCAGTGTTGTCATGTTCTCATGGTAAACTCTTTAGAAAGTCAATAACCGTTTGCCAGAATCGAAGTTGTTTATTTTTCAGGGTACATTATTATAAACTTTTACGTTCAGTCCAGTTCGCTGGGAGACAATCTCTGATTTATAAATTTAAACTGACTCGAACGAAAGGCCGCGAAGTTTATAAATGGTCAGGTATGTTCTCATTTGTTCAATCCGAACGACACCCGTCGAATCTGAACAATTTAAAAGTTTATAAATGCCATCCTTTAGAAAAAAAAATGCAATTTTATTTACCTTTTCGGACTATTTGAAATCAACTTAATTTATAAATAAACACTAACCCGAACAAAAACCGGCAAAATAACCTCCCAAAAACACATAAACTCACATTAGTTTTCGCGTAGATTTGTATGCGTCTCATGAGCACATCTAAGTACCGTACCATTCAATATGAATTAGTATTTTAAAGTGATACTGTGTAGACAAAAATACGCCCTTATTGTATAAGGTTTCATCGGGTGGTTTGGAAAATAATATAATTTTTACGTACGTATTTGACATCTAAAGTTTTGAAAGTGAAACACGTTTGAGTCTGGTTGACACGTTCGGGTTTACTCGGTCGATCGATATTGTGTTACCTTGGGTTAATATCTAAAAATACAGCGCTGCCACTTTCGATGTTTTATAAGATTATATTCATAAATTGGAGAATTTCCTTCTGTAATATTATTTCCTGTATAATTATAGTCTCGGAAATGGCAACCGCGCTAGTTAGTTAGTTATTTTCCGAATATGCACGAAGCAATCTACCCTTGGACGCGTCTATAATCTATATGAAAGGGAGGTCCTGTCTGTCAAATTATTTCATCATTCTCCAGAAAAGGATTAATAAATTTTATGTTTAGGCCAATCCATTATAAATTAGCGTTTTTGTTATTTCTGAATTTCTATTGCGAAATAATTTGTATCAAGTGTTGTTGCTCTATGTGTACGGTGGTAGTGTTGTTATTGTAAAGTGTAATTATGCGTTAGTGTTTAGTGCTTTTATGTAATCTGATAATAGATGCATAACTTCAAAAAAACTAATTTGAAACTCGTGGGTGCCGAATGGGGTTTAGTGGGCATAAGCTTATTATGCAGTCCCACACTATCATCAGGGCACGTGATGAGCATAAACTTCTCATAGAAAAAAGAACTGAATGTGTCTGTGCCATGGATTCCTTACTCGTGTCGGCGGTCTGGATTTAATTTCTAAGTAAGCTAAATATTTATTTTTATAAGGATCTAAAGGTTTACACTTTTCCACAGTTTGGCAATATTGCGCCAGAACATCTGTTTATTACACAGCTGGGCAGTGTAATATGATTGTGCCGCGGAGTGACCTGTGGGTTTATGGGGGAATTACCCCACTTTTTAAACATTTGATTTAAAAAAAATATGTAGCGCTTCTCTAGGACACCCCAGGAGTCACCCATTTAAATATAATACGTAATTTCTATAACACCCTGTATATTTAAGAAATGAATTATTTTTTGAATGAATGAATGAATTAAATTTTTCAGGGTGTTGAAACGAAGCTGAGGGTTGTTCGTAAACCAGTGAACAGAGTATTGAAGATGACATACAGGAAAGAAAGGTATTGAACATTTAATATTAATTAAAAAGTTAAGTTTTGTGCGCGCGGTATATAGAAATTATACTAAGCGCAAATGAGCTAAACCAAGTCTGAACCATTGTAATATAAGTGCAAGTAAGCCAATAAATTTTCACAGCTAAATAATTATATTTTCACACTTGTAAAATAACTAAGTAACTAAAGCATATTTTATTCAAAATGATAGAAAATTTCTTTTTTAGAAAATTTTATTTGGCAGATACATCTGAATTGTTCTTCAAGTAGCCGATACTATTGTTCTACAAATTCTTGTGAAATTTTTTGAAAATCCCTCGTACTACAATAACATCTGGAAATCCCCTATTGAAAATTTCCGCTAAAGTTATTTATATTTCAATAAAGTCTCTTTTTATTAAAATGCAAATGTAATCGGGACTAAACGTGGGGATAATCTGTGTTTCTACACGGTTTTAGTGGGTAATTTCCTTGAAAGAATAGAACTTTTCCATGGAGTTTCGATAACAATAAAATTTAATTGGTAACAATTTATTCAAAGGAATACTATGTATATAATTTGATGGTTCCTAATTTATATTTGAATTTAAATACATTTCTTTTACAATAATGCATAATAAAATTTAGTTTTGTAAATCTGAGCTATTAGATAGTTAGTATTTGTTGCATTACTTAATATAAAAAAAAAATTATTGTGCTTATTTAGTAAAATGCTCTTTTTCACAAATAATTTACCAATTGATAAACAACAGGATGAGGTAATTTTATTAAATATTTCTTTGCCACATTGTATCCAAGATCTTGCATTGTACTTATTGTTTCAAAGTTGTTTTTATATTTTTTATACTTAGGGTTTATCTATTTTTTCTCTGTGATTATGTTCACTGTCACATTTTAAGTTTGAAGGTTAATAAAATTTCTAGATTGTCGAGGATAATGGGCGCATTCAGCGATTAGTAATCATCTTGTGAATGTACTAAAAATAAATCGATTGCACAAATCGATGGGAAATCGAGCGCCATTTTTTCCATCGAATTTATTTATGATTTGACAGCGATTTTTGTCAGTTTTGTTTGTCAGGTTATGGATTAAGATTGATAAAAAATTACGAAAGAAGTGAATTATGAAAACATATTATGCGCCATCTCCTCTAGTGAAGATGAGCATTAAAAATATAATTATCCCTTTCGTGCAGAAAAAAATGTAATATTGGATGAAAATATTTAGAAGGGATCCTAATAAACATAAAAACATAAATCGGCGGGATCTGCTGAATGCAGCCATTTTTTCCATCGAATTTAAAAAGCGATTGAATGCATTCAGCAGTGCCCATCGATTTATAAACTATGTATTTTAAATATACCTGGTGGTTCAAGAATTATGTATAAAAACTTGATTCCATAGGAGCTCTTTGAGAGCCCATATCTCCAAAGAAGAGGCCTATACGAAAAAAGCTTATATGAACTTTTAGTACTCTTTTTACTTGGTTTCTTGATATCCGGGAGATTTCCCACATTTTCCTGGACACCCTATATGTTTTAGTCAATACGTCAAAGAATCTGAGGTGAAAATATCACGAACCTCCGGCTCCCTTCATAACACGTATTTAAATATGAAAATTAAAACCACTTTGAATGGAACAATATTATCGTTCTTGTTTTTCCACCCACTTTCAATTCTGAATAAACCAGTTCGCATGTAATGTAATTTAATATTTATATGTTAATTGTCCGTTTTTGAATATGTTGCCAACGTCAGAACGATAGTATTATCTTACCTTTGTTTGTTGTTGTTATACTTCACATGACTTTAATAGAGGGGTTACTTAATTCTTTTGCGTTACAAAATCAATGTATGTTTCACCCACATATATAATATAAACAGTATATTGTTAATACCATCTGCAATTATGTCCGCGCTATGGGCATCGAAGGGGCGTTGTGAGTTTGCGCAGTTCGGAAATTTCCTTGTGAAAGTATACATTCCACAGGACCGGATTTCAACTTTTTTAATGTAAATTTCACTGGTTAGTTAGGAAAAATATTGCAATCAAAATTTCGATTTGTTCGATTTAAGACAGCGTTCCATGCATACGATTTCTGACGATATGATGATCCGACGTTGTAAACTTTTGGTGCCAAATTCCGTCCGAATATTTGTAACAATCGACACGATGAGCTTTATTTTACTTTCATCCGATGTTTCTTAACCTCACTCTTTTCTAAACCAAAAATTAAGAATGAATGACTATGACCATTTTGGGAATTATTATTAGCTACTAATTCACCAAATTAAAAATAAATTCATTTTAAGGTTAGGTAATGACCACATATATATTATATTGTATACGAGTGACGCTCTCTTCTTTTTTTACAAGCCTTTTAGTGAAATTCGGTTCGGAAGATCGGATAATGTGATAAGCAAAATATTTTAGTATATATGTACACATCTGAAATACTTTATACCTGGTATTGATCCACGACTTTTGCAAAAAGCACCATGCGCTTGTGTCCTTTCATCTTAAACAAAACAAGCCACCCTATCAAACAGCGAATCGAATCATCACAAATTAAAAACTCCTTTACAAAAATTGTTGTTCGGTAATGAATGAAAGTTTATAAGCTCTAATATACCGACAACAATGTGGATGAACCACTTTTTATTCTGTAATTTGAAAAAGCATCCAAAACCAAAGATGGCGACGAATAACAACAAACAAATAATGTCGGGCCGGCTCTGACGCGATCGATAAAATTTCCACCCTACTGCGCAAACTCAATAGGCCCGCGCCATCTCCCATAGCGGGGACACTTTCTGTATTTTGGAACGTTCGTATTGGCAATATACTGTTTATATATATGTGGTTTCACCATGAACGTTTTGAGTTATTGTTACTTCACATTACTTTAATACAGGGGTTACTTAATTCTTTTGCGTTACAAAATCAATATATGTTGCACAATGAACGTCGTGATTCAGGAGTCCCTGCATATTCTCGTGGTGTTAGGTGATGGTGTTTTCAAAAAACGCCAGTCAGCTATGTCTCCAATAAATATGGTTAATATTACCCCACAAAATGTAAATAACGTTTTTCTATCATTTCCATACCAGTAAATGTATAAAGGAATGCTATTTTACCATAGCAATAGCTTTGCTGTTGACATTATATGCTCTTGTTCGGGTTTGTACTGTAAACCTACGATGTGCCCTGAATCTATGTGCTTACACATTATAACAACGAGAAATTGATGTTTAAAAGGTAAAATATTTGAACATCTGCAAGTCTAGATGATCTAGCAAGTTTGCACAAGCCATTCTGTTAACACATTCATGTATAATGTAACTTGTTGCCTTTCTATGCAGATACAAAGTAAATCTACCATTTCTTGGCACAATTAAATATTTTCCCAAAATATTTTTTGATCAGCGGCACTTTAAACAAACTGCGCATGCCTCGGGAAGCGTGTAACTATTTCTGACTGCTCTGCGAACGAACCAAATAACTTCCAGCTCCATCTTAATAAAGTTACGAGGATGCTATCAAGGTCTGATTACTCGGCCGCCAGTTTACCAACTTTACATGCAGGGGTGCATAATAAACTAACTCGACTTAACATGGACGTAGTCGTAGTTAGGGGCGCAGCCTAGGTTATTCTTTGATTGCAGTCATCGATATTTATTCTCCGGTTACAAGATTATTGTAAAGGGCTTGTCAAAAAGGATGATCGATCATTCTCAAAAAGTTGTAAAAATATATCAAATTAGCGATTTTTGCGGAATCTGGCAGACATTGTGGCCTAAGCTATAAACTAATATTTTTAGCTTATGAAAATTGCCACTCGACATCGCCTAAAATATTAATATGAAATCTGCATAAGTTTCACGAATTAAAAAGTACATGAATATTGCATAAGTCCTTTTAGTCAAAGTCTCTTATGTATGTGAGACAACTTCGCTTAGATTTCAAAGTAAATTGGTAGTGTCTTATAAAAATTTGTTAAAAACAACGCGCAGGTAAGCCTATAAGTGACTCATAGTCATTATATTGTATCATTAATGGTTAATACAAAGTTGCTCCAAGAACCGCGTTTATACTTGGAATGGATTTGTTCAATTTTCACATCAGTTTATGTTGTCTAATATTGAAGATGATTGAAGAAGATTGAAGATTTCAAAAAAATTGTTTCTATTAATCAGAAGTTTTCTTTTAGATTAGTTAGATACTAAAATATAGTTAGTCGTTCAAATCTTGTAAAATAAATGTGATTGAAATTTTGTGATTTTCTTTCGTGAATTTTGCACAAGTCCAAGTGGAAATTAGATAATGAATATTACATAAGTCAACTATTTATTATGTACGTGCTTGGTACCATGATACCCTTCTAATTAAAGCAATGAATCCCACTAATTCTTATTTAAGTATATTTTTGTAAAATTTTTGATTTTGGGCTTGTGGAAATTTCATAATTAGGTCGACGATATAGCCGTAAGGTTTTCTTAGGCGTGGATAACTCAAACTTGACTTGTGCTAACATTGAAAGTGCGTGTTGTAACTGGAGAATAGACATCAAATAGTTCCAAAGAGATAAAATCGAAGTTTAAGCAAGAAATTAATACTAATATGTATTTATACAGGAATCTTATACTTAAAGGAATTTCGTTATTCACTTTTATTTACTCGGCAATTATTTTTCTAACCTTGATAATCAAATTTTGTCAAGTTGTTATCATCCGCTTTATTTAAAAGAATCTTTTTTTATGTTCAAACACAACCACTATAGGGAAAATCCTTAAGGGCACTCTGGGAGTGGTGCGTGTGCGAATAAAGCGATTCACGTTGGTTTTGAATCGTTGGAGGTTATATTCGTTGGGAAAAACGACCTCGGGAAGGTCGTTCCATAAGGATGAAGTCCTCCAGATGAAAGAATTCTTAAATATTGAAGTTTTAGGAGTACTAAGCTTAACCACATATGGATGGGCGGCAGTGGTTCGTCGTTGTTGTGATTGTTGATATTATTATATACAAGGTGTTATGGAAATGGCTTATTATATTTAAATTGGTTACTCCGAGAGACAACCTACATATATATATTTTTTAAATACTTAGATAAAGACTCCTTACACGACACGCTGCCACGTGCAATGACATATACATCTGTTTTCAGTTAACAAGTATATGTAGGTCAGTAGAATAGCAGTGATGCGAGATCACAACGCGTGTTTCGACGTTGTATGATGGAAATCTTTGCTCAAACGCCACGCGCGTATGAATTTGAACCGCGCCTTTAGTATGTTTTGATATACCAGATAGGGACGTCTTGACTTCCCACGTGCCTTTATACGAATTTTAAACATGGCTTAATAAATAAGTTTTTAAATTTACCAGTTGTAGCTGTAGTAGATTTTTGTGATGTAATATTGTAATGTTATTTCTAAATTGTGTGATATTAAAATTGGTTGTGTTGAAAAATATACATTTGGTGCTGTATTTCTGACGTTTAGTTGACAAAAATTAACCACGTGTTTATTCGCGTTTACAATTCTTTATGTTGCATGACTTTTATAGTTTTTATTCTAAAGTATTTGATGTTTAATTATGACATCGGCTAACATTCAGTGCCTCCCACGTGGTTTTTCGGGTTTCACATAAGCTGGCTTATCTCGCTTATTAATTGAACGGTCCCTTTATGAGTATCTTTTCTTAATTTTTTTTTTCATCTCAGGATTTATGGGTTTAAATATAATAAGTCATAGTCCATTACATCCTGTATAATGAATACTATTTAAACAATAATCATTTGAAGAATTTAGTCCATAGGCTTAAAAATAAGCCGCGACAACATTCTCAAAGTTCAACGAACAATTCCAATTATTACAAATGGATGAGAAGAGAAATCTCCTGGACATTTGTATTTATTGTTAAATAAAATATATCGAATAAATATTATGTTACACGTAAAACCCGAACAAGCCCTAAAAATTTTGAAATATGCAACAAAATCACCAGTTAAAAATTGAGCTGAGAAATGTAGGTATGTATAATTTCTTTCCATTAACACATTGTCTAGTTCTTATGGCTTTATTCGAATTGAATTAACATGTGCGATATTTTTTCTATATTCGGTGTGTCACCTTGTATACCATTTTCCATTTGCCCTAGGGATACGTCACTGCTTTACGTTGTTTTATCAATTTTACCCCCATGTTAAGGGTAAACAGATCAAACGCTATGTTGAAACGATCGCGTTGTAGCTGTTTACCCAGTGTAAATCCTGATAAAAACATTTTGAATAAACCATTAGGTACATCATTAATATGATTCAGATAAGGCGCTTTGTTCCAGACATGATAAAAATTTATACCTATTGTTAATAATTTATGGTAAAAATACATATCATATCCACCGCCAGGCACGTTACTTTTAACTTGAGCTTCAACCCGCTAAAAGAGCTAAATAGCATTTCATCATTTGTAGAAACTATGTTTGTGTGCTTAACCAACAGCTTTCGTCTACACAAGGTGTTCGCGTTTCTTAGGGCTTGTTCGTGGATAATGCCACAGAGTATTTGGGGAGGAGGGAATAAATATTGCCTTTTTTTATTAGGTACTCGTGTGTCTTTTAAAATTACATGTCCATTTTTTCCAATATCTGTCAAAAGAAAATAGATATGCCAAAAATTGAATTTAAATTTCAGGGGGGGGGGGTGTAGGGTACTATAAATTCATATAAACTTTTTTTGTATAGGCCCCCTCTGCAGAGATATGGGCTCCGGAAGAGCCCAATGTAATCAAGTTTTCTACATGGGTATACCATCAGGGATATTTAGTTTTTTTTAAATTAAATATACCTCGTGATTCAGGTAAACAAAGTACTATCAAAGAAAGCGTTGTGAATTACTCACAGCTGCAGATTCGCTGTGACACTTATGGCCCCCTTTTTTTAACTCCCTGTATGATAAGAACTTTGGACACCTTTTTTACATACCTTTAACACTAAGAATTAAATACTCTTCATACATGTCGCTAATCCTAACCGTTTTCGAAAAAACGACATTTTAATTACATCATGTACCTATTTGAAGTATCTCGGTAAGAGATACATCTTTGTTCCTATCAAATGTTGAACCTCAAAATTCCGCTTTTTCATATATAAACCATGAGAAGTTACAGGACTAAATGTAAATAAAATGGCGTTTGCTCGAAAACCGTTAGGATTAGCGACATGAATGCTTAATTCAATAGTTAATCAATAGTTAAAGGTATGTAAAAAATGTTTTCCAAAGTTTTTATCATACAGATAGTTGAAAAAAGGGGCCATGAGTATCAGAGCTAGTCCGTCCCTGCAGCTGTGAGTAATTCATAACACTTTCTTGGATAGCAATTTGAAGGGCCCTGGTATACATCATATACCTGGTGGTTCTATAATTATGTGTAAAAAACTTGATTCCATTGGAGCTCTTTGGGAGTCCATATCTCCGAAGAGGAGGCTTATACGAAAAAAGTTTAAATGAACTTAGTAAGTACTATTTTTTTGACTTGTTTTCTTCATATCCGGGAGATGTCCCACATTTTCCCGGACACCCTGTATAGTGAGACTGTTTTAAAATATATTATTTTATAAATATTTTAAACTATAGTATAAGTAGATACTTTCGAGATAAATCTTCAAAATATACACGAAGCAACAAGATTTATCTTGATTTTTACTATTTTTTACTGTTTAATTATATTTGAATACTTCAGAATGGTATGCAAACAATTTTGAATTTGTTATGCCTATCAACATATAGAACCAGAAATGCCATCGGTATTTCGTTTGATATAAACTTCGTCAAGTTATTTTGCGAATATGTATGTCATTGATTTCGCATGGATACATATACAGGATCGCTCACGGTGATTGGCCTATTATCAGGTCTTGGGAACCAAAAAGGATATTTCTTTGAAATATTGATACTCGCTATAAAAGATGCCATTTAAATGGCGATAATTATTAAGCACTGCTCCAAAATAATGTCTTGCCAACTTTAACAAACTTATATCCTGATCCAGCAACCCCACAACTTCCAGTGAATATGATAGGGTTTCAGTAAGATGGAGTACCGCGCCATTACCAAATCAATGTCCGGCACTACCTCAACCGAGTATTTCCAAATCGGTGGATAGGGAGGTGTAGATCGATGGAATGGCCAGCACGATCCCCTGATCTGACGCCATTAGACTTGCAGCAGACTTGGTGCAGTAACGTTAGAAGAAATTTCTATTTAAGATTAGGATGTTGCCAAGACGTTCGCGGCGGGTAGTTTCAACATCACCTACATTAATGTTTTTTTTGTTTTTTACATTATCAAGAAATAAACAGCTAGTTTTTGAGTGTGTGTTAATTTTTGCAATAAATCTCAAAACACTTAATATTTCCGAAACAGTTGAAGGTATAGAATATTGTACAGTTACATCACAAAAATCCGGACACTAATCTGACAGCTAACATTTTTTTCTTGAATTTTAGTAATTCAGGCATTTACCTTTACTACCATAGATTACTATGGCAATATAAATAAACTGAGGAGGAAATAAAACCAATAGTATCTAATATTTTATTGCCCTTCAATTACTTTGAATAACTGAAGTTAATCTTTTAGGCATTGAAACCACCAGACCATTACAGTATTCTTGCGTTAGTTGATTCCAAGTCTCTTATGTTTTCAGCCACGATTGTTCTCTAGTTTCTGACCGAAAATCATTATATTTGTTAATTCTCTTGATCATGTAACCCCAAACATTTCCCATCGGATTTAAATCTGGACTTATAGAAGGCCAGGGTAATACTTGAATATCCCTTTGTTGCATCCAATCAGATACTGCGTGGGCAGTATGAACCGGGCAGTTATCATGTTGGTAAATGTAATTAGTATTGGGAAACCTATCATTAACCGATGGCAACATCACGTTCCCCAATATTTGTATGTAATTGTGTGCATTAAATATACCTTGTATGCGCGTACAAACTCCTATACCCTGTGCACTCATCCACCCCCAAACGTTGGCCGAAAAACGGCCGCTTGTTGAAATATTCTGAGTGTAGCGTTCATCAAACGGGGTATTTGGTGGTCTATAGACCCTTACTCTTCCGCTGTAACATGATTGGAAAATCTTTTCGTATGTAAAAATTACATTTTCCCAAGCATTTATACCACCT
This sequence comes from Barypeithes pellucidus, assembly GCA_963991005.1. NCBI lineage: Eukaryota > Metazoa > Arthropoda > Insecta > Coleoptera > Curculionidae > Barypeithes > Barypeithes pellucidus. The sequence goes on from OZ022559.1 coordinate 26,289,570, forward strand.
CAGAATATTGTAATGCATAACCCACTCTTTGCTCTTTGTTGGTTGCCGTTAGGAAAGGCTTTTTAGCTGTAGGGTGATTGCGAAGATTTGAACCATCTCTTATTCCTCGTTGTGCGGTTCTAACGGAACCCGGGAAATCAGTTACAATGTGAGCTCAAACAGCCGTTTTAAAAGGATTTTCCATTAGGTATTGAATTAGAGTATTGTCATGTTCTTCTGTCGATGCCCTTTTAAGGCCTGTTCCTTCTATTCTTTCCAGCGAACGTGTTTCCATCCATTTTATTTTGATATCATGAACTGTACTTTTTGGCGTTTGAAATCTTTGAGCCACCCGTCTCTCTGACCATCCTTCTTCTAGCAGTGTCACAATTTTAGCCTTTTTCGCAGCATTTAAATGACGGGGCATATTTGTAAATTTATTTCACTAGCCGTAAATAAATTTCAGTTGACAATTTTTGTCAATGTCATTAAAACAGGTAATTTTTAGGTATTCGAGATGTATAAAGGTCGGCTTACATTAGAAAAAACTGCTGCCCGGATTTTTGTGACGGTAACTGTACATTAAATATGTCTAAAATTTTCTGAGGGATCCAAAAATTGAATGATATACAGGGTATTGCATTTAAAATAAGAAAGTTGATATTGGCCACTGTTACATAACACACCCTGTATGGAAAGTTTTTATTGAAAAGAATGCGTAACTAGAAATACCAATCGACGTGTCCGAGCGATTTTTCGCACACGTCCCCATTTAGTTATTATAGAATTTATTCCATTTGGCTGATACACGTTGTACATATATACAGTGAGGACGTAAAGTAAGGAATAAATTCATTATCTCGCAAACTACAATTTTTTTAAAAAATCGCTCGGACCCTTCGATTTTGTTCACTCGAACGCGCATATTCTGACATAAAATGTAGATATACAGGGTGTTGCAAGTAAGAGTGACACAAAAAATATTTTTTTCTTAAATAGAACCCACTGTATATTATTGCATGTACGGATTCTTCGGAAAATCTTAAACATTTTTCATGTAGCATGTGCTATACCTTAGCCCAAGCGTTTTGGAGTTATTCTCATTCAAAATTTGAAAATCAGATATTTCGCAATCAATCAAGACTGCTCATGCACGCTGAGGAAAACCTGTAGTCAGCATGCGTGAAGCGCAAGAAAAGTCGAGTAGGCTTTGGAGTTATGATGCAAGAACCAAAAGAATTAATGTCAATAGTTACTGTTATTGTCAGTTTTATGTGTATTTTCCTAACGTTTTACTAGTTTTCAAAAGACTCATTTCGTTTTTTCATAATTAAATTAAATTAAAATGCGGCTCACTGAGAAACAGCGCATAGAGGTTTTGATGATGATGGGCTACGGTGATAGGGTTAGAACACAGCAAGAAACTTGTGAGTTATTTAATCAAAAATACCCCAATCATCCGCCAATATCACAATCAACAGTAAGCAAAATTGAGTACAAGTTTAGGCAATTCGGTCATGTAAGAGATGTCCCTAGATTTGGTCGTCCTCAAGTTGATGAATATCAACAATTAGAAGTCTTACTGGCAGTTCAAGATAACCAGCATGTGGTGTCTAAGCAGGTATCAAGGTGGATATTGGAAAAACAACAGTTCTTAAAATACTGCATACAAATAAATACCATCCTTATAAAATGCAAGTTCTTCAAGAACTTTTGGAAAGGGACTTTGAGAGGCGCCTTGAATTTTGTGAGCGTTTACAGGATATGTGTTTCGTAAACAGAAATTTTGTAAAAAATATAATTTTTTCCGATGAGTCCACATTTTGCTTGAATGGTGACGTAAATACCCAAAATTATCGATATTGGTCCGATGTAAATCCACACTGGATGAGGGAAGGACACACACAATTTAATCAAAAGATCAATGTGTGTGCTGGCGTTGTCGATGACATTGTTATAGGGCCTTTCTTTTTTGACGGAAATTTAACAGGCGAGAGATACTTGAGTTTTTTAGAACAAGAACTTGTTCCAGCCCTGGCCACCCTTTTTCCTGAGTTAGAACGTCCCGATTTGCCACATCATAATATCTGGTTGCAACAAGATGGTGCTCCCCCACATTTCGCTGTGGGAGTTCGTACATATTTGGACCATACTTTTCCAAACAGGTGGATTGGAAGAGGTGGTTTTATTGAGTGGCCGCCAAGGTCACCCGATTTAACACCACTCGACTTTTTTTTATGGGGATACCTTAAGGGAAAAGTATTCAAAAGCCAGCCTGCAAATTTAGATGATTTAAAAGATCGCATCCGGCAAGAAATTCGGCAAATTACACCCCAAATGGTTCGAAAAGTTCAGCGAGAATTTGTAGATCGGTTAGGCTATTGTCAGTTGACCAACGGAAGACACTTCGAACATTTACTTAAGAAAAATTGTTTTTAAGTTCACCTAACTGTTTTTCGATAAATAAGACATTTTTAAAATAATTTTATTCTTTGTTTTCTCCATGAATTTTTCCACTTTTCAAATTTTGAATGAGAATAACTCCAAAACGCTTGGGCTAAGGTATAGCACATGCTACATGAAAAATGTTTAGGATTTTCCGAAGAATCCGTACATGCAATAATATACAGTGGGTTCTATTTAAGAAAAAAAATTTTTATGTCACTCTTATTTGCAACACCCTGTATATCTACATTTTATGTCAGAATATGCGCGTTCGAAAAACAAAATCGAAGGGTCCGAGCGATTTTTTTAAAAAATTGTAGTTTGCGAGATAATGAATTTATTCCTTACTTTACGTCCTCACTGTACATATAAGCTCCTTGTTCACTACCTAGCTTAATATTTTTCATTCGCCCTGTATAAATTTAGAAAATTGAGACCACTATCTTGGATCCATCTTTATCTTAAATTAGGCCCATAAGCCTACCCTTAAAATACCTTTTACAGACTATTAAAAGTCGCAGACAGGTGTGGGCTTAAGTACGTTCAGTTCCCGATTGTCTCTAAATAAAGACATTAACACAGTCCCATGTGGGCGTTCTGACTTCATAAAACCCTATCGAATGGGTTATCGTAAAATACAGCATGTTAGGGCAAGGAATGTGACTTAACGAACTAATTGGATATCTAAAATGACCTCCTATAAATTTTCACGAACGAGCCAAGCCAAGAAAGGAACATTGGGTTTTGAGATAATTCAAGATTAAAGATGTGAATTAAAATTATTTAATGGAATTATCGAATAGTACTATGCTTAATAAATTCAAAGAATATATCCATTTTTCGAAGCGACCTGATTTCGGAACAAAAATATAACTGCACAAAAGTCGGCCTCTCATCAAATAACATGTGTTTATTATACAGGGTCATTCACGTTGAGTGGCCTATTAAAAGATATTTGGTTGAAATATTGGTACTCGCTATAAAAGATGTTGATCGTTTTAATGAAGATATACCGTGACTTATCGCTTTCGTTTTTATCGGAAGCCGGTGTCAACATGCCTATTCTAAACGGAACAGCCTATACTTCTTCTTCTTCAAGTGCCATCTCCTCTTAGAAGGTTGGCTATCATCATAGCTATTCTAACTTTTGATGCTGCAGCTCTAAACAACTCAACGGAACTACAGTGGTATCATTCCCTTAGGTTATTTAGCCAGGAAATGCGTCTTCTTCCTCTCCTTCTTTTTCTCTGTATCTTCCCCTGCATAATATTCTGCAACAATACATATTCTTCTCCCCTCATCACGTGGCCCAGGTATTGCAACTTTCTTATTTTAATTGTGTTTAATATTTCCTTTTCCTTTCACATTCTTCCCAGCACCTCCTCATTTGTTACCATGTCTACCCAACTTATTCTTAAGATCCTTCTATATGACCACATCTCAAATGCTTCCAGTCGATCACTTATATTTTTCTTTAACGTCCAGGAATCCATCCCATATAGCAACACGGAGAAAACATAGCAATTCAATATTCTGGCTCTGAGGCGTAAATTAAGATCTCTATTGCATAACATATTTCTCATTCTGTTAAATATGGTTCTGGCTTGTCCAATTCTTGATTTGATCTCTTCAGTATAGTCATTGACTAGGACCGTTGTTCCTAAGTATTTGTATTTACTGACTTTCTCCGCTAGTTCTCCGTTGATCCATAAGTTCTCCTGTTGTTGAACTGATTTTGTAATGGTCATAAATTTGGTCTTTTTGATATTTAAGGTAAGTCCGCTCTCCTCGCTGCTCGTCACTATCTGATCAACCAGGCCCTGTAAGTCTTCTATTGTTTCAGCAATAAGTATGGTGTCGTCTTCATACCGGATGTTATTAATGGGTATTCCATTAACCTTTACTCCCGTTGTTGTTTCTTCCAGTGCTCTCTGAATGATTTCTTCCGAATAAAGATTATACAATAGCCACTTTGACATTAGCCGTCTGATTGTAGTATAGATTATTTATTATTCTAATATCCTTCATGTCTATATTTTTACTCTTAAGCAATTGAATAAGGTGGTTAAGATTATACAGGGTGCCCATAATATAATTTTTAACTTCGATTAAGACTAAAAATCATCAAGGTACACTAAGAAAACGCTTTCCTAATCAAATAAATTTATATCGAAATCTAAACACTTGTCTAATCGATGGTTTCTACATAGGGGACGTTTTAAATTACTACAGATATTTTGAAAACACGGGTTACTCAATATGTAAATGCCCTACTAAATAAAATTCAACGTATTGTGGAAATAATGTAGAAAAATTGAGGAAATTTAAAAAGCTTTCATTACTTAACAAGTCCATCGACCACATAAATTTAATAAATGTTGCAACAGCGTAGATATATTTTGTCGGTATTCGTTTAAAGCCCTTTTTTTATCTCCGCGGTCCATTATGTGGTTTAAAGTGGGCATCATAAAGCCCATTAAAATGGGGAGATTAATACGGTTAAATTTTTACTTCCGGCAATGTGTGCTTTTGACAAATATAGTTCTAAAATGGAATTCTGCTTTCTATACTGGGAGTACAGTTGATTTATAAATTTGGTTAAGGAAAGAACAATGGTCCAAATAAAAATAATGTGTCCTTTTTTGGCTAAACAGAGGCCTAATTCCTACAAACAATTTTCTACTTTTTATATTTCACTATTCCATGAATTTTTTAAAAGTGTGACTTATTTGAAATTTTATTAGGAAGCGTATGTGATTTATTATACAGGGTGTTCCTTAATGACGTGCTAATATTTCAGGTCATCTTATAAGGAAAAGTTCATATGAACATATGTCCGCAACGGCTTAAATTTTTTGCTGCAGGGTGTATAAAATACCCATTAACACTTTAGAAGATTTAAGAGAGCGAATAGTTACCTCGTGTGAAACAATAAGGAATACGCTGGGAATATTTGAACGAGTGGCCAATTCGATGCGAAGATGGGCGGAAGCATGCCTTTTAAGTAAAGGTGGCCACTTCCAACAATTTTTATAAAACAAAATTTATCATTAATATTTTTCAATGTTAATAATAATGAGGTTCAATATGAATTTAGTGGTTTTAATCCAGAACGGTGCGTCTGACGAGAAAAACTCAAGAGACCGTTTTCATGTAGAATTGACCAGGCCAATCAGAAAAAATACACATGGAAAAATGTCAGTGGCGTGCCATTTTTTTGTAAAAAATATCAGAGGACAGGTTTTGCGGCGTGAAGACAATGTTGCGAAATTTGCGAAATTTTTTTATGTGTCCACTAAAATTCGAACCCAGAACCTGCAACTTTATGACCCAATGCGACTATTAATAAAACAAATTTCCCAATCCCAGGTTCATTATGTATTATCCGGAAATGTGCATGCGATGCCTGCTTTGGAATTGTGTTAATAGTTAGTTGTCCAGCCAGGTCAATGCTTAATACGGATATACTTGTCAAAGACAAATGAATTATATTTCTATGACATTCTTGTACTAATTTGATAAAAAAAATATACAGTGAGGACGTAAAGTAAGGAATAAATTCATTATCTCGCAAACTACAATTTTTTAAAAAAATCGCTCGGACCCTTCGATTTTGTTTTTCGAACGCGCATATTCTGACATAAAATGTAGATATACAGGGTGTTGCAAATAAGAGTGACACAAAATAAATTTTTTTCTTAAATAGAACCCACTGTATATTATTGCATGTACAGATTCTTCGGAAAATCCTAAACATTTTTCATGTAGCATGTGCTATACCTTAGCCCAAGCGTTTTGGAGTTATTCTCATTCAAAATTTGAAAAGTGGAAAAAGTCATGGAGAAAACAAAGAATAAAATTATTTTAAAAATGTCTTATTTAGCGAAAAAACAGTTAGGTGAACTTAAAAATAATTTTTCTAAAGTAAATGTTCGAAGTGTCTTCCGTTGGTGAACTGACAATAGCCTAACCGATCTACAAATTCTCGCTGAACATTTCGATCCATTTGGGGTGTAATTTGCCGAATTTCTTGCCGGATGAGATCTTTTAAATCATCTAAATTTGCAGGCTGGCTTTTGAATACTTTTCCCTTAAGGTATCCCCATAAAAAAAAGTCGAGTGGTGTTAAATCGGGTGACCTTGGCGGCCACTCAATAAAACCACCTCTTCCAATCCACCTGTTTGGAAAAGTATCGTCCAAATATGTACGAACTCCCACAGCGAAATGTGGGGGAGCACCATCTTGTTGCAACCAGATATTATGATGTGGCAAACCGGGACGTTCTAACTCAGGAAAAAGGGTGGCCAGGGCTGGAACAAGTTCTTGTTCTCAAAAACTCAAGTATCTCTCGCCTGTTAAATTTCCGTCAAAAAAGAAAGGCCCTATAACAATGTCATCGACAACGCCGGCCTACACATTGATCTTTTGATTAAATTGTGTGTGTCCTTCCCTCATCCAGTGTGGATTTACATCGGACCAATATCGATAATTTTGGGTATTTACGTCACCATTCAAGCAAAATGTGGACTCATCGGAAAAAATTATATTTTTTACAAAATTTCTGTTTACGAAACACATATCCTGTAAACGCTCGCTCAAACTCAACGTTAGGAAAATACACATAAAACTGACAATAACAACTATTGACATTAATTCTTTTGGTTCTTGCATCATAACTCCAAAGCCTACTTGACTTTTCTTGCGCTTCACGCATGCTGACTACAGGTTTTCCTCAGCGTGCATGAATCAATGCAAGTCTTGATTGATTGCGAAATATCTGATCTTCAAATTTTGAATGAGAATAACTCCAAAACGCTTGGGCTAAGGTATAGCACATGCTACATGAAAAATGTTTAGGATTTTCCGAAGAATCCGTACATGCAATAATATACAGTGGGTTCTATTTAAGAAAAAAAAATTTTTTGTGTCACTCTTATTTGCAACACCCTGTATATCTACATTTTATGTCAGAATATGCGCGTTTGAAAAACAAAATCGAAGGGTCCGAGCGATTTTTTTAAAAAATTGTAGTTTGCGAGATAATGAATTTATTCCTTACTTTACGTCCTCACTGTATATGTTCTACGTAAACATTTAAAATGTAAGAGCTGCACTCAATTATACTGAACCATAATTTGTCATGAAAATAATACGTTTTACTCCATATGCTCAAAATCATCGGTTTTATCCTCTCTGCACATCATTCTGAATCTGAAGCGCCGTGGTGGACCGACAGCTGTCGAGTATATATGATAAATATGTCGGATGGAAAACGTAAAGTGTCATCACGGATGCTTTGCGAAAGGTCATATGCCATCAATTTATAATATACATATACCTAATCCTAATATAATGGATTAATGGATTCCCTATGAAATTAATTAATAAACTTTATCATAAATTTTTAAACAGCATAATATATAAACTATCTTATAATATCTTACACTCTAATACAGAAGCTTGAATTTATCAGAGCAACAAATAGTAATATCCTTACCTGTGTTAACGATGTCTTCAATTCGGAAACCCTATTTTATTTTTAATAATATAAACAATTAATTTTATAAACATACACCTATAACCATATATATTTCCCGCCATTTTCGTGCTAGCAATACGACTAACTTGATATTTCTCTTCTTGTTATTTTAAGTTTTATGCAGGATTTTATGAACTGGGCGACTATTGTTTCATACCAAATTATCACTGAATCCCTCGTCCTACTGAAAATTCTTAGGTTAGTTACTTGATGTTTTCTCTAATGTCTAATACGTATTTTTAACCTTTTTACTTTCTTAATTTTTTTCATTTTTAATTGTTTTTATTGAATGTTAGGTAAAGACAAGTGTTATGTTCTTTTAATCCTAAATATAAACGCTTTTAGGTTTAATGCCCATATAAGGGCGAAACATATGTCACCGTTTATATAATAAACAAATGATGTTGATGAGACCGTCGACTTTGTGCAATTTGATTGTTGTTACCAATACAGTAGATTTAGAAAGAATCCGGAATTTTATAGTTTTAAGAAATTACATAAAACTTCCTGTTAGAAAGTTCTGGGCCTCTCAAATTCTATTTGCCTACTGTTATATATGTGAATCTATTAGTGTTTTTCTATTTTATACAGGATGTTCATAATAAGGTTAAAAAAACGACACATTTCAAAATCATTTTTCTCAAGATTTTCAAACGAAATACCCTTGTATATTATTTGGATATTGGATGTAGAATTCATAAGCCATTTTTTTTCTAATACATGTAGCCGTTTTCAAAATTATCCAAAATTTATAATGTATATTGTTTAAATATCATAGGCGCCTTGACTAATAATTGTTAACTACAGTAAATGTTTAAATGTATTTCATTTTCATCTATGCACAAGTAAGCACGTTCTTGAAAAGATCTGTTTACATCCCTTACCATGTAAAACACCAGCATAATGGTTTATTTTTAGTAGATAAGCCTAAAAATCATGTCAGGCTGTGAAATAAAATAAGGATTCATTTGTTAGTTATAGTTCGACTAGTTCTTTAACTTAAAAAAATGTTATTTGGGCGAATAAATAATAATAAGAAATTAAAATGGGCATTATTAGTTGGTTTATATGATCCTTGTATTTGGTGATATCCCATTTAAAAAAATTCAAATTTATGTTATGTTGGGCCACCCTGTATATGGAGAAATATTTTGCATTTTATATTTTCATGATATACACAGTATGATACAGTATAAATCGGCACATGAATGAAATTCCTACCTTAATTTGTATAAGAGCTAAGGAAGCCTGACGGACCTGCAGGGCCCAGTATATTGTATACAGGGTGACAATTTAAAAACTTGAAATGGCCATATATTAGAAACGAAAAACTGAAGAAAAAAACGCAAAAAACAGTTTCTATAAAACGAAGGAAGAACAAAAACAAGCGTATTAGCCCACCCCTATCTGCAACCCCTTGGACAGGGTGAGATAAACCCTTAAAATCTTAAATAGAAAGGGGGTCGAGTTATACATCATTTTGAAGCTCTTGAAAAATGCTTTCCAATGGTACCATAGAAAGGTACATTTCAGGAAATTCTTCTCTGTTTATTAAGGAAAACAATAAATGAAAAGACAATTTTGAAATTTTTTATTATTAGTTAATTAAATGTTCAAAATGATTTCCGTTGTTTTGAAGACAATAATAAAGCCTACTTTCAAATTCTTCACGTATATTTGCAAAGGTTTCTCTGGATATAGCACTGCATTCCTGAACTATTCTATGCTGAAGTTGCTCTAGTGACTCAGGTTGCGTTTTAAAAACCACAGATTTTAGGTGACCCCACAAAAAGAAGTCAAGAGGTGTTAGGTCCGGGGATCTAGATGGCCATTCAACAGGACCTCTTCTTCCAATCCACTGGTTGGGATAATTATCATCCAACCACTGCCTAACGGGAACTACATAATGCGGAGGTGCTCCATCCTGTTGGAAATGTAGTAAGCGTTCTTCTAAAGATAAATTTCCGAGTATGTCCCTCTGATTTTCTAATTCTCGCACTATTAGTGGTTCGATAGACCTATGTAGCATTTCAGCATACCTGTCGCCATTTAAATTTCCTTGTATAAATATTGGGCCGATAATACCATCTCCCAATATACCAGCCCAAACATTAATTTTCTGGGGGTACTGGGTATGCCCTTCTCTAAATACGTGGGGGTTCTCGTCATTCCAGTAACGACAGTTTTGCTAATTAATATGCCCATTTAAATAAAAGGTACACTCATCACTGAAGCAAATATTTTTAACTAGTCGAGGTTCTGCCGTAATTCTATTTGTCATTATTTCACAAAACTGTATTCTTCTGTCAGGGTCGTCGTCACCAAGTTCTTGCAGTATGTGCAGTTTATAGGGATAAAACTTATGAATTTTAAGTACTTTTCTTATTGATTCACGACATAATCCAGTTGCTACAGCTGCTTGACGAGTTGATAAAGTTGAATTCATTGCAAACTGCCCCAGAATTTCAATTTGCGCTGCTTCGTCGGCTAGTCTCGGTTGATTTCTCTTTATATTCGCGACAGAACCAGTTTCTTTAAATTTGACAACTAGTTGGCGAACATACTCCGGGCTTACATTTTGACCTGGATGCCTTTCGTTAAAACGTTGAGCTGTTCTTAAAAAACATTGATCCTGGGAACCATAAATGAAAATAATTTCTACCCGTTCAGCTGTGCTGTACACCATTGTTAAAGATAAGAAGTGCTGCGTTTTCGTTTAAACTGAACCGAAAGTTAACTGTTCTTAAAATAATAATACTAGCAGAAGTTACCTTTAAGGTAAATTCTGTGATAATAAAATGCGAATTATAAACAAATTTTTTTTTTCGACAAAAAAAAAAAATAGCAAATAAACCAAAACGAAATACCGAGGCTTAAACTGTTTAGAATTCTTAAGAGATATCTCTTAATATGCCAGGATATTGTTAGCAATCATTTTGAACATTTATTTAACTAATAATAAAAAATTTCAAAATTGTCTTTTCATTTATTGTTTTCCTTAATAAACAGAGAAGAATTTCCTGAAATGTACCTTTCTATGGTACCATTGGAAAGCATTTTTCAAGAGCTTCAAAATGATGTATCACTCGACCCCCGTTTCTATTTAAGATTTTAAGGGTTTATCTCACCCTGTCCAAGGGGTTGCAGATAGGGGTGGGCTAATACGCTTGGTTTTGTTCCCCCTTCGCTTTATAGAAACTGTTTTTTGCGTTTTTTTCTTCAGTTTTTCGTTTCTAATATATGGCCATTTCAAGTTTTTAAATTGTCACCCTGTATATGAAACTAAAGACTGTGTTCTTTTTAGTAGTCGCCTTCCCCCGTCAATTTTTGAAGTTACGCCAATGGCTATTAACAGGCATATGAAGCAATACTCCGGATTGGAAATGGCGAAGGTATGAAACACAAGCCTGTTTCCGAAAGGCCGAAAAAAGTACGCGGAGATGAGTTTTGACGGCTCTGGCACTTTGAAATCCGTAATTAGGTTTTCGCAAACTAAACCGAAGATTTGGAAATTTGAGAGGGTTACAGATTTCTCCAGGAACTGCGAGAAAAAACGTAAGTATTATTATTATAGGCAAATTGCATTAGTGAGTAGTTAGATAATTTTTCACATACATAGTCTCATCTAAGGCAATTTTGTGCCTTGAAAGAACAAGATTTTATTTGCCATTGCGTTTGTATAAGTTTGTGAAAATTAGGGATTTATCATTACTGTAGCCAAGTAATTTAATAAATCTGTGATATTTTTAAAATGTAAGAATAAATTACTTTTTCCTTATACTTTCTAGGAGTACTATAAGAGTAAAGAATAGTATAAGAAGTGCAAAGTACAAAACTAAACATGCCGCAACAAGTTGAAGTTTAACATTTTGTAGAAATATGACTAATTATTAGTAAATATGACATTTAATACTGGAAAATTGTGTATCTAGTTTACATTGCAAAAAATGGGAAGAATGTCTTCCAAAAGTGCCGTTGACCAGACAGTGGCTAATAAATAATTTTAAAATTATAATTTAATTCAAATTTGCTAACAATTTTTGCTTAACAATTTTTTTACCATAAAGAATACATATTTTAATCATGGAAATCATCTAACTTGTAGGCGTAGGCGTGTTAATGGTTTGTTAGTCTATTTAGTCACTCTATTGTTGAACTTTATTGATTATGAAAGGCCCATGGTTTATTTAATAATAGGCATTAATATCTGAATATATTAATTGCTCGCCTTCCTTAAAAGGAAACAAGACGAAAACATCACACTTCTTGTAAATTAATTACCCAACTTAAACAGCGTAGATGTTGTACACATAATAATGAGATATTTAAGTACATATTATACAGGATCATTAGTGGCCTATTAAAAGATCTCCGGAACTAAAAAAATTTCAGTGAAGATATTTTAACGTATTCATGTCACTTGAACAAACCCGGAATTAAAGTGTTATTTTTTTTAAACTTGACATAGGCTAACTTTTTTATTTGAAAAGATAGACCTATAGTTCCTGAAGCAAAGTTTTAGGAATTAGTTCAACTAAGTAAATTGTGTGGAAAAATAAACGCGATGTGCCTAAACTTAAATTTATTTTCCAACATTAAGTTAGCTCATCCCCAACCGTTCATGACATAAAATTAGACACACAGGGTATTTTGAAAACTAACCTTTCTGGTGTATACTACAGGGTGTTATGGAAATGACGTATTATATTTAAATGGGTGACTCCTGGGGTGTCCTTGGGAAGCGCTACATATTTTTTTTTAAATCGAACGTTTAAAAAGTGGGGTAATTCATCCCTAAACCCACACACAACTCCTCGGCACATTCATATATGAACATATTACATTGCCCAGCTGGGTAATAAACAGATGTTGCCAAAATGTTTTAAAAGTGTAAAACTATAGTTTTTTATAAAAGTAAATATTTAGCTTACTTAGAAAGTAAATCCAGGACGCGATTAACGAATCCAGGGCACAGACACTTTCAGTTCTTTTTTCTATCTTCTGATGATAGTGTGGGAGTGCATAATAAGCTTATCACTAAACCCCAACACTAACGCATAATTACACTTTACAATAACATACATAGAGCAAGAGCTCTTAATCATTTCGCAATAAAAATAATAAATATGCTAATTTCTATGGGCCATTAACTCTTTACTAAAGATAAAATGAAATAATTATGTTAACAATTGACAGGAACTACACTTATAAATAATGGTCTAGTCCGTCTTCAGACCAGTCGTCGAACTATCTTTCGGAGAAATCTCCGCTCCCTAGAGCCAGCGCGGTTGCTATTTCCGAGACTATAATTATACAGGAAAGTAATATTATAGAAGGAAATTCGGGAATTTATTAGAGTCGCTTATAAAACATCGAAAGTGGCAACGCTGTATTTTTAAATATTAGCCCGATTGTCCATAATCAGCTGTTTAAAGAAGCAGGCCGATATCGACCGATATCGAGAGAACCAACGTGTTATTTATTTTTAAAATTTTTAGATGTTAAATACATTATTTCCCAGACAATAAGGGTGTTTTTTTGTCTACACAGTAGCACTTTAAAATACTAACTCAGATTGAACGGTACTTAGATGTGTTGTGACGCGAAAACTAATTTGATTTTGTGATGTGAGTACTTGGTGTTTTTTATAAATAAGTTGGTTTTAAATAAGTCCGAAAAGGTAAATAAAATTGCATTTTTTTTTCTAAAGGGTAAGTGGCATTTATAAACTTTTAAGTTATCCAGGTCTGACAGGTGTCGTTCGAATTGAACAAATGAGAACATATCTGACCATTTATAAACTCCGCGGCGGTTCGTTCGAGTCAGTTCAAGTTTATAAATCAGAGATTGTTTCCCAGCGAACTGAACGTAAAAGTTTATGATAATGTACCCTGAAAAATAAACAACTTGAAATCTGTCAAACGGTTATTGACATTCTAAAGAGTTTACCCTGAAGATATATATGACAACACTGTTCAAGATTCACTGCCTTCTGTTGCCGTGTTTACCTTCCGAACAGTGGCACCACGTGGTAATTTTTGGTTTGACATAAAGTCATGTACAGGGCATATTAAATTATAGAACCATTTTTGGATATTTTTCTTCAATTTGTATTCATCTCAGGAATTGCCGGTTTAAATATAATACGTCATTTCCATAACACCCTGTATAATAATACTCATAAATGAATTATTTAACTTAAAAATCAAAACTACTTAGAACATGTATGTACATATTTAGTATGTACCTACTGAGTAAAAATAATATAATTCTACACGTAATGGTAAATTAAAATAGAGAATGTTCCATTTTAATAGAATTGACTACCTACTCGCCTATTGAAATTCCTATGGATGCAAATGGAAAATAATTATTTATTCATTCCTGAAAGTTTCAAGAAACATAACCCATTGTAGTCTTTTTACTAAATTTGAAACATTTAACTATAATTAAATCCCCATTTCATTATTTAAATAAAGACGCCAACAAGTTAACCATTTAGACTATAGTATTTGCAGAATTATACCGTTGATCTTTTGACTGCAATAAAACCTTCGACGACAAAATAAATAAACATCCCAAATTTTAAAACCTTTTCGAGCAGAGCCGGACGAGGTATACAAATTCAATTTATACCTATGCCTGATGCATATATAAATACAAAGTGATTTTTAATAATTTTAATCTTTAGTGGTTTTCCGGCGAGTAATTTTTATTTAGGCTTATTAGTGGTAGAATGTGGCGTCCTTGGAATTGTGCTGATAGGGGGGCATCTTCAAGTGTCATTTTTAAAAGAACGCATTTATCTACCGATGCCAAACTAATAATTAAAAATGTGTATCAATCGTTGTTGAGTAGAAATTTTAATTCGATGGATGCTTTAGCAGAGACATCTACTTTGACAAAAACTCCTTTATCTTCGGTAAGAGACATAGTACTTAAACCTGTTAATCCTAGAAAAAATCGGAGTGATTCTGGCACATTTAGAAGCATTGACGAAAATGACATGGATTTATTAAGAAGAAAGATTTACCAAATGGGCACAAACTGTACCCACTTTGATTTCCCTCAAAGAGCGGCTGATTAAAGACGAAACAAATATCTTTTGTAGCCTTTCAAGCCTTAGGAAAATATTGCGTAAAATGGGTTTTAAATACCGAAGCATTGATAAAAGACAAACATGAATGGAATCTTAACGTTTACGGGAATGGAGACTTAAATATTTAACAGCTGAAGAGAAAGAGACGAAAATCGTCCAATTATTTACCTTGATGAAACATGGTTCGATACCCATGATACTCCAAGAAAAGGTTGGGATGATTCTTCCAAAAAATATCAAACCAAGGCACCATCAAATAAAGGCAAAAGAATCACAATATTATATGCTGGTTCAGAGAACGGGTTTGTTCCAAATTGTCTGTTGCTTTCAGCTAAAAACATAGCAGATTCTTCTTTAGATTACCATCAAGATACCGACGCACAACTTTTTGAAGATTGGTTTAAACATAAACTCCTTAAAAATATACCTGAAAATAGCGTCATTGTAATGAACACTGCTAGTTATCATAGTCGGCAAGCAAAAATCATTCCCAATTCTAATAATACAAAAGCAGAAATTCAAAATTTTATGATTGAAAATGATTTATATTTTGAAGAAACTTACAAAACACTGGTAGAAGTATTAAAAGCTTTTAAAATAAATAAGCAATACGAGTGTGACAAACTTGCAGCAGAAAATGGACATACAGTGTTGCGTCTTCATCCGTACTATTGTATAATATTCAATCCTATTGAGCTAATATGGCACCAATTAAAATCCAATATTAGGAGAAATAATATTTCTCCTACATTAAATGCATCTGTAGTAGAATTAATTAAAAACAAAGTTAGAAAAATTTGTGCAGACAGCTGGAAAAACTGTGTACAGCATGTACTTAAGGTGGAAAATTCTTACAATTGTATGATTACAAATGTTCAACCCTTAATTATAAGTTTAGGCTTAGATGAAGATAGTGATAGTGATACAGAGTTAAATTTTGAATAAATTATCAATTGTTTCTTAGAATTTAATTAATTTTTATTGTACTTGTTATCCTAATAGTTATACTTTTAAATTATATTATTTTCATTATTTTACATTTATTATAGATACCTAAAACTAAAAATACCTATCAATTTATTTTAAATTATAAAAATAAATCATGTGGTGTGGTATACATTTTCAAGCCGGCCCTGATCCCATTTATTGAGCTTTGAAGAGGTTCAGGCGTATACAATAGGGTTTAATCAGGTAGTTTATTTATGGCAGTAAGAGTCAACGGTATAATTGTGCAATAATTATACCCGGAAATGAACTGTTAAATTAATATCTTCTAAGAGCATCAGATTTATTTTGTTCTAACTAATGTAAAATTTCCAGCAATATATTATTTGGAAACATTTCCGGAAACATTGGAAATATAGAAAACAAATTAAAAACTAAGACACTAAAAGAAACTATACATTTAA
Organism: Barypeithes pellucidus; assembly: GCA_963991005.1. Classification (NCBI taxonomy): domain Eukaryota; kingdom Metazoa; phylum Arthropoda; class Insecta; order Coleoptera; family Curculionidae; genus Barypeithes; species Barypeithes pellucidus. The sequence goes on from OZ022559.1 coordinate 26,306,042, forward strand.
TGAAAATCTATCATTAACAATAAAAGAACGCAAATAAAAGATAAAATATGAAATATTCAAAGAATAAAGAATATAAAAAAATTTATCTCTTAACACTTTCTGTTTAACAAGTTCTCGTTGTGGACGCATAGAATAATTTAGCTTAGTCTGTCATTTGTAAGCCTGTTCCTTTTTTTAATGAATGTGACTGTAAATGCTAAAACTGCGCTCAGTGTCTGCTGAATATCAACTTATTTTCCTAGTGTGATATTTCTTATGCATAAGAAGATAAATATAAACATTTGTGTTGAATCGTTTTAAATATTTTGTCAATATTTCAAATATCTCCAACATTTCCGAGACACCTTCGGAACTTTCCCATATTCCCATTTCCATGGAAATATTTCCAGTCACAACGCTAGTTGCAACTACCACGTAATACGTACATTCACATTTTTTTAAAAACTTTAATTCGACAAAAAATTTAGACCATTTGAAAAGATAACGAGATACAACATGTAAAGAACACAAAACAAAATTTGTATGCTTCGTGCGAAAAGCCCTAAAACGGGGAGAAACTTTCAATATATTATCTTAGCCTTAATCAAAGTGCTTTCATCGGCTTTCCAATAAAAAAAGTTTTAAGGCGTTAATTTGAGACCCAAAAATAAATAAACTAAGCTACAAAGCTCCTAATAAAGTCATATTAGCATTCCGAGAGGATATTTTCCTTTTCGAATAGTTCTCTGAAGTTAATTTTGGTAATTTAGTTCGGTTAAAGTTTGAGCTCGTTTAGTCAAGGAAAAGAACAACGAATTTTATTTAGTCGGAATTAACTGTGACTGATCTAAATTTTTTAGTTTCCTATTTGATTTTCAATTTATCAATTCACAGGGTGTCCCATTTTCGACATTTTTATAAGGTATGTCCGTAATCGTTAGTGCTATCAAAAAAGTAATGTAGGTGTCATGTACTCTTTTGGGGTCAAACTTAAGATGATAAAATCAAATTTTGAAAATTTTCGTTAGCTTAAAAGATACGGGGGAAAATCAAAAAATTGACAATTTCAAAATTACCTTATGTGTTCTTAGTTAAAAGAGCTATAGAAAAATGTTTATACAAGTTTCTTTATATTGATTTTTGAAGTAGAGCAAGTATACGGGGTCAGGTAAAAAAAAATCGAACTTAACCTCATTTTTTAAATGGAACATCCTGTATATTTTTTGTTAATAAATTTGTCTCTTTTCTTAACTCATATCTTAGGGATCTATGTCTTTTACGAACAAAGCCGATTACGTTTATTTTATGCACTGTTATCTAGATTCCAGATGCCATCGCTCCTCAACCGCAGATACCTCATGTTTATGCAGTTTTTGTATCGTATTTGCTGTTCGCTCATCGATTCCCCGGAGCTGCTGTCTTGTATTCTTTTCCATGTTCCTCTTCGTTCAGTTAGGCACCATCCCGTCTTTTATCTCCCAACTCCCTCCTCTAACTTTCTGATTAAAACACCTGTATACCAATCCATGTTGATTTTCAATAATACCCTTAATTGATGTATTACCAATTATACCCAATTTACTAAACTTATAAAGCATAAACTGTTACCTTGATGCAACCATTATTTTTCTCTTTTTTTTTCTTCTTTTTCCTATCTCTTGGATTTTTTGTTGCTTATGTATAATTTTTTTTTTACAGGTCATATTGTCTTGTAATTGGATTTTATTCTGTTTGACAATAAAGATTATTATTAGTATTATTATTATTATTATTATTATTTTAATCTAAAAAGATAGTATTTTAAATTCTCCTTTCAAATATAATATAACACATCATGGATGATATTGGTTTCCTAGGCGATTTATTTAAACTTTATTCCTTTGAAACGAAATAAAAGATTCAGATTAAGGTAAAAAATAACGGGAATCATCGCAAATTCGGAATATGTCCTTAAATGGTTACCGTACATATTTCGCCATTTTCACATTTTCCACTTTCAATATAAACTGTAATCATATCAAATTTTCCAAAATGTTGATAGGTCATTTTCGCAAATGAATATGTAAAAATGAAATTAACGTTAAATGTTATTAGTCAACATAGTTGTCTCTAGGATATTAGCTTTTGTTTCATGGTCTACTGTGGTTTAAAGTCATAAAGTTTAAATAAATCGCCTATGTTATATATTTGAAAGGAGAATTTAAAATAGTATCTTTTTAGATAGGTGTTTCATTTAAAAAAATGAGGTTAGGTGCGATAACTTTTTTACCTGACCTTTTAGACTTATTCTGAAAACGGCAGATTATTCAACAATTAATATAAAGACACTTCTGCATAAAACATTTTTCTGTATCTCTTTTAACTAATAAAATATAGGGTAATATTGAAAGTGTCAATTTCTTGATTTTTCCCCATATCTCTTAAACGAGCGAAAATTTTCAAATTTTGATTTTGCCATTTTAAGTTTGAGCCAAAAGGAGCACATTTACTTTTTTGATAGCCCTAACAATTACGGAGATACCCTATAAAAGTGTCGAAAATGGGACACCCTGTACCGATTATAATTTTTTTGCATGTAGAATGTAACAAGCTTAAGATGTCAATCTATTAATGCTCATAAATATTTATATTTACCCACTTTACTAAGTTGTTTATTATTTGTCCCAAATTAAAAACCCTGTTAAAAACCGTTAATAATAAAATAATATACAGCGTAACCATTAAGTTGGAACCATTTGGTGAAAAATGTATTTTTCATTTTAGGTAAAATTTAAATTTAACCTAGTTTTGGCTTGAACAAAGACCAAAAATGACATAATTAAATTGGACAATGCCGCTTTTGTTAACTGTCAATGAAAAATGGCGTTAATTGATCGAATTTAAAAAAAAATATTTGGAAAAGTTGTTTGTACCGTAATTTGAGGCTCATATACCGAATTCGAATCACTTATGATAATTTTTGTTTCCTATCTATTTTTAGTCAATATCTATTTTCATTGAAAACGAACAGAAGTCGACCTTACAACCGTAAATCTATTTATTTGTACTATACTCATCGTATAATAGTATATTAAGATACAAGTTTCAAGACATTATCTTAGGACACGCGCTTAATTTAGAAAACGACCGAGTTATCTAAAGTACAAGTGCTATAATTGTCTTATGAACCGTGTATTTTATAATACTTTTTCTATTTGGGTCTTACAAAGTCTAAAAAACTTTTAAAAATATAGTAGATTTTTTCCATTTGAATTAATATTTTCTTTTTGGGTTGGCAATACTTTTACAATTTAATAAAATGTTACAAGTATCAAATATGCTATGATAGAAACAATTGAACACAACAAAGCTTCTTCCCATCCGTTATAATTAAAAATAAATATATTATTAAAGTTAATAAAAATGAGTCAGGAAGAAAGTTGTACTCAGTCAGAAATACTAGAAGTTGCAGAAAATAATCTAGAAAAACTTATGAATATGCCAATTTTTGAGTTATGGTGCGAGTAGAACAAAGTTCAAAATATTGAACAAACTACTTGCTGCCAACATAAGAAAAATAAAATTTCAGTTTCATTAACTGACAGGTTATTAAATTTTTTTTGCATTTCATATAGCCATTATGAAACCCAAATAGAAAAATCAATTTTTTATACCAAAAATTGTACCAAAATTTTCATTTTCTTCAAAAAATTAAATTACAGATTTAAAATGTTGCCATTTGTTGAGGAAACTCCTCCGGACTATAAAGATTTAACCAACGAAGAGGCGACAATTCATTCCTTTAAGCAATAAACCAAAAAGGCAAGTAGATATAAGGAGAGAATTAGGGAACTAAAGTTTAATCTTCGGCGAGTTCTTTCCAGTAATATAAACTAAAATTCGCTCTAGAACCGTGTTAACCCATTAAAAACCCGCAAACTGAACGTGACAAATCGTAATTTACACTTTTTCAAAAACTTTTGGATGTGTTTAAATGAAATGTTTTTATATTAAAAAAACCAAGAGGAACAGCTACTTGAAATATTTTAAATTAATTAGGAAAACATCATGTATATACAAAAAACAAACCTCCAAAACTGAAGCGGTTTTGGCATTCTAAGGGAGTATTTTTTCTTCGTATAAGAAGTTTTATAAAATTGATTTTCGTAATTGAATTTTCTTCAAATTGGAATCCTTTCCCATAAAAGACTTCTTAAGAGAAACCTAAAGCATATTTTATTTGTATCAAATTAGCTGAAAGTTTTTCAGATACCATTTCATTACGTCGTTTTTGTCGGTCGATGAGACTTTATTTAAATCTATTCATCAGCGCCGCCAGAATTCTTTCCCAAAAGTTGCAGTAGTACAAGTACAGATGAGGAAGTAGTTTTAGAAGAAAAGTTAAGTAGATCAAATGATATTGCCATATTAATACGAGATATTATAGATTCCGCTAGAGAAATTAAGTAATTAATCAAAAACCTTTTTTATGTTCAATTGTTGTAAAACCCGTATTGCTCGATTGCTGCGATATTGGTTAAATTAATAAACTAGTACGATTGCTCCAGTTCATTAAAATGGCAAAAACAGAAAATTTTTACTTTTTTTTTAAATGGGATGGGTTATACTTCTCTATATGTCGGTAGTAAATAAATGTGTATACAAAAAAGTTCATATACATTATTTGATTACAGTTAAAAATAACGAAGTTGTAGCCTAGTTACAGATGTAATTCGCGGGTAAATGGTAAAAAACAGCCAGGAGTAAATCATCATCTATCACGGCTTATTTGGCTATGTCTACCCTCTATACTATGCTACTACTAATCTATCTGCACTTCAGTAGCTCTAATAAAACCAGTTAAATTACTATAAAATGTTAAATCCCTATATTGTATTATTTGGTGTATCATTTTGAAAAAGTACATTTTTTAAAATAATGCAAAAATGCAATGTTCAATTGTGTTTTCGATTCTGCAATTTTAATCTGCTGAAACAATGCTACTAGTTTGCTAATTTAACCAAAATCGGAGTTCTAATAATAACGGAGTTAGCAATATTACCGAATTAATCGCCGGCCTCCTGTACATGTACAAGTGCAATAATTTATCTCTCTTTTATTATTTTTTTAAGAAATCCCTTGTAGCTTCCTGTTGACAACAATTATTCACTCTTCGATTCTCCTTTCAGTAATTAAGGACGTAAACAAACAAAACACGAATGAATATGCAACTGCAATTATTTATCTCGATATTATTTACTTTTTCTGAGTTTTCCCTTATTCCTTCCTGCTGGCGCCCATGAATCTACCTTTAGATTCCCATTTCATTAACAAGAAACGTAGACGAAGAAGACAAAGTGTATATGCAACTGCAATTATTTAACTCGATGTTATTTACTTTTCCTGATATTGTTCTTCCTGCTGGAGCACATGAATCTACCCTTAGATTCTCATTTCATTAACTAGTAACGTAGACAAAGAATACCAAATGTATATGCAACTGCAATTATTTAACCGGATATTATTTACTTTTTCTGAGCTCCTCCACTTATCCCTTCCTGCTGACGCCCATGAATCGAATATAATGCAAAAAGATTTTCATTTCATTAAAAAAGAACGTAGACGAGGAGAACTTACGAATGAATATGCAACTGCAATTATTTAACTCGATATTATTTACTTTTTCTGAGTTCCCCCTTATCCCTTCCTGCTAGCGCCCATGAATCTACTCTTAGATTCTCCTTTCATTAACTAAGAACGTAGACAAAGAATTTAAATTGTATTACATTTCTTGTTTAATTTAGGTTTTATTTCATTTAAAGTGTTCTATCGGGAACCGATTCGATCTATATGGAAAATTATACATAGGAAAATTTAAAAAATTAGACAGTATGCTAACGTTGATCGGGACAACTCGACTAAAATATTTTTAATATGGTGGCTCTTCGGGTTATAGCAGAAGTCGGTGTCAACTAGCTTATTTTAAACAAATCAACAGAACCTAAATTGATATTATTACAAGTTTGGATCTTACACAATATTCTAAGCAGATTTCGTATATTATATCATATACTTAAGTCTAAGCGTACTTGACATACCTATGTTTTGTGTCTAAAATGACGTTACGCAAACCTTCAAATAATCTTTGTTAATTTTTCCTATGAGGAAGCCTTTATACTTTAATTTGGCTTAGGGCCGATATTTCAAAGGCAGGCACAGAATGAAATACGTCATCCTTAACGCAAGTTTGACAGTATATTAAAGTTCTTTTTAACTCTCATCTAAAGGAATAGGTCTGTAAGAACGTGGTAATCTTCCACTTAACTCATCAATTGACCCCCAAGTTAATTTAAAATATAGTTTTTTTAAGGTTTACCCCAACCTAAGCTAAGGTCTAACTTAAGGTAACATTAACATTAGTTTCCTTCTTGAAAGGGACCTGTTTTAATAATTTATTTATAGTATTTCGATAACAATTAATACAACAATATTAATATATTTAAATCGGCAAATCCTGAGATGAAAATAAATTGAAGAAAAATAACCATAAATGGCGCTTTGAATTATTAAGCGAAATATACACTTCGCAATCAATAGTTTATTGAGGCAGTCTCGAGGTTCAAAAGAGGTTAGCGCATTATAAGCGGTGTTGTCATATTGCAACACAGAATTATAAACGCACGTGTTCAGTTTTTGACAACTAGACGTCTTTGACGCGCGTTATCACTTCTTTTTCAAACTTTTTAGAAAATAAACTACAATTTTAAAGTACATGCTCTCTTACCTTCAATCTTATTTTAAAATAAGCATTTTATAATTAAATTCCATCAAAAAATAAAACACAAAAGTATTTTTTTTTGCAACAGAATCAACAGTAGATAATATCACACAAATTTGAAATCACATCACATCATGTATTATTGTGAAATGCTACAACTAATAAAACGTTTAAAATTCGTATACGTCAAGCACGTGGAACCCTCGACAGCATCACTTCGGGTTTGAGTCTAGAAACATACTGAAGCAATAATAGTGGCGCGCGGCCGGTATCCAAGCAACGGCGAGACATGCGGTATGATCTGACATCACTGTTGTATATTCTAGTGACCCATATTGTTGCTAAGTGATTCCAGATGGAACGGCGCGACAGTATATGGGTAAAAAAAACCTTAGTATTTAGATATTCGATTAAAAAAAAAAAGTATGTAGACTTTCTCTAGGACACCCAAGGAGTCACTCATTTAAATATAATAAGTCATTTCCATAACACCCTGTATTAGTACAGACAATAACATATTAAATTGAGAAAATTGCAAAAATTTACATTTTCAAGTGGAAACCCCCAAATTTACCTTACCTTACCTTATTTCCCTTTACTCCCAAAGTACCCTGTAAATTTACATATGCAATCATATACATTTTTTCAAAAAGTCACATGTAAGCGACCAATTATATCAACGTGCATATTAAGACGTATCATATTCAAGAGAAAAAGACAGGATAATAACTACTATAATAATTTCAGTTTAATGATTGAAAAATGGCTAGGACCACACAAGGCGTAAAGTATTGTAGAATATAATATGTATGCATGTACAAAACATATTTTAAGATATGTTTCCTTCAATGTAAATATTAACATAATGCACATAATGTTTTTGTATATCGACTCAAATGTCTAATAAAATTATGATATTTTATGTATCTTCCCGTGGACATTTGAAAATAAATAACTACATAAAACTATGCCATAGAGAATAATTACTACTAGGGCGAAACAAATCAATTTACCGAAATATGAGATCGACTTGTGAGATCGTGTGATATTAATTTAAGAATAAATCTAACCTTTGACTACTAAAATCAACCTAGTGCGAATTAGTTTACGGGCCGTGTGGTTTGTTCGGGTTTTCCAGTGACTGCCACTTTATTTATCAAATATTGTAAATAATTCTGTTCAGAATGGGTGAGTTCTTTAAAGTGTGACAAGGCGATTCTCAAAAACTAATTCAAATATTGTCGAGCAATTTTGGTGAGGTAATGGGAATATGAACGATTTCAACATATTTTTTACATTTACCCCCCTCTGGGGGTCCTTGTAATTTTTTATTACAGCTTTAACAGTTAAGGTGTTAACATATGATCACTTTAACAGTGTATTATATATCTTTTGTTGGTTTTCACTAGATGGCGTGAGCGTTGATTTAACATTGGTTGCATTCAGAAGAGCCCATCGCTTTATAGGAGATTTTTAATAGGTGACGTCACGATGCGCATCGTCGATTTGTAGTTCTGCTGAATGCACTTTGTCAGTTTTTTGTTTGGTAAATATTTTCATCAAATATTACTTTTTTTTCTGTACGAAATGGATAATTTTATTTTTAATGCTCCTCTTCACTAGCGGAGATCGTGTATACAGTGGAACCTCTCTTAGACGGACACCTACGGGACCGCCTAAATTTGTCCGCCTAATAGAGGTGTCCGCACTTGGGAAATTTGTTATTAGGTAATATGTAAATGCAAAATTATTACTATGTACTTATATGTATGTACAAATAAACATAACATAACAAAAATATACTAGTTTTAGTTAGGATGTAGTACTAAAAAAATCTAATAGCCTAGTTTGCCGTGTTTGCGTTTTATACATGCAATCTAGAAAATGTAGTTCCAAGTCTGATAACAATTCCATTGCTGTAGAGTCACCTCTATTCTTTGCATACTCTTATAATTCCTTTACCATACTAATGGCTTGTTGATAATTTTGGTGACATTTGTTTGATTACTGCATTCAACTTCTTCATCAGAGTCGTCAGATAGTGATGTGGTTTCAGTTTGGACTACATAATCGGTAGGAATGGGGTCACTATCATCAACTCACAAATAAACGGCGGACTGCTGTCGGGGAATGACACATACTTTCATTCGCGCTGCCACGCATACGCGATTGGTTGCCGTTCTGTCTTTAGAGAGATTTTCAGATTCAGATCACAAATCGCTTTTTAAATTCGATGGAAAAAATGGCGTCCGATTTACCATCGAAATCGATTTTTTTAGTGCATTCAGCAGATGATTACTAATCGCTTACAAATTGATGACACAGCTTGACACCCTGGATTTGGTATTCCGTGTTTATTTTAATGCAGGCAGTAGACACAAACCCACCATGGCCGCTATCATCTTCTTTAATTTATTATTATGGACCTTATGCTGTTACGTTGCATTATTCATAGATCATAATATTGCATAATTAACTCTGGATAGAAGTGTTTGATAATAATTGTTTATTAACGTTGATGGACCTTTAAAATAATGTAATGTGTGGTTAACTGGTTCTAATACAAAAGTTCGTAGGTTAAATATTTTTCAACTTAGGCGATCCTAAGCGACCAATTAGGCAAATATGTGGCCGTCATGATTAAACGGCTACCTAAGATTGGCTTTAGAATGCAATTTATTTCTAATATCAAAGCCGTTTAATTTAATAAATTGGGTTTAAAATACCAAGTAATTTTCATTTGTGTTTATCGCTGAAGCTTATTAATGTAATTATGCCCACGTAATGGTATTAATTTTCCTGGGAAAGTTATATGACGAAACGCAGATCGCATTATGCATCGAGTGGGTAGATACGTTTGAACGAAACATTTTACACTTTTTTTTTTAAATTCAGCGCTATTACAAAGTAATTATACCAGAATTTAAACCAACCACTATCTAGGGGAAATTTACACTTGATTGAGGTCCTTAATTACCATAACAAATGCTGTCCAAAAATTACCATTATCATAGTTATTGCTAGCCAGGCAAACCACGGTTGGTTGGTTAAAGGCGGGGTCGGTTTGAAGGCCCGAGCTTCTAGCCCTTCGGCTTATTGTGTACCCCGATCTTTTTAGAAGATGTTTGTTCCTTCTATGAGTTCCAGTAACCTTCTACCAAGCTTGTCATGTGGGAGGTTGTCACTACGTTGTATGTTCCCGAAGATATTTTGCAAACCATGACAATTGTATCGTCTTTATTAGGTCCCGCGCAATTCCATTTAATATTTTGAAAATAAATGTTTTTTTGACAGGTCATACTTCCGATTTCATATGTCAACTACAAAGGCTATAATCAGGGTAGTTTAATATATAACGTGTCCAAGGGCCAGTACAGGGATCTCGGAAACCGTAAGAGATACGAAGTCGGTTAAATAGAGGTAAAGTTGCGCATTTACGTGCCTAACAATATGCCGTTTAGAAAGTTTTAAAATTCCTAGTAGTTATTTTTTCTTGGGTTTTTTTGAGATCGAATTCTAAAGTAAATTGCACTTTTACATTGCCACTTTTTCCGCTCTATCTAACAGCGTTAGTTCCTGATCATTGCCACCCGTTATTTAAAAAATAGCAAATAATGCCGTTATGTATTTTTTCTACTCCTATATTAGTAAGAACCTACTTACGCACTGTCTACTGTTATGTAATACGTAACAGTTCCACAAATCATATTACCCGTGATATGCCAAAACCGTCAATATTTCCAATAGATTTTATGCAAAGTCGTTAATTTGTATATTTTTGGGTAAAGTATGAGTAACTACAATATTCAGATTGAGGGAACGCCAGGGGAAATGGCATTATAAGGTGTTTTCGCAGCAAATAATTTATTACTAGACAAATCCAGGGGGTGATAACCATGTGAGTACCGACTCAAAATGCTTTATTAGCATATTTCGATAATTTAACATAAAAGTGAATATGAAAAAGTGTAATACACAACTCGAGTGGTAAGTCTATTATACAATCTTTCGAAGTACAGTGCAGTAAGTTTCGAAATCGTGTGTAATAGGCGTCTTACCGCTCTTGGTATGTACTATAACTATACTATTTGTTTTTTATACGTTAATAGGAATTCATCAAGATGAGATCAGTCGTGTATATATAGTAAGCTACATGGTTACAATTTACGGAAGGATGCTTTGTTGCTGCCAAAATTGCCTAAAGTAAACCCGCGAATTTACAGACACTGTAAAGTATATTTAATTCTTAATGTTCCATGCATATGGCAATATTTATTACCACCTTTAGAGCTTTGTAGGTAATCTGAGAATAACAGTGCCGGATATATAATAATTTAAGATGATAGCAATGGTTCTTTATTAAAACATAATGGTTAACGATTAACGTTTCTTGCTCATATAAAGTTAAATGTTATGAGAATAACATAAATTATAATGAAATAAAATGGATAAACTTTATATCAAACTTTTCCAGCAGGATTTTTCCCCATTCAAAATGGCTACATTATGAAATGCAAAAAAATTTAATAACTTGCCACTTTATGAATTTTATTTTTTTATGTTGGCAGCAAATAGGGTTGTTGAATTTTAGGCTTACTTCGATTTTGAAATTTGTTTTCTAGGCATTATGGATTCGACAAAAATTTTTTATAGAAAACTTTAAAATAATAACCTTTAACCTTGCAAATAGATCGTTTTTACTAGATATTTATTTGAAATACCTATACTCGGAAATATATAATAACATGATGACGGTGTCCGTCAACTAATTTCTAGTCTCAACTATAAAACAACATAACCTAAAAATAATAGAAATATCTTCCAGTTTATGCTCTGTTTCTAAAGTTTTATTCAATAAAGTACTATTTTTATTTTTAATTCAATATAGTATTATACATATTACTTTCTATATACATATTATAGTTACTGTAGACATTTCCTGAGCATTAATTGTTATTCCTGTCAGATTTTGTGTCGACACAATATTTTATTCAATAGTATTATTTAGTATTTTGTTCAATATTTTGAACTTTGTTCTGCTCACACCATAACTTCAGTTTTGCATATTCTTTTTAAAAGTTTTTCTAGATTATTTTCTGCAATTTCTCGTATTTCTGACTAATTTTTATTAACTTTAATAATATATTTATTTTTAATTATGACGGATGGGAAGAAGCTTTGTTGTGTTCAATTGTTTCTATCATGGCATATTTGATACTTGTAACATTTTATTAAATTGTAAAAGTATTGCCAACCCAAAAAGAAAATATTAGTTCACATGGAAAAATTTTTTCAGACTTTAAAGACCCAAATAAGACATAAGACAATTAGAGCACTTGTACGTTAGAGAACTCCCTACTTCGCGGGTCGTTTTCTAAATTATACGCGTGCTATACGATAATGTCTTATGAAACATGTATATTAATATACTATTCCAAATTCCTTGGAATCGGCTACTTTTTCATTTTAGAACAAATCTAAACGGCTCTGGTTTCTTCGTGATGAAAGCGGCCAGTCACTAGGACCTCTAGGACGAGAGATCGCAGGTTTAATCCCATGGCTGGTAAACCCATTTGCACTCGGTGGATTTTAATGCTATAAGTTATGGCGTTACTGTCCGGCCTCATGCAAAAAATAGAGAAGAGTAGAAATTGTATCATACTCTAATCAAGCCGTAACCAGGCCGGATGAGATCCGATATCTCTTGGGGTAAGGGAGACGGTACGCACTCCCCAATCGGTAGGTCATACCGCAATGCGAGAAACTAAGAGTTGATAGCCTTTAGTGGAGCAGGGTATGCCCAAGGATTGTGGTTCGGAGCCCACGTCAACCTATATGAATGAAGGGGAGAAAATTGATAGAAAGTGAACAAATCTAGTGGATATTAAAAATATAGTAAGTAATTTAAAGTAAATGTATTTAATTAAATAATTCTGATATTAAAATACTGGTAAATTCAAATTTGGACCGATAAATAATCCTAACAGCAATCTCGACTAATTAGTTGGTAAGGAACGTATACGCGTGAAGATATGTTGGTGTTCTGGTGGAAAATTGGTAGGTAGTGCTTGTTTTAATACTGGTTTACGAACATACCAATTAGGACCACCCGTGTTGACCAAGTGACCGCTATTAAGTGTGTTTAGCGTGAACTGCCTTATGGTATAATTTTAAAAATTGAGATGTTAGGAAGAACTTGTTTTTTTTTAGAGGAACCACTGAAAGAATATCAAAGCTTTAGGTTTAAGCTTTTTTATTATGATAAAAGATATTAATTTAAAAGTTTTACAAAGGCATAATAAGAAATCGTTTTTATTTATTAGTACCTACACACACAGAAAAGGCGTTTAGCTCAATAGCTACTCCTAGCACTTAACCTAATCTGCATGAGGCAGGTCATTTATAATTCATATTTCAATAATTACAAATCATATTTCAATAATTACAACTAATTATATGAACTAAGAAATGAAAGAAATAGTATATTACGTACCGAGGTGGAAAGTGTTTCATTTCTGTCGAGAGAGTCTGATGTAGTTATCCGAGGCGCGAAGCGGCGAAGTTAACTAAATCTCGAGACAGTAATGAAACTTTTCACCGAGGTTTGTATACTATTTTATTTACTACCACATCTAACATCCACTTCTTATTATTTTGAATTAAAATTATTAATAAAAGATAAATGTCATTTTGACTTTTCCATTGAAAAATTGGACAGTAATTTCAAATAACCGCAAGTGGTAAAATAACGTAGGTAATAATACACATCAAGATGGCAAATATAATTTTTTGAATATGGTGGAATATGTCACTAAACAATATATTATTTTAACAACAGAAAAATCAGATGAGGAATTTGATTTTGCTGCTACTCCATCAGAAATTCGAGAAGCAGCAAAAATAGTACAAGAAGATCTTCAGTCAACTAAAAGCCGCCCGAGATATGACAAGCCATATAACTGTTTCAAAGAACGGTGTACGGGAAACAAATTCAAAAATTTGTATGAGTTGTATGTTGGTGTTGAGATATCGATTTTTTTAAAAATTACAAAAAAATTATTTACTTTTCACCCGGGTGGAAAGTAAAAGTAAAAAAACGTCAACTTTCCACCTTTCAAAGATAGATGAAATGTCATTATTATGCATGGTTGTAAATAAAATAATTACTAAACCAATATAATATAAATAGTAAATACATTAAACAACTAAGCTGGATTACTAATAGACTATAATAACGATATCTGGTTTCTATTTAATTTCTTGTATGACATTTAATTTGTTGTTTAAAACAACTTTGTGATAAGTCTAACTCATTTACAACAAAATTATTGAACCATTTTGGAGCACTATAAGAGAAAGATATTTGAAAAAATCTTATTCTAACTTGAGCTTTGTGGAAGGAGCTGCGCTGGGTCAGCTTGTTATACAGGGTGTCCAGAAATGATGAGCAAAAAATTTAGGGAATAATTGTAGACCGAAAATAAATACTACCTTTTCCTATACATTTTTTCGAAAATTAATTAATAACCGAGTTTCAGGGTGTTAAAGTTAAATTTTATTTGCAGTTTTTTTGCAATAACTTTTGCCACGCTCATAACATTTTGACGAAATCTCGTATATGGGGCTTTTTCGGGATGAGGAATACAAATTTGCCCACTGAATTTTATAGAGCGCCCCAAACAACCCTATACTTTAATTTGAATGATCCCAACTATTTTGTGCTACACTGTATCTCGTATATTCGGGATGAGGAATACAAATTTGCCCACCGTTGTTTCGCATTTTGTAGAGCGCCCCAAACGAACATACGAGTATACTTTAATTTGAATGATTTGAACTCTTTTGTGCGCATTGTGATTAAATATTTCACTAATTGTGAGGTAATTAAGCAAAACGAAGGAATATTCCACAGATTTCGTCGGAATTTTTTAGGAAGACTTAATTAATGCATTGAAGAGGAAGGATGTCAAAATATTCAGTTAAAATGCGCATACAGTGTAGTACAAAAGAGTTGGGACCATTCAAATTAAAGTATAGGTTCGTATGTGGCGCCCTCTAAAAAATGTGAAAAAAGGGTGGGCAAATTTATATTCCTCATCCGGAAAAAGTCCCATATACGAGATTTCGTCAAAATATTATGAACGTGGCAAAAGGTATTGGAAAAACACATGTTCTGGCGGAATGTTGCCAAACTGTGCAAAAGTGTAAAACTTCAGATTCTTATTAAAATAAATATTTAGCTTACTTAGAAATTCAATCCAGGCCGCCGACACGAGTAAGGAATCCAGGACACAGACACCTTCAGTTCTTTTTCCTATGGGAAGAGGTTTATGCTCATCACGTGCCCTGATGATAGTGTGGGACTGCATAATAAGCATATACTCACTAAACCCCATTCGGCCTCTTATTTCCAATCTCGGAACATAACCGGCATATCGTCGAGAGAAAAAAATACATAGTGAAACAGAACAAATTACACTAAATCACTTAAAGAAACAGACAGGCACCCACAAGTTTCAAATTAGTTTTTTTGAAGATATGCACCCATTATCAGATTACACAAAAGCACTAAACACACACGCGTAATTACACTACCGTACACATAGAACAACAGCACACACAGAAGATAGGATACAAATTATGTCGCAATAGAAACTCAGAAATAATGAAAACGTTCATTTCTAAAGGACCTAAAACAATTTTTAATCCTTTAATGAAGAATGATGAAATAATTATGTTGACAACAACAGGACCTCCCCTTAAGTCTTAATATAGACGAGTCCAACCAAGGGTCGAGTGCTTCGTACATATTCGGAAAAATAGCGCGGCTGCCATTTCCGAGACAATAATTATACAGGAAAGTAATATTACAGAAGGAAATTCCGCAATTTATGAATATAATCTTATAAAACATCGAAAGTGGCAACGCTGTATTTTTTAGATATTTCCAAATAGCGCAATATCGATCGACCGAATAAGCCCGAAACGGACTGAAACGTGTAGGTACTAGAAATTTTTAGATGTTAAATACACCACCGGATGACACTTTATACAATAAGGGCGTATTTTTGTCTACACAGCAGCACTTTAAAATACTAATTCATATTGAATGGTACTTAGATGTGTTTATGAGATGCACACAAATTTACCCGAAAACTAATGGGAATTTGTGCTTTTGTTTTTGTGTTTTTTGAGGATATTGTGCCTATTTTTGTTTGGATTATCTGCTTGGTGTTTTTTTATAAATTAAGTTGGTTTTAAATAAGGCCGAAGGTAAATAAAATTGTAGTATTTTTTCTAACGGGTAAAGTGGCAATTAAGTTGTTCAGTTCCGACGGGTGTCGTTCGAATTGAACAAATGAGAACATACCTGACCATTTATAAACGCCGCGGCGGTTGGTTCGAGTCAGTTCAAGTTTATAGATCAGAGATTGTTTCCCAGCGAACTGAACTGAACGTAAAAGTTTATAATAATGTACCCTGAAAAATAAACAACTTCCAATCTGTCAAACGGTTATTGACTTTCTAAAGTTTGACAACACTGCTCAAAATTCACTGACGTTTTCCGCCATATGTTGTTTTGTTTATCTTTCTCCCAGTGTCACCACGTGCTTAATTTTGGTTTGACGTCAAGTCAAGCGCCATTTTTGGATATTTTTCTTCAATTTGTTTTCATCTCAGGAATTGCCGGTTTAAATATAATACGTCATTTCCATAACACCCTGTATTATTCTCCGCAAGGAAGTTAAAAAACTGAACTATTCAAAATAAATATTAACAATTATCGTTAAGCGTTTAAAGGTGATAAAAATAGCACATTTTCAAATTAATCAATTAATTTAATCTGTAAAAGAGACAGTAATGGGTGATAAAAGCTAAGAGAAAAAACTTTATATTGGTAAATTATAGATAGGGATTTATTCAATACAATAAATATTGCCAAAAATAGAGCCAATTAATTATAAATATGATTTATTTTTATATGAACGAGTTTAAGCTCTTTTAATTTATTGGGACGTCAAAATTTATGATCAGTAGTCGAGCTTTAGAATTTAAGCGGGGTTTGGAGGCGACAAACGACTATATTCGCCTGGAAACGATATTTTTGGTGTAAATGAGCGTTGTCGGAAATGGGTGGTTTAAGAGGATGTCGGAGTCAGTTGAAATCTCCGATTTGACCCCTGTTCATTTCACGTTTGAAGGCACGAGGCGAATTGGATCTTCCCTTGCAGTTCGGTAATCGGAAGAAAGAGACTGCACGTAATCGGGGTCTATTCTACGCTGAAAAACGGAGTTTTCGCTTCCTATGAAAACGGTACATTTAAAAAAAATATAATATATATATAAGAGATATTTTAGTTTGACCCTTTACAGAGCATAGTTAAATCCATTTATCAGAATTTGCCTTCAATTTGTAAAATACCGGTTAAAATTTACATGGACGCAACCAAATTCCAACTGGCGACGCTGGTTTTCTATGGTTCTCGGGTTAAATAAATCAATCGGAAATGTTCGATAAATGAAAAGCTCTCCAGAATAAATTAATACGATCCGAGATGAAACTGTATTTTATTTTGTTGCCATTAGGGAAGGCTTAAAGTCCGAGTTATAAATATCTCCGATAAATTGTATTTTATCTTTTTATCTGTGTGTGACACCACCCAAATTAAAATTAACTAACGGAAAGCAGTCTTGTTTTTTAATTTGTTTCAATTATATCATGGAATGACAAGAATACAAAGGGTTATTTTGCTGACTGAGGGACGTTTCCAAATCTCATTGAGCAACTTATAGAGGCGAAATGATATACAACCCAATCATATTTATCGTTACCATACCTAAAATAGTATTAGTGTTTTATATTAGCAGGAATATAATGAATATTTCTTAACAATCTATTAGCTAAACATTTTTGTTGTTTGTAAAGAATTTCATTTGTTAAAATTTAAAATTTAGCTTTTATTGTGGTACTGGCTATTGCCACGCCCTGCATCGGGCAACCATATTTACCATTTATAGTTATTTCTGGAACAATATGCTTACAAAAGGCCGTTTTTCTAATTTTAAACAACAACGGACTTTCATAAAACTAAGTGTGATCCTATCAACTTCCTACTTTCAACTTGTTCAAAATTAGAAAAACGGCCTTTTGTAATATTCCTTTTTCCAGAAATAATAATAAATGGTAAATATGCTTTTTTTATTTATTTATTTACAAAAATAGTGATACAGCAGGCACTGAGCCCAATATAGAATCCACGTTGTGGTATCGGCTAGTGGGAGTTATTAATACTTAAATTAAGTATACATTAAATTATGTTAAGCTCTACAGAGACGAGAATTTTTTCCAGAATTTGTATTTCTTAGTGGAATATTAAAAGTATTTTGAACTTGTGTAACTTCACTGGATATTTCTAAAGCCTTTGATCGTGGTTGGCATGAGGGACTTCTAAGTAAACTGCGATCCTATGGTATGCCCAGTCGATTCTGTGCATGGTTGTCAAGCTTTCTTAAGGACCGCTCTCTGTAAGTGGCGATTGACGGATTTCTCTGAGACACATTCCCCATTAATGCTGGTGTTCCTCAAGGATCCATATTGTCTCCCACTCTCTTCTTACTCTACATTAACGACCTTCTAGTGAAAACGAAAAATCCGATATTTAGTTTTGCTGATGATAGCACACTTATCTCATCTTTCTCTTTGAATGCACATTCTTCGCAGGCAGCATGAAGTATAACGCCTCAACAAAGATCTGGAAGAAATTTCGGCTTGGGGTGACAGTAACCAAGTCGAGTTTAAACGCTAAAAAAACCCAGACAGCAGTTTTATCTAAAAAGGTTAACATTACAGAACCGGATATAGTCATTTGCTGGGCGTCAATCTGGGAGGAAATATGTCTTGAAACAACCACGTTGTGGCAATCGCCAAGATAGCTTCTCAGAAACTTGGTGTACTCTTCCGAACCAGAAAGTTGTACACACCTCAACAACTTTTGGCACTATACAAAGCCCTGATTCGACCATCACTAGACTACTGCTCTCATGTCTGGAGCTCTGCACCCAAACATACCCTTCGGCTACTGGATTCCATCGAAAGGAGGGCCATTCGTCTGATTGGAGACCACGAGCTGACGAAGAACTTCGACAGCCGGAGACAGGTTGGGGATTTGACTCTCTTTTACAGATATTTTCATTGAAAGTGCTCGGCTGACCTTGCCCTCTTAATTCCGCCCAGAGTGGCGAATATCAGAAATACACGACGAACCACTGCCGCCCATCCATATGTGGTTAAGCTTAGTACTCCTCGAACTTCACTATTTAATAATACTTTCATCTGGAGGACTTCATCCTTATGGGACGACCTTCCCGAGGTCGTGTTTCCCAACGAATATAACCTCCAACCTTTACCTTATACCTTCCGATGATTTAACACATCTTCATAATATTCCTGAGAATGTGAACCTAATGCTTCATAAAAAATATAATGACTCCAAACTTTACAAAGGACCATTAGATTAAAATCTAAAAAATTTTTTCAAATAACTTTTTTTCGATTTCTTGTCATCTAATGCCAGTTTTCAATGACAAAATTTTTTTCAATGTTCCAGCCAAATGACTAGGCACGTGAGAAACGTAAAAATAAGTTTCTAGGTTACCGATCATGCACAGGCAATCGGCGTAGAAAGTTTTGTTAATAATTCAATAATAAAGAATTTTCCCATATTCATTTATTTAATATTAAGAATATAAACTAGACATGACATATCTTATGTAATTTATTTATACAAAAGTTGTAGCATGTACAGATCGACAAGTGGATCTGTGTCTCCGATCGGTAAGCGGGAAGTAATATTGTTTAAAACATGGTCTAGTCATCGGCGTGCTATTATTATTTTAAATAATCTAATAAAAATAGTCTTCCGAAATTGCATTTTATGTTTGAAGGCAGGTAACTATATTTATCATCTTTTTTTACGAGATGCAAATTTTTCAACATGGAAAAGAACAGCTACATGACTAATTGATTAAGGATGATTTTTCAATTTTGGACGTATTAATGTCCCTTTCTAGCGTTAGCTTAAGTGGCAATTTAAATATATTGATTTGTGATTCCTCTTCACTTACCCTATAAACATTTGCAATCACTTCACGGGTCCGACTGTGAAGGGTTTTACCAGGAGTATACTCAGTCATTATCACAAAGATCAAAATTTTAAAAACACCCTAATACACGACACCCTTATTTATAAAACACAATACAATAACTATTGCACTTTCTATCACTACGTAACTGGATGGAAATGTCGGATATCGCCGACCAAGCCCGAGAACCCATCGGATGTCTCACGAGACGATTGCGCCATTATCTGTCTGGGATATAACCTATCAAATTAGCTCTAGCTACGTGTAACCATTGACAATGTACGATGTTGCCATATTTTTACATTAAAAGTTTTTTAATCAAAAAAATGTTATTTTGCATTTAAATATCAAAATAAACAGTATGAAGAGATAGTTTTAATAATATTGAAACTATAGTAGAATTTTGGTTACTTATATACCTTTTACAATTTATTTTAAATGCGTAAATGTAATTTTACGATTTTCTCAGGAAGAAATTATTAAATTAAAATTTACTATATGTGACAACATTGTTAACTCCAGAAATTTTTTGCCCGCATTCCTTTCGTAACTACAGATAAACTTGTCGACCTGTATGATTTTGGAGATACAGCCGCTCGCCACCCTGTAGACAGCGACCGCCCAAGAAGGAAATTCCTTCATCTACTTTACTGACTGTTGCACTCTATTTCCCTGCTATTTTAACGCACAAGTCGGAATTTAATCCTAATTGCATTAAATTGTCCATGAAATTGGACGCCAACCACCAGCCCAACAATATTGAAACAAAAAGTTAATCGTAACGAAAGGCGTGTAAAAGTTCAAATAAACCTTTTAATTTATTTTGGAGAGTGGCGCCCGGTGTTCTGCGAATTTTTATTTAGTTTCACGGAAATAACGGCGGAAATGCAATAAAACCGGCAAAGAAATATATTTATGTAAGAGCGCTCGGAAGTTTGGGAACTTCGGTTTTGTATGACAAGCTAAGTATTATACAGGGTTACCCATTTTTAACACTTTTGATGAGTAGGTAGCTCGGTAATTATTCAACTCATCAAAAAAAAATGATGTACATGTCATGAGATGTAGTTGGGAGAAACTAAAAGCAACTTAAAAATATTCGCTGGTTTAAAAGATACGAGGGTAAATTGAAAAATTGTCGATTTTAAAATTGCCTTCTACATTTTTTATTGCTAATAATAGAAGAAAATGTAGAATATGACCCCATTTAAATATCGCATCTACCGGGTCAGGTCAAAAAGTTACCGGGTTAGGCCAAGAAGATTGCATTTTTATTTCTCTATCTAAATATATAACACACTATATAGTTTATATTATAAATAAATAAATAAATGAATAATTTCTATTTTTATATTAAATTTGTAGTAGGCCACTATGATCTAAGAAATGGATAAGTATTCCCATTTTTGACTGAAGGGTTTGTTCGGGTTTGTTCGGGCTGCCTCTCAGAGTACAAGGTAAATCACAAAATACGCATGCATAAAACTATCTATTTAAATAGTTAGTAGGCTATGGATGAAATTTAGTTGACACGGAAACAAAACAGGATAATTAATTTTATTTAATGATAGATGGCAATGTTTGCAGTTCTCGAACTGTTAGATAAGATGGTTTACGAAAACTATGAAAAATATGATATGTTATGGGCATATATTGAATGTTAAAGAAACGAAGAGAATGCCTTAAACTTGTATTTTCAACGTTACCCTGAGAGGCAGCAACCCTTCATTGATATTGTTGAAAGACTAGAAGGCAATCGAAGAATTATGGTAGCTTTATTAAACCGAAACCTCATGAATATTTTAAGGAAAATAAAGAAAATGACATAATAAACGTTCTTGGGTTCGTCGAAACTGAATTTCTAGTAAGTTTCGGTCACTATTACCAATTACCTAGAACAATTTTATGCCAAAAATTTAATATTTATCATAATAATGTTATTAAAATAAAATTCAGGCATGGCCACGATCTTGCGAGTTCTTTCAAGATTCAGACTATACAGCCATAAATTATGGTTCGCTATATTATCTTTTTAGTATATTTAACTAAGTTTTTTTTCCGTGTACACGCAGAAAAAATACATTGTGTAACCTCTCGTTTGATAGTATTCTTTTCTTCAGTGCTATACAGACATTCCTAAGTCTAAAGCGGAAAAGAATCCGTAAAATCGAGACCTCGGAATTACGTGACAAATTAACACTATCGTGACAGAGTTTAAACGTATATTCCAGCAACTATGAAATTTTATCTACGTCTCTGGATATAAAGGTCTCGCTTGGGATAAATACGTGTAGGTTTTAACAGACAATTTTGTAAAAGAAACTGGTTTATGAAGTTTTATAACCGAATTGACATTGGCTTTATTAGTTGGGGTTAATTACTTATTAGAGTTATTTAAGAGCACTTATCAGTGACCTCCATTAAGGTAAAAAGGTGTTACAAAACTATTGGATGGAATTTGTTAAAATTTTAAATTTAGCTTCGAAATATGTACCATACATGACTATATTATCTTGAATTTTTTGAAAAAGAAATTAATTTTTTTCAAAACGGTAGTAGTATATTAAGTATAAAGAACAACCTCCAATATTGGAGTATATCGGTAAACTGCTTACTGTTCGAGATGCTTATACCATTTTTGGTAGGACTATTACACGCATTCAGACATTAAATAAAGCAAATTTCTTAAGCATTTTTATTTTGGGCACGTTTTTTGTCTTGTAGCTATAACAAACTTTAACAATGTTTTGAATTTGTTGTTATGGATACGTTTGTAATATCATATTTTTAAATGTCACGTTATTACCAAAAGCGCGTGTCGTGAAGTTGTTAGAAATTATTTTTTACTGACAAAACTATGAGTGATTTAGATAGCGAAGAAAATATAGATATTGAACGATCGTGGGAAATAGGATGTTCCTCTATAATACCAGAGAAGTCCAAACATCGCTATGAAAAAACGTATACAACTTTCAAGGAGTGGTTTGAAGAAAGCAAGGGAAAGACCTTAAACGAAAAGTCCTGTTGGCATATTTTGTCCAAAGAAATGCAAAACTAAGGTCTAGTGGAGTCATGGAGTACTCCATGCTAAAAGCACAATTTTTTTGTATGACTGTATTGATATTTCTAAGTTTTCTATGTTGTTTGCTTTTCTCAAGAAAAAAAATATATAACTGTACATTTAATTTTAACATAAATAAAAATAGATAAATATAGTAGTTATTTTTAATGTAAATATCTAAAGAGAATGCCAACTTCTGACCAAATTGTAATTTACTTACCGTTCAGCTAAGCGGTAAGACAATTACTTACTGACGCGTTATTCTTAAGCAACTAGTAAACACAACCTGCCGATCTAAAAATAGATATGGTAAACCATTCAAAATAGCATGGTCGTACAAAAATAACGTTTAAGTTGAAAAAAAATGGTTATACAGTCATTTTTGAAATTGCATGCACTATCAATAATCTCAATTAATTTCATAGTTTGGTTTTAATGCAAAAAAAGTCACACGGAGGTTTCCAGGAAAAATATCTAAAATCGCAACTATCTACAGTGATTTGGCAACCGCTTCGGGTGATTAAAGGCATAAGAATATGAAAAACGTCTCTTACTCCCTCGATATGCCGGCCAGCGCGCTGGCTCGTCGTTTCTTAATGTCAAAGGAAAAAAAACTTTGTAATAGAACTAGAACTCGCGAAAAGTCTATATTTTTTTGTTTCGGAGGATTTTTAGATTAAAATTTTTTTACTGCTCCATATAGACAAAAATGATGGACTTTGCTCGAGTTGTTAACAAAATTTAGACATTCTTCTAACTGCAAGGGAAGATCCAATTCGTCTGATGCCTTCAAAGCGTGAAATTAACAGAGGTCAAATCGAAGATTTCGACTGAATCCGTCATCCTCTTAAATATTGTTATTTACACTATGAGGTAGCGAAATTATTAATTAAATCTTTACTATAATAATTTTATTATAGCTTTTGTTAAAATTTACGATATATTTTAAGTATTGACTTGATTTGACTAAATTTTAGAAATTATGTTTCCAATATTATTTTGGTACAGGATACTAATAGAAAAATGTAATTAATACTATATTTTATAGAAAATTTTACAATAAAATCTTTACTATAATAATTTTACTATAGTATTTATTCCGTGAAAGTCGACAAAATTTTTATAGACAATAATCCGAACTTTTGACACAAGAATGATGATTAACGTTTAAAACTTACTCCAACACAAGGTAATTACTACCAATCATAAATCATATAACCACAAACCACGCTTCTACATAATCCATTACAGTTATTAGCATAAAATAACCGGTATTAAAAATTATTTATTTACCATTGTTTTTAATGCACTCAAATGCAAGTCTGTGTTTTAATAATAATATGGAGTGCTTTTGTCAAAAATAGAGGAATAATATGACAAAAAGGGAACATAATGCTCATTTTAATTAAAAATATAACAAAGTCCGAATTATATTTATCAACACAGCTGTTTCCTAATTTACCAACCACCAATAACAAATCCCACGTATTTTTGTTTACATAATCCTTATTTCTAAATAAAAAATACCTGTCAATGTGATGAATTTTTGCAGTTTGCACGTAGATTGTGATAAAATATATTATGGGTTTCTGTCAAACAAATCCGGACAAACCCTATTTATACTGAACTTTTGAAGATAAATAATATTGAATCGGGTCTTGTCCTTAATTCTATAAAGAGATGAAATAGGATATTCCGTATCGAGGTGGAAAGTGTTTCATTCCTGTCGAGACGGTAATGAAACTTTTCACCGAGGTTTATATACTATCTTATTTACAACCACATCGAACATTAACTTCTTATTATTTGAATAAAATTATTAATAAAAGATAAATGTCATTTTAACTTTTCCATTGAAAAATTAGACAGAAATTTCAAATAACCGCAGGTGGTAAAATAACGTAGGTAATAATACACATCAAGATGGCAAATATAATTTTTTGAATATGGTTTCCATGCCACTAAGCAATATATTATTTTAACAACAGAAAAATGCTCAGATGAGGAATTTGATTTTGCTGCTACTCCACCAGAAATTCGAGACGCAGCAAAAATGGTAGAAGAAGATCTTCTGCAAAGTAAAAGCCGCCCGAGATATGAAAAGGCATATAACTGTTTCAAAGAATGGTGTACGGGAAACAAAGTTCAAGATCCTGGTTCTGAGTCGGCGCTACTAGCTTATTTCAGTGAAAATGCCAAGACAAAGAAGATATCAACGATTTGGTCACAATATTCAATGCTGAGGACCACTATATCAATAGGTAATGAAAGTTTTGCAATATTTCCTCTTCCTACAAGGTTCATTTCACCCTAAGACCCCTACAATTGTCGACTTTCAATGTTTTCTTACTCCGATGTATGGATCGGTCTTTTAATAAAAAAAGTTTAATGTTAATTGAGAAATAGGGCGATTTTTAGAAGAAATGTCGAACGCGGGAAAAAAACAAAATTTTTCTACCGAATGGAATAAAACCATTCCATTAGAAAAAAATAATTCATGTTCCCTCCCAAAATAAGCATAAATTTTTTATTTCAATTGTTTATTGTCTGCAAAATAATTTCTTTTATGATAAAACACTAAAGACTATATGACAGATGAAAGGATTCTTAAACAACAATGAAGTTTGAGGAGTACTAAGCTGAACCACATATGGTTCGTCGTGTATTTCTGCTATTCGTCGCTCAAGGTGGAATTAAGCCATGGAAATATCTCTAAAAGAGAGTCTAATCACCAATCTGTCGTCATTGTGGTATATAAAGGATACTACAAGGTGTATAAAACTTATTGGTCAGGAAAGGTAGAGTAATTTTCTGCGAAGCTGCCTTCGCGATTACCACAATGCGCAACGTGGTTATGCCCAGACATATTTCTGTAGTTTACAATATCTTTGTATATTCTATACTTCTTAAGTAATTCATGACAATTTCGGAATTAACTCTTAAAACAGGAGGTGAAATATGAATTCTTATTTATATATTTATTATCAATTATGTTCTATCTAAGTGAGAGAATCGGCAATCAAATATATCGATTATTTTTCATAATTAAAAATTGATGATACCTTCTCTTAACAAGTTTATACATAATTATTAAACAAGCAATCATAAAAACAATCATTCTCCCCATGTTTGATTGTTTTCATTATTAATACTATGTTGGAAATATCCAATTTAATCTAATAGGACTGATAAAACCTCGTCAGCTAAATATTATTAGTTTTAAGAGATTCCTTTATTTCTTGTACGACGAAAAGCTTTTAGCTTGAGGAAATACTATAAAATAGCTTTGGATATGAATTTTCTATTTTAAAAGCAATCTCTAACTTGATTGAAAATATTTTGGTATTGCATTCATGGAATCGAAAGGACTTTTGCTTACCGAAGGAACATTTCATATCGAAAAAAAAAAGTTTTCCGTTTCATGGTACAATAACTAAAGGTAAGATATCCGTCCCAATTTTGTCCGCCGTGCGCAGTAACGTCAAAGGGAGAGCGATTTTTAAATTTAATATGTGGATTTATATTGCTGTCACCGTTTTTAATTATATTTTAAAGATATTAAAAGATTCTATGAATGTAATAAAATAATAATATATGACAAGTATTTACGTATATTAATTTCATAGAAATATAACACATATTACAGCTAAAATACCACTAAAATAAGGATAGATTCCGACAGCCGCGCCATTCGAACCGGTCGACGATAGCCGAAGCTGCTCGGCTACCCCTGCTTGTTGCCACCAGCGTTGTCAGTCTTTTAGAATTGCAATATAATCATTACTATAATTTTTGAGATTTTCATTCTTGTTGTGGGGCTCCCCATATGAAATATATGTTCAATCTGGAGGTCCCCCCCCCATCATAAGACAGTAACGACCTTCTTTTTCGTACTCTTCTTATTTTGACACCGATTTTTACTATTCTATTAGGTTTCGAACCATATCAACCTATTACTTTTGATCAAAGATTTCTGGCATGGTCGTTTTCCATGGAAATTTTGAAAGTTCACCAGAACTGTTTCTTATTTAGTCGTCTGTATTTATTAAAATAAATATCTGAATTTTCATAATATGACGTGCGCTGTGTTCGGTTGTGATATGGATAACCAGGCAAAGAAATTTGATAGAATAGAAGGTGTTTCCGCATTCGTAATTATAAAAAAAAATTATAATGGAAACGGTTTTATTTATTTTATTAACACTTACTTCTTAAGTATTGTCCACTGAAGCTGATGAGGGTATATGCCTTCGAAACATGTATTAAAATATTGTTTATTTAACTACAGAAACAGGCTATGAGTTTCTTTACCTCTTCATAATTACACTGCACTGAGAGATGGACTATTTAAAAAATTGTTTAATTTGTTTTTAACTAGGTCGTATTTTAGCTTTAATCTTTGTTGTATGTTCATGAAATAAATATACCTAAATACCATGGTATTATTGTTTCACTTCATATGCCATTAAATGCGTAAGACCTTTTAGTACTTTCGCCCGTTGACGTCACAAGCCACGCCTCCAACGGCGTACCGCGGTGGGGAACCGTCATCAAGCTGACGACGCATGCGTATGGATTTTAACGCGTTCGCAAACGTCAAATGTCAAATCGTGCTAGAAATCCAGCGTTCACACAATTGAAACTGTTGTTTATGGATCGGTTTCAGTCAGAACAATTCGCTGATCGAGAGCGAATTTATAGGTGGAGACGCAGTTTGCTTTTATAAAACGGTCACCACGTCTTGTAAAACCTGTCTCCTATTGGAGATAAGTGTTAAGCCAAATTTTCAATTATGAAATATGTTATTTAAGAAATTAAATAAAACTTACCTTCTCCTTATTTTATTTTTCGGCAACTGAAGCAGCGAGTTATTTTTAGGAATTGTTAGCACTTACTGTGGCCAATGGACGATCAGCATTTTAACCATGTAATTGTTTAGGTTGTAATCCTTACCTAAAAATAAAAAAAGAACATGAATTATTAATTTATTATTTATTATCTCAAATTCGTGTTATAAAAATATAGGGAAATAACCTAACCACCTTCCCACTTAAGACTTTAAGAATAACATATACCCCTTCCAAGTGGATAAACTACGAAGGCTGTAAATTTTGTTTAAAATCTTACCACTTCACAATAACATTTTTAATATGTACTGGAGGCACCCTGCATGCTGCGATTATATTTGTAACAAAATATGTCACTAGTATCCTCAATCTACGGTAAATTAACATTTCTTAGGAACAATTTCTCAGGCATATTAATTATTAAATCCTCTATAGTTACTTAATTCTAATTTTAGGTAACACGCTAACAACGTACGATTACGAGTAGTCAAATGCACTTAATTCAGAATCAGATTCAATCTTAGCGCGAACTATATTTTGTTTTTCAAACATGTTATTTCATCTTAATGTATCTCCCTAGTTTAAATGTGACAATAGTACATTTCACGTACATTAACATTAGAAATTACATATATTATAGTAAATTCCCGAAAGTCAACTAAGGACGATGTAATCCATGCCAATCTCATGCAGTGGCTTCCACAGGAGCACATATGTACGTGCACCCCCCAAAACGAATAAAATAATATTAATTTCTATATTTTATCGTAACGTCAAACCAAACTGTATATAGGCGCCTCTCACCGTTGCACGATCCTGTGGGGGACAGGTCATTAGATTGATGACAAGAAATGCTCGCATATGCGCTCAAATAGGCGGGGCATAATGCAGTTTCTCTTTAGTATCAGGTGGCGGGGGATAGCGGGGATATGCCGATTTTACATGGAAAAGTCGCACAATTTTGGTGTGCGCCTTTGTCTGTTTCGCATGTATGTAGTAATTCGAGCGTGGATGTTTCAATATTTTAATTTTACTTATTTATTAAGTTAAAATGAATAGTTTGACGGTGGACTATTTAAAAAATAACTTTAGCTCTTTGAGTTTAGAGCAAAAAATTGAAGTGAAGAATGCGGGAAGACCTAAACCCGAAATGAATTTAACGCAGACCACAAAGGGTAAATCTAGGGACTTTATTATAAGGTTTAAAAATTAAATATATGAAAAAAATAAATGGATTTGTGGATGCAGCACAACTGACCGTTTGTTTTGTTTTTACTGTGTGTTGTTTGGTTGCGCCGTTGCGGAGCCTGCCTGGACAAAAAATGGAATAGAAAATAATCTTCAGAGCATATTTTCTGCCACCTTTACACTTTTAGAAATAATTGTTACCATACTAATGACCACGGCCGGTGAACGATGTTTTTCAACCTTAAAACGAATAAAAACATTTTTGCGTTATATGAATGAAGAAAGGCCAACAGCCCTAGCAATGCTATCTATTGAAGATTAATATATAGAGGATATTCCAAACCTTAATGAGGCTGTTATTAATAAATTTTCTACAATTAAGAACCGAAGAATGGATTTTACGTTTAAGCACTATACACTAAAAAACCATTCATATTTTCCAAAAAATTGTATATCCTTGTGTAAAATTAAAAAAATTAATAATAATAGGTTTTACCTAACGCATTTTCTTATTGCCTTTTTTCTTCCTACGTTTAAAACGCCGAAGAATATAATTATTTGGTCGTTACAGAAAAATAAAATTTTTAAACGAATTTCATGATACTTGAACCCCCTCTGTCATAGGTCACGAGCCGCCACTGATGCAATACGTTAGTAGTTGCTACGAGTCCAAGGATATCGTGGAATGTACTTAATTGCAGAACGAACCTACTGTATATACCAAAAAATAAGATGTTTTAAGAAAGGATGATGATATTGTCTTAAACGTAGTTTTTTCAAGTACAATTTATTAGCAAGAAAAGAACTCCATAATTACTAGGAATTCATTAGAATATTTTGTCAAGGGCGTATTTAAGGGGCAGGACTTCTAGGCTCTCCTTAAGAATCTATAAATAAGGCGGTTAGAACCTAAGTGGACAGAGAGGATAAAAAGCTTAGGGGTTCGAATTAAAAAAAATATAATTTCTGAAATAGGTATTTCCATTTAAAAATATTGTGCAAAGTCTGAATTCTATAGTACTCTAGCTCACTCGCCGATAATTTTTGATGAAATTCGGATCTCTTTAGATGGAAGTTATTTTTTAGCTCACCATGTAGCTATATCATTCCAGAAAATTTATAGATCTCTTGCTCTCATCCGTTTCTTGTGGCATCGATTTAGTCGCTAAAGAACCATTAAATCTGTAAAAAATTAGACACCGCGATCGGCTCGGGATCATCGGTTACAGTGAAAATCCGTTACGCGATAAAAAGAAAAATTATTACCGTGATTTTTATTGCTTTTCGAAGAGTAGAAGGCAATTAGCCGATACAGTGATCCCCTTGAATATACGGCCATTAGTCAAAGATGGTGGGCGGGTATTGCACGTTAAATTAAACCATGTAGCCTAAAGGATTCGGTTTAAGACAAGTTAAGCGAGGGCGAGGGCGAGAGCTACGTAAGAAGTTATTTATGCTTGTGGTTAATTCAACTTGGTTACTGTCTTTTAACTTTTCATTTACAATTTTCGTTAATAGCAACATTGTCTGTCTATGACAGGTAAAACAAATAATGAGCGCCACATTACCTAACGGAAGTGGCTTATGCGGTGTGCTCCATAATGACGTACTAATATTTCAAAGTGAAATTCTTTAGGTCATTGTATGTAAGCGTTCATACGCGGATGTGTCAGTGGCGCTTCTTCCACAGGAGCACATGCGCACGTGCACCCCCAAAACAAAACGAATAAAAAATATTAATTTATATTCATTGAATATTATTTATCGTATAAAGTCCGACCCTCCCTAATATTTTATCGTACCGTCAAACTAAAAAAAGTCCGACCCTCCCTAATATTTTATCATCCCGTCAAACCAAACTGTATAGATCCGGCAACCGTGCCTCGGTCGAGGTAAATGACGATTATGACGAGACTTGCTCGCACGTGCGATTAAGTAGTGCAGTTTCTCTGTAGTACCAGGTGGCGGGTGGCAGCGGGGGATAGCCGGGCTATGGCGATTTAACATGGAAAAGGCGCACAGTTTTTGTATGCACTGTTGTCTGTTCGTGCATCTAGTTAGAAATTCGAGCGTGTATGTTTTAATATTTTAATATTATATATTTATTAAGTTAAAATGAATAGTTGACGGTGGACTATTTGAGAAATTAGCTCTTTGAGTTTGGAGCAAAAAATTGAATTGAAGAATGCGGGAACATCTAAACCAGAAATTAATTTAACGCATACACAAAGGGTAAATCTAGGGACTTTATTAGAAAGTATAAAAATGAAATCTATGAAAAAAAATTTATAGACGGTATTCCAATGAGGCTGTTATTGATCAATTTTCTACAATTAAGAACCGAAGAATGGACCTTACGTTTAAGCACTATTGTGTAGAGTCGATAAATGTTGTGTATTTCGATAAATGATACTCGATCTGATTTTAAACCATTTTATTTAAGGATTTAAACTAAAAAAACACTGAAAATGAATGTCAACTTGTCTACTTTTTCAATGGAAAAGTTAAAATGACATTTATCTTTTATTAATAATTTTAATTCAAAATAATAAGAAGTGGATGTTAGATGTGGTTGTAAATAAAATAGTATACAAACCTCGATGAAAAGTTCCATTACTGTCTCGAGATTTAGTTAACTACCGACTCTCTCGACAGGAATGAAACACTTTCCACCTCGGTTCGTAATATAGGGGTTACCGAGGAGCGCCAATGGCCCATGGAAAAACAACCGAAAAGTAAATTTTTTATAAATTTTTTGATTGTATTTATATCATGATATATTACATTCAGGTGGTTATGCTATTTTTTCTTATATTGTGTGGGTTTGGAGTTTCAAAGCGTGGCATTGTCTTGCTGTGTTTGCATCTTGTTTGACCAGATCACGATTTTTGGCACCTAGAAGAGTTGTGACATGCTGTCACAACAATCCTATTAAAGGTTATTTTCTGGTTAGCTTATTTTACACGATTTTTGCAATGTTTTTTTTTTTGTTTATTTATGGTTTTTGTTCGCTTGCTTTGTTCTTACAACCTAAGTTTGATATAATGATGCCATAATTACTTATAAAAGATTTAATACTGTTATCTTAATGTTTCATGTTATTGTAGTTCCTACAATTATGCCAAATGATAAGTAAAGTAATTTTATGCAAAAAAACGTGTGTTTTGTATATAATTGATATAAAAGTAATTTTATCTATTAAATATAGTCTCGATACATAGCTGTCACAACTTACCTTGGTACCTGTCACAATTTACCTTGGTGTTAGGAGAGTTGTGACAAAGGGAGTAGTTTCAGTTTTCGTGGATTTTCTCAGAAACCTTTTAACTTTTATTGACTTTGATGACTGTTTTTAAAAGAGTAAGGATTGAGCTACATTGCGGCTTACAATTCATAATTGTGGTGGTAAAAATTGTCACAACCCTCCTCTTTCTCCCCTACTATTAAATGTTAAGAGGGCCTGAATATCAGGCAAATAGAGGAAATTGTCTTATGGATGAGACAAAGTGGCTTGTTTTCTGTATATCCTACGGTTAACGAAATTCTTGTAGAATGCATTCTTATCCGGGGCACCCTGTATAACATGCAAACTTCCGAACCCGTTAAAATTCCTGTTTTTGCCTTGCAAATGAAAATGAGACATCGACTTGATATCCCTTCCTTAAGATAATTTCCTCCTTGAATTAAAGGCGTTACTCGAATTAAATCCCCTCATTGACATGATTTAACGGATTTTAACGCAACGCTTTGACTAATAGTCGTGTAAGGGAAAACGTCGTATTGGCAAATTGCCCGATTTTCCTAATGAAAAACAAATTGTAAACGTTTTCCTTCCTGTAATTGATGATTTCAAGTAGCTAGGTAATTGATGGATAATTTCAGGAATAAGGTATGGGTTTATGGGTATTTATGGGAACTTAAATAAGGTACCAAAAATAATTTATTTTACGCTTAACTTATATACAGGGTGTCCCATTTTCGACACTATTATAGGGTATCTCCGTTATTGTTAGTGCTATCAAAAAAGTAATGTAGGTGTCATGTGCTCCTTTTGCGTAAGTTAAGAGATACGGGGGAAAATTAACAAATTGACAATTCCCAAATTACTCTATATTTTCTTAGTTAAAAGAGAAGAAGAAAAATGTTTTATACAGAAGTTTCTTTATAATTATTGTTGAATAATCTGCCGTGTTCAGAATAAGTATACGGGGTCAGGTAAAATAGTTAGTATGTAAAAAATGAAATTGACGTTAAATATTAATAACAACTAGAATGTCAACATAGTTGTCTGTTGTCAAGGATATTAGTTTTCGTTTCATGGCCTACTTTGGTTTAAAGTAATAAAGTTTAATAAATCGCCTAGGAAACCAATATCATCCATGTTTGAAAGGGGAATTTAAAATAGTATATTTTTATATACAGGGTGTTTCATTTAAAAAAATGAGGATAGGTCCGATAACTTTTTTACCTGACCTCGTATACTTATTCTGAAAACGGCAGATTATTCAACAATAAATATAAAGAAACTTCTGTATAAAACATTTTTCCATATCTCTTTTAACTAAGAAAATATAGGGTAATTTTCAAATTGTCAATTTTTTGATTTTTCCCCGTATCTCTTAAACGAGCAAGAATTTTCAAATTTTGATTTTATCATTTTAAGTTTGGCCCAAAAAAGTACATGACACCTACATTACTTTTTTGTAGCACTAACAGTTACGGAGATACCCTATAAAAGTATCGAAAGTGGGACAGCCTGCACTCTATTCAATGAATGGTCCGGTCCGTATAAAAACAATTTAAGCAATATTTTATTTTACTTATTAATTACTTGACTATTCAATGAAAACAAAAGGTTGGTTTACATAACAGATAATTCTTTTCTAGAAAGAAGGAGAATATTGGTATCTAGTTTTGGTGAAATTGAATGTCCTGATCTGCTATTTCTAATATTCTTTATTTGTCCGTAGAATAAACATCAGGCAGTATTGAAGACTTTTATTTTTAACCTAATAAATTATTTACTTATAATATCTTAGAAACGGTTGCTATAACCATGCATCATCATAATATCATAGGAAATATTAGGGGGCCGTAAAGTTCATGATGCCCGATGATTTTCTTAATGCCCGGTAATTATTATTAAAGAATATATTGATTTTAACGCGCGATACAAAACGCGGGCATAATAGGCACCTAAGAACATTTGCTGCAGCCAGTGGATATATGATTCAGCTTATTGCTTATTAAAGCTTCTTGATTTGTTAAAAACAATAACATTCGCATAAGAATTATTTTTAATTAAAAGTAATTAATTAGGCATGACATCTGACTTTTTGTCAAAACGGAGATATGACCATAGATCGGTAAAACAAGTAATTTTACATCTTTTTCCATAATGGCATGGTATATCCCCAAATATAGCACAATACAACACTACAAAGAAAGTGGTATATCCACAAAGTATACGTAACAAGACCCTTAAAGGTGGTATGTGAACCATTACTTAACTATAAAGTGGCATCCTAACAACATATCGGGAGACATCACGTTTAAATTATTATTTCTTTTTAGAAAGGACCCCGCAGTTTTTAAATGGAAATTGGGTTTCACTCAAATTTACTAAAAAGTATTGCATCATACGAATTGTATTATCCTGATAAAATGTCTCCATGGGCGCAATGAAAAATAATGACAGGATTTCGAGATACGAGCCATGCAAGGTGGTGATGTTTCAAGTCCAAAAGTCGTATCTGACCGGTACGTATTACGAATAATGATCAATATATTCACGTATATTCTCATTCTCGGGTGGCGTTGAATCCGAAAATCTCGTGTATGTGTGCATATACATGAAGAGGGTAGATATCTATCTATATTTATATGTACGATGTTTATGAGAATATACGTGAATATATTGATCATTATTCGTAATACGTACCGGTCAGATACGACTTTTGGACTTGAAACATCACCACCTTGCATGGCTCGTATCTCGAAATCCTGTCATTATTTTTCATTGCGCCCATGGAGACATTTTATCAGGATAATACAATTCGTATGATGCAATACTTTTTAGTAAATTTGAGTGAAACCCAATTTCCATTTAAAAACTGCGGGGTCCTTTGTGCGTTTTAGTTGGCTTTGAAACTTTGTCCATTATCGTAGTTTGTTGATTAAAGTAATATATTGTAGTTCTAAGTAGTGTTAGTTCATATTGTTAAGAGCATTTTTGAAAACGACTTTGCTTCTGCTCGAAACTAAAGGTAAGTAATAGCAAAATATTAATTGTGTGTATATAACATACATCATACCGGATATCATGTCTTAATTGCAAATCTATTTCTTGTTCCAGGCATGATGTCTGGGAGCAGATGTAAGAGAATTGTTCAAATGGCTGTTACGGAACAAAATGTTCAGGAAGAACCATCGTCGTCAGCTCAAGAACGTTTGCCTTTGGGAAGCTCAGATTTAGAAAAAAATGTGCGGGAAAAGCCAAAGCACGTTTACGCTGAGCCACAACCAGTAATTTTTGACACCGAACCATCAGTTTCTGGTTTAATAGTACTAGATAAGAAAACATCGTAATCCGTGCAATTGACAATAGGAAAATCATATTCAGAAGAAAATGTACAAGAAGATGCAACTCCCGTTTACGCTGACTTACAACTAGTTATTATTGACACTGATCCACCGGTTTCTGATATAATAACAGTTGATAATGAATCATCGTCGTCAGTATGGTCATTAGCCAATAATAATAATCCGATACCTAACGATGAACCCCAAAATCGTTTTAATTCTAATGAATGCGATGGAGATCGCGAATGTGCTATTGAAAATGATGACTCTTCGTCAGAGAGTGATGTTATGCCGCTATATCTCTTAAAGAGCAAAATCAACGAAGCGCAGGAAAATACAAGGATAATTGATATATACCAAAAAAGGTGAGGTCAGAAAACGTAAATTTTTTAAAGAACCACTTGCAACAAGAAAGAAAATAAAATTGACTGAAAATAAAATCAAACTACTTGAGAAGTACGCAGTAAAAGCAGCTTGTGGAGATAATATTTGCAAAAAAACGTGTAGTTCGTTATTTACAATTGATCAAAGAAAAAACGATTAATACACAATATTGGTAAATGACGTTTAAAGAAAGTAGAAACTTTATTTTAAGTTCGATGGTATGCCAAGAGGTTAAACGCCATAGAAATTCTGAAGATTCTAGAAGAAAACAATCCCTTCAGTATTTTTTTAAAAGCTGAATCAGGAAGTAGAGTACAAGTTTGCAAACTTTTTTTCCTCGCTAACTTAGGATTGATTATTCACTGTTCATTTTACGAAAACATTCAACGACACATTTGAGTTTGTTAAAATGTTTTTTTCTTATGATATTTTGTTTCTTTAATTTTTATTTAAATAAATGTGTTCTAGTTCTGTATTAATAATTAATACACCAGTGTTCTTATTTTTCTAACTTTTCTTAAACAAGCCGCAATCAGAAATAAAAATGAATGAATTACTTATCTTAAAAGTGGTATCTGTACATAACACCGCCAGACAAGTAAAATTATGAATAAATTACCTAGCTTAAAAGTTGTACTTACCATAAACTCTTTAAAACTTTTTAGAAAACCCCTTAAATTTTATAAAATTTAAATAGTCAATAGAAATGACAATTTATTGTTAAACACTTTTAAATATGCCATTCTACATTGTTGGGAAATAGCTTTAACTTTG
Source organism: Barypeithes pellucidus (assembly GCA_963991005.1). Classification (NCBI taxonomy): domain Eukaryota; kingdom Metazoa; phylum Arthropoda; class Insecta; order Coleoptera; family Curculionidae; genus Barypeithes; species Barypeithes pellucidus. Next base: position 26,342,757 of record OZ022559.1, read on the forward strand.
AAGTCGATTTTCTCCATTTCAACAATCTTGGATATACCACTTTTAAGCGAAGCACGCCAGTATAGCTAGCGGCTGGGGGCCCACAACAAAATTCTAAAATCAAAAGAGGTCCGTGGTCAAAAAAGTTTGAGGAACGCTGCTCTATAACATTGTCTACAGGTCAGGCCACCTTTACACAAGATAAATTTTGTAATTATTGAGCAATATAAGAATAATGAAAATATGTTTAATATATAGGAGTATATATATTTTAAAAAAGTGTAAAGAGTAAAACGAAAAGCAGTTCGCTTTCCTTATATTTTTTAAATTTCACCCACTCTTACATCGGCAATTGGTTTTCATGTAAATACTCCATTACCTGAATTCCCAATATCCCTAAAGTCGGTCTAGCGAAATTTACACGTGTCCTAGTAAAACGGTTTCAACACATAAGTTGAGGATTTACCCGTCGTCGTCGTTGTATCGTTTGCCAACTTTGTTCCATTCTATTTTCTGGGTAAATACAGGATGAACCATCGAAAATAATCTCATAAGGTTCGTGTCTCATAAAAATATTCGGATATGTAAATTTATGTTTTATAGAAATCTGTTTCAATAGATCTCTCAATATTCAACTAGCTTTTTGTTATGATTACCAAGCAGTATAGGAAAAATCCTTGAAGGCACTATGGCACTATATTTGTTGGGAAAAACGACCTCGGGAAGGTCGTTCCATAAAAATGAAGTCCTCCAGATGAAATAATTCTTAAATAGAATAGAAGTTCGACGAGTACTAAGCTTAACCACATATGAATGGGCGGCAGTGATTCGTCGAGTATTTCTGCTATTCGCCGCTCTGGGCGGAATTAAGACGGCAAGTTCAGTCGAGCACTTTCCATGGAAATAAAAAAGAGAGTCAAATCCCCAACCTACCTTCGCTGTTCTAGGCTGTCGACACTCTTCGTTAGCTCGTGGTCTCCGATCAGACGAATGGCCCTCCTCTCGATGGAATCCAGTAGCCGAAGAGTATGTTTAGGTACAGAGCTCCAGACATGAGAGCAGTACTCTAGTGATGGTCGAATCTGGGCTTTGTACATTATCAAAAGTTGTTGACGTATGTACAATTTTTTGGTTCGGAAGAGTACACCAAATTTTTGAGAAGCTATCCGGGCGATTGCCACAACGTGATTATGCCAAGGCATATATCCCCCCAGATTGATGCCCAGCAAATTAATAGGTGAATCCAATGGGTTTGCGTGTCCTGTCATGACTATATCAGGTCCTGTAATATTAACCTTTTCATATAAAACTACTGCATGGATTTTCTTAGCGTTAAATTCGACTTGGTTACTGTCATGCCTAGCCAAAATTTCTTCCAGATCAGCTTACATCACAAATTCTTTGGTTTTCTGAAAAAGGGTTTATTCGGGTTTGCTAGGGGTTTTCAATAAATTGTAATAGAATAATATGAGCTCGTTTTTTAAATCTTTCATAGTTACGATAAGTTTTGTTTTGGAAATTTTACATGTCGTTGGCATGTTTATTTTGATTAAATCCCGAGAGTGAAGCTCGATTGAGTTAATCTATGAATAAACCTAACCTACCTAATAAAAAAAAGTGATCTTTATTCGAGTCGATAAACTACACTGTTCAGACGCAAAACTAGAATTATAGTTTTCGTTGGCAGTAAAATCAGTTCTTCGAAGGGAAGCAATAATAAATATCGAGTTTTCGACTTTTTGTTAGATGGATCGCTACCTTCACTTAAACATATAGAAACAAACACCTCTACAAGTATCTCAAATTCTTTGGTTTTCTGAAAAAGGGTTTATTCGGGTTTGCTAGGGGTTTTTAATAAATTGTAATACAATAATAAGAGCTCGTTTTTTTTAAATCTTTCATAGTTACGATAAGTTTTGTTTTGGAAATTTTACATGTCGTTGGCATGTTTATTTTGATTAAATCCCGAGAGTGAAGCTCGATTGATTTAATCTATGAATAAACCTAACCTACCTAATAAAAAAAAGTGATCTTTATTCGAGTCGATAAACTACACTGTTCAGACGCAAAACTAGAATTATAGTTTTCGTTGGCAGTAAAATCAGTTCTTCGAAATGGAAGCAGTAATAAATATCGAGTTTTCGACTTTTTGTTATATGACAAGTATCTTAATGCATTAGTCAAACACCGTATATACATCTAATCATTGTAGATTAAGAATTTTGTATAAATATTGATAACTACCGAGTTCCGAGTAGTGATCAACAAGCTCAGAAAGAGTATATCAGGTTATAATGACCCTTACTCTTGTAAACTCATCGAGCTTGACTCAGAACTACGACTAGAAACTTATTGCACATAAAATTGTAGCGCCTTAATAATATTTATATAAGAGTTTGTTAGTTATATAATTTTTTTTTGCTCCACTGTACCTATATTAAATTTGTTTATAACAATCAGAGATTAAATTTAGACATATACAATTTAAATTAATAAGAATTCTCAGCAGCTTCATGTAGAATGCGTAAAATACTAAACCTGGGTGGGTTATTGTGGGTTTCACCTTTACCTCTAACTTTTATTAACCGTTTGGGTATTTTCAAAAATCATCAGGAACTAGAAGACGTTTCCTTCTGCTATTATCAGAAAATGCATAACGCCTTCTTCTCTTTAAAATTTTTCGTTTGTTTTCCTAGAACTACTAACAATGTCTGTCGAGAAGTCCAGAACTATTTCATATCTACTTGGAACTCGTGAAAAAAATCGGCTTTAGAAAAGATTAAAGAAGCACATGCATAACTAGGGTATGCTACCCTGTATACGTGTGATCCGGCTTAAAAATCGCAAAACCCACTGGCAAGCTGTTCTTTTCCCAAGTAAGTGTAAATAAAGCCGTAAAAATGTTTGTATCGAGCAGTGTACACATTACTTATGAGATTCAGGTGTTTATGACACTTTGTCGATAGCTTTGCTTTTGTGTGTTTTAATACGTTCGGCTTTTTGCAGTAAAACGAACAAGGCACGTGTTTATCTAGAAGTCGACAATTTATTGTGTTAAAATAATGTCATTTTTTAAACTCGAAATGCATTTTTCCAAAAATCGATAAAAAATATTGACATTTTTGGACAAATTTTCTTATAACGTATGTTTCATAAGTTTGGCATAAATTTCAACCAATTGTTTTTTTAATAATAAAATATATTTAAATTAAGTTATATAGTAATTAATTGTTTCATAAGCAACAAAATTATGAACTTAAATTAAATATAGAGAACCATGGTCTTTCACTAGCCAGGGGTCGGCCACTTACGGCTCGCGAGCCGCATGCGGCTCTTTCGATGTCAAGTTGTGTCTCTTTCGATATCAAATTGCGGCCTTTAGTAGCTCTTTAAAAACTGAGAAAATTATAACTTTGGGCTCTTCCGTCTCAAAAGGTTGCCGACCTCTGCACTAGACACAACTTTCTGCGGACACCTAGCATTAGGTTTTGGACGGCATTTATATCGATTTCTCGGATTTTTCCATATATTCTCCGTCGAAGTTCCTCCTCCTCATTTTGTTCTTCCCATCCTCCACCGTAGACTTTAAAGAGCCCAAAAATCTTCTATGGGCCGAGCCTGGGGAAGGTTAGGAGGGTTGTCGTTTCGCTGAACAAATGGTACGATTTAGTCTGCTAATCAATTTTGGGTTTTTCTTGCATAGTGACAGGTCGCAAGGTCTGGCCAAAACATAATATCGTCTTCAGCATCTTCTTCTTCAATAAAATTAACCAGTTTCGTAAGACAATTATCGATATACATTTGACCATCCAAGGCTTCACTCTTATTCGACCCACATAAGGCCTGGATACACCCTTGGCGGAAATAGCGCACCATACTAACACCCAACGAATACTTATAAACAGGAAGAAGACAAACAGCCGTGTTAACACATCGCAGCAAGTATGAACAAACGAACAAACCAGGCATCCATTCCGTCTGGAATCAGCTGACAAACGCACGTGCTTTTCAAATGTCACTTTTGCCAAAATTTTTATTACTGTCAATATTTTAAAGTGACATTTAACCAACAAAAAACATTCAAACCCTTTTATTTGATTTACTTAAGTAGTGAAAATCAAATATTAGGATTCTGACATGTTTGAAGCTGTAAATATCACTTTAAAATAATCCTTACACACTCTTATATCATTTTTTTAACTAATAACGTAACTACAAATGAAAAATTAAACTTCAGAAATAAGCTTGTAAGTAGTTTTATTAAAAAATAGGAAGTAAATCATAATTTACATAAAATATTTTACCATCTTCAAGTGGGCTCTAGGTCCTAGCAAATATTTCAACCTTCAAGTCCAAGCATATTTTTGGGCCCCATATGATTTAGGAAAAGAAATTATTATTGAAGCTTACTCTCAGTAAAGATGACTAAATGAATGTTTCAATTACAAATTACTCACTTGCACCAAAAAGGAAACGACGTTTTTCGTGAAAGATTAGAATATTAAAAATTATTTTAAAATTTAAAGATGCGTCTTCTCCACTTCTCCACCATTTTAAATCATATCAGATGTTGCTTGATTTCCATGCCCGCCAGACGAAGGAAGTTAGCTTGTTAAACTATTTCACAATTCGTGCTGTTCGCATTCTATGCCTGTCTCTGTCTGCAGCAACCTTCCCTAATTCAGTAAAGTGAGACAAATATGACCAGGATCAAGTCGCCTGCATAAACACTCACTTTTGGGCTTTCCATATTAACTCTACGTAAGTCTGATATTGACGCTTAAATGATAGAGTGAAACAGATAGATAAAAGTAGGTTACATGTGAGCGTATGGAGCAGAGTAGGCTTAGCATCACTTCCAAGGCCTTCTTACGTGTTTCGACCCACCCCATAAGCAGTCTCACCGGGCTGCTAACACCTTATCAGCGAACTTGGCCTATTGTTTAAATTTTACATTATCAGAGACCGGTGCAATGTTGCCAGTATAAAAACCATCATTTCCCTTCATTTCGGAGTTGCTTAGTGTGAAACAATTTTCGTCATCCATAATTATCACCCGGTTGGCACCCAAATATACTCTTCTTGATGCATGGCAGCATCTCGGGATCCTGGCTAGTTGGATGGCTGTATATTTCGGAGCCTTTCTTCTTTTTCGGTATTTCTGGCCATTCCGCGATAGCTCCCGCGCTATGGCGTTCTTAGATGTTCGATATTGTCGTGCTAGTTTCCTTGTTGATGTACCAAGTGTGTTTTTCGCCCTTCTTACCAGTCTTTCTGATCTTACTCTGGTAAAAATTCTAGGCCTTCCACTTTTTGGATGGTTCATACAAGGAATACCTTGCTCACATTCAGCAATTGTCCGATAAATGGTTCTACGCGATATATTTTGATTCTCAAAAATTCGTGTTATTTCGGATTTAGCGACCCGTCCAACTAAATTATAAATACTTTTCCGAATTTCTAATTTGTAAGCCATATCCACTTAATCAATTTCAAAACTGAACTGTCAACGTTAAGTGAAGGTGTCACGTAAGTTTTTGTTACCAGGGCAACTTGATATTTTCTTCTTATTACCAATTTTATGGCATCTGAAATTTGTGCCAAAACTTATGAAACATATACTTAGTCGTTGTCAGGCAAGGGAAAATAACTCTAAGAAAACATTAAGGAAAAATTAGTAACTACTTTATAGTTATTTGTAAACTCAAATAAAGCAATATTATGAGAAACAGTAAAACTACGTTCTACTTGTTGCATTTTTACTATTTTTTTAATCCTTTTTGACCTGTTTCGCTATCACTGTTGCTTCGTCAGACAATGAATATTTTCTATTGTCACCTGACAAAGCTACAGTGATAGCGAAACATGTCAAATATTTAAAAAAATATAGTCGAAAAGCAAGAAGTATAACGTCTGTTAATAAAATATTTTATATTTACGACCTTCATAATGTTAAAGTCACATTTTAAAGTTCATTCTTTCCCCGTTTTAACTATATATAGGTATATTTCTTCAAGGCATAATTAGTTACTTCCTATAAAACGAAAAATAAATGACCACCTCTACTCGTTATTTACACTCTATAAAACTTACTTTTTCTTTAAAGCTTCGTTTATTACCAGAGATTTTCCTTTATCGCGAGTATTTATCTCAGCGTAAGACGGTTTTAAATGGCACATAATTCTGTTTCCTTGCATTTATTTGGCTTTGCGAAGGAGCGCTAAAAGATATACGAGGGACACTAAAAACAAGTTGGTTCCTGACTAGGAAACAAGAAGATTTTTTTTGATAATTTTATAATTGAATCGCCATAATATGCAGACAATTAATCTGCGTAGATAATTATTCCATCTTACCACAAATAAAGAGCATTATTCCTAAGTTTAAAACGATAAGTAGTTTAAGGAATATTCTGCAGAAACGACACAAGTCCCGCATATGTACAGTTTCTACTTATCATGAGTGCAGTTCGGTTGAAATATAGTGGGTGGAAGAGCTTGGTTATCAGTCCTGGATTAAGCAGGGCCCGAGCTAGCCACTCAAATGGCCCCGAACCCCGAAATTACACCTATATTATAAATAAAGAGCATTATACCTTAGTTTAAAACGATAAGTACTTTAAGTAATATTCTGCAAAAACGACACAAGTCCCGCACATGTGCAGTTTCTGCTGAACATGCGTGCAGTTTGGTGCCAATCGGTTGAAATAGAGTGGGTGGGCGAGCTTGGTTATCAGTCTTGGATTAAGCAGGGCCCACTAGAATTTTTCGTTTCGGGGCCCACTTCTGCCTAATTCGGCATTGGTGGTTATGATTCCAAGATAAAAGTTCGTCTATACTGGCTGTCTTTTTTGTTAACCTTGCATTTCAATTGGGAAAAGTTGTGCATGCTAGAATAATTTCAAAATATATAAAAATGGGTGGGTGATGAACATGAACATTTTTATATATCCACTACTTCTTTAGCGTACTATTATTAATAATTAAATGTAAAAAATGTTTTGGTTTATTTGTAATAAACAATTACATTTAAATTTTTTTAAAAATCTGTCAATTTCCCCCTGGATACGACGAAACTGCACTTGTCCTTTTTTCAAAAACTCGTAATAACCTAAAGTTTGATTCTTAACAAAACTTAATATGTCAACTAGATAATGACTCGGATAACCTATTATTAGATTAAAATATTCAATTCTAATATGTGAAATCACCTAAAAAGTAAACATGTATATGTCGACGTCAATTAGTGAAATACGTCATTCCCAGAAATGCCTAGTCATTTCACGTATTGTCGGCAAATACTGTAACTCTACGTTTGGTACACCGTTTGCCTAAGAGTATCAGGCGTTCCCTGTAATGACGGAATTATTTCAGTCAAACGCTGTACTTAACTAAATGATTTAAGTTACCCTGTTTGCCGGTTTTAGTCAATCATTGTAATTAGGATAGTGTTGCCAGTAGTACATGAAAATATTGTATTTGTCATTAAAAGGTTTGTAAATAACTGATTATTAGCAGGAATTTCCTTAAAATTGAAAATAATTTTCTTACCTCCGTCAATTCCGTAATATTCCAAGGTTTTTTCTTACTTTGATTGAAGTAATAGTCATCTAAGTTCTTATGAAACAATTCTGAATGCTTCAACATTTCATTTAAAAAAAAATCACTACACAGATGTTAACAACAATTACAGCGATCGACTAAAACTTAATCTATCAAACTTAAATCATTTAGTTAAGTACAGCGTTTTGAAAGAATTCCGTCATTACAGGGAATCCTCTTAGGCAAACGGTGTACCAAACGTAGAATTACACTATTTGCCGGCAATACGTGAAATGACTAGGCATTTCTCGGAACGACGGATTTCACTAATTGACAGAAAAATTGGAGAAAGCAGGAGTAACGTTTAAGTTAAAGATGATATGAAACAAATATTTAATTGATTGAAAATTAATGAATGACATATATTTTTAGATGTTGTAATCTGTATTTGTAAAGTAATTTTGTTTTTGACCAATTCTCGCAAAGCAGGTTATTCGGATAACAGGTTAATCGGTTAACCCGTCAATGTTAAAATGAAGGTTCACCAAGTAAAGGCCGAATCAATCCAATAAATGATATTTTGTTGAAAAAAAATCCTGTCCTTTATTTAATTGAAATAAAAGTTATGTAGCACCAAATTAATCAAACAGAGTCTCGTGTTTCATCGCTTAGGACGAAAATTTTCTGATGCTCCTCGTAACAGAAAACAAGGTAATTAATGACCGTCTCTTTTTTTGACCGAATTTAAAAAGTATTTTGTCCCTTTCCAGATTTAATAAAGTAAAAAAGACAGAACCGAAGAAGAGCGAGCAAGGCTTTTAAAAGGGCCGTCAAGTCGCAAACCCTATTAGCGTAAAGGGAAGGCGTAATTAGATAATTGCGAAAATGCTGCAAGCCAATTAAGCTAAAATTTAGTACATATATTGTTGTACGGGGTGATCACGTATAATGTCCCACCCATCTTAACTTTATTATTTTTTATACTTGAGAAAAATTAATAATATTGGTTGTGTATACGACATTTTTAAAGTAGTATTTACAAGGGGATCTTTTACACGGAAAGGAAACTTAAATTTACTAAAAAAATAGTAAAACTAACCATAGTTCATGGCTCTATATGCGCCTGGTTGGAATATGTATTTATTAAGAATTGCCAATTATAGCGAAAATTTAACCCAAATTTTTAGAAAAATTACAAGTAAAATTTACTAGAATATTTTGAAAAATTACATCTCATTTACAGGCGCCGATAAAGGGGCCATACAAGCGGAACAAACCCCCCCCCCCCCCCCCCCTTGTAAAAATATTTTTACAACAATTAATTCAAATTTAAAATATATTTTTGTAATTAATTGATTTAACGAAATTTATTACAAATTCGAACTATACTTTTTTAGAAATTATGTAATAATAATAATAATAAATGTCATTTATTATAACAAAAAAAAATTACAAAAAAAAATACAAATAAGTACCCACAGTTAATCTGGAGTCGATCCGAGGCGCAATCTAGCCAAAGGCTACTCTACTGAACCCCAAACAACCCAGAAATCTATTTAAAAAATAAAAGTCTATGCTTTTCAGGTGGTATTAATATCAAATACCAATGTATGGAAAAATTATTATTTCCCAGACCACCCGATGATCCTTAGGGCGTATTTTGTCTACACAGTAGCATCGTCAGTGTACTGACGACAACAAATAAGTTCGAAACAGGTCTGCAGGTGGTTATATCCTATCAATGGAGAGGACTTCCTTTCCTTGGTAGTACCATTCAGTCTGAAATAGTATTTTAACGTGCTACTGTGTAGACAAAATGACCCTTATTGTATAAGGACCATCGGGTGGTCTTGGAAATAATATTTTTCAATATATTGGTATTTGAACCCAGAAAAAGAAAAAAAATACTTGAATAACATAAAATATAAGTATAGTCAAAGCAAGATCAAAATGTTGCTATGTGGATCTACAATATTATTTTGGTACGGATTAATAATGAAAATTTTAATTAATATATATTTTTTAGGAAATCGTACAATACTCAAACTCAAACTCAAAAGGCTTTATTGTCTAAAGAAATAAATCTTGTTGACAAAGCAAAAACAATCATAATATTTGAATAGCACTAGATATAAAATAATAAATTAAAATAAAAAATATAAAACTATTTAAGACAAAATGCGTCTACTAAAAAGCAACAAATACAGAGCAAAAAGATATAAATATATAATAAAATATATATAATAAAATTTGATATTATAATTGACAATAATAATTTATTGTGTTTGTTCGTCTGACTCTTTTATAGACTTTCAGCTTTTGGCTTCTTAAAAAGTTGGCACCTGTCATATAACATTTTATACCGCATCAACTTAAAACGTGAAATACCCAAAAGACTACAGAGACCAAAGGTATTGTAAACTACAGATCCCATACTTAATCCATTCATAAAACTCTTGGAAAGTGAAGCTGTAATTATTTGAAATGTTATTGAAATGGGTGTAAGAGAGAACTACATGTTTGTTGACTGAATGGCAATAATGTTGAAGAGTGGTTATATCAGATGGTTAAATATTAAAACATAACCATACTTATCGATGAAAAGATAAATCCTTATTTAACGATCCATTCTTTTACAAATTACACATGAATGCACCATGATTGTTTATAATAAAGACAATTTTTCACCAATAATCACAAAAAAAACAGAAATCAATCAAAATATAATAACAATCCGTTAGACAAACATCACAATGTTTACGAGATTAGTATTCATTCATCTTTTGTTTATTCTTTAGGCCCGAACCGTAGTAAAATAGAAATATATGTTACCAGAGTGCAGTTCTATTAGTTCAAGATTCGTTCGATACTTCTAAGTATAATAGTATTTTTTTAAAGAATCTCTCATCGCCTTTACACAGTTTATAGTAAAATTATTGGGAAATAAATTTATTTTAAGAGCAATTGCAGATTTTAATTGGGATTTTGCAAGATAGCTTTGCGATAATTATGTCAATCTGGCTATGCTGCAATAAACAAACCCGAACAAACCCGTATAACGTTGACATAGAATAATAGCCCGTTACTAAATTCGTTCGGAAAAGTCAATAAATAATTTTTATAATTGGGCAATCTAGGCAAACTATACGTCATTACCATGAATCTTCTCGCACCGGGTGTCTACAACAGGCAGTCAATATAAATTAAACCAAACGGTCTTATTTTTGACCGATGGCGACCTCCTGGGTCTTCTTTGCGTGACTCCTTCTTGCCGAAAGTAAATGGGACCACCTGGTCGAAACTACTTGAAACGTGATGAGTTCTTTTTCAACTTAGTATGTTCCAATTTGCCAAATCGTGTCTTATCTTATTTTTATTGTTCTTCGAGTTCGGTAAATGTCTGCTTGTAAATAAAAATCGAATCAAAAGTGGCCTTCTAAGCGCTATAACGTGGGTGGTATTCTTTGTAAATAAAACTTGTATTCCTATTGGCTTCCTACCATGATGGTGTTTTGGCTTTTTTCATAATTGGGAAAGATACATATTTAAAAAAAAAATTCAATAATTTATTTATGAACATTTGAAATTTTAATAATATAGAAATATCTTTCTCTATGACTATACAGGGTTCGTAAGTCGCCCGAGGGTATATATCTATTAGTACCCGTGGTGCATACAAACTTTTATGTCATGCCAGTTCGTTTTAAATAATAAATATTTTTTTAAAATTTAATTTGATTTACCAATTTTTTATTTTTACCTGCGACATTACCTTGACGTTATTATTGTAGCCTGCGTTTTTGTTGCTAGGGAGATAAGTATTTAAATGTTTAGTGTGCCAAAGTCAAAAATCAAAAATGGAACAAGGTTTTGAAATTCCCGACGAAATTGAAAAAAGGCTGAAAAGGCAACTCCAGAGACTCGTACGACAAAGAATATGACGAATTTTTTAAGTGGATGTCAGAAAACGCTGTAGAAAACATGAATATGATGGATGGAAGAGTACCACAGTTGCTGAAGGATATTTAGAGGATAAAATATCCTCAAAAAATGAGGTTTCAAGGATGTTGGCAGGCGTACCAATTGGATCTCGCATTTCCTTACAGAAACTAGAGACCCAGACTTTGCTGCAGGAAATTTAGCTATCAGCGGGACCTCCCAGAATTGCCAGTTCTATGTAAATACAACCAAATAATATATAAACGCAAATCTATATTTTGTTAATAAAGAATAAGTTAATCGAAACTGTTTTCTGCGTCTTAATGCCAGCGCGGGCCATGTGTACTTTATGCCCGCACGGGCATAAAGTAATCCATTATGTAGATGGTATCTGGTATAAAATGGTAGATGGTATAAAAACACAGGTATGACATAAAAATAAATAATTATCCCAAAAAATTCACTGAACCACTGATTAAAAATAGAATAAATAAAATTTACAACAACCAAAACCAAATAATGTTAACGAACAAAAATATATATCTCTTCCGCATATTCCTGAAATTAAAAATAAAATCAAAAAGGCACTTAAACCACCTAACATAACCATAGCAGAAAAACCGTATAACCAAACAACAAAACTTTTCGATAAATTAAAACCCATAGAATCAGAATTAAATCAAACAAATCTGATATATAAAATAGAATGTTCGGACTGTTCTAAAACTTACATTGGCCAAACAAAACAATTTCTCAAAAATAGAATGAAAGAACATAAAACCCGTCTACGTCATACGAATCAATCACAAACTTCCCCATTACGAAACAAATTACAAAAAACGCAACATTAAAGAATGATTCATATAAAAAAAAATAATAATACGATTAATTTTAGAACTGATACAGATAACCTTAGTAATATTTACAATAATATAATTACATCAAACTAAATGCAAATCTTTACCATCATAAAAATAAACATTAATAGCACCAAATAATTGTAATATAGGATTCCCAACACCCTCTCTGTAAACTGTACATTAAATCGTATCTATCTAAAATATCGTTTTTTTCTTTAACTTAACATAAAAAAGTTCTAAATTCATGTTACTAAAATTGCAAAATTTTCTACCCCCTGAATTCTTATCCAATGTAGTAAATATGAGCCGCAGTTGCTCTGTCAAGCTACTAATAGTTTGGGTTGTTGCCCAGACACAATAAAGTTTTTTATAGCCTACACTGACACAGTAAATATGCAAGGTACATTAATATCCGAAAAAATATCGAAGCATCCCTTTGCAGTCGAAGCAACGCATCCATTCATTTGGTAATAGAGAAATTACGCAAGCAGAGATTCCCCCCCAAAGTAATTAGAAGGGTGCATTAGGGATGATGGCGCGCCAATTTATGCCTCTGCCAGCAATTTTCATCATCATCCAACATGATGGATCCGACCTGGAATGAGGGTCTTCATTAATTTTCGTTCGTTTTTTGCTCTAGGAGAGTGGGATGTTGTGCACTAATAGCACTAATTAAGATATATACGCAGTCTGGCTAATGTCGTTGAAAGATAATGTAAAAAATTATATAACAACATCGGCAATTTGATGGCATGTTTCTTTAATAGAAAAAGTTGACATACACGGACAAAAATCGGTGAAGCATAATTAAATAAATCGTCTATGTGACCCATAAATATATTGAATAAGGAAATATTTGATTTGTCGAGTTGACTTAACGAAATTAATAGATTTAGCGGACATGTACTTTATATTTAACTTATATTCAAGTTACTTAAATGTCTAAATCTTAAATATATTAAAAAAGTATTTTTTTATACATTTACTTCATATACCTTTATCATAATACCTCAACGTTTTATTAATTTCGCCGAAATTAATGCCATATATTTGTCCGAAATATTCAACTAAATACATGTCTTTGACCTTCATTACTATAGTCATTTAAAAAACTCTCCCGTAGTGTGCCCATCAATAGGGCAGATATTTCATATTGACGGACGGCAAACAAATATGTTAATGGACGGTGACGTGGAAGGCACAGTTCTAATATGGCTGCTTTGAGTGACAGTGTACAGTTTAAGATGGAAAGTTTTTTAAAGAAAAATTATCTTTAACACTTAGCGGCCGTGTTGGAAGGTAAGTTTTAATATGTGTATGATATTTAGGTTATTATTTTGATTAAATTTATTTAAATGTGTTCTTAATAAATGGTTTATACTTAAATTAATTTTGAAATGCATGTTCTTTTTGCCGTATACCCGTGACTCATAATAAACAAAATTTTATTTATTTTAGCACATAAATCACTGAATTCTTAAAGGTCATAGATGAAGAAATTGGCAATATAGTGGACAATATCGGAGATAAGATTCGCTTAAAAATAGGACTTAACAATTTGATATCAGATGTATTGTAGATAACTGATATTTATATGCAAGGTTAACATTTGTAGAGGTTTTTGTTTTGTTATAGACTGAAGATTCTGAAAATGTTGTGGTGCCTTGCCTTTACCGAGCACGTGCCTTGCACGATAGTAAGAATCAGCCTAAAACTTCATATTTGAACCCGGAACCCCGAACAAACGTTTAGTGGGATGAGGTTCGGAGATATTGGAAGCCAACTATTAGGACCACTTCAACCAATCTAAAGCTCTTTATTTGTATTAGTTAAAAAGGATTTTTAGCAGCTGCACTGTTTCTTAGTTCCCAGCTTTGCTTTTACAACTTCTAACTGTTCTTAATGTGCCAGGCCAGGACCATTCAATCTGAAATAGTATTTTAAAGTGTTACTGTATAGAGAAAAATACACCCTTATTGTATGAGGTATCATCGGGCGGTCTGGGAAATAATAATTTTTCCAGACATTGGTATTTGATATATTTTTTTAATTCATAAAAAATTAGAACGAAAGAAAAGTTTTATTCTATAACCGAGACCAGCGATAAAACCACTGTTTGTTGTTTATAAACCCAAGAAAATTTTATACCATATTATGCAGTCGCAAAATTCGTATTTAGAAACTTGGATATAAGAGAACCTAGGGGCTTGATTATTTTGAAATGTGGAGAAAAGTTTTAATATTTTTATTAATTTACGCCATAAAGTTCTGAATAGCTTTAGAGAAAATATAGTATGTATTATAATCTACTCTCGCGGTAATAACTAAAGGGAATAATATTGTAACGAAGGAGTCCATTTTTCAAGCCTTATACTAATAAAAATGTCGTTAAATGGGTAAGAAAATATAACTTTCCCAAAACGCTATTACCGAAGGAATATTAGCGCGCACTTTAACGTTCGTCATGAATTAAACGTGTTTTAATATGCGATGAGTTTTAGTAGCAGCGGTTGGCTTCTATGACTTTTTCAATGGTTTTAATGTTTAAGCCTGGCGAATATCCAGAGTGTTATGGAAATGACGTATTATATTTAAATGGGTGTGGGGTGTCCTAGAGAAGCGCCACATATTTTTTTTTAAATCGACCATTTAAAAAGTGGGGTAACAAACACTCTTACTCACCGGTCAGTCCGCGCTACTGTACAACATTTCACCCAGGCCCAATGGCAATGTTGCAATCTTAATGTAAAACTGAAATTGCATATACATTATAAAAATTAATTACTTACTTGTATTTATCTTATAACTAAAGAGACGAGACATCCAGACACATACATAATCAGTTGTTTTTTCTTTTTCATTGGAACACTCCTGTAAACACTTTATGCTCGAAGATTAGATTTTGACAGCAAGACAGAACACAATAATAGTGAAACAGAACCGATAGTTAGTTTTTTGAAAATACACAATAATAATACATAATCTGATTATTAGATTTGATTACACGCGACGCGACGAAATTTGACTTTAAATAAAAACACTAAAATGTACCACTTGCAAAACCCAGTGAATTGTCGCGCGTGTATTGGTTTTATCGACGAAATCAACCGTATCGCCACGCTCTCGATCTTACACTGACGCAAGCGTGCGGCGACGTATAGAAACACGGACTACATTTCTATAAAATTTGGTACAATTTTGCCGATCCAGCCGGTACAATAATTTAAAGCTAGGAACAACGCTGTTTGAAGTAGTTTGAAGGTTTCCTTCAGTTCGTTCGTGTGTGTCATTTTTAAATTGAAGGAATCGTATTTATTTTTAATTAGTTTTTAGTTTAGTTAGTTTAATGAATTTAAGCGAGAAAAAAAAGGACCAAAATTAATTAAAACAATGTTCCCGTGTAATCTTTCATGTGAATAGCTGCTATTTGTGAGGTTATGTGAGAGGTTTTTTCCTAAAACTTTCTTATATAAATTATGAACTAATAATTGTTTTTAAATAAGTAAAGGTAAGAGAGCATGTGTCTTAAATAAAATTGCATTATTTTAAGAGTTTGAAAGATAACCATTCAAAAGGTCCTGACGTTTGATCTATTTACTTTCCTGTGTTTGTGATGAATTTGAAATTTGTGTGTGATATTAGTATTATTTGTTTTGCCAAACGTTTTTCGCCGTCGATTTTTCGAATCATAATTGTTCATAAATAAATGAAAAATTGTTAAAATTATAATTTTTTTTCTAAATAGTTTGCCGTGTAGATATGCCAACACCGGCCGAAGTGCGCTGAGGTCTTTTCACATTGCCGATCTTTTATTTTATTGATTGCGGCCGTCGTCAGTAGCGGCCATGTAAATTTTTTTCATATAAAGTGTATAATTTCGCTTAATAATTCATAATCGCCATTTATGGTTATTTTTTTATTTAAATATAATACGTCATTCCCATAACACCCTGTATAGGGTGAGTCGGGAGGCTAGGAGCGTACTGTATATGTGAAAATAATGTAAAAAACTCATGTCCTCATCTGATTTTCAAGTTTCCACACCACAGGATCCATGGTAGAAACATATTTATCAGAGCTTTCCACAAACTCTGCTTGATCGGGAAGCTTCCCAGTGTGAACATAACCCCTGAAAGAGCTCCTCGAAAATGCTTAGAAGAAATTCTGGATTTAGT
Source organism: Barypeithes pellucidus (assembly GCA_963991005.1). Taxonomy (NCBI): domain Eukaryota; kingdom Metazoa; phylum Arthropoda; class Insecta; order Coleoptera; family Curculionidae; genus Barypeithes; species Barypeithes pellucidus. Next base: position 26,359,251 of record OZ022559.1, read on the forward strand.
AGAAGAAGATTCAATGAGAGTAATAATTCGACGAGCAAGTCCTAAATCTTTCTATAGCTTACAGAAACATTATTAAAATTTATTCATTATTAACAAAATAACAGCTAATTAATTTGGAAGTGCATTTTCGAATATTCGATAATTAATTGGGGGCAGTGTATTTGGATAAACAGCATACTTCTGAAAATTCCTTTAATTAAGAATCTCTATTTACCCGCCTGTGGTAAAAATATTTTTTATTCCTTTCATTAGGCGACGAACGTATTGCTAGTCAAAAGCTCTGTGTCTTAACGGCACGATCCATTTATAAAAAGCTCTCAAGGCTAATTAAAGCTGACAAGCCGGTATGAGTCTCTTTCAGTCGGTCAAAGCCTTTTACACACCTAATTGATCTCACGTTACAACAGTTAATAACAAGTAAATGAATAGATTTGAAAGAAATTGCTAATATATTTATAAAATATGAAGGAGAAGTAAAATATAACACAAAATACCCCGGGGATTGTTTTGCAATATTATAGAATATACAGTGTTATGAAAATGACGTATTATATTTAAACCGGCAAATCCCGAGATGAAAATAAATTGAAGAAAAATAACCATAAATGGCGCTTTGAATTATTAAGCGAAATATACACTTTATATGAAATCTCAAAATTTACGTGGCCGCTCCTGAGGCCCTTCGCAATCAATATTTTATTGAAGCAATCTCCAGGTTCAAAAGAGGTTAGCGCATTATATGCGATGTTGTCATATTGCAACACATAATTCTAAACGCACGTGTTCAGTTTTTGACAACAATACGTCTTTCAAACTTTTTAGACAAAGAAAACTACAATTTTAAGGGACATACTCTCTTACCTTCGATCGTATTTTAAAATAATCCGTTTTATAATTAAATTCCATAAAAAAATAAAACACAAAAGTATGTTTTTCAACAGAACCAACAGCAGATAATATCACACAAATTTGAAATCACATACAACATTTATTATTATGAATTATTTCACAACAAAAAAAAATCGGGCAATACAACTAACAAATCGTTTAAAATTCGTATACGTCAAGCACGTGGCACCCTCGACGTCGCGGAACCAACGTCGTTCCACTCCCGAGTCTCAAAACATACTGAAATATGAAGCGGCGCGCGGTGTGATCTGATAACACTGTTAGTATACTCTCGTTACCCACATTGTTGCTAAGTGAATCCAGATGGAACGGGGCGACAGTATGTGGGTAAAAAGGGTTTTTACCTTAGTATTTAGATATTCGATTTTTAAAAAAAAGTATGTATACTTTCTCTAGGACACCCAAGGAGTCGCCCATTTAAATATAATAAGTCATTTCCATAAAACCCTGTATATTTAAATGATGTTATTTCCTCTTTAACCAAAATTTTTTTCAGCAATTGGACAACTCCGTAATGGGAAACCCGTCCAGTGCTATGCTAAGAAACTTTGTTGTGAGTGAACCTTTTATGGATCCAGTTAGTTTTTTTTTAAAGTAATACGTGATGACATATTTACAATCTTATCATAAAGATAATGTGGAAAGCCTTTTGTCAATTTTGAACGATTTTATTATCCTAGAATAAGGAGAAGGAAGATGGGGGTAAAATCCTGTGTGTTCTAAGAGATGTGGAATGTATTTAAAAAACCGATTGATTTACAAAATCAACATCGGCCAAGGCAGCGTATTATATTATCTTTCATTAGAATAGGGGTACCCATCAAACAGGAGCCTGAATTCAGAAAAAACGAATATAATAAAATATAATCATCCTCTTCCACTAATAAACAGAGTGATCAATCAACATACATATTAGCTGATTTACTTTAAATTTCCATACATACCTGGTTTTTCAGATAATATTCACAAATAGTTCAAAACGATTCATTCTAATTGCATGAAACGTTGCTATCATAATTCAATTTGATAAGCTGGAATCTAATGAAATTCGTGAGAAATTAAAATCTCTCACTCGGACATCGAATATTCATTCCTCGATGAGTTTATTCACTTTTACGCTTTTTGTTATTCCTCCATTAGAAGTATTAAGATTTCTCCTTAAATATGATTTGTCTTGTGTGTTTCCGAATGTTGATATTGTCTATAGAATATTTATTACTATTGATGTGACCAACTGTAGCGCAGAAAGATCGCTTTCCTGTTTAAAAAGAATATAAAACTATTTGCGTTCCACACTGACAGAAGATTGATTTTTGAAAAAATTTTGGTTTTCTGGAAAAAATTTTAAATTTTTTTTGCTAGTTTCTAATTATCGTATTTGTATGGTGTAAAAAATATTCTCGAAAAATAAAAACAATGATGAAAGATTGGGGATGTGGGCACTACTGCTCAGGAACGACAATAAGCGTAAATTCTGCCCTGTGTTTTGATTTAGTATATAAAATTCCCTGTTATCACTGCGAAAATTATTACATAGGCACCACTAATCAATGGGCGCATTCAGCGGAGCCCATCGATTTGTAAGCGATTAGTAATCATCTACTGAATCACTAGAAAAATCGATTTCAAAAATCGATGAGAAATTGGACGCCATTTTTTCCATAGAAATTTAAAAAGCGATTTGTGATTTAGCAGCGATGACAGTTCTGTTTGGCAGGTTGAGGAGTGAAAATTATAAAAAATTACAAAAATGAATATAATTATAAATACCAAATCAAACTATCCATTTCGTACAGAAAAAATGTAATATTTGATGAAAAAATAATCCTAATCAAACAAAAATCTGACAATAATATGCATTCAGAACTACAAATCGATGCGCATCGTGACGTCACCGATGGGATCTGCTGAATGCAGCCAATATTTAAAAATCCCATTTCCAACATAAGTACGATTGTGCATGGAACACAAATCTGTGAAACAGCCTTAGGAAAATGACATTTTTATACCGGTCATACCTTTGATTTTAAAAATGTCTCCTTGTGGATCTAGAAAAGAACTTTTAAAAATTTCTTAAACTTTTAGACGTAATCTCGAATTCTGCATCAGTTAATAATTTGTTAAATAGATAAATATTTCCCAGGCTATAAAAAAGGGAAGAACTAAAAAACTACTCAATAGTCTTTATTCTCTTCAGATCATATTTATGGTGATTAAAATCGTCCATATTGCCGTGAAATTTATTTCTCGCATCGCTAGAATATTTCTTCATTATGCTCTTGATTGGTAAACATGCCTTCAATATTTGAAGTTAACTACGAGGGAAAGCGGGTAATTTAATTATATTATTCTGCAAATTGCAAAATAGGTTACATAGGGAAAAGTTTATTTTTTAACGATTCACTTATGACTCAAAAATAGTTATTGTATAAAAGCAGGAAGTTCTGCCAAAAATTATACACAGCATACAAGTTTGTGTAAAAATTATAAAAACATTATCTAATAATATACTTATTACTAAGAGTGGTAAGAACCCTATTACACACGATTTCGAAAATTAGGTAATTGGAAATCGTCCGTTTTTCTCAAAAATACCTGATATTATTAATAGGTAGGTACTTAATTAAAAAGCCACTAAGTCTCGGTAAAAGAAAATATTGTTTACTGGTTACATGTTTCGCTCTATGCGATAATCATCAGACCTATAAAACCTAATTAAAATATATACAAAAAAAAAACAATAAAATAAATAAATTACCTTAAAAACTCTGAATCGGAAAATACCAATAAAACGTTTTCGGAGTTGGTACTTATATGGTTATCACCTATGAATACCTACATCAGTCAATAAATTTTTGATACCCTTTTTATACCTCTCCCTGGATTTTTCTGGTTATAATTACATTATTTGCTGCGGAAGCAGCTTGTAACACAATTTCCGATGGCGTTCCCTCAATCTCAATATTACAGTCGTTCCTACTTTACTAGTATAGCCAAAAATAATATCCAAATTAAAAATGTTGACGTTTAAAAATTGCCTTTGTTTATACAAACTTATACGTTGTCAAGAAGACGCGATGCATTGCACAGCCAACTTTGCGCAAAATCTATTGAAAATTTTCACGATTTTGGCGGATCGCGGCTAATGTGGTTATGAAGGGATAGTCGCTATAAAAAGGGCGATACTCATCAAAATAAATACATACTTCCACAAAAAAAATTAAACACAATATCAAACTCCTTAAATTAATTTTCCACACTTTGACATTCTCCGTTATGTTACAATTTGTATAAAAAAAAAGTTAGCGCATTCCCATCTTCGTTTTTCATTCTCTGTTTAGAAATGCCAATTTTTGTTAACATTTTTCTAAAAGTTCTAACATAACGGAGAATTAGCATGTCAAAGTATGAAAAAAGTAATTTTTCAATATTTATATCTTGAAAATGCACAAAAGTGGTAAAGGAACTTTTCCGCACCATTTAAAAAAAAAAAACAGAAAAAATGTTCATTTAATGCAAAATATATTTCTTTGAACGTTTTTCATGAAAAAAAAAGGTTTGCTTCAATTTAATTACAATAAACTTTAGTTTTTCTCTACATTTTTGTTAAATTTCAGGTAAACCAGCGTTCGTAGGAAAAATTATTTATCTAACACATCCAGAAACTTTTTTCCACCCTTGACGGCTTGCTCAAACTAGAATTCGCGTCGCGTGCGGAAAAAAATATCACTTTCCGCACTTGTAAGGTAAATTATTATTTAAAAAAAAAACAAGGGAAAAGATAGACGCCAAAAGAAGAGACACATGTCAATGAGGGTTCAATCAAGATAGGTCGAAAATATTTTATTTGTATGTAAGCAAACTTTTAGTAGTATAGGCTAATACAAGGGAACAAATTAATTACGTTTTTATTTATCAAATTAATTTAATTATTTACATCAGAAATTTAAAGAATTAAACATTTAAAGAGCAAAAAATAATTAGAGAAAAGTGACTCAAAGGGAATGAATGAACAATTAAAAGAGATCAAAATTAATGAAGCAAAATTAAGATAATCATAACAGACAATTAATTAGTATAAAGGACCGTTGCAGATTGGGGAAAAATTTAATTTTAGTAAAAAGTACAGCATTTAAACATATAACGATATTTCATACAGCGACAAGCAGAGAATTTTGCTGATTTGCATATTATTTGGTGTCCTAAATTATTACGAATATACAGTAACAAGCAGAGTTTACGCAGCATATTATGGGAAATTTTTTATATATCAACAAATACCGATGTTGGCAAACATTTCTGCATGATCAACCCATTAAACAGCAGCATTTGTCTTTGGGGGTTTGGCGACAAATTCAAAATATATATACATAGTGGAACAAATTCGTCCATCACCATTGCGATTTCGGGATCAGTGAGAGACACGAAGTCGGTTAAATTGGGGCAAAGTTGCGAAATTATAGCCAATAATATGCAGCAGAAAAATCAAAAATAAATGCAAAATATTTGGAAAAATCTAAAATTTTGTGTTTCGGTTTTTATTTTTTCCAGAGTTTGATCGAAGAGATTTGTTTGTATACTATTTTCATCCATCCACTTATTATCTTGAATTAAAATTATTAATAAAGGATAAATGTTATTTTGACCTTTCCATTGAAAAATTAGACAGAAATTTTAAATAACCGCAGGTGGTAAAATAACGTAGGTAATAACACACATCAATATTGCAAATATCATTTTTTGAATATGGTTTCCATGTCACTAAACACTATATTATTTTAACAACAGAAAAATGCTATCAGATGTGGAATTTGATTTTGCTGCTACTCCATTAGAAATTGGAGAAGCAGCAAAAATAGTAGAAGAAGATCTTCATATGACAAGGCGTATAACTGTTTCAAAGAATGGTGTACGGGAAACAAAGTTCAAAATCCTGGTTCTGAGTGGGCGCTACTAGCTTATTTCAGTGAAAATGCCATGACAAAGAAGATATCAACGATTTGGTCACAATATTCAATGCTGGGGACCACTCTATCAACTAGGAAAAAATCTAAATATGCAAAGCTATAAGCATTTTTAAGAAAGTGAGCACTTTCCACCCGGGTGGAAAGTAAAAGTAAAAAAACGTCAACTGTCCACCTTTCAAAGATAGATGAAATGTCATTATTATATGCATGGTTGTAAATAAAATAAATTTTACTTCCTCATTGCTACTTTTTATTCCCTTTTGGGGCATCATCAGATTTTTAGTGCGACGTTTCGTCTTTAGGTCACTCATCAACATAATTTTCTTAAATACGGGCTTAGATTTTTTTGAATGAAAAATGAAGAATTTTTAATCAGATAAAGAGCTCAAATAAATACTGAAGTATTTGATTCGCAAAGTACAAATTACTAGGATCGAAAGTTATTTTTTATACTATACTTTTTTTAATGATTTTATTTTAATTACTACCGAGCTCAGGTGGCATGCTCATGGTCACTTTATGCCATTTTGTAGCAAAAAAATGAACGGGCTTTTCGATCTAATGTAAATATGCCCGTTAATGGATTAACATCCCTTTTTGTTTTTCGATCAAATGATGTGCCACAGATATGATTAATCGATGTTGAATTGACAGCGTTATGTTACACGCTTAACGTCGTAATTAACTTTAATTATTTATTATTGGCATGTTTTCCAATGAATGGGCACAATGAAGAAATGTGTTAGCGATGCGAGTACGGAAAATATTAATTGAGCCAATTTCACGGCAAAATGAAGGCTCAAATTATGCTTGAAAGGCAAAACGAAAACAAGGCGGATTAAAAGTTGATAGTAAAGTACGTTGCACGCTCATTCGTTATCTTTCGACAAAATACCTCAATTCAATTTTCACTTTATTTTTCTACTTTTTAACGAAACGAAAGGATCCGGTGTCAAATTTGTAATGGCTTTCTTACTATTAGGGGTTATTTTGCAAATTTTCGCTTTTTAGACACCCCTTGTGTTTCCGTTAAGAGTTAACTTATCAAATAGGTATAATATAATATGCCGTTTAGAAAGTTGTAAAATTCCGAGTAGTTCCGGAGATATCCGGAAACCCCCGAAATTCTGAAAAATCGTTTTATTGTTTTCCTGGGTTTTTTTGAGATCGAATTCTAACGTAAATTGCACTTCAGCATTGCCACTTTTTCCGCTCTATCTAACAGAGTTAATTGTTTTGTAATCCGACGAGTCGTCTTCGAAGGGCCTTTATCAACTTTCTTTCTTATATACGATCCTGTTTTCCTGATATTTGAATTTTAGAGCTTTTTTTCTTCCGAATGCAACGATGTATGACACATTGTGGTTTGATGACGTTTCGAGGGGTTTTTGAACAACATCAAGATATTTTGGGATACGGTCCTGTATTTCTACTAATTTTGTAAATAATATCTCATAAGTAAGCTTTTTATTTATGTTGGACTAGTTCAATAAATAACAAATAATTGAATAATAAACCACAAATAAGTGAACAAAATACAGAAACATTATTTCAAACTTCTGTTGATTCGGGATTAAAAAGAAAAGTACGCGTTTGAAACAAAAAAATTAAGATAGTGACGCCTGATTTGTTTCACTTGACATTCCCATTGTGATCGTTTGAACGCGTTTTAAGAGGTTTTCTATTTTCCAGAAAATATGGAACATAATTTTATAAATGCTGAAAAGTTTGATATTCTACCGTGTTTTATCTCAAAAAAACTGTTATGTGGCAGTTAGAAGATGTTATTTGTGCTTAGAGAATAACGGAAATCATTTTGAACACCTGATTATGTGGTTCCTTACTTTTTTCGTTGATCGTTTTATTACTGTTTTGGTATGATTTTTGTTCACATATTTGTGGTTTATTATTAAATTAATTATTTGTTATTTATTGAACCAGTCCAACATAAGTAAAAAATTTAGAGCTTACTTATGAGATATTATTTATAAAAATATTAGAAAAACAGGACCGTATCTCAAATTTTCCTGATGTTGTTCAAAAAACCTTCGAAACGCCATTAAACCACAATGTGTCATACATCGATGCATTCGGAAGAAAAAAAGATCTCAACTTCCAATATCAGGAAAACAGGACCGTATTTTAAAAAAAGAAAGTTGATAAAACAAAGTTACAAAACAATTAACGCTGTTAGATAGAGCGGAAAAAGTGGCAATGTTAAAGTGCAATTTGCTTTAGAATTCGATCTCAAAAAAACCCAGAAAAACAATGAAACGATTTTTCAGAATTTCGTTTTTTCCGGATATCTCCGGAACTACTCGGTATTTTGAAACTTTCTAAACGGCATATTATTAGGCACGTAACTATACCTCCATTTAACCGACTTCGTATCTCTTACGGTTTCCGAGATCCCTGTAAAATTTGAACCTAAATTTTTAGTAGAAATTAGAAAAGTATTTAGTAAATCATTTTATATGAAAAGTTTTTGTAAAATTTACTAAAATCTTTTGTAAAATTTACTAAAATCTTTTAAAAAATTTCGTAAAATATTTTCCAAAAAATTTTGATACATGGTGTTCCCAACCGGTAACCCATTAAATTACTAACCGTGCTCAACTTCATTGATCGATGGTATGTTTCCTGTTAAGTTCTCTCTATTATTATTTATTGCGAACAACAGAATCCTAAGAATCCATTGCATCTGATTTATGCCTTTTATCACACATTGAAAGAATATTTTCACTTCATTTAAACAATAAAAAATTTTTAACAATAAAAAATACTTAAATAATAGCCAGTGATGTACCATATATTTTAAAATATTTAACTACTGGAGTTATAAATACATTATTTTTAATATACAGGGTGTCCCAGAATATGTGGGCAATATCCCGGATTTAGATAGAACACTTAAAAATAATAGGAGAAGTTCCTATACATTTCTCTTCCTACGGCCTCTCCTACTGAAATACGGGCCCATAACGGACGTCTCTGGAAACCGTTGTTTTTAAATAATTTTTTAAGTACTAGGTGTAATTTAATAATTTTTTAGTATAATGGTTACTAGATGAGTCTTCTTAAAATTCGCTATATAGTTTGCCTGGGACGGACTAGACGTAACACAACAATAGTTTTTTTTACACCCTGTATGATGAAGGAACGACAATATTATTTTTGGATACTCTAAAGTTTAAGCTGATCAATGTCGATAAAATGAACTGTTTTCGAGAAAAAAATATTTTTGTCTATACCTTAAATGCATGTCGGCATATTCAGTATACGTAAATTCCATTATTAAGTTAGTAACTAATAAGACAAAGGAGAAAAACCGCAAATGTGAAGACACTACCATAAACTGACACTGGCATAAATATTCTTATTTAAATCGGTACATGTGAAAAATCCATAGCAATAATGAGGGAATTTTATGAACATGAAACAACAGCCAATATTGAACAAAAATATATTTTTTTTGAAAACAGTTCATTTTATCGATATTGATCAAGAGTACCTTTTTCAGCTATATGTTTAGAATAGCAGCATTTAGCATATAACATTTTTGTGTTACGTCTAGTCCGTCCCTGGCAAACTAATAACCCAAATGTGTTTAAAAGGGAGAATTTTAAGGAGGATCTAGCAACCATTATATTAACAAATTATTAAATTATACTTAGTACTTAAAAAATTATTTAAAAAAACAACGATTTCCAGGGACGTCCGTTATGGGCCTGTATCTCCGTAGGGGGGGGGGGCCGTAAGTGTTCTAGCTGAACCCGGGAGATTGCCCACAAATTCTGGGACACCATGTATATTTCTTGTCAAATTTACAATATATATTAGTAAATTTATTAGCAATTCTAACTATACTTTTTGTAAATTATGTTTACAATAGGTTTGTTCCAACACCCTATTTTTGTATCGTTCTAGAACCGTCACGAAACTGTTGGAATCGATTTTGTGCGCAGGCGTTAATTTTGCACTGTTTGTTGCCGATGCACAAGGGAGGCAAGGTTGGTACGTTTTTGTTACCATTCTGTGTAAAAATCTCAGCTGATCGCCTGTCTGATTCTAGGAAAGAAGTTTAGTAATTAGTTAATTATCATAACATTCATAAATCACAACCCTACTTTTGTTGTTTTGATTTCTTCGTCTAAGCTTGAGTATTATCTTTTTTCGTTCCGTTTTGTTGTATTTAATAATCATGAAAGAGAATAACGTTTAATATTAAGAATATCTTGTAGGTTTGGGAACCGGATTATACAAATTTAATAAGAATAAATTAAATAATCAAAATATTAAGCAACAACTCCTACAAAACAAGGCTAAAAGAACTGCATGAATGCCAGGAATAAAAAAACAACGGTTAAAATTCTTAGGGCGCAAGTCAGTGCAAGCGGTTCATGGTCTTGGCCATGTATCGTTTTTACCGTTCAGAAACTGGTTTGCGAACGATCACAATTTGGTTGGAACACCAAAGGGATCGCCAGCTACACCGTTTTGTCTCGGTTGGAACGCCTTTCGACTACTACGCATGTGCGTGACCGTACATTGTACGATTTTTAGGGTGGTTGGAACGAACCTAAAATTATATTGGTACGTATTATTAATATAATATGTAATTAATAAATACTATATTTTATAGGAAATTTTACAATAAAATATTTACTATAATAATTTTATTATACTTAGTCTTTTTTGAGGGCACTCTGAAATTTAGTGGTCGTTAAGGAACACCCTATATACCCTATATTGGAATATAAAAGTTAAATTGAAATTGATTCTTCTCTGACAACAATGACAACAATATTGGAAATGCATGGAAATGCGTAATTTTATTATTAAAAATCCGAGCCTTGTACATTCAATTTGGGAAATAGAATCGAGTAAATATTGAAAATGGGAAGCATAACATACAAGCAGACGCCTGTTTGCTTAAGCAAGCCGACCAAGTATGTTTGCTAAAGAAAACCAAATAAACTTATCATTCGCTGAAGCGACTTGCGACGGCATGCATTTTAGAAAAGTGGTATTGGTGGAGAGAATTTTATTTTAAAAATTTTCGTAATATACAGTACGGACATATTAAAGTTAAGGAAAATGTCTTTCAAAGGAAACCCTTTTTGATTCGTTTCAAGGACCAAAAGAAACCTCGTTTGAATTATTTGGAAACCCAGGGAGCAGTTTTCTCTAAAAAGTTTCCCATTGCAGAATATAGTCATGGGTGGACACGCAATTCTATTGGTTTCGTCTAAATTTACTGGGCGTCAATCTGGTAGAGAATGTCTCGGGATAACTACATTGTGTCAATCGTCAAGACCGCTTCACAGAAACTTGGTGTCCTTTTCCGGACCAAAAATTTGTATAGGTACACCTCTACAGCCTTTGATACTGCTGACTTGACCAAGCTCAGACTCGAAAATACTGCTCTGCTGCTATATGTGGAGTTCTCCATCCAATCATAATCTTGGGCTACTGGATTCCATCGAAAGGAGAGCCTTTCGTCTGATCGGAGACCCCGAGCAGACCTAAAACCTCGACAGTCTTGAATATCGACAGGTTGGTGATTTGATTCTCTTTTACAGTTATTTCAATGGCAGTTGTCCGACTGACATAATTTCACCTAGAACGACGAATAGCAGATATATACAACGAATGACTGCCATCCATCCATATATGGTTCCGCTTAGTACTCGTCGAACTTCATTGTTATATAATTATTTCATTTGGAGAACGTACTCCTTATGGAACGACCTTCCTGAGGTCATGTTTCACACCGAACATAACCTTCAACGATTAAAAAAAAACGTGAGTCGCTTTATTGCTAGTGGTTCTTTGATCATAAAAAAAATACTATTTTTAATGACTCCGCTAGATAGTTGAAGGGCATACTTGTTGAAATATATACTTCTTGGGAAATTTAATGATGAATTTGTGGGAACAAGTTTAATACGTACCTGATGCCCTGCATAATCATGCCTTACCAGATGGTTTGCTTGATTTTGTTGCAGACGACAGGTTGCCCTCAATACAGAGGGCGACTATTGCTATAACCGAAACGGTAAGAGGGTAGAGAAAAGTTTCATTTTTGAGTGATCATTTATAATGTACTTATAGTGTTGCCAAATACTTTTTAGTTTTAGAGATACTAAAGGAAATCTGAAAATGCATCAGAATGTTTCTCCAAATACCTTTTCTTCTTCTTCTAAACTTACACTGGAGTGCCATACCAACCTGAAAGAACTTGCGGCCACGGGGAACAAGGTAGAGCTCTTGTGGATCCCTGGTCACTCTGGGACCCCGAACCGGCCTTTGGGATATCAAAACAGGCAACAAAATCAACATTAGATAGATGGTCGAAAAAGCAACACCTATCTCGATGGCAAGGGTTACCTGATCAAATACACGCACGGGCCGTAATTGGAAAACCATCGAAAATACTATCAAATGGGATGCTAACCCTGACGCGGCTCCAGCTGAAACAGACGATGGGTGTGCTAACAGGCCACTGCCACCTACGAAAACACCTTCAACGGATTGGTATAAACAACGATTTCATTGAATGCAGACTCTGGGGCGAAGAGGATGAAACCGCTTCACACATAATATACCGCTGTCTCATAGAAGACAAAATATCTTCGGGAGCATACAACGTGGTGATAACCTCCCATATGACAAGCTTGGTAGAAGGTTACTGGACCTCATAGATGGAACAAACATCTTCTAACAAGATTCGGGGTACACAATAAGCCGGCAGGATGAAGTGATAGAAGTTGGGGGCCTTTAAACCGACCCCCGCCTTTAACCAACCAACCAACCAACCAAATACCTCGAAAATCACTGATTTGATCAAATATTGTTTCATACAAAAAAGTTACTGTTTTTCATTCGCTATCAAACGCATTTTTTAAACTTTATTTAAAAGCATTTTCAGACAATTTTAATCGGTTTTGTTCCTATAAATATCAATTCTTATACGATAGTTGAGATTTGATATGTCCCGACTAAATACCAAAGGGCAGAACCGTATTGACGGGCATTGATAAGAAATTAGGTTGGTGATGCATTTAGGAATCGAAAGATCAGAAAATATCCTTGTGTGATATACCGTTGAATGGCAAATTGAATCCTGTTCCAAGATATCGACAAGAATTCTAGGTCGGTATTGAAAATATCCGAGTTGGTAGTAATAACTTAAACGTCAACCGTCGTTTTAAGGAAACGTTAAACATTCGTTTGCTAGAGAATGAAAAACCATAACTTTTTTGTATGAAACAATTCTTTATCATTTATTATTATTTGAGGTATTTGGCGAAACAATTTTCAGATTTCCTTTAATATCTCTAAAACTAAAAACTATATGACAACACTGTAACCCGAGCTGTAACCAAATTATAAGGAAAGTATTGAAATTGGTCCCACAATTTCATCTTCAAACTTCCCACGGGACGTGGGATGCCCTTCAACTAAGAAAGCCAAACGGCAATATTCCGATTGCCGGTAGATTTGAAAACCCTCGCCCGATAAATATTTTTTAGTTAATATTAAATGTTTAATGATACATTAAAATGCAATAAGATAAAGAGTTAAAGAACAATATTATTTTGCTTCGCGCAATAAATCTCTCTTCGGCAAATCCTGTCCATTCACATGTCTAGACATACATAATTATTGAATGACTATTTGTTATTGAAAACTGGTATATTTAATAAACGCCAATATCCTGCTCAAAACCTTTTGACACTCTCGTAAAGCAATCGGTGCCAATTAACGGGGTTCATGTCATTAAGAAGTAGAGGCAATAAATAAGATAAATTGATGTTTACGTTCCTACGTCTTTTCCATTTGGATTTCATAAAGCGTCAATTCAATTTCAGACAACGTCATTCGTATTTCAGATTTGTCAATTTTATTTTAGAAAGTATCATTCATATTTCAGATAGTGAAAATTGAATTTCAGAAAGTAGACTTGTAACAGCTTTTTATATAGGATCTATCTCAGCCTCTATTTAATTTACATTTGATCATTTCTAATATAAATTTGATAAATGTGTAATAAGTACACACTATACTGAAATACAAGTGACTAACTAAAATACAATTTACATTTTCTGATTTATGTTTGAGTAATTTGAAATATAGATGACCGAAATGAAATTGAAATTACGGTTACTGAAATTAAAGTGACTAATCCGAAATGCTATTGATGCCTGTTTAAATAAATGTGGAAAAGATGTAGTCACAAAGGTGGCTTTATTTTACTAGCTACATAAGTTCAAAGGAAACCTATCTAGAGATTCGATTCCAATGCCCATATTTAAAGAAGCACTCACATTCAAGGAAAACGGTCATATTGGTTAACCGTATTATGGAGTTCATGTTTACACATGACCTTTTTAGTGGATTGCATCTCGGATATTTGACGGGTAGATCGACACAAACAGCTTTGTTTCAGTTTACAGAGCAGATTTTGGTGTCTTTGGATAACGGACTGATCCCTTTGGGGGTATTTATCGATCTCTCGAAGTCGTATGACACAATAAATTATAGTATCTTACTTGATAAATTAGAACTATATGGAGTTCGAGGACCTGCCTTGGAATGGATCAGATCGTATCTGACGGAAATATGTCAAAAAGTAGTAATGGGTAAGGGAAAGGACCGAGTAACATCTAGTAGAGCGGACATAAAACTGGGATACCTCCGGGAAGTGTATTGGGACTACTATTATTTGTTATCTATGTGAATGATATTACCGAGCTGCTTTCTACCGAAATTACTCAAACAAATTTTGCAGATGATACCAATTTTCTTATTACGGCTCCAAGTCAGATTACTCTTGGCATAAGGACTAAAAAAGTCATGATGGAAGCAGATGAGTGGTTTGTCAAAAATAAGCTCATACTAAACACCTCAAAAACTAATTCTATAATATTTAAAACAACAAGATCCACATTAGAAGAATTGAAATATATCTCTCTTAATGCCGAGCAACTAAAAATATCACGAACAACTAAATTTTTGGGAATGGTCTGGGACAATACTCTGTCATGGGATCACCATGTAGAGTATGTGATTGGTAAATTGAATAAGGTGTGCTACCCCTTGCGGATTTTATATAAATGCTTGGATAGACAAACGTGTAGAAGGGTGATGTACTACGCAAATTTCGAATCACGTATTAGATATGGAATTATTCTGTATGGAAAATGTGGGGATGCAGAACAGTGAGAACCATATTTGGTTACAATATTAGAGAAAGTTGTAGAGGTAAATTTAAAGGGAATGGGCTTCTTACTGCAATTTACATACAAGAAAGCATATTATTCTTTTTCAAAAATAGAGATTTGTTTAGAAGTAGTGAATCACAAAATGTATATTCAACAAGAACTTTGAATTATACGTTTCACAAACACAGACTAACATTGTACGAAAGTGGTGCATATTACAACTATATAAAACTATACAATAGACTTCCACATCACATTAAAAAAGTTTAAAAAAGTGTATTTAAGCTACTTAAAGACATTGAACCCTATAACATTGAAGAATATTTAACAAACACGTCAAAAATCAATGATTTGCAATAATCTGCTGTATTTTTGACACTATTTCATTTTATGTTAAGTACTGTAATTCTGAAATAAAGAATGTTTATTATTATTATATTTAAGTTAAAATATTCCTGATAATCCTTGTTCATCCATCAAAAATGTAATTCTCATCTCTAACAACAAAAATGAAATTATTATGGAAGAATTTGAATTATTGATAATCAAGATCATTTTGCAATTGTGTGAGACATCAACCAAAAAACAAAATAAACAGAATAGATGATTCTAAATGAAAACTGCTGATATTTTGGAATAATTTCGCTACTTGATTATTTTATTTCACAGGGTGTTTAGAAATTAGATAAAAAAACACTATCCTTGTATAAGATGTAAAATAACCATGTTACTTAAAATTTGTAAAAGAACCGTTAAAACTGATCTTGTATCTACAGTTCTCTAAAAAATCATTAATATCGGAACAAAAATAAAAAAAGTTATTAAGCTTAAAACTTTATCAAAATTTTGTAATGACAGTGTTCTTTACATGCGAGTGTATTTAACATAAACTAATATACTAACTAAATCATAAAAAACTATTGTTCTATGGCTTTAAAGATATATTAATTTTAATACATTCGACATTTCATTAATGTCTGCCTTGCCATTTGTAGTTAATTGACAGGTGTTACATTACAAAGCCCGTTTATTCGTTTAACATAATTTAACAATTAAAATAAACGTTTCTCTCTTACGATTTAATTGGAGGCAATTCTACAGTAATTATATTGGCGATAACGATTCGTTACATTTTCCGTCTGTCCCATTAAATGAGCTTTTTTATGTATTATTTATGAAACAACTCGGACCAATAAAATTATACAAAAACTGTTTGTAATATTTATGTGTATTTGCGTAACTAGTGCGCGAAATGACTAATCTGCACCATATAGAGCTTTCTGAATAATATATTAAAGTAAAGATTGTTTCAAGAAAAATGGATATAACTTAATGACTGTCGTAAAAGTACCTGGGTCATCCCATTAGTTATGACCCTTTGTTATTATTATGTGGAAAGGACCGGATTATAATAATTATAATTAAATATAGGCACATCAGGTAGGTTAGGTCGCTTAATTTATATTTAAATATATTTTGTGGTAAAATTTGTTAGTTTTTGAGGAATGGTTCAAGAATTGTATTTTACCAAATATTCCTCAGAACAGCGTGATAGTAATGGACAATGCGAGCTATCACAGTCGTCAATTACATAAAGCTCCAAGCTCAAATAATACAATATTGGAGATTCAGAACAACATGGCGGCGGCATATTTTGAAGAAAGTTATAAATAAGGTGATCTTTTAGAAGTTTTAAAGACATTTTGTATAAAAAAAGTATATGTTTGTGACACATTGGCAGAAGAAATTGGACATACAGTGCTACGGCTCCCACCCTATTATTGCATTTTTAACCCCATAGAGCATATGTGGCACCAGTTAAAATCACTGGTTAGGTCTGAAAATATTTCTCCGACTTTAAGTTCTAGTTTGTAGAATTAATACGAAAATGCTTTAATGATATTCCCCCAGGTAGTTGGAAAAATTCAGTCTGTCACGTAATAACTGTAGTAAATTCGTATATTAGTCTGGATCGTATAATTAATCCAATTATAATTAATTTTGATGAGGATAGCGATAGCGAAACAGAACTCTCTATAGAATGACAGTATAAATGTAAATAAATATGACTAGTAATATTTAAAAAAATGTTATTTCATTTGATGACATTAATATAATCATATCATTACTTGTTTTCCTTAGTCTGTCCCTTCAACTTCACTTGTTTATTGCCAAGCTCTTGTCTACACAATGGGACCGACCCAGGAAATCATTAAGTCGTATCCAATTTTCTTGAAACGTACTCTACAAGTTTTACTAAGCATCCTATTTTAGCACGCGCCCGTGTTAGGAGATGAGTCGATTGCGGCGTGTTTTCTAAGCGGACAAGTGCTATAATAGCTTTCTAAAACATGTACTTTATACAATTTCTTCTATTTTACGTCTTTTTTTGATAAAAAATTCCATATTCAAGAAAAATATATGGCTACAGGGTGTTATGGAAATGACTTATTATATTTAAACCGGCAAATCCTGAGATGAAAATAAATTGAAAAAAAAATATACACTTTATATGAAATCTCAAAATTTACGTGGCCGCTCCTGAGGACCTTCGCATTCAATAGTTTATTGTGGCAGTCTCGAGGTTCAAAAGAGGTTAGCGCATTATAGACGGTGTTTTCATATTACCAAACCAGAATTTTAAACGCACGTGTTCAGTTTTTGACAACAAGACGTCTTTGACGCCCGTTATCACTTCTTTTTCAAACAATAAAAACTATAAATTTAAGATACATACTCTCTTACCTTCGATCTTATTTTAAATTAATCCGTTTTAGAATAAAATTCCATAAAAAATTAAAAAGTATGTCTTTCAACAGAACCAAGAGTAGATAATATCACACAAATTTGAAATCACATCACAACATTTATTATTATGAATTATTTCACAACAGAAAAAAAATCGGGTACTGCTACAACTAACAAAACGTTTAAAATTCGTATACGTCAAGCACGTGGAACTCTCGACAGAGTCATTCCATCCCCGAGTGGCACGCGGCCTGTATCCAAGCAAGAGCGAGACACGCGGTGTGATCTAACATCACTGTTAGAATACTCTAGTGACCCACATTGTTGCTAAGTGAATCCTGATGGAACGCCGCGACAGTATGCGGGTAAAAATGTTACCTTAGTATTTAGATATTCGATTTAAAAAAAAGTATGTAGACTTTCACTAGGACACCCAAGGAGTCACCCCATTTAAATATAATAAGTCATTTCCATAACACCCTGCATATAAATTTCGCAAATATTTATGTCTACATTTTATGTTGATAATACTATCAAATTATGATTTTATGAAAGCAGCCTTTGATAAATTATCCGTGTCTGCCTGAAAATTATTAAATCATTAGACAATATGAACCAAGATGATGTTAACTCCTTCCGGGGAAATTGCAAATCTTTAAATTGATATATTTGTATAATATTAGAGAGCTGTGTTCAGCTTTAAAAAGGAAGTAAACTTGAGTTGTTAGGTTAGTTTAGTAACGGTTTCTGCAACCAAACATACATGATCGCATAACCAACCTTTAAAAAAATAACGGTTTCATAACAAGCTCAGTTCGATACAGAATATGGTATCGAACTAGCTTTGATATAAAACAAAAATAGAAAAAAATCATTTCAGTCCTGGTTGGTTGGTTAAAGGCGGGGGTCGGTTTAAAGGCCCGAGCTTCTATCACTGCAACCTACCGGCTTATTGTGTACCCCGATCTTGTTAGAAGATGTTTATTCCTTCTATGAGGTCCAATAACCTTCTACCAAGGGTGTCATATGGGAGGTTATAGCCACGTTGTATGTTCCCGAAGATATTTTGTCTTCTATGAGATAGCCGTATATTATGTGTGAGGCGGTTTCATCCTCTTCGCCGCAGATTCTGCATTCAATGGATCCGTTGTTTATACCTATCCGTTGAAGGTGTTTTCGCGCGTGGCCTGTTAGCAGACCCATCACCTGTTTCAGCTGGGGCCGCGTCAGGGTTAGCATCCCATTCGATAGTATTTCCGATGGTTTTCCAATTACGGCCCGTGCGTGTATTTGACCAGGTAACCCTTGCCATCGAGATAGGTGTTGTATTTTCGACCATCTATCTAATGTGGATTTTGTTGCCTGTTTTGATATCCCAAAGGCCCGTTCGGGGCCCCTGAGACTTTGAGCGGATCGGGCTCTCGCTAGTTCATCCGCTTTCTCATTACCTAATATCCCAGAGTGACCAGGGACCCACAAGAGCTCTACGTTGTTACCCCTGGCCGCCAGTTCATTTAGGTTGGTATGGTACTCCAGTGTAAGTTTTGAAGTAAACCGATTGGAGTTCAGAGCCTTAAGAGCAGGATGTCCGACAGGATGCATCCTTTGGTTGTGGTAGCCTTTTTCAAGATTTTGTAATACGCATGCTTGTATCGCATGAACGTCCGCTTGGTATACTGTGGCGTAAGTCCCCAGAGGAATGCTTATATCCATCCTGGGTCTTTCCCCAAATATATCTGCGCCCACACCGTTGGCGGTTTTTGATCCATCGGTGTACCAAACTAAAGGCTTTATGAAATCGTATGTTGCTCTCATACGATCAGTTTGCATATCCAGGAGCTCATCGTTGATTAGATCCGTGGCTCTTGTGTGTCCAATTTTTACGGGGTATTGTGTCCATTCCCCATTTGTGATTATCCTTGAGGCGCTACAGTTGACCTCCATTCTGATGTGAATGTCTAGGGATATTAGTCCCAGTATTACTTCCATTGCTGCAGTGGGGGTGCATCTCATCGCCCCCCCCTGAGACACAGGCAAGCCAACCTCTGCAACCTGTTAAGTTTGTTCGCTGTCGTAATCTGCTGTGTTTTTGTCCACCAGACTACAGACCCATATGATATCAGGGGTCTGATAACTGTGACATAGAGCCATTGCATCATCTGGGGTTCGAGTCCTCAGGTTTTCCCAACCAAGCTCATGCAGGAGACTATGTTGAAAAATAACATTCTGCCAAGAAAAAATGTACGTTCTTGTCAAATACGGGTACTTATCACTGTGCCCCCGTATTTGTCGGTGAACCTCTTAACTGAACCGGTCGAATAAAAAATTAACTTTTTGAATTTATCTGCGATAAAACAAACTATGGGCCATTTGCATTGTAATTAACAGGGCGTTTATTTATCTACGGCTAAATTAAACTTTTGCTCGGATTAATAAACGCATTTCATTAATAAGCAGTTTATCAAGGCGCCCGGAGATATTTGTTAAGAAAACGGTCATTATCTATTTAAATTAGGACACTAATTCATGGAATTATATTCAAAAGTTATTAATCAGAAGTGGAACTTTAATGAAAGGGATTGTAATTTTACGCAGTCTGGTAATTTCTTTATTAGAAACTACCGAATATGATTTTTGCAAGCTCAAAAGTTACATAAAGAATTAATTAATTTGTAATATAATAATACTCGAAATATTGCACTTGTCTTGTCTTAAAGTGTGTCGCAGTAATAAACATGTTGTGCTGTGACTGTGCAACCAGTTCAAAATGAATGAATTTAGCAAAATTAAATGACATAATTTATAAATAATAAATCAAATTTTAAATACATAGTGACCATATGACGGAGAAAAATGTCAAAGATAATAATTTTCCAAAAAATTGGCTATATTGAGGAAACTCAAAGGTTTAGGTATAGGGATGCGATATTTCTTTTGAAAGCAAATTGAATCTTCTTTTAGGTTTAATTTAAAGCCTCAAATAAAAAGATTGTTATGATGTTGACAACAGAGTATAGATTACGGAGGAGGTAACGGCTCCAGTGCTTGGTGGCAGTGGCGGCTCGCAGTTCAGCTTATAGGGCAAGCAAAAAAATTTTAAGGGTCACGCTCAACGTTTTTTAAAAATTCTCCCAATTACACAATATTACTTTTTTTGATTTAATTATTTTTTCATTCATAAAAGCGTATCGGATAAACTTTTAGCTTCCACGAAAACTAGATAGAGAATCTATGAATAAACATGCACAAACGACGATCATTGAGTAAAATTTCCAAAAAAAAAACTTTGAGTGTTACAATGAACAATTTAATCGACAATTAGAAATACGCTGATAAGATTGTTTCCAGAATATAAATTAAATATTATAATAAGTCGAGATATACTTTTAATATATACAATATCGATAGTCGTCGATATCGATACTAGCTTATGCTCTCTACTCTAGACTTCAAACCTTTTGACGTTTCGTAACTTTAAGGTTATGTGACTAGAATTTCAAAAGAAAACAAGTCAACAATGTCGGTAAATAGGAAAATACATTACAAATAAACCGTAAGTACATATTTTTTTACTTAAATCGTAGCTTTAAAGTAGTTTTTCGCTTGTCACGAGTAAATAATAATGAAAATCTATAGAAATATGCATATATTTAAAGAAAAAGTCATTCAAACTTGACAAATATTAAAATATTTATATTTAAAAATGTTTTGGTCCAATGACACAGTTTTATCACTTGTAGAAAAATTTATCAAAATAATTAGGTACGTGTAATCGGTGTAAATGAAACAATTTGATTGGTCGAAACAGTACATTCGACAGGTAATAGAAATAATCGCTGTAAAAATAACTGCACCTGTTTTTATCGATATAAAAGTCAAAAAAATGAAATATTAAAATAGCCATTTTATTACCTGAGTGCGGATTTATCAAATTAAAATAGCATCAAATTTCATATTTTATCACTCATGAATATTAAAATAAATTTTTATCAATAATGTATAAATTGCAAAGTAGGCGCAACCCACTTAGATGCAAAACCAACATCTAGCAGCAATTTAATCCTAGCCAATTATATCGCCTATTTATCTTTCTGTCAGCAATTTATGCTTATTAATAATAGTGTCAGACGAAGGAAAGTTGTCAAGAAAATTTTATTGGATTTAAGATTTCTTGAATAAAATATAATCGAAACAATTTTACTTTATGAAACTATTATAATTTATTTCTGACTTACTGAATCAGGATCTCCTTTGGTTATTTGTGTGTTTCCTTCGGTTTAACTTCATATAATAATTAAAACGAAATTTTATACACCTTAAAGATTAATAAGCAATAGTATGTCACACAGAAACTTATCGTATATCATATATCTAAATGTTGTGTTAAAAATGCCTTTATTTTTGTTAAATTTATAAATAAGTTTATTATTAACAAGAATACATAATAGTATCATATTCGATTTTTTCCTTCCCGCATGGCAAGTCGGGCCCGCCACGAGTTTCCCACGAACCTATTTTATTTTTAGTTGTACACGGTGAGCCAAGGATACCTCCCTCATGACGACGAAGAACAAACGGCAGCTTTATTTGTTATGTGCAATGGTGCATTATTACTATCAACTTTAGTGAATTAAAAACGAAAATTTGGCCATAGTAGGTCGCCAATAAACTAGACATTTTTTCTTGTCGTCTCTACAGATTACACGACTGACGCAACCTCATTCCACGCACCTCTTTGTTTTCTTTTTTAAAATAATCTTTTACTTTGGATATCACCAAGGGGTGAACCACCACCTAAAATTTGTACAATTAAATACCCCCTTTTTAAAAAAATACCTTTAAATACCTACCAAGAGATGCATTAAATACCTCAAAATACTCATACATATCCCAAAAACAAGCCAAAAAACAACATTTTTTAGATAAATTCCCAAAAAATACCCTTCACTGTTATAATAAAATACCCCAGTGGTTCACCCCTCGGATCCCACACATTAGAAAATAATTTATAGGTCTCCACTGAATAATAATATTAAAGAACGTCTTTATTATTTAAGAAAAAGAACAATTATAGGTTTCAAATGAACATGGCCATATTTATGCCTCCTATTCAAAATGTTTTTATTTATGGCAGTCTTGTAATCACATACTAAAACTTTATAGCATTCATTATGTTTGACAAATTATTGAAAAATATGAATGCATTAGACAATATTTTATATAATATTCACATAACTATCTAACTTAAAAAATTAATTTGATTAAATACCTCAGCTCGGCAAGCTCTTTTCATTGGGTATTAGGAAACAAATTTGTCATGTCGCTTTTCTTTATATGCAGTTATTTTTTGTAACCAAATATTCGTTTAAAATATTTTGTAATAAAATTTTACATAATCGGTGAACATATTTCTTAATCTTCCATACGCAAAGTGTGCCATCGGTCATTTTTCTTTCGTGTCAAATGTGAAACTTAAAAAGATCTAAAAACTCTTATTTCTTAATCATAAAAACATTATACCACCAACTTTCTATGCGATACATTGAACCGTTTTCAAATTAATAAACTTTCACTGTATCTTTAGAATGAGAAACATTTCGAAAAAACTTATTAATCTGTCCAGTTTGATGTTTGGTAACTCTAGCTGCTCTTTGGCCCATAAGTTATGGGACAACCTGTATGTGGTATTTTTTGTACTTTTCATAACCAAAATTTTACTAAAATTACTAAAGCAGTTTCGGAAATATTTTGGAAACCCCTGTATAATGCAACCGCGTCTAAAACGAAGAGGAACGTAATTTCAGTAGGGGAGACCGAGGAGATTTGTGACAGAGTAGAGTTGTAACAAAGACGATTTCCCGGAATCTATAGCCGTTAGCAAGCTGACAACAGCGCACGATTGTTTGATTATAGACGCGCTACTTGACGCAGTACGCGCCAATGGCCCATAACAAGCGGTTGCGTGATTATGACGTCTGCATGAAAAATAACCGAAAAGTTTTTATTAAATTTTTGATTGTATTTGTATCATGATATATTACCTTCACGTGGTTATGCTATTTTTTCTTATATTGTGTGGATTTGGAGTTTCAAAGCGTGGCATTGTCTTGCTGTGTTTGCATCTTGTTTTGAAATTACGAATTATTATTCTAACCAGATCGCGATTTTTAGCACCTAGGAGAGTTGTGACAGCGTGTCACAACTCTCATATTATAGGTTATTTTCTAGTTAGCTTATTTTACACGCTTTTTGCAATATTTTTTCTGCTTATTTCTGTTCCTGTTCGTTTGCTTGGGTCAATTCTTACAACCTAAGTTTGATATAATGATGCAATAGTTACTTATAAAAGATTTACTGTTATGTTAATGTTTCATGTTATCGTAGTTCCTACAATTATACCTAATGATAATTAAAGTAGTTTTATGCAAAACGTGTGTTTTGTTTATAATTCATATAAATGTAGTTTTATCTGTTAAAATTAGTCTAGATACACTAGCTGTCACAACTTACCTTGGTACCGGTCACAATTTACCTCGGCGTTGGGAAAGTTGTGACAAAGGGAGTAGTTTCAGTTTTCGTAAATTTTCTCAGAAACCTTATAACTTTTATTGGCTTTGATGACTGTTTTTAAAAGAGCAAGGATCGAGCTACATTGCGGCATACAATTTATAATGGTGTTATGTTTGTTTATTGAGATATGTTCTTTTAAGTAAAAATTGTCACAACCCTCCTCGGTCTCCCCTGATGATACTGTGGGAAGATCGATATTCCCCCTAAAAAACTGTTACCACAATTAAATATCGATAATTATTTTCACATTTCAATGTTCTCCTACCAAAATGTTGAAACAAGCTTTTCGTTATTGTGTTACGAAATGTTTTCGGATCACTAAATTGTTTAGCCATTATAAAGAAATAATGGATTTGAAGGAATTACTTCCAATCAATTCCTGTACGGATACGTCCATTATGTAAATGAGAGCCTCGAAAATTTAAAAATTTTTATGACCATAACTAAATTTTTCATTTTAATTAAATCCTAACACTCCAGCTTGAGCCTAATGCAATAAAAACCGTTATTAGCGATTCATTACCGCCTTCGAAAACAATTTATTTCATTTTTTCGACGTTAAGAATTTTATGATAAATGTTTTTTACAGCGTTGGTAGTCTGCGCGCAGGAATCTTTTATATTACCATAACTGTTCTTTTTTCCAATTATTTCACCTCCTAAGCAATTTTTATCCTCAAAAAAATATATATACATACAGGGTATGCGGGAAGTATAGGGTAGCGTACAGGGGAGGTCAAAATCTCTCATACAGTGACCGGAAAAAAGTTGGCAACATATATGAGACTTTTTTACTATTGAAATATTAAAAAAACTTTTTACGCCGGTTGCCTCCGCATGATCGGTACCCTATAAACTTATTTTGAGATTTATCATGTGACTATTCGTTCGGCTGGAAAATTAAAAAAATAATTTTGTCATGAAAACTGGTATTAGATGACGAGATATCCAAAAAAGTTATTTGAAAAAAGTGTTTGGATTTTAAACATATGCCATATTGCAAAGTTTAGAGCCAAAATTCCAAAAATTATATTATTTCAGACAAATATCCATTATTAGTTTCGTAAGATTCATACTCCCAAGAATATAATGAAAATGTGTTAAATGATCGAAAACCAAAATACCGATCTTTTATTTAAACATTTTTGTTGTTTTAAAAAAATGTATTTGTAAAAATTTAAAAATTAGCTCTTTACCATGTGGTGTAACCCTGTATCTGGCAACGATATCTACAATTTATAGTTATTTCTGGAACATCTTGGATTTATTTTATTAGAAATAATGTAATTCTTGGAATTTTGGCTCCAAACTTTGTAAAATAGCATAAGATTAAAATATAACACTTTTTTTCAAATAATTTTTTCCCACATCTCGTCATCTAATACTAGTTTTCCATGACAAAATATATTTTCCGCAATTTTCCAGCCAACGAGTAAGTCACATGACAAGTTTTCGAAAAAATCGATTTGTTGTCATTTATTATTCAAATAAGTTGGAATACCATAAAAGGCACAATGGTTTATCGTCCTGGATACTAATATGTAAGTATGGCAAAATTTATCAACGTATCATCTGTACATACAGTTCGTCGGTAAGGGGGAAGCAATATCTTTTAAAACATGGCCGTCATGGGCGTGCTATTATATATAATAATATATATATATATTTTTTCATAGCATGAATATATTTGTGGCATCAGTGCAATATATTAGGCCTTTTCATTAATATTCCTCGCTTATTTTGGCATTTTCGCAAATAAAATCCATTTGATTTCAACATGCACCTCAAAGTTTCAAGGGAAAATGGAAAGTTTATGTCACTTCTCAGCTGTTGTAGCAACTTTTTTAAGGTTGGAAATACTTTTAGTTCCAAATAAAACTCTTTTATTGTTCTCCTAACAATTCCAAAGTCGAAGCCTTCGATTTTTTCGACAGCAGAGAGACGGTCCCTTTTTTGACAGGAGATTACAACAATTGATTCGGGTTATTTTCTTCCTTTCAGTATCTTCTTCGTGCATGATTTTACTGCACCCACGCTTACTCCCGTATACATTGCGAGCCTTTCTAGCTTTCGCTTAAGTGGCAATTTAAACGTATTAATTTGTGATTCCTCTTCACACACCCTGTACACATTGGCAATCACTTCGCGGGTTTATTCATTCATTATCACAGTTTTAAAAAAAAACCTATCACTACGCAACTGGATGAAGCATATTGGACATCGCCGAACAAGCACGCTGGCACTATAGGCGTGTCGCCAGGCGCGTGACGTCATCCTCTGTCTGGGATATAACCTATCAAATTAGCTCTAGCCAGCAGTTACCCATGGTTACCGTTATTGTACCATGTTGCCCTATCTTTAGATTAGAAGCACTTTAATGAAAAAATATTTTATTTTGCATTTAAATATTAAAATAAATAGTATGAAAGAACATTGAAACTATAATAGAATATTAGTTTCTTATATACTTATGACAATTTACTTTAAATGGGTAAATTTAATTTTAGCGTTTACTTGGTAACATGTTATTAAATTAAAATTTAATATATGTGACAACATTGTTATCCCAAGAAATTTTTTTGCCCGCATTCCTTTTGTAGCTACAGTTAAAGTTGTCGACCTGTAACTTACTTCTAGAGCTTCCTATGCCGAATATGCTATTCATTTAATTTATGGACAAACAAATCGCAATTTTTCTGGAAACAAGACGAATTTAGCTGAGAGATTTGCAAATTTTATTCAAGAAAATGTTTTGGATTTTATGTATTTTTCAATTTATCTATTCCCCTTAGCTACGATCAATCTTTACAAGTGTTTTTCAATCTGGTAAATTTCGATTTGAAAATCTCTCAGCATAAATTCGTCTTGTTTTTATAGAATGTCATTCTGCTTGTCCATAAATTAAATGCATGTTAGCCGAACTCCATATTAAATTCTTAAGTTTATTTGTTTAAGTAGTAGTAATTAGTATGTGAAAATAATCGGTTTTTATTATTGTCTGTTTATAAATTTACTGTAAATAAATTAATTTTGAAAATATTAATAATTTAAAAATCTCGAAAATGGTTGATTCTTTTAAAACAAATAGAAAGAACCATTTATTTTTTGAAGGGAAATACTAGAAATATTCACGAAAATCTTTTATCTACTCCTATATTAGCACGCACGCTACTTACGCACTCTCTACTGTTACGTAATGACTGTTACGTAATATGTCAACGTTTCCAATAGATTTTATGCAAAGTTAGCTGTGAAACCAATCGGGTCGCCCTGACAAGGGAAATGTCACATAATTTTAAACGTCAACATTTTCAATTTGGGTATTATTTTTGGGTATATTGGTAAGATCTTGAAGAAATCTAATAGAGGATATTAATCTGGAAACTTCCCACTTTTAATATCTCGCTTCCAGTAAATAATATTAAAAAATGGAAAGACACGCTAATTTTATTGCAATAGTACATTACGTATCAAGGGGCCGAAAAGAGGCTTTTACGGACGAGTCCGTACTTTTTTTTACAAGTGCTCCGAGTCTTCGAGGCCAAATAAATAAAGAAATTCTTCAGACATTTTTCTAAAACATTTTGGAAAATTAACTGCAAATTCACTTTATACAGGGTGTCCGGGAACATGTGGGAAATCTCCCGGATATGAAGAAAACACGTGAAAAGAATACTATAGGTTCATATAAACTTCTTTCGTATCGGCCTCCTCTTCGGAGATATGGGCTCCCAAAGAGCACCAATGAAATCAAGTTTTTACACATAATTATTGAACCACCTGGTATATTTCAATTATTTTTTAATATGATGTATACCAGGTAAGACCCGTCAAATTACTACCCATTTATACGGCATTTCATATACATCATGTATTTGGCGTATTTCAGTAAAAGATACATCCGATGTCCAACCTTCATAATTCCGCTTTTTTATATTTAACCAGTGAGAATTTAGGGAACTGGTGTAAATAAAATGACGTTTTTTCCGAAAACGGTTAGGATTAGCGACATGAATGAAGAGTACTTAATTTTTAGCCAATAGTTAAAGGTATGTAAAAAACATTGTCCAAAGTTCTCATCATACAGGGCGTAAAAAAAATGGGCCCATGAGTGTTACAGCTAGTCCGTCCCTGCAGCTGTGAGTAATTCACAACAGTTTCTTGGGTAGTAATTTGACGGGTCTTACCTGGTATACATCATATTAAAAAATAATTGAAATATACCAGGTGGTTCAATAATTCCCGGACACCCTGTATATAATCCGCTATTTATTATCGTTGGTATCCATGGCTCGTTGGCCTAGTGGCAGAGTGTACGCCGGGCGATCTAAGAGTCGCGGGTTCAAATCCCTGGTATCTCTGGTTTTATTTATTTGTCAGTAAAAAAAGTATGAGGAGCGGCAGTACATGGTGACTCGATGGGGGTTGTGATTTCTGTCTCAATGGCTAATTTCATATTGTTTACCTAATATCGGATACCCTACCCGATATTAGGAACATTTTTTTTGTCAACGAAAATTTTTCGTAGAATTTGGATTTTACTTTTTAAGAGCTGGCAATGATTTATTTTGGTTTAATATATGATTGTGCGTAGCCTATCCGTTGTTTTGCTCGAAAAGAATCGTAGTTTCATTGACATATTGAAATTAATATTAGTGTTAATAAAAAAGTATCGGATATTAGGACACTTTACT
Source organism: Barypeithes pellucidus (assembly GCA_963991005.1). NCBI lineage: Eukaryota > Metazoa > Arthropoda > Insecta > Coleoptera > Curculionidae > Barypeithes > Barypeithes pellucidus. The sequence continues at coordinate 26,388,365 of OZ022559.1, forward strand.
CTATAGCGTGTATATTGTTGGGTTTTCTTAAATAAATAATAAAATACTTAATAAATATGTTCCCAGAGAAAATTTATGCAAATTGAAACTCAAAGTGTATGAATGTTCCTACAACCTTTATAAAAAAAGAAATGTATATTAGGACAATTCCCATTTAGAAAAAAGTAATCGCTGCGCGTTATCGACAAACTTCCATTTCTCCAAGTGCTTTATGTTTAATTTTATAGACTGACAGGTTGTACGAGATAAATTACCATGACTGGTAAATTAGCATGATATTTTCAATAAGAGTATTGTTCCACCATTACGTTTTATTTTTACAATTAATAAATTTAATAAAAAAAGATTGCGTCTTATTATTCCTAGCATTTTTTTATTTAGCGCCTGCAGCGTCTTTATTTCTATTGTTATGGTATGAATATGAATCGAAAAATAATTCGAGGCCAAGGAACTGAAATAAACAAAAAGAATTATTATTATCTTCCAGGTAATTTTTACACTTAAGTGGGATCTGCCCTTTGAACTTTTGAATCACACCATGGCAGATTTTAAGGGAAAAAAATTACTCGGCATTATTTTATGCATGTTTCTCAGTATTAAATAAATTTCTAAAATGGGTAGGTAAACTGCATGTGTCTTATTTTGAAAACTACATGGTGTCAATTTAAAAATACTTAAATACAGTGAAACCTCCCTTAGGCGGACACCTATGGGACCGTCTAAATGTGTCCGCCTAATAGAGGTGTCCGCCCATGGTAAATTTATTATTAGGTAATATTATGTAAATGCAAAATTATTACTATGTATATGTATGTATAAATAAACATAACATAACAAAAATACACTAGTTTTAGTTAGGATGTAGTACTAAAAAATCTAATAACGTAGTTTGATGTGGTTGCGGTTTATACTTGCAATCTAGAAAAGTTTCATAACAATTCCATTGCTGTATAGTTACCTCTATTCTTTGCATACTCTTATAATTCCTTTACCATACTAATGGCTTGTTGATAATTGGTGACATTTGTTTGATTACTGCATTCAACTTCTTCATCAGAGTCGTCAGATAGTGATGTGGTTTCAGTTTGGACTACATAATCGGTAGGAATTGGGTCACTATCATCTTCTAAAAGGGTCACTATCATCTTCTAAAAGCACATTGCTATCAATGTTAATGAACTCGCTCAAATCATTTTAAAGGTCGTGTAAACCTCTATCCTATAATACCATGGGTTTTTATAACTTTCTGTTTTCATTATCTTAAGTGAGTTATTTTCGTCACTCGGATCGGTCAAATTTTGAGCTTTTTTCTAATTCTAGGCAAGCTAATTTCAATTTTCCTAACTGAAAATTTTTGAGCGCGTAGGATGCTTACCTTCTCCTAAATCATATTTTTTGCAAAAAGCATTACTGCGGTACTTAATCATAAGATCAATTAATCACTCGTGTAGCAGATAATCCATATACAGGGTACACCAAGTAACGTGGCCTATTAGAAATATCTCGAGAACTAAATGAGATTTTATTTTGAAAATTTGGCTGGTTTTCTACGTTTATAAAATATTTTGGATGATGCGGTGTTTCCGGATCATACCGAAAGTGGTAGCAACTTCGGAATTTTAAATGAATTACCCAATAATATATTATATTTCTTTTGGAATCTAGGTAAAAGGATTTTTCATTATTGTGTTTCTATGAATCCATTCCACAGCCAACTATCAAAAAATATATTTTTATTTTTAAGATAATTAAATAATTTATACGAATACGAATACATACGATACGATATGATATATACGATATACGATACGAATTTAAATAATTTATAAGATAATTGTTAAATTTCGCTATAAGTCCGAAAATATTGAAGATAGGTAGAGGAACACTTAATATCATTAGATAGAAAATTCGATCTTCCATTAGCAAAACATATCAAATACAGGGTGTCCCATTTCCGAAAATATTGAAGATAGGTAGACGAACACTTAATATCATTAGATAGAAAATTCGATCTTCCACTAGCAAAACATATCAAAAAAGAAGATTTTTGCAATAATTCATCTCCCTCAGAAATATTGTTATGGAGACGCCCTGTATAAAACTAATTAAATACTGTTCAAAATTATGAAATTTCGATGGTCTTGTGAAACTATTCTTAAAATTTCAGCTTTCTAGCTGTAACCGCTAAAAAGATACGGTTTTCGTCTCAGGTCCCGATACGACGTTAAAATATCACAACATTATTTATAATTCAAAAAGTCTTAAAGATAGGAAAACTGTTCTAGATATTTACCTAGATTCCAAAAAAAATATAAAATATAGGTAATTCATTTAAAATTCCGAAGTTGCTACCACTTTCGGTATGACCCGGCAACACCGCACTATCCAAAATATTTTATAAACGTAGAAAACCATCTCTTATAGCCACAGCCAAATTTTCAAAATAAAATCTCATTTAGTTCTCGAGATACTTCTAATAGGCCACTTTACTAAGACTTGGTGTACCCTGTATAGCTATATATATTTTTTAAATTGTTGTTATAATGTTTTAATTTGCTGTCGCTAATTAAAATAATTAACTAATGCGGAATATGTTAAATTTTAATAGGGATTTTCAATAGATAATTAGTTAATAATTCATTTAATCACATCAAATATTTACTATAAATTAAACTCTGGCCTCTGATTAAAGCAATATTAAAATATGTACATATGTTTTTCGAGCTCGATTGTTTATTAATTAATTTACAAATTATATTTATTAGTAGACATTATTATTATACCCATCGGCTTCAACGTGCACAATCTAACACACAATTTTCTAAATTACATTATTCTGTACAATCCGAATGTAGAAATTATATTTTATAAAAATTGTTGGACACAGTTCACAGTCTCTGAAAAATAAACAATTCACATTCTTGGGTGGATTGTAAACGACTTTCCAGAAAAACAATCGGGGAGCTTTGAAAATTAGTATAATTTTTATTTGTCGTTTTCTGTTAATTAGACAATGACATAGCCTTCGAACATTCGGAACATATTTTCTATAAAACCCTTTGGAACCGCCATCTTTCATACCTTCTTGCACGTTTAACACTACCAGATTAGGAACTGTCATATTTGTCGTTATGTTATATAAAATTCTTTATTGCTTTTCCGTGTTTGTGTAATAAATTTAAGTATCGATTGTAGAAAAAATAGTAATAATTCTTAACTCAATATGGTAAGACTGTGCCAAGTCTCCCGTATACTGGATAAAAATATAGACTTTTGAGTCACGTCCGTCGATCCTAACAAAGACATATCAAACCGGTTACCTGTTAGAATGAAAAGAAACAGACAGAAGATAAAAATAGATGGGGATTCTTCAGATAGAATCCCCGTCTATTTTTTGTTCTATTTATTTTCTTAATAACAGGAGTCGCATTGATGTGTACGAAACACACATCATTATTTGTTTGTTGTTATTCGTCGCCATCTTTGGTTGTGGATGCTTTTTCAAATTACAGAATAAAAAGTGGTTCATCCACATTGTTGTCGGTATATTAGTGCTTATAAACTTTCATTACCTAACAACAATTTTTGTGAAGGAGTTTTTAATTTGTGGTGATTCGCTGTTTGATAGGTTAGTGGCTTGTTTTGTATAAGATGAAAGGACACAAGTGCATGGTGATTTTTGCAAAAGTCGTGGATCAATACCAGGTATAAAGTATTTCAGGTATGTACATATATACGAAAATATTTTGCTTATCACATTATCCGATCTTCCGAACCAAATTTCACTAAAGAGCTTGTAAGAAAAGAAGAGAGTGTCACTCGTATACAATATAATATATATGTGGCAATTGCCTAACTTTAAAATTAGTGTATTTTTAATTTGGTGCATTAGTAGCTGATAATAATTCCCAAAATAGTCAATGTAGTCATTTATTCTTAATTTTTGGTTTAGGAAACAGTGAGGTTAAGAAACATACGACGTCGGATGAAAGTTAAAATAAAGCTCATCGTGTCGATTGTTACAAATATTGGGACGGAATTTGGCACCGTCGGATAATCATATCGTCAGAAATCGTATGCACGCCGTCTTAATTCGAACTAATCGAAAATTTGATTGCAATATTTTTCCTAACTAACCAGTTAAATTTACATTAAAAAAGTTGAAATCGGTCCTGTCGAATGTTTACTTTCACAAGGAAATTTCCGAACTGCGCAAACTCAAAACGCCCTCTTCGATGCCTATAGCGGGGACATAATTACAGATGGTATTAGCAATATAATGGTTATACAGGGTGTTATGGAAATGACGCATTTTATTTAAATGGGTGACTCCTCGGGTGTGCTAGAGAAGCGCTACATATTTTATTCTTTATAAATCGACCGTTTTAAAAGTGTGGTAAAAAACACTCTTACTCACAGGTCAGTTTACGCTATTGTACAACATTTCACCCAGAGCCAATGGCAATGTTGCCAAACTTAATGTAAAACTGAAATTAAATATAAAATTATAAAAATAAATTATTTTCTACCTACTTGTATTTATCCTTATACCTAAAGAGCGAGGAAATCCAGGCACAAACACAATAAGTTTTTTTTCTTTTTCATAGGAACACACCTGGAAATACTTTATGTACACACAGTAATAGTGAAACAGAACCGATAGTTAGCTTTTGAAAATACAATAATACAGATTATACTACAGATTATTAGATTTTATTACACGCGAGAAATTTGACGTCCAGAAGAAACGCGTCAATAAAAACAATATTCAAAGATTATTAAAATTTAATCTCATGTGCGGGCAAGATACACGCGTAAACCGAAAAAACAGAGCGGATCGCTGAGAGTGTGTTGGTGATCGAATAGACACAACGTATCCGGCCGCTGGATGGTCTTGAACTAACAGACGCACGCGTTCGGCGCTATATGAAACTACTTCGCTCAGCCGATGTAAGGCGTCAAGAGATCATTGGCATTTGACCAATTTGATTTTGATTTGATTTGATTTAAGTAAGCTCTTAATGCTATATGTTTTTTCGGGTTGTTTAAAAGATACTTCGTCGTAAATGTTCTTCAATTAATTGTACAAAAAGGTATTACAGAATGGAACAGTGTTTAAATTATTTTATTTTGTCTAAAGAGTTTAAGGTGTACATATGACAACACCGGCCAGAAATCCTTGATTGCTTACATGTATCGCAGTACCACACAGGTGTTTTTCTGGTTTGCCGTCAGGTTACTTTTACCGCTGAATGAATTGAAAGCGCCATTTATGGCTATTTTTCTTCAATTTGTCTTTATCTCAGGAATTGCAGGATTAAATATAATACGTCATTTCCATAACACCCTGTATATATGTGGTGCCGGTTTATAAATAATAAAATTAAAAGTGGCTTTTAAGTGATGGCCACAAGGCCTTCTTTTATGCAAGAAAATAGAGAGTGTAAAGAAGGTTTTGATGTGCCAAAATATTGCCGTGTATTCATTTCCATTATGGGCGTAATACGGTCCTGCTTTCAGGTTTAAGGTAAATAGTTTATCAGTCGGCATTGCGCATGATATCTGACGATCATCCTTGTTTACGAGGCCATAAATTTGCCTTTGCTTTTAGAGTTTGGCTATGCATAAATTAGATCGGTGGTATTTTCAAATATTCGATAAGTAATTGGGGTATGTATAAAAATCTTTTAAAGATTTCAAGAAAGATTCTAAGAAACACTTAATTTACTTTGCAATAAAAGTTTTTCTTATTTATTAATTTCAAGCTGAAATTGGGTAGCCACATAAAAAATTTCTTCTTTTTTTATATAGGTTGACACTACTTGTATATCAAATTTCATCAAATTCGAGGTGGGGGGAGGAGGCATTAGTTCTGTCGGCTTGCTTGATAGTTATTGGTTATTGGTATATTTTATTGGTCAATTCAATTCGTACGCCCGAACTGTTTATTTATTTTCAGTCTAGACAGGCAAGAGCAATATGTCGACATTGGTTAAGAATAGATGCTGAAAATGTGCAGTGTGTCGTATTAGCGAAAGATAAATTGGGATGCATTAAAAATAAACCCGATTGTGTATCCGTTCTAAATCATATTGGATGAGGCGTGAAAAGACGTTAAAGTCACTTTTAATTTATAAAGAATACCGCTAGTTTGTAGGAATTCTTCGAGCGGAACTGGTACTGTAAATCTAGTCAAACTTATAACATAAACTTGACATTTTTAAGGCCATACCGTTCGTATGTTGCAACATTAAATGATTATGGTCTTTTCTTTGGGATGTGAATAATTCTTGTTCGAGTTAAGATAACGAATGTATAACTGATATTCTATTATTTGATCGAATTCCAAATAAAAATAAAAATCCCCTCTTAACATAAAATAGTTTTTGCGAAAAATATGTGCTAGCGTATGCTGGACAGTAGTCATATATCAAATATTGTATAATATAAAATAATTTTAAAATAACTTAATGCCCGACGCGAAGAAAAATTATAACAGTTATTAAATATTTACTATGATTTTCTTTATAAGGATATTCCATTACAGGGAATAATAGATAACTCGAAGCAGAATAATATAACAATTTTTACTGCAACATACTACTTTTGAAATTATTTAAGGAACTATTAAAAATTATATTATACACCATGTCCAAGATAAGGAGGGCCAGTACAGGGATCTCGGAAACCGTAAGAGATACGAAGTCGGTTAAATGGACGTGAAGTTGCGCATTTACGTGCCTAATAATATGCCGTTTAGAAAGTTTTAAAATTCCTAGTAGTTCCGGAGATATCCGGAAAACCGAAATTCTGAAAAATCGTTTTATTGTTTTCCTGGCTCTTTTTGAGATCGAATTCTAAAGTAAATTGCACTTTTGCATTGCCACTTTTTCCGCTCTATCTAACAGATTTAATTGTTTTGTAATCCGACCCTTCGAAGGGCCATTATCAACTTTATTTTTTTAAATACTGTCCTATTTTCCTGATATTGGAATTTGAGCTTTTGTTCTTCCGAATGCAACGATGTATAACACATTGTGGTTTAATGGCGTCTGGACGGTTTTTTGAACAACATCAAGAAATTTTGGGATACGGTCCTGTATTTATCCTAATTTTATAAATAATATCTCATAAGTAAGCTCTAAATTTTTTACTTATGTTGGACTAGTTCAATAAATAACAAATAATTTAATAATAAACCACAAATAAGTGAACAAAAAAAAATCAATAATAAACACCAATAAGTGAACAAAAACATACCAAAACAGTAATAAAACGAAAAAAGTAAGGAACTACATAATCAGGTGTTCAAAATTATTTCCGTTATTTTTTAAACACAAATAGCATCTTCTAACTGTCGATTCTAAAACATTTGATAACATTTCTCGCGTAATACTTTGAAAGGCTTCAAACACCAACCTCCTAAGTTCGTCTTCTGTTTTGAAGTTGTGTTTATAAACATAATTTTCGACATACCCCCAGAGGAAAAAATCTAACGGTGTCATATCAGGCGAACGTGCTGGCCATGGTGTTTCAGAACACCTGATTATGTAGTTCCTTACTTTTTCGTTGTTCGTTTTATTTCTGTTTTGGTATGTTTTTTTGTTCACTTATTTGTGGTTTATTATTAAATTATTTGTTATTTATTGAACTAGTTTAGTCCAACATAAGTAAAAATTTAGAGCTTACTTACGAGATATTATTTATAAAATTAGGAGAAATACAGGACCGTATCCCAAAATTTTCTGATGTTCTTCAAAAACCCTCGAAACGTTATTAAACCACAATGTGTCATACATCGTTGCATTCGGAAGAAAAAACTCTGAAATTCCAATATCAGGAACATTACCGCATTTAAAAAGAGAACGTTGATAATGGCCGTTCGAAGACGACTCGTCGGATTACAAAACAATTAACTCTGTTAGATAGAGCGGAAAAAGTGGCGATGTAAAAGTGCAATTTACTTTAGAATTCGATCTCAAAAAAATCCAGAAAACAATAAATATTTTTCAGAATTTAGTTTTTTTCCGGATATCTCCGGAACTACTCGGAGTTTTAAAACTTTCTAAACGGCATATTATTAGGCACGTAAATGCGCAACTTTACCTCCATTTAACCGACTTCGTATCTCTTACGGTTCTCGAGATCCCTGTACTGGCCCAAGGAATCTTTGACATCTTGGTGTATAGGGTTGGGAAAATATTCTGGAATGTCTTAGTTACAGGAGAACAAAAAGTGATATCAGATCCGGGATTTCGACAATCGATCGGACTAAAATTGTACTATTTGACTGTGCATTCCATATGTCAGTAACGTCATAAACTGGCAAGGGGTGACGATTCTTTTAATTTTTTTAAATATAACACATGTGTATATTATTAGTTTTTCTAAATTCTCAATAATTTTCTGTAAGATATGTCTAAATTCAATTGTTTCGAAAATATTGACAAACAAGTAAAGAAACAAATACATTTGATTTTAAAAAATAACAATTTTTAGATAATCGACCATTTAAAATAAAATTATTTAACTTAATGTTCAAGATGCCGTCCTTCCGCCACCTGACAGTGTCCAAGGCTCTCTGAAAGGTGGGAAAGCACGTTTTGCAAATGTTGATGAGAAATACTTTGAACAGCATGTAAAATTTTGTTGTCAATATCCTCCAAAGAATTTTCGTACGATATACGACAATCTCTCCACCACAAAAGTAGAAATTTAAAGGTGTTACATCTGGAGATCTAGGAGGCCATTCACTGCCTCCACGCCTTCCTATCCACCCTCCAGGAAACGTTTCTTCCAAATAGTTTCTGATATGCATGCCAAAATTCGGTGGCACTCCATCTTGCTGAAACCAAATGTGATTCCGTAATATTTTATCGTTATATGAGATGAGAATCAGTAATGAGAAGTATGCTCCACAGATGGCAACATTTTTAAGCTGTAATTTAATTTTTTGAAGAAAATAAACATTTTGGTAAAGTTTTTTGTATAAAGAATGAATTTAGACGATGATATGATGATATTATAGATTTATGGTGGTAGGGTCGACTTCCGTTTGCAATGAAAATAGATAGGCGTTGGCCAAAAATTGACAGAGAACAAAAATTATCATAAATGATTTAAACTCGGTACGACGGCAGAAAATTATGATGCAAACAACTTTTCCAAATAATTTTTTTAAAAATTCGATCAATAAATGCCATTTTCGACATTTTGTTGAGAAAATGTCAAATCTTGACAGTTAACAAAAGTCGCAATGTCCCATTTAATTACGTCATTCTTGGTCTTTAGACGCAATTTGATTTATGATGAAGACAAATTTTACCTAAATTGAATAATACTTTTTTCCCCACATGGTTCCAATTTTAATGGGGGACACTGTATGTCAAAAAGGGCATTCGAATACTCGTTGGTTAATTTCTAAAATCCTTTATACAGAGTGTTCCTTAATGACGTGCTAATATTTCAGGGTGTGATTCCTTAGGTCATTTTATAAAGAAAAGTTCATATTATGAACATATGCCCGCAACAGCTTAAATTCTTTGCTACAGGGTGTTGAATTTTTATTTTTTAAATGGTTATTTTTTAATATCTCAGCAAGTACTTTAGATATTATTTTCAATTTTGGTATGTGTTAATAGGATATAAAACCACAAATTTTAGCTAGAAAAATTATTCAATTGTTCAACCAGTGGCGTCCCTGCCACCATGTCCTTTGATATTTTTTACAAAAAACATGGTACGCCACTGACATTTTTCCATGTGAATATTTTTTCTGATTAGCCTGATCAATTCTACATAAAAGCGGTTTCTTTCGTCAGGCGCACCGTTCTTGATTAAAACTACTAAATTCAGATTGAAGTCATTATTATTAACATTGATAAAATAATTAATGATAAATTTTGTTTTATAAAAATTGTTGAAAATGGTTAAAAGGCATGCTTCCGCCCGTTTTCGCATCGCTCCAACAATTTTTATAAAACAAAATTTATCATTAATTATTTTATCAATGTTAATAATAATGAGTTTCAATATGAATTTATTGGTTTTAATCAAGAACTGACGTCTGACGAGAAAAACTGAAGAGAACGTTTTCATGTAGAATGGACCAGGCTAATCAGAACAAATATCCACATGGAAAAATATCAGTGGCGTATCATGTTTTTTGTAAAAAATATCAGAGGATATGTTTGCAGGGGCGCCACAGGTGGAACAATTGAATAACTTTTCTAACTAAAATTTGTGGTTCTATATTCTATTCAGACATACCAAAATTGAAAATAATATCTAAAGTACTTTAGGATATATTAAAAAATAATCATTTAAAAAATAAAAATTCAACACCCTGAGCAAAAAATTTAAGCCGTTGCGGACATAATATGTTCATATGAACTTTTCTTTATAAAATGACCTAAGAACACCCTGAAATATTAGCACGTCATTAAGGACCACCCTGTATACAACATTTTTTCTTAATCGATTAATAAATCCGTGGGAAGAAATCTCGTTTTAAAAGTATTCTTAATTAAACGTCCTCTAATAGTATCTGAATATGCCAAGATATAATTATTCCTAATAGATATTTTTTGCTGGCAATTTGGTTTAAATTGGTCAAAATTGGCAGGCATGTGTAATATTTCATCCGTTTTAGTCTACCTTGAAACTGTGGCACACCAAGTAATATAAAAACAAACATTTTTAACCAATATTTTCAATAAGTCTCCACATTCCCACATATAAACTTCACTAGCAAAATTTCCAATATGTAGTCACTAGTAAGTTCTACTACCCGATATTGCCGTCTCAGCCGATAGAAGTCGGAAAGCACTTAGATTTAATTTATGTTTTAATATACGGCATTGGTTAGATTTTCTTTTATAGAGGGCATCTGTTCCTACACGTGTTTGTTTCCGATAAACGTCGACGATATCCAGAAATTTTCAATTTTCTAAATGAAACATGCTTTTAAAAGTGGAAGTTGTTTTAAGAAGAAAATATTTAACCAGTGATAAATATTATATGGAATTTCTATTGCAAGTAACGTATTTATTAAATAAATCGAAATTCATTTTCTTCGAGAAGAACGGAACTTTTGTTTTAGATTTATAAGCATTTCTATTTTCTATAAACATGTAAATTTCAACGACTTTAGTAGTAGGAGGAACAATTGTTAGTCTCCTTCACAACTATATTTTTAGCGGAAGTGTCATTCCTTCATTTGTAATTTTAAGTTGGTGGTACAATGGGAGATATCAATAGTTACTCAAATGCAATTATAATGAATTTATTTATTATACATGGACAGTGTGATAAGATTATAGAACGTATAAAAAATTTAATGAAATATATCCAGATTTATTAAAAATTAATATCAAGAAATTTAATCGAATCCAGAACAATTTCAGAGATTTGGTTCAACATTAAAAGCACCAATAAATTTGCCCAGACCAGTGGCTTCTAATGAAGACAACGAAATTACCGTTTTGGCATACTTTCATGCATATCCCCACTCTTCCATACGTAGGGCCGAAGAAAAAAAAATTTTTTAAGCAAAATTATATGGACCGACGAGTCAAAATTTGCGATCTTTTCATCTAAAACGTCTTTTTTCTATTTGTAGTTTTTTTAATACTCTAAAATAAACAAAATTGACTAAATACCTAAATCATCAACATTTCAAAACATATTTAGCAAAAAGGATCCAAATTACCGACGAGGCATTATCGCCTGGGTTTGCCACATTGTTTAATAAATCAATATTTAACAAATTAACTTTATTGTTAACATCTTGACAGGTCTAAAATTTAAAAAATAGGTTAACCTAGAAGAAACCGACTGCTTGTTGGTTCCGTCTTGCATAACGCGCATTGCCCAGTACTTTATTGCGGAACTTGAATACAGGTTTCTCTATTTTTCAATTAGGTCATATTCCTCATAAATGGCGTCCATAGGTATTTTAAGACGGATCTTAATTGTAAATAGATAAAACACCTTATTGTGATTCTAAAGAACCAGCTAACTAATTTTAGCAAAAATTGTTAGTTTGTTCCTTATTGCAGAAAGGGGTCCAATTGAAATAATTAGTATTTGAGATCGAATAATCTCTCGTGGTTGGTTTCTGCATTTTGGAGCAGCCTGGCTTTCCTCGCTTAAAACATACCTTCTCTCTTCACAAGAAACATAAATAATAGTTGATGCCGCTATTTTTGTGGAACACTCTGTGCGATCTTTTCTCGTATTAATTGTAATCCAAAATATTACGTTTTTAAATTAAAGTCTGGACAATGGAATGCCAGACTGATATATTATTCAAATAAATGCATCGTTAGGAGGTTGCTATGGCATAAATTACCATAGCAGTAGACGTTTTAGTTATATAAATTTACCACCACGTTATTATATTTTCTTATGATACCGGGTGATCAGTGCGTCGTTGAGTTGAATATAGGAAATCCGATATAATTTTTGTGGTAGTCCCTGTACATTTTATACAAAAACTGCATTATAACTTCTTGAAGAGACCGACATGGTAAACCCATATGCCGAGCTTGAAAACATTTTGGAGAGCCAACCCTAAACTATTCAATTAAACATGATGATAAAACCATGAAACTTTCGTAGTTCAGGTAATTAATTTTAATGACGCTATTGCCAAAAATTGGCGTAAAGGTGCATTTACACACGCATGGATTTAGTGGCGCCAATAAAAACTGGCGCGCCAGTAAATATAATTATATAAGTGTAAACATCGACATGCATAAAAATTTATTTTTGCATGCATAACCCAAAAAATTGTGCATCCTTCTGAAATCAATGGCGCCAGTGGTGACAAATTCGTACAGAAAATCAAAACTCGCAAGTGTAAACAAGTGTTTGCACGTCGGCGACCGCTCGCCAGTTTTTCGTTTGATTTTCGTTTAGGTTGCGCTTCTAATTTTTGTTGATTGTAGTTTATATAGTTTATTATGGCTAAAAAAAAGTGGTCACCAGAACTGACAATCAAATTTCTTGAAGGGTATGTATGAATCTTATCCGTGTTTATGGGATGTGCACCCAAAGCAGGTCGACGATCAATCCATGGTTTAACCCAGACACGGCCTTTTCGTCGTTTGTTCTTCTGTATTTCTTTTATCTTTTTTTTTCACTAAAAGTACAGCGACTATTTTACAGGCTTCGGAAAGTTCACTCGACATACGCAATGCGAAAAACACTTTAAAAATATTTTCTGTTGACCACTGGCGCCACTAAATCCAAGCACGTGTAAATGCACCTTAAAGCGAACAGAACAAATAATGAAAATATTGTCACTGACACTAATGTTCGTTTTGTCAATGAATTTATTTTGCTATTGCTTGCTGTATTACGTGAAGTAAGAGAGTTTCATGGTTTTGCAATCATTGTTGTTTAATTGAATAGCTTAGGATTGCCTCACCAAAAGTATCCCAACTCGGCACATGGGTTAACCATGTTGACCTATCCAAGAAGTTACAAGGCAGTTTTTATACAAAATATACAGGGGAGCCAATATTCAGGCACCTCAAAAAATACATGGGATTTCCTATGTGTAACTTAACGACGTATCACCCGGTATAGCGTTCCGTGGTTGTTTTCGATAGCTAGAGTTGTAGTTTTCTATATCTAGAGGGTTGTTCTCGATGTAATCAATCGAAAACAATTGGTATTCCTAACTAAAAGCACGAGGGTAATTTTCGGTTTGATTGTATTTACCATTTTCTAGTGTAAAATAGTAGCTAATCTAAAAAAAATATCTATGGTCTCGTCTCTGTACTTATTTTGTTAAGGAAATGAATCGAAGAATTTATTTTGTCAACAAAACAAAATTCTGCAAATCTTTTGGCGACAGGTATGTCAATAGACAAGTTATCGAGGACAAAACCTATTTACATAGGTGAAAGTCACCAGTAAAGTTCCCATCTAGTTTTTTAAAATATATAATTATGAGTTTTCCTATAGAAGGAATTCAATCTAGTTTATATTTAAAACAATATTTAAAAAAAAACTATGGGTAAAATGGTCCTCCAACCCCTCTTCATCGCGTAAGGGCTCCAAGTACAGAGGGTCCATTAGCCCTTTGAATAGCAATCCTAATTCTTTGAGTCTTTCGGGCACATAGTTTCTGTGCAAACGTCAGTAATAAGTGTTTTTGAGAATCATCACCGCAAACACCAACTATTAAGCGGCAAAAGGTGCCTAGCCAAAAGGGTCCTCTAACTGTTTATACTTCTGCATTACGTTCAGCATTATCAACTTCTTAAGTTCGTTTAATATGCGACTCAGCTAAAGTAGTATGTCTGCACATGGCATCCAGAAGTAATGTCTTACCTGAGTTTCATGGGATTCAGGGATATTCCAGCAACCCGGTTTTTATGGCCTCAAGCTCATGAGGTTTAATAATTATAATGATAATTAAATTGAAATGATAAGAGCTAATTTGCCTTCAAATGTGATGTTAAATCAGGTATGAAATGACGCTAAATACGCTTTATGGTTGGTTGGTTGGTTGGATGGTTAAAGGCCCACTGCAGCCTGCGGGCTTATTGTGTACCTCGATCTTGTTAGAAGATGTTTGTTCCTTCTATATCCAGTAACCTTCTACCAAGCTTGTCATGTGGGAGGTTATCACCACGTTTTATGTTCCCGAAGATATTTTGTATTCTACGAGACAGCGCTACGCAGTGGTATATTATGTGTGAGGCGGTTTCATCCTCTTCGCGCGTTGTTTATACCCATCCGTTGAAGGTGTTTTCGCAAGTGGCAGTGGCCTATATACTATATATGGTTATATACATGAACTCAAACTTATGTTCCTTGCAGTTTAAACAGTTGTGATGTTACAGTGAGAAACGCCAGATAGAAGATATAACTATACATATTTATTTAGTTTTTTCTATTGATCAGAATGTAGTGTGATTAAATAAGCGAAATTTATTGGACTTTCACCTTGTTGTTTACAAAAAAAAACTTTCGATTATAAGTGTAAATAGTGTAAATTTGCTTGAATATGCTCTTTTTCCGAGTCTACCGAGCAGTGGCTTTAGGAGGTTATTTGGGACAAAAAAGGATTTTCAAATATTTGGTATGTAAACATTAGGTCTGCTGGAAAGAGTATAGAGTATTGGCAAATGAAAGAGGCTTGACCGAACTTTTACCAGTGATGTTCCTTACATACAAGGTGCAAGTGCAAAGCTAAATTAAGTAAAATAATAGGCATTTGGAGAAAACACAATGTAAACACTAGGTTTGCTGAAAATAGTATAGATAATGGGATAATTAAAGAGGCTTGACTGAACTTTCACAAGTGATGCTCCCTATACTATACAAAGTGCAAGTTCAATGTTAAATTAAGTAAAATAATTGACATTTGAAAAAATATTAAATACGAAAATATCGAAGCATTAAGTTCGCTAATCGAACAGCCTTTAACTCAAACAAATTGAAATGTTTTAGAGCAGGATTGAGATAAACCAATTTATGGTGGCGGTCTCGAGACTGATGTTAAATCAGGTATGAAATTAAGCGAAATACTCGCTTTATTGTATAATCTCTCATTTCTATTCCTCGCAGATTGAAACGTTTGTGGCAAAATATCCCGATTTCTAAATCGGAAAATACTTTTAATGGAGGAGAGCTGTGACTCATAATATTTATTTTTCATGCTTGCTTGAACGGGGTAGATAAAGGACTATTAAAGTAGATGTTATTAAAATCCCATCTGGTACGACTTTCATTGTTTTTGTTTTATAAACAACATTTTTGCTTTTACTTATGGTTTTAAACTTATTGCTTTAAAGCTATTTCTTAGTAGGAAATATGTCTTATGAGTAATTTTAATGTTATTACCTATTAAATTTATACCAATTTCTTTTGTAAGTAAAATATAAATACTTATAGTATAACAAATTTCTAAACCTTCACTAAGTTGTAAAGCTTCAGCATTTCTTTCTGAATAGAAGATGCTATAAGAGATGTTTGTAATATCGATACTAGACCAGCTTAGAACATTAATTAACAAGTGACTTCAACGGACTTCCGCTTTTGCCATCAGCGCTGCTCTTGTACAAAACTTTCGGTCAGAAGAAGTTGGAAATTCATCATGTACATTAAACGAAGTTTCTCCGTGGACCTGGCCCCCATTTAAATGTTTGAGATCAAATTCGAGATGGTTATTTTCGGAAAAGGCCTCAAGAGTGCTTTAAATCAGGTGTGAAATTAAACTAAATTTTAACACTCTCTTTATTACTTGAGCTCTCATTTACGTTCCTCACAGCTTGAAAAGTGTGTGGCGTGTTATTCCTATTTTTAAAATAAGAACCACGTAATGGGGAAATCGTAATAAAACCCTTGACCTGGGCCGATTTATGAGCGTCGAATGGATTTATGTCTAGCCATTAAATATATTGTTAGAAGCCATTTTCATTTCAATTTCCGGAACTCCTGATGTTTAATTACTTTTATTCATGCTTTAATATCAGATCCCAATTGTTAGTGTTTATGAAATTTCTCCGTCTGAATTGCCATATTTTAGTAATACAACGTTCGATGTTTCTATATCATTAACAGACACATGATAACTATATGAAAGAGCATAGTTATGTATGTTAATGTTATACCAAAATTTCAGAAATTATATAAAAACATATATTATGCCTCCATATACTTCCTTCATCGAATTTGATTCATCGATTCTCAATTCATCAATGCAGAAAATTCTTCGAAGACCTAATTTCAATTATTCGAAGTGGAAGTTATTCGAAAACCTATACCAAGTAATAAATTAATATAATTGTAAAATATGGTTATTGGGCAATATCAACGGACCCTCCTTAGAAATTAACCTACTTAGGAATTATATTTTAATCTATATGCATTAAGTCATTTTGGTATTTATGACTTGATGTCCTGTAGCACAGATTATCTCTGGACGGTGGTACTGCCTAAAAGTTGTAAAAACTATATAACTTGAGGGTAAGAATAAATCAAGTTCAGTTTAAATTTTGAATTATCATAGCGATGGTTAAGAATGTATTTCGTTGATAGTACAGGGTTATTTCTTTCTAAAATTGCGTATGCGAAATCCTCAAGTGGTTGACGCCTTTGAGGACATTTTTCCTGACGAGGCAGAAGAGTTAATCGACTACTTCGAAGATACGTAGTTAGGGCGAATCCACAGAAGACGTCGGCGAAGACAACCTTTGTTTAGCATTGAAATGTGGAACTGCTAGTCGAGTCAGTTTTAAATGATTTGCCAAAAACCAATAACAACGTTGAAGGTTGGCACAGATGTTTTGAGAGCCCAGCTATCAGCAAGTCATCCATCCATTTGGAAATTCATTGATTCCATTAACAGGGAAGAAAGTGTGAATAGGTTGCGCATTGAACAATCTTTAGGAGGTGCATCGCCTCCTGTCAAAAATAGAACATACAGAGATTGTGGGGAACGGCTTAAAAGAACCAAAAATGCTAAATGTAAATTATGTTAGTTACTTAGTTAGGGATTGCGCATAATATATTATTTTAGGATCCTTAATTGCTTTTTAACAATATTGTATGACGATCAGTCCTTTATAATTAATTGAAATTGTGCTATAGTATAATAGGTATTTCTATTAATACAGGGTGTTATAGAAATGACTTATGATATTTAAACCGGCAAATCCTGAGATGAAAATAAATTGAAGGAAAATAACCATAAATGCCGCTTTGATTTATTAAGCGAATTATACACTTTATATGAAATCTCAAAATTTACGTGGCCGCTCATGAGGACCTTCGCAATCAATAGTTTATTGAGGCAGTCTCGAGGTTCAAAAGAGGTTAGCGCATTATAGGCGGTGTTGTCATATTGCAACACAGAATTGTAAACGCACGTGTTCAGTTTTTGACAACAAGACGTCTTTGACACGCGTTATCACTTCTTTTTCAAACTTTTTAGAAAAAACAACTACAATTTTAAGGTACATACTCTCTTACCTTCGATCTTATTTTAAAATAATCCGTTTTATAATTAAATTCCATTAAAAAAATAAAATACAAAAAGTATGTTTTTCAACAGGTCAACAGTAGATAATATCACACAAATTTGAAATCACATCACAACATTTATTATTATCAATTATTTCACAACAGAAAAAAAATCGGGTACAACTAACAAAACGTTTAAAATTCGTATACGTCAAGCACGTGGAACCCTCGACAGCGTCACTCCAATCCCGAGACTCGAAACATACTGAAGCAACGATAGTGGCGCGCGGCCGATATCCAAGCAAGGGCGAGACACGCGGTGTGATCTGACAACACGGATAGAATACTCCAGTGACTCACATTGTTGCTAAGTGAATCCAGATGGAACGGCGCGACAGTATGTGGATAAAAAGGGTTTTTACCTTAGTATTTAGATATTCGATTTAAAAAAGAAAAAGTATGTAGACTTTCTCTAGGACACAAAAGGAGTCACCCATTTAAATATAATAAGTCCATAACACCCTGTATATTAATAACATAGATTCAAATTACAATTATTATTACAATTACATTAATTTATTACTCGGTACTGCCTAATTTAGGTTTTCGAATAACTTCCTCATTGATTAATTGAGATTCGATTAACTCAGTCTGCGAAGAATATTCCGCCTCGATGAATTGAGAATCTTGCGTTTCGATGTATTCAGCTCGATTAATTTACCCGATACGATATATCCTGTATACTATTTGATATCCGTAAATAATACAATTGGAAAATAAATGTCGCGTTGGAAATGATATCAATTAATTGTTCTCTATTAAATTAATCAATTTAAACTTTATTATTTAGGGACGTTAAATCTTCTATATTTGAAAATATTTATAATTCAATTTTACAAAATTTTAGTGAATAATGTAACAAAAGACTTCCTGCATCGTAAGAGGCATTTAAAGTTATTATATTAACGATCGTTATCACACCAATTAACCCGAGACTCAATAGCGACTCAGCAATTTAAGCGCTTTTAATTGTATAAGTAGATGGTGCAAAATGGAAAACCATTTTCACTCCCTACTTAGCAGGAAAATGTTGTTCGTTCATGTTGTTAATACGTTTCACCGCTGCCTCTTATACTCTTCGCTTTCAGAATATTATAAGGTGCAACTTTTCGCTCAAAATTTGTCTTTTGGGAAATGAGCGTTAGGAACGTAATGAGATCTTTATATTTTTAGTTTATTTCGCGCAAAAAAGGCAATTCTCTATAATTAGGCTGACATTTTACCCAACGAATTAAAGAACTGAAAATTCAAATACTTACAAAATATTTTCATACAAGGAAAAGTTATGAAACGTAACACGCTGTCGCGTTAGTCAAACTGGTATATGTGTTATTTTTCATGTTCCATTAATATAATTAAATAAGATTTAAAATAAATATAATGCAACTAACATTTTAAAATTAAATTTTTAACTTTAGTACAATAAAGAAGTTCTGATATCTACCATCATCATAATGTTAATCACATCCCTTAGCTGCTGACGTAGTTTTGTATCTCGGTTTGAATCATACTGTTACAGTTGAGGTGAACGTCCCTCAACTGTCTTTTCTCGCTTCAACTGTCTATTATACGACATAACCAAAAATACTTATTAAAGGAGAATTACGCGCAAAAAGAACTGACACAATCAGACATCTAAGATATTGAGATGCAAGTAAATGAATGACAGATTAAGAAATATCATACGACCTTATAGTAAAGTTTAATAGTATATTATTTAACCAATGTTTAGCAGTTATTGCCCATTGCTATTATTGTCCATGCTGGCAACACTAGACGTAATACGGGAGATTAGCGATACCTCGAATAGCCCGAAAAATATTTTTCGTCCGTATGACATACGGCCCTATATCTATCGATAGCCAAACTCTAAAAGCAAAAGTGGCAAATTTATGGCATCAAGCATGTAAACAAAGCTGAGGATCAGATGTCACGCACAATGCCAAATGACATACTATTGATCTTAACCCTCGAACAGGACCGTACTTCGCCCTTAATGAAAATGATTACACGGCAATATTTTTGCACATCACCACACTATCCCATCAACTAATTTATCGTCGCTTATAGGCGCCGATTGCCAGTAAGCTGTCTGCTTTCTTTATGTATATATGTCGGCGTCAATTAGTGAAATCCGTCATTCCCTGAAAAGCCTAGTCATTTCACGTATTGTCGGCAAATAGTGTAACTCTACGTTTGGTACACCGTTGGCCTAAGAGTATCGGGTATCCTTGTAATGACTGGATTCTTTCAGTCAAACGCTGTACTTAACTAAATGATTTAAGTTACCCTGTTTGCCGGGTTTAGTCGATTATTGTAATTAGGACAGTGTTGCCAGTAGTGCACGAAAATAAGGTATTTTACATTAAAAGGTTTGTAAATAACTAATTATTATCAGGATTTCCTTAAAATTCGATGTCTTTTTTCACTGCCTATCACTTTTTCATCTCTTCCATTTTTTTTTAAGACAACAAATCATAAAACGCAAAAATTGCGCAACTAAATACCATTAAAATGACATAATTTTTTTTTCTTATGTTTAAAAAAACCGTAATTTCTTGGCATTTAATACCCCCCTTTTACCCCCACCCTTTGAGAATTTTGTAGTACAATTAAAATGGGACCTAATTGAAAATATTCCCTCTCCAACAAAAAAAACATCTAAATTGGTTCATAAGTGGCGGAGTTCTGAGGTCACAACATAAAAAAAAATACAACGGAATTAAGAACCCCTCTTTTTTTGAAGTCGGTTAATTAAAATCTACATGCTCACAAACCAATAAAAAGGCACACAATAAAATCGCTCCTTCAAGCATATGAATTATAAAACCGTGTTAAATGTGACAACAGTGTACGAATTTGAAATGATTTAAGGTTGAAGTAGTTTGAGGTTATGTTTGAAATCCCAAAGAATTTTCTTACCTCCGTCAATTCCGTAATATTCCAAGGTTTCTTCATACTTTGATTGGAGTCATAGTCATCTAACATCTTATAAAACAATTCTGAATGCTTCGATATTTCAATTTCAAAAAAAAATCACTACACAGATGTTAACAACAATTACAGCGTTCGACTAAAACCGGCAAACAGGGTAACTTAAATCATTTAGTTAAATACAGCGTTTGACTGAAAGAATCCGGTCATTACAGGGAATGCCTGATACTCTTAGGCCAACGGTGTACCAAACGTAGAGTTACACTATTTGCCGGCAATACGTGAAATGACTAGGCGTTTCAGGGAATGACGGATTTCACTAATTGACGCCGACATGTACAATAACACCCGTTATCTACGAATTACTCCAGAATCGCTACATAAAGGTATGGAAGAACTTTACTTTTCTTGCTTATCAAAGGTCAGAATCGTTAAAGTAAATAGTACGTCAGATTCCTCATTTTACGACCTTTATAAGGAGAGACTATATGACATATTGTTCCATTAAAAAATAACTTATTGGTGTTTTCAATACCTTAATAAATAGTGAGGTTGGTAACAGGGCCCCCGTAAGGGCTACTGGCGCCTGTGTACAAAAAATGATTTTGGCGCCCCTAAGGCATTTTGGATCATGTTTTTTTATTTATTTTTTTGAAGGTAGGTAGGCAGGTGATTGAAATAAAGCAAAAAACTGAACTTTAGAAGTCATATTTATTTGTAGACTAATATATCAAAATGAAACAAACAGAATAAAATCATAACAAAATAAATTAAAATAAATTCTAGTGCACACCCATTTTAAGGCATTTACTTAACTAATGGGGTACAGACACGTTGTTTATAAATACTAGAAAATAACCCAAAACTAAAAATCACATCTTTTTTAGGCACAAATAACAGAAATATTGCCTAATGTCTACATATATATAAGTACTACTTTCTACTAATACTTAGATATGTAAAAAAATATGCAATATGCAGATACTTCTGATAAAAAATACCTAGGTAACTTCGTTATAAAATCAAAAATGATAGCTAGGTACAATAGAAAAGTACAAAATAGCTATTGTAGCAGCGATATTTTCCGAGACTTTGCTACTGCAAATTCATTAATTACATCGCTAAAATTTATACCATCAAAAATTTCTTTTTCAATTGCTAATATCGCTAGCCCAGACAATCTTTCTTGAAGCATTGTCGATCTTAAATAATTTTTAATGATTTTTTAACTTTGAAAAAGATCGCTCGCCAGAAGCTACAGATACAGGTAATGTCAGAAGAATTCTTAGTGAAATGCTTACGTTTGGAAAGGTGGAGATTAAATTGTTTTCAAATATATATTGTAAAATACTTAAGAAGGGGTCAGTATCATCAGGTAATGAAAACAACTTTAATGCTTTAATTTCATTAAACAAATCATTGGAGTCTATATCCTTATTATCCTAATCTGTCAGTCGTTCTTCAAGAACAGAACAATGTTTTAAAAGATCGCTGTCACTTAATTTGAATATGTCGCTAAAAAAATCCGAAAATATTATCATATTTAATAAGTCAAATCGGTTTTTTAGAGAGCTTAATCTTTGATCTATAATTTTTAAGAAAAAACTAATTTTAAAGGCAGTTTTTGGATCATGAGGGGTCTCATCTCGGTGTTCATAGTCAAACAGTTTTGGTTTAATTTTCCTCCTGACCGTGTGTAACGGTGGAAAGTCTTCTTCAATTTCGAGAGAGAGTGCTACTTCTTTCGCGTGTACAAGAATTTCTTCAAATGATTGGTCAGATCATAGGAATCGGCAGTAACTGGATGATATACTAATAAAATTTCGTATGTATTTATACCAAATCCTATTTAATTTCTCAACTTTTATTTTGAAATTAATTTTTGTTTTTTGTTTGGTTTTTTTTGGAAATTTTTGCAATTTTTGACCCTGGGTTTTGGCGCCCCTAAAGGATGGCGCCCGTATGATTGGTCAGATCATAGGAATCGGCAGTAACTGGATGATATACTAATAAAATTTCGTATGTATTTATACCAAATCCTATTTAATTTCTCAACTTTTATTTTGAAATTAATTTTTGTTTTTTGTTTGGTTTTTTTTGGAAATTTTTGCAATTTTTGACCCTGGGTTTTGGCGCCCCTAAAGGATGGCGCCCGTATGATTGGTCAGATCATAGGAATCGGCAGTAACTGGATGATATACTAATAAAATTTCGTATGTATTTATACCAAATCCTATTTAATTTCTCAACTTTTATTTTAAAATTAATTTTTGTTTTTTGTTTGGTTTTTTTTTGGAAATTTTTGCAATTTTTGACCCTGGGTTTTGGCGCCCCTAAAGGATGGCGCCCGTGTGCATTGCACACTTTGCACATATGCTAGCGGGGGCCCTGGTTGGTAAAATGTGGCAAAGGAATAATTTTCGTAGGAACAAAATGGAAGTTTTTGACAGAATTTATTCCAGTTTTTCCACCGTATATACAATACAAGATATTATTCTTAAATTGTTTTTTGTAATGTAAGATTTAAGTATTTTTAAGTAAATTAGTTAGAAAAGTAATTTTTCACATACCACATATTTTTATTAGTTTTACCGATTTTTCCTGATGGCCACACTTTAAATATTTTATGGGAAATTCAAAAACAAACCATTTCATTTATAGTCCTATAAAGTGTGTAACATTGTAAATAAACAAACCGTTACGTTGGCTATATTTCTGTTAATCTTCAAAGAGGTTTACATTAACATTACCATACTTGCACCTCATAAAGCAGGAATATGTAAACAAACGCTTAGAAATGCAAAGATAGTTCTTATCTCTGATTTTCGCTCAGAAGCATCTAAGCCATCAAAAAGCGTTAAAATATCGCCTATAAATTTTATCTATTAACATAGGCTCTTCCGACACCTAATTTAAATACATATATCAGGAACTTTCTTGTGAAACATAATACAGGACATCTCTTCTATTCTGTGAAGTTAGATTTTATTATTAAACCTTGTATGGTGTTCCAAAACCTGATAGAATCTGCAAAAACGATGTTTCACCATAGAAATAATTGTATTTACGGGCGTACCATAGAGCGATAATCAAGATTTTAAATAATTATTTGCATAAATATGTTATTTTTTATAATTGAAGGGGTTTGTTCGACCTGAAATCGCATAAATAGTAAAAATTTAGTTCTCAGCATTGACAGTTTTTTTGGTTTCAAAAATTAATTAAGACTTTTAGCTTAAGGGGGTCGTCTACCCAGAAATTTGAAAATTTCGGTTTTTTTCTTTTCACATAAATTTGATCTCTAGGGTTTCAAGACCATTTGCGCCCGAGGATCTTTTTTCTTCCATAATTAACGGAGATACAGATGAAAAGGCAAGCGCTGCCGTGGTCCCGAGCGAGCGCTCTCAGGTACAGTACGTTTCACGAAATTTGGATACGACTTAATAATTTCCTGGGTCGGTCCCATTGTGTCGACAAGAGCTTGGCAATAAACAAGTGAGGTATGAAGGGACGGACTAAGAAAAACCAGTAATGATATGATTATATTAATGTAATCAAATGAAATATCATTTTTTTTTAAATATTTCTAGTCATATTTATTTACATTTATAATGTCATTCTATAGATAGTTCTGTTTCGCTATCGCTATCCTTATCAGAATTAATTATAATTGGATTAATTATACGATCCAGACTAATATACGAATTTTCTACAGTTATTACGTGACGGACTGAATTTTTACAACTACCTGGGGGAATATCATTAACGCATTTTCGTATTAATTCCACAACACTAGAACTTAAAGTCGGAGAAATATTTTCAGACCTAACCAGTGATTTTAACTGCTCTATGGGGTTAAAAATGCAATAATAGGGTGGGAGCCGTAGCACTGTATGTCCAATTTCTTCTGCCAATGTGTCACAAACATATACTTTTTTATACAAAATGCCTTTAAACCTGCTAAAAGATCACTTTTTTTATAACTTTCTTCAAAATATATATCATTCGCCGCCATGTAGTTCTGAATCTCCAATTTTGTATTATTTGAGCTTGGAGCTTTATGTAATTGGCGACTGTGATAGCTCGGATTGTCCATTACTATCACGCTATTCTGAGGAATGTTTGGTAAAAGACAATTCTTGAACCATTCCTCAAAAACTAACAAATTTTACCACAAATAGATATTTAAATATAAATTAAGCAATGTGCCTATATTTAATTATAATTATTACAATCCGGCCCTTTCCACATAATAATAAGAAACGGTCATAAATAATGGCATGGCCCCAGGTACTTTTACTGCAGTCATTAAGATATATCCATTTTTCGTGAAACAATCTTTACCTACCGCGCGGCCGGCTGCTTCTTCTCCGCCCACTTATATTGTCCGATTGACCTGACCGACTGACGAAGATTCCTGTATTGTAAACGGTTAGTTTCTTCTCGGCAGTCAACTATTTTCCATCTTTCTCTTCACGTGCTCCAATTTTTTTATATAAAAAATGATCCGATCCTCGGATTTTCAATCTTGTTTTTCTCGAAACATTGTTTTTCCGGGAAACTCCGGCGATATCTCGGAAAGTTCCCAACGGATTCGGCTGAAATCTGGCACAGATCTTTAGTGCATGCATCGCTATAACCGGTACCTCAATGACTGTCGTAAAAACAAAATTTTTTTGTTTGCAAAACACCTTTCAAAGAAACGACGAAATCCATTTAAATTACGCCAAAGTCTGATTTTTTGTTCTTTTCTTTTGATTCTGGTAGGGGACATAGCTAAGAGTGTGCAGAAGCTTTTTTTTGTTGCTTCCTTTCAGACACCTGAGTCGCCTACAGTCACCGGGGTTCTGCAGCGTTGCCGATTTTTCAGATCCACCATCTCAGGACCACAACTTCCGCAATTTTCAAAATTAAAAAAAAAAACACAACACAAAAAACTCGCTTTCTCTCCACACAACAAACTGTAGAATATAGCGTTTGAAACGCGACCTATTGGGTAGACGACCTCCTTAAGATTAATAACTCATTATTATTTATAGGAGTGTTAACAAAAATAAGACAACGGAAAAATATTACTTTTAGCTTTTTCTATAAGTTTGTAAAAAAACAACGCTTGGGTTGGTTTTATAGGTGAGACGGGATTAGTTTTACGATTATAATCGGTAGGAATGGGGTCACTATCAACTTCTAATAGCACATTGCTATCAATGTTAATGAACTCGCCCAAATCATGGTTTCAAATTACAAACTTCCACAACATCAATATTCTCTTTCAGACTCAAAACGCGACATTTTTGTGCCATTGTTTACGATTTTAACTCCCAAATAAACGGCGGACTGCTGTCGGGGAATCACACATAGTTTTATTCTGCGAAGTCCTTTCGCGCTACCACGCATACGCGATTGGTTGCCGCTCTGTCTTCAGAGAGTTTTTTTCACCGAACTTATCACCTCACAAATACTTTAAAAATTTCCGCCCAAGAGAGGTTGATTTTCATGGAATTTCATATACCTATTCCGGACTATGAAAAAATGTCCGCTTAATAGAGATTTCCGCTTATTAGAAGTGTCCGTTATGAGAGGTTTCAGTGTACATAATATTATTTATTGTTTAAAATATAATAATAGTTCTTGACAAAGATAACCAATTGCTTTCAAAACATGCCAAGAAAACGTTTCTTTGTTCTTGGACTGAATCCACGTTTCATCTAGAAAAATAGTTTCTCGTTTATGAATGCTAATGCGATTTTCAACATATTTTCGTAGAAATAAGTTCTTTGAGGTGAAATGTTTGATGAACTATTGGACATATGATACTCCCGGCGATACTCCCGGTTCCCAGCACTAGTTGTTTTAGGTTATTTAAACAACATATAATTTTTTATAACTAAATATACAATATTTAACACTACTAAATGGAAGGAAACAAATTTGAGTTCTATAAGAAGTGATTTTGATGATTAAATTCTATATAGCAAAGAACTCTCGTTTAGAAACTTGAACTTTTTTAAGGTTGGAACCACTTTTAGTTCCAAATAAAACTTTTGTATTGTTCTCCTAACAATGCCAAAGTCGAAACCATCGATTTTTTCGACAGTAGAGAGACAGACGGACCTTTTTTGCCAGGAAATGACAACAATTGATCCGGGTTATTTTCTTTCCTTTCAGTATTTTCTTTGTGAATATTTTTTTATTGCACCCACGCTTAATCCCGTATACATTGCGACCCTTTCTAGCTTTCGCTTAAGTGGCAATTTAAATGTATTGATTTGTGATTCCTCTTCACACACCCTGTACACATTGACAATCACTTCACGGGTTTGACTATGAATGGGATATTCATTCATATCACAGTTTTAAAACAACGAAAACTTTTTAAAAAACATAATTTAACACAATAAAGGCCATATTACAGTCGGGAATTTTTATGGCGGCAGCAATGGCAATTATAATTCAAGGATTCAGGCGCAGTACACCGTTCTCCGTACTACAGTCAGAAATTCTACTCTTCTGACAATTAAAATGACACGGATTCATGCGCAGTACACTGTTCCCGATCAGCTGTCTCTCATTACCAGAAATGGGGCAGGCGCCATTTTAATTACCCTTGCTTGCGCAATTGGGTAGACATGGATTATTCTGGTATTTTTAACTGTTTATTATTTGGCCGAACCAGGTATGAACAGGTAATGGCCATTTGAACCCACTGGTACTTAAATTAGCAGTTTACATTCTTTATTAAACTTATGGACTGCTAATTCAGCAACTTTTTGCACCTCCTATTTGTAAATAACAGTAGCTGCTTTAACTAGTAATCAAAACGAACAGGTTTGCACATCTCTAATTCTGGGGATATTTTAGGGATTTCGACAGTACCCACTGCTGTTCTGACCGTTGACAATGCTCCAGCTGATCGAAAACGGTTTACTGCGCATGAATACGTGCCATTATAATTGCCGGCGCAAGAGAAAAAATTGCCGAGTCTAATACGGTCTTAAGTATAATAGTTCTTGCCCTTCCTATCAGTATGCAACCGGATGAAGCATATTGGACATCGCCGAACAATCACGCCGGCATAATGGGCGTGTCACCAGACACGTGTCGTTATCCTCTGTCTGGGATATAACCTATCAAATTTTTAGCCACCGGTTACCCATGGTTACCGTTGATATTGCACTATGTTGCCCCATTTTTAGATTTGAAGTACTTTAATAAAAAAATATTTTATTTTGCATTTAAATATTAAAATAAATAGTATGGAAAGAAAGTTTTAAGAACATTGAAACCATAATAGAATATTAGTTTCTTATATGCTTATGACAATTTATTTTGAATGGGTAAGTTTAATTTTAGGGTTTACTTAGTAACATGCAAAGATCGTAACATGTTATTAAATTAAAATTCAATATATGTGACAACATTGTTAACCCGCATTCCTTTTGTAGCTACAGATAAAGTTGTCGACCTGTAGCACGTCATTGAATTTTGCTCTAAAGTTATACGTTATCATTATTTCCCAGGCCCAATTGCTCTTATTTACTACCATAGTATGTTCGAACTAATTATTTTCCTAAAAATTTGATATTAAAAAGAATATGGTTTCAAACACCGATATTATTATATTTAACTTTAAAAATTAAGTAAACGTTTCCCACTATTATGTAAATATTTTTATTGCATTTGTTAATTAGGCACAAAAGCCGACAGGCGTGTTTAGTAACTTTCTCTAAATAAACAGCTAAGTTTAGATACCTTATCTAGATAATAAAAAGTCAACGTAATACATAAGTTTTAAAGGTATTTTAATTGCATTATTAATCGCTTTTGTTCGTCGAATATAATATTAAGTTTTTTAAAGGAAGGCCAGGCAGTATCAGTCCGAGAGCACATTGTAAGAATTCTACCATCATAAAGCTCCATTATAATTGAAAAATATTCATAGATACAGTGAAACCTCTCATAAGGGACACCTCTAATAAGCGAACATCTCTATTAAGAGGACATTTTTTCATAGTCCGGAACTAGGTATATGAAATTCCATGAAAATCAACCTCTCTTGGGCGGATGCTCCTTTGGGCGGACGAGGACAGGTTGTTCTCATATAAGGAGTGCGAAAACCCTCCTTTAAACGGACGGAAAGTATTTGGGAAACGAATAAGTATGGTGCAAAAACTCTCTGAAGACAGACCGGCAACCAATCGAGTATGCGTGGCAGAGGCGAAAGGACTTCGCCGAATGAAAGTATGTGTGATTCCCCGACAGCAGTCCGCCCTTTATTGGTGAGTTGCAAGGTTAAAATCGTAAACAATGTCGCGTTTTGAGTCTGAAAGAGAATATTGATGTTGTGGAAGTTTGTAATTTGATAACATTGATTTGGGCGAGTTCATTAACATTGATAGCAATGTGCTATTAGAAGATGATAGTGACCCCATTCCTACCGATTATGTAGTCCGAACTGAAACCACATCACTATCTGACGGCTCTGATGAAGACGTTGAATGTAGTAATCAAACAAATGTCACCCATTATAAACAAACCATTAGTATGGTAAAGGAATTATAAGAGTATGCAAAGAATAGAGGTGACTCTACAGCAATGGAATTGTTATCAGACTTGGAATTACATTTTCTAGATTGCAAGTATAAAACGCAAACACGTCAAACTACGTTATTAGATTTTTTTAGTACTACATCCTAACTAAAACTAGTTTATTTTTGAGTGATAGACGTGTTTTGCACTTCCATTGTCTTTATTTCGTTTAAATCACAACAGTATTCACCTGAAGACGACTGGAGATACTTACCAGTTGAAACGTTGTGATTTAAACGAAATAAAGACAATGGAAGTCCAAAACACGTCTATCACTCATGATACAGCATTGTCTCTAACCTTCAAAGAAACACTAGTGTATTTTTGTTATGTTATGTTTATTTGTACATACATATACATAGTAATAATTTTGCATTAACATATTACCTGATAACAAATTTTCCATGAGCGGACACTTCTATTAAGCGGACACATTTAGACGGTCCCGTAGGTGTCCGCCTAAGGGAGGTTTCACTGTATATGAATCCGGCAGAGGACGAAGAATATATTGCTGTGACTTCCGTCACAATTCACTTGTTAAAAAAATTATTGGTAATGCCGATGTCGTAATAATTTTATCTGCATTATTCACATGTTACAAATAACCTCTATAGAGCACTCATACAGGGTGTATCTTAATGATGTGCTAATATTTTACAGTGTTATTCTTTAGGTAATTTTATGAAGAAAAGTCTTCATTTTTTATTCACCAAACTTGATAGTAATAAACAATATACATATGTTCTTCGTCATGGTCTTACCTCCTTTGGCTCACTATGTACAACTAAAAATAAGTGGGAAACTGGTGTTCGACTTGCCAAGCAAAAAATTCGAAAGAGGCTCGCAGCAGGCTCGTGGTAGATTCTTTGAAAAAATGCTCGACCAAAGCGCGACAGAAGCGCGTCTCGGGCTTCGCCATATCTATACGCACCTTAAAGGTAACTTCTACCCCTCCCAGGAGGTTAAACCACGAAGTCTGCATATTTCCTTTAAACGCAATTAAATTGGTTTATTCTTTATCTTTAATGTTATTTATGGAAAGCTAGAATATTAAGGGAAGGTAGTTTTCTAATTGATACCATGTATATGTAGGTAGTTAATGTTTTTAAAGCTAACATCCATCATTCATCCACACCAATGCAACATCTTAATTACATAACAGACCTCAACCCACACAATGGCTTAAATTAAAGCCCCAGACGTTTTACGTTTTGTACGCAAGCGACCGCAAAGCAAAAAGCTGAATGCCATCACGCAAATACTCGGAGGTTAACTTGATTATGTTATTATGTCTAATTTAAGGTTGTGCATGAAAGAAAGTCGTATTTATGCTGCCGGGTGGGCAAATATACGGCATAAGTGTGCACTCTGTACATGCGACGTAAGTGGAGTGAATTAAACTAATATTTTTAGTATATAAACAGTGTAATACAACGATTGTTCCGACACCCTATTTTTGTATCGTTCTAGAACCGTCACGAAACTGTTGGGATCGATTTTGTGCGCAGGCGTTAGTTTTGCACTGTTTGTTGCCGATGCACAAGGGACACAAGGTTGGTACGTTTTTATGACCATTCTCTGTAAAAAGCACAGCTGATCCTGATCGCCTCTATGATCAGTTCTTAGTCTAGGAAATAATATCTTGGAGGTTTGGGAACCGGATTATACAAATTTAATAAGAATAAATGAAATAATCAGAATATTAACGAGGGGTTAAGCAACAACTCCTACAAAACAAGGCTAAAAGACTGCACGAATCCCAGGAATACGAAAACAACCGTTAAAATTCTTACGGCGCAAGTCAGTACAAACGGTTCCTGCTCTTGTCCATATATCGTTTTCATCGTTCAAGAACTGGTTTGCGAACGATCACAAATTTGGTTGTTGTTGGGTTTGTGTCGGTTGGAACGGCTTTCGACTACTACGCATGTACGTGATCGTACATTGTAGGATTTTTAGGGTGGTTGGAACGAATCTACACTGTCACCATTAAAGGTGACACCATATGGGAAAAAAATGTATAATTAAATAGTACTATGCGTCTTGGGTTAACTGCCAAATTTGGAATTTTCCACAAAATGTCGAAAAATGGCATTTCGTACAGTTTTGTTTTCTATCTGTTCATTGAAAATGGGTATAGATGCTACCTAACACCGTAAAGATACTTATTTATACAATAGCCATCGACTAAATTCATTCTTTATACTAAAAATTTTACCAAAATGTTCAGTTTCCTCAAAAAATTAAATTGCAGGTTAAAAATGTTGCCATCTGTGAAGCAAACTGATCATAACTTTAAAGATTTAACCAACGAAGAGGGGCTTTGTTTTTTTAAATAACAAAAACCAAAAATAGAAATATTACAATAAAAGTGAGGTTGTTTATAATTACTTTATTTAACCTCATCTTCAGGTCCGGATTCATGCAATAGGCTACATCGGCTGCAGCTTAGTGACCAGCACCACAAAGGACGGGCCCGCACCACACAAAAACTAACAATATAATTAACTAGATAGTAAGAAGGTTGCTACAGACATATGGTGGTGGCTACGGCAAGGCAAGGCTGCGTAGCACTGTCTCGTAGAAGACAAAATATCTTCGGGAACATACAACTTGGTGACAACCTCCAACATGACAAGTTTGGTAGAATGTTACTGAACCTCATAGAAGGAACAAACATCTTCTAACAAGATCGGGGTACACAATAAGCCGAAAGGCTGCAGTGATAGAAGTTCGGGCCTTTAAACCGACCCCGCCTTCAACCAACCAACCAACCAAGGCAATTAAAATGAGTTGCTGCAGAACTTATGATGGTAAACTCAAATGGAGCACACAGGAGCACTAAAAGAGGAAAGAAGATGAACATTGAACATGTAATACTTTAATGGTAATTAAGAATAATAATGGTATTTCGGTTCGTTAGTAATTTTGGAATCTGGTCAGTATAAAACTGATTTAACGTCTCAAAAATATGGTATTAATAAAAAAACTAAATACCTAATAATAGTATAGCAGTTCTTATAGAAGTATTTTCCGGAAACGGCCAAAAACTAAATAAAACGGGCTCAATAACACAGAGAAACAGAAACATTCGGCAAACTCTTAGAAAAAGAGAATTAAGCCACCCTAAGTTATCTCGAATGAAGCTGTAAAACCAGAGAAAAGTTCTTTTCACCCCGCAATTATCCTAAGAACCCTTCAAGATGTCAGCGCCACAAAAGCGGAAGTATAAAGTCAGGCTTTTAATGAAACACGCACTTCAAGCTCTATAGCTTGCGCTTTATTATCCTCATGACAATGGGAGCTAAGCTCCTTCCGATTTTTTGTTTCATATTATGTACATATTGTAAAGTATCGTTTTTGCTTCTGAAATCACTTGTTACTTATTCGAAAATTATTCCAGTGATGAGGTACTTACGAATATATTATATCGCAATATTTCTTATTCAGGCGAAATACATATAAATACAGGTTATTTCAAAAAACATGTGCCATCATTTGTGTGATGATTCCTTGCTCAAAAATAAGATAAATACAGTGAAACCTCTCATAACGGACACCTCTAATAAGCGAACATCTCTATTAAGCGAACATTTTTTCATAGTCCGGAACTAGGTATATGAAATTCCATGAAAATCAACCTCTCTAGGGCGGACTCTCCTTTGGGCTGACGCGGACAGGTTGTTCTCATACAAACAGTGCGAAAACCCTCCTATAAACTGACAATTTTTTTTTAAATCTTTGGAAGACGAATAAGTACGGTGAAAAAACCTCTCTGAAGGCAGAACGACAACCAATCGCGTATGCGTGGCAAAGCGAAAGGACTTCGCCGAATGAAAATATGTGTGATTCACCGATAGCAGTCCGCTGTTTATTTGTGAGTTGTAAGGTTAAAATCATAAACAATGGCAGAAAAATGTCGCGATTTGAGTCTGAAAGAGAATATTGATGTTGTGGAAGTTTGTAATTTGATAACAATGATTTGGGCGAGTTCATTAACATTGATAGAAATGTGCTATTAGAAGATGATAATGACACCATTCCTACATATTATGTAGTCTAAGCTGAAACCACCTCACTATCTGACGGCTCTGATGAAGAAGTTGAATGCAGTAATCAAACAAATGTCACCAGTTATCAACAAGCCATTAGTATGGTAAAGGAATTATAAGAGTATGCAAAGAATAGAGATGACTCTACAGCAATGTAATTGTTATCAGACTTGGAATTACATTTTCTAGATTGCAAGTATAAAACGCAAACACGTCAAACTACGTTATTAGATTTTTTTAGTACATACATATATATAGTAATAATTTTGCATTTACATATTACCTAATAACAATTGTCTTATTTTTGGGTATTTGGAAATATTAAAAATATCTTAAAATTTGTGACCCTACCGCCCTTAAATGTTTCCAGTCGTTTTTAGGATTTTACATTTTAACACTCTAAAATCGTCACCCTGTATGAACATAATTATTAACTTTTATTAAAAATTAAAGTAATTATTTTGTCAAGTTGTCAAAATATAAATAAAAAGAAAGTAAAAAGAGAAAAACAGGAGAACATAACCATAAAACATTTTACTACTCATCATCACTGGCAAAACATTATCTTTAGAGCAAACATCTTATAATGAAGATTTTACAACGGCCAACAAAACAATCCGAATTTAGCGCCGAAGTTATTGCCGAACATAAATTTAATAATTCTGTTCGATAAATTACGGGCGGCAGCTTATATACAAAAGAATTTTTAATTTGTAAATTCTAATAAATTTTAGCTTCAAATCCATTGACTACCGCGCTTCGTATTGAAGCAGACTCTTATTATTGAGGTCAAGTAAGGGTTTGAATATGAAGGTTAAAGAAAAAAGGATCAATGTAAAAATCGAACAATTTATATTGGGAGACAAACGTCTGGTTTCAATGGATTTCGGTCTATCTCAGAGATACAGCGTTGGATATCCATGCGCTACAAAACGAAACGCCCGCTGAACTCATGTCGATTTGGGAGTTCAACGCATTATGAATGGGTCATATCTCTCCGTCTTTCTTATAGTTCGAAATTCAAAGAATAAGGTAAAATATCCCATTATTGAATAATATTAATATTTTTTCCACAAAATGTCGAAAAACTTCATTTACTGATTTTTAAGAAAGTTATGTGGAAAAGTTGTTTGAATTATAATTTATGCCCAAATACCGAGTTTCAATCACTGATAATTTTTGTTTTTGATCTATTTTTGGCCAATATCTATTTTCATTGAAAACGGAGTCGACCCTACCACCGTAAATATATTTATTTACAACCATGAATGTAATAATGACATTTCATCTCTCCACCCGGGTGGAAAGTAAATTTTTTTTTGTAATTTTAAAAAAAATCGATATCTCAAAATAATATACGAATACACTTTTTTTAAAATGCTAATAGCTTTGCGTGGTTAGATATGTCTACTTTTTCCCTAATTGATAGAGTGGTCCTCAACATTGAATATTGTGACCAAATCGCTCATATCTTCTTTGTCTTGGCATTTTCACTGAAATAAGCTAGTAGCGCCGCCTCAGAACCAGGATTTTGAACTAAGTTTCCCATACACCATTCTTTGAAACAGTTATATGCCTTGTCATATCTCGGGCGGCTTTTAGTTGGCAGAAGATCTTCTTCTACTATTTGTGCTGCTTCTCGAATTTCTGGTGGAGTAGCAGCAAAATCAAATTCCTCATATTTCTGTTGTTAAAATAATATATTGTTTAGTGACATGGAAACCATATTCAAAAAATGATATTTGCGATCTTGATGTGTATTATTACCTACGTTATTTTACCACCTGCGGTTATTTGAAATTTCTGTCTAATTTTTCAATGGAAAAGTCAAAATGACATTTATTTTTTATTAATAATTTTAATTCAAAATAATAAGAAGTGGATGTTAGATGTGGTTGTAAATAAAATAGTATACAAACCTTGGTGGCAAATTATATTATATACAAAAATGGCAAACAACTTTTCTAAATAAGTTATTTTAAAATTCGATGAATAAATTACATTTTTTGACATTTTGTGGAGAAAATGTCAAATTTTATAGTTAACAAAAGGCGTATGGTCCCATTTAATTACGTCTTTTTGGTCTTTATTGAAGCAAAAACTTATGATGAAGTCAAATTTTACATGATATGGTTCCAACTTTAATGGTGAAATTTGGAATTATTTCGAAAACGGCTGGAAATAACTTATATGCCAATATATAAAAATATTCTACATCAAACGGCCGTTTCCATTATTTGAAAATTTTGAGAACAATTATTTTGAAAAGTGTCGTTTTTGAAACCTTATAAAAAATATATAAAATATATAAACACTATTAGATTCATAGTGTGATAATTGTCACTCCTGGTTAAAAAAATTATTTTACATTGTTTTTTAGACAATTATACAGGACACTACAGTCTATTCATTTTCAAAATTCAGAAGAACAAAACAAATATACGCGACGAGGCCATGGACAGTAAACAGGGTCGCATTTTGAACAATGTAAGAGTACAATCTCGAAACACGGATGAAAATACATGAACTATAGTATACACTAAACTACTACCCCGTCAGAAATGTAGCTAGCCGGCCTAGGAAGTGTTATCGTCGACTGACCAATAGCAATAAGTTTATGTCTCGATACGTCGCTATCACGTGCTGATATCTGTTTATTCTTCTGAATTGGTCAAATGAATAAAGTATAATAAAACCGAAATAAGCAATAAAATACTGAAATGTCCCAATTTTAAAAATACAACTTTTTGAGCCACCCTGTATATGGGAAAATATTTTCCTGAAATACACCTTATGATAAAGTATAAATCAGCATATGATTGTTTGATTGATTGAAATTCCTAACTTAATTCGTATAGGAGCTATGGAAGCCTAAATCGCTATTGCAGGACCCTGTATACTTAATAATATTTATATATTAGCACCTGACAAGCACAGCAGCCTTCTGTGTCCTTACGATAAAAACAATTTTATGATATTCGCTTAGTTACAATAATCAACGACAGAAAATCCTCTTAGCAAACCAAATTGCGTTGATAGAGACGTCAGCTGTCATGTTGTTATAATAAATGAAGTTGAAATGTCGGTTTAATAAGATAACAGGCTGTTATTAGCAAAACCTACACAAGTGTTTTTCCTTTTAATTGGAAGACAGGGTTGTCATAACAACAGATATAAAAGCAAATATTTATACGTCATAATCTATAATTCAGTTTGAGTAAATTTAATTCAGGGTGATAAATTTATTTAGGCCGGTTTCTGCACAAAAAACACAACAAACGTTTGAGAAAAGGAGAGAAAAATAGTCCTTTATATTTTTTTTTACATTATTATTCAAGAATTTATTTAAAATGTCCCTCATATCGGGCAAACGAAACTTATCGGGAATTGATATTTCATTAATTTTACGATAATCCAGTACAAATTGTGATTTGCACCGGCCTAATACACCTAATTTTTGCGAACAAACCTAAATTGGACTGCTCGATAAAACTCAATTTTGAATAATTTCATACTTGTACTTTTTCCATACGCATTTTGGTATTCCGGAGTGGGTAAATTCGAGTTTAAATTCTTATTACTCTAGAATGCTTGCATTTTACCAAACCAGGTCGTTAAAAGGCAAACCATTTTCATATCTACACTTACTCTATGTTTTTAGAAAATAAATTCTAGAGCTTAGTTGTGCAATATTATATATTATTGTATATTCACCACTCGATTGACACCATTTGCCTTAGTATAGACTATTTGATCATATGATCACACAAAATCATAAATATTTAACAGATTAGCTCATTGTTTCTGTTAGCGGATCACGTATTGTATTCTGATATCTTCTAAAGTACTTCAAACAGTTACCAATCCAGGTGTGGCAAATTGTGTAACAAATAGATTTAATTCAATATTGTATACTTAGTACAAGATAAAATAAATGGTTCGAAAGCGTCTTACTTGAAAACAATAAATGGATATTTGGACGATATAAAGGGATTACACTCAATTTACTAGAGGAAGCAGGTATATGTAACTCTTTCTCTACAGGCAATAATGTTACATTAAATAGAAAATAAAGATTGCAGTTTAATTTTTGAATAAGTTTCTCCGAAGGAAAATGTTATGTTTATAAAATGTTAGTTAAAAACTTCCTAGAACTCTGTCTATTAATTTTTGAAACACTCTTAAATTTTTGATAAAATGAAGTTCAATATCCGGAATCGGGTCGATTCCGCGGAGGTGTCGAAAGCGAACAAACTATCTTTTGTAGCTCGGGTACTAAACAAAAGTTTTCTTGAAATTGGGGAAGTCAATGATCTTTAGGTGGTGCGGTGATAATTTTATACGCGGACACCAGAAAAATATGGAAGTGATGTCTCTCTATACAGATAAAAGTATATAATAATCCTTATATATACAGTGAAACCTCTCATAATGGACACCTCTAATAAGCGGACATCTCTATTAAGCGGACATTTTTTTATAGTCCGGAACTAGGTATATGAAATTCCATGAAACTCAACCTCTCTTGGGCGGACGCTCGTTTGGGCGGACGCGGACAGGCTGTTTTCAACAAAGAGTGCGAAAACCCTCCTTTAAACGGACAAAAAATGTTTAAAAGTGTTTGGGAGACGAATAAGTACGGTGCAAAAACTCTCTGAAAACACACCGGCAACCAATCGCGTATGAGTGGCAGCGCAAAAGGACTTCGCCGAATGAAAGTATGTGTGATTCCCCGACAGCAGTCCGCCGTTTATTTGTGAGTTGTAAGGTTAAAATCTTAAACAATGGCAGAAAAATGTCAATGTGCTATTAGAAGATGATAGTGACCCCATTCCTACCGATTATGTAGCCCAAACTGAAACCACATCACTATCTGACGACTCTGATGAAGAAGTTGAATGCAGTAATCGAACAAATGTCACCAATTATCACAAGCCATTAGTATGGTAAAGGAATTATATGAGTGTGCAAAGAATAGAGGTGACTCTACAGCAACGGAGTAGTTATCAGACTTGGAATTATATTTTCTATATTGCAAGTTTTAAAACGCAAACACGTCAAATTACTTTATTAGATTTTTTTAGTACTACAACCTAACTAAAACTAGTGTATTTTTGTTATGTTATGTTTATTTGTACATACATATACATAGTAATAATTTTGCATTTACATATTACCTAATAACAAATTTCCCATTGGCGGACGCCTCTATTAGGCGGACAGATTTAGACGGTCCCGTAGGTGTCCGCCCAAGAGAGGTTTCACTGTATATCGATTTCTGCATAAATAATTTTTTTCAGAGATGTTCAGCTTAAATATTTCCCGGAATACGAAGTCCCTGGTGAAAAAAAAAATAATCCAAAACATATAGACTTCCATTCACTACATTCATTGTAATAATCACTTTGCTGAAATATTTTAACGGAAAGACAACGCTCCCTCGCAATCACTTACTTACACTACATTTACTATAATTCCTGCGATAACGAATCCTTTGTGGGTTAAAGCACATTTGCACCATAAGCAAGCTCGTTTAACTTAGAATGCTTTAGTTAATACGAACATTAACGACAAACTATTTATTATAAAGCAGAGTTATATCAATGCGAATTTTAACTGAAACGTTTAACCATTTATAGGTTAAAGCACATTTACATTATAAGCAAGCTCGTTTAATCTAGAATACTTTAGTTAATACGCGTATTAACTTTTTAATTTGTTAATCAGCGTTTTATTTATTATAAAGCAGGATTACAGCAATACGAATAACACTGGACAACAAATTTTAGGTTATTGGTTGTATCTTGTACCATTTTTCTTGTTAATTTTGAAATGCTGAATACAAAAATGATAATGAAATTAAAAACTTAAAATTTTTTTAACAAAATAATAAAAACTAGATGATTTTACACTTTTAGAGTCACTAAATGAGCTGTCGTTTGTCTATTCTTTTGTGAATTGTTTCTGGAGCATCTCTAACAAGAGTCCAACAGTAGTGAGCAAGCATGGAAGCATTCCAGTTTCCCTGGTACCTGTTCTTCATTGTTGATACTGATGGAAGCGTTCGCCGTGCTCATCACCTACAGCTCCGCAGTTGTCGGGAAATAAGTCCAGGTCCATTTCCTACAAATGGATCTTTAGTTACATATTGCTACCCATTTTTTGATACGACGACAGCATATTTTCAACAAGAGTAACGTAATTGCCAGCTTTTTATTTCCCAAGAAATTAGTGACCACGAGGCGAAGCGTTTTTTCAATATAGAGTGCTGTCAAAGTGTTCGTCTTTCAGAATATTTCGAATCTGTGGCCCAATAAAAATTACTTCTTTAATTTTTGCTTCACTTAGCCTCGGAAATTTCTGGCGTTAATGTGAAATGCATATCCGACAGGATAGACGGAAAAATATTGCCAATATGCAATAGAACTGCCTTTAAAGTAAACTGTGTAAAATGTACAATAAAGCCCTAAAAATGATATATCCAATAGAAATTGAAAAGCCTAGTTCATATCGGATAATAACTTATATAGGAAATATTAGCACAAAAATCAGTAAATTCATAAAAAATCTTAATATTAATGCAGCATTTAAGACTCAAAATACCATTGGAAAACTCATAAAAAACAGTAAAACAAAAACCCACCAAAAAGATAAATCAGGAGCGCTATACAAAT
Organism: Barypeithes pellucidus; assembly: GCA_963991005.1. Classification (NCBI taxonomy): domain Eukaryota; kingdom Metazoa; phylum Arthropoda; class Insecta; order Coleoptera; family Curculionidae; genus Barypeithes; species Barypeithes pellucidus. The sequence goes on from OZ022559.1 coordinate 26,428,656, forward strand.
TAAAGTGCGGGGATTGCCCAAAAACTTATATTGGCCAAACAGGTAGAAGTTTCTCAAAAAGAATAAAAGAGCATCACAACAGCTTCATAAACGGCAAAAGTTACGCCAATCATCTTATCGAGTCAAACCATTCTTTTAATCAAGATTTCAAAATACTACATATAGAAAACAAAGGTTCAAAATTAAATCATCTTGAATCGCTAGAAATATACAAACTTAAAAATGCAAATGTGTTATTAAATAATCAAATAGACTTAAACAATTCACCCCTATTAAACTTATTTAAATATCCATCACAATAGTTCAATAAAATACCTTGAAAATGTAAAAGACCCTCATTATCATATTAAATTATAATAGGGAAAAAAAACCCAAACTTATAACATACTTTAGGCTAAATATTTCTCCCCTTTTGTTAAGTACCACAACTTAAGAATAATTTGAACGAAATAGGAAATACCCAACCTTCATATCACAAAATAATCTTTCTTTTGTTAATAGAGACACTTATAAGGCATAACTTTGAAATAAAATGTACATTACCTGACGAAACTGCAGTGCAGTGAAACATGTCGTATTGTCAAATAAAAAGTGGAAATTTAAGTAAAAAAGTGTTTTACTTACAATAATATAACCAAATTTAAAGTAAATGTTGAACTGTCTATAAACAATCTCCATTCCAATGGTTTGTAGTTTATATTTAAAGCCGCCGGTAAACCGCCAATATTGCAGAAAACCAAGGTATTTTCCATGTCAAAAATTGTGCTAGGCCTCTACGAAAAACACAGAGACAGCGTCTTCTAATAGGTTCCACTGCTGCAATTTGAGTTTTGCCAAAAAAGAGACAGTAGTGACACCTACATTACTTTTTTAATAGCACTAATAGTTCCGAATAAATAATCAACAAACAAATAACAATATGGAGGTTTCATAGCAACTGCATCTCTAAATTTCATTTCAAATTCAAAAAAACTTTATAACCGATTATTTGATTACCGATTACGGAGATACCCTATAAAAGTATCGAAAATGGGACCAAATATCTGATTGCTTTTGTTCCAACCTTTGAAAAGTATATTTAAGCCCTTCGACAAGAAAAGTATAATATTCCAATTGGCATTTTTACGTAATTACTACTAGATACTTAATAATATCTGCAAAGGCCAATAAAAAGTCCAAATTATTAAATTTGTTATCGATTATTATCAACTTATTGAAAGGACAAGATGGCGCGATAAACTTCTAACAATTCACGCTTTTTGTCGTTATCTTTAAAGTTTGACTGGCCCATCGCGCTTTCTTATCACGTCTGCAATCAGTGAACCCTTCGGCAGTACAGCTGTCTAAGGGAACAAATAAAGACCTTGTCATGAGCGCACATACCCATCCTTGTTACTTTACAGTCAATACTTAAATACATTTACATATTAAATTAATGGAAATTAATTTATAGTGTACTCATAGAAGGGGTAGCTTCGGTTTACATTGGCTAAATAATTAGTGCTACGCTCATGCTGAACGGGAACAAATCTCCTTATATGCTTCTTATACTAAATTAATCAGAATATTTTAAGGACAGTAATTCCATAAACCGATATTTATACTCCTAAATTCGTAACAATTTCAAAAGTCGAGAGTATAGTCAAAGTCATAGGAAATCGATTTTTGGAAATCATAATTGCCCTTAACTTCAACAGACATATGGCTAGTTCCTGTCAGATTTCAAAATAGACACCAATGACCTCTTTTAATTGGTTATCATTAGGTGGAAATCGCATGGCCATCATATTTTGGAATCGAGCACGAGTTATTCTTGGTGACTACAATAACTGCGGTTATACTTTAATAAAATTAAGTACGGCTTCTGGTTAATGTCACAAAAAACAGTTTTATTCCTCTAGATCAGCGTTTCAGACATTTTTGACCACGGACCCCATTTGATTATAGAATTTTGTTGTGGACCCCCCAACCACTCCCTGCATTGCTATAGAATTAATTCTAGGAGAGGAAGTCATCACCTTTATTTTTATTCGAATCTTATTCTTTTTAACAAATCAAAAAGCATTGATAAGCAATAATCTGAATAATATATCACTGGCTGCATCTAATGTTCTCAGTACGATGGATATTACTGCTTGCTTCATCCATACCGCTATTCTATGTTGGGCTTGATTTGAAGAAAGCTGCAGCCTTATATAGCTGGTTCGGCATTAAGTCGATTTCGATACTTTGTTTTTGTGACATTTTATCTCCACTTAGTGGTTCGCGGACACCTAAATAATTGCCCGCGGACCACCAAGGGGTCCGTGGACTCCAGTTTGAGAAACACTGCTCTAGATAATGCGCGAGTTCATTAAGCAAACAAAGTCAAAGCTACTCTCCGAGAGTTTTACTAGAACTGGACCACCCGCCTGTGAAAGGGTGAGTCAGGAGGAACAGATCAAACTCCAGGATCGTATTGTACACGTGAAAATAATGTAGAAAAACTCATATGTCCTTATCCGATAGTCATTTGTTTTCAAGTTAAAATGTATAACTTACAAATATGGAAAGCAATTTTCAGCACAAATTTTGAATAAACGTGTAGTGTGATGTGGACCATAGTTATTTAATTGGCCCTTTCATTTTCGATAATCGCCTCATGGGGGCCCATGACTTAAATTTTTTACGAAACAAATTGCAAGGACTACTAGAGGATGTTCCCAAACATCAGAATGCAGCACGATGCAGCTCCTGCACATTTGGACGAAATATTTCCAGGACTTTGGATTGCTCGCGGTGGCCTCCAAGATCTCCAGACCTCACACCACTAGACTTGTTTATGGAACTGGTTCAAAAATGAAGTTTATAAAGTACAGTAGATGCAGTAACTCGTCGTATTAAAAATACTGCTGTCATCGATCAATTTCTCTCCGCAAAGGCAAACGGCCTTAAATAGAATGCTGGATTATTGTTTTTCAAGATAAAATTTGTAAATAACGTATTACAATGTGCACGACACTGGAAGACGAGTGACTAGTGCTGATAAAAATAATAACAGAACACATTTTCGCTACCGCTAAAAATGAACCCTCGTTTCTCTTAGAATCATTCTTTAAGAAAATGAAAAACTGATAATAGTCGATCGCTCAAGTAATATTGTTATAGGCCTGTAAATTTAACATATGTAGCTAAACCTTAACAGATATAAATCGGTATTTTCGTGCATATTTCTTGGTATAGATTTGATAACAATTATCTTAAATTTATAAATTTTCTTGAAGTAGTCCATCTCAAAGTGGAGTGAATTTATAGGGAGGTAAAGAAACTCACAGTCTGCTCCACTAGTTTAATAGCAATTAATTAGAAATAAAAATAAAAGCCATACATGTTTCGAAGGCTTAAGCCTTCATCCTCAGTGAAAGGAAAAACATCAAAAACATCAAAAGGAGGGTACCTATGACATTGTTATAACTAGAAAGCAGGAAAAGAAAAACTTTTTTATTATGTAAAAAATTGAAATATATTATTATGAAATAAAAAGTAAAAACTAAGGTTTATTTTTTGGAAAAACATAATAAAAATTCCTTTTTAATTATTCTCAGGAAAGACACGATAAAAATTATTTATATTTTAATTTTAATAAAATCTTTTTAAAGATATTTAATTTTGAATTTGATATAAAACTCGTTCATTTTGTAGGGAATGTTCATCTTACACGAGGTTCTAAGATGAAAAAATTTGATGTTTTTCCTTTCACTGAGGATGAAGGCTTAAGCCTTCGAAACATGTATGGCTTTTATTTTTATTTCTAATTAATTGCTATTAAACTAGTGGAGCAGACTGTGAGTTTCTTTACCTCCCCTTAAATTTATAAGGCCCTAAATCAAAGAAATAGTCCATTTTCTCCAAGAGATCTGTTTAATCACTATTGAGAAGTAAACTCAAAGTCATGGTCTCACTAATTACATATATTATGCGTATTAACGAAATGTTATACATGTTTCGCCCAACTGGGCATCGTCAGACCAAAAATTTTTATAAAATTGGAATATGGTTAACATAATATGTAACATGGGCTATCATTTGCTGACCAATCCCGGCTAAAATAATTGTTTAAATACATTAATACCAAAATATGATCAATAAATAACACGATAATAATATAACTGTTAAAAGAATTTTACTTTTAGTTTAGGTACTCAATTAAAAACACGTGAATATTATACTAATAAATTGTGTATTTATTTTGGTCACCGATTTAACAACACATCAGGACACCAGCAAGACCAATCTTGACAGAATCACCCATTAGAAACCAATAACCCGAAAAGTGTCATTTATTAGAAAACTTTGGTCTTGGCGGGGCGGTTCGTATCCAGACACATTTTGTTTGTTCCCCTTGTTCCCGCACGATGTTTTTTTTTTCAGCGACCAGCAAGAAAGCTCGGTTGTGTAGGTATCTTGTTATAAAAATATTGATCCGTTTAATATTTATGAGAAGCTAACGAAAATTTAATTTTCTTATTAATATAAAAGTTGCTCGAAGGACACGAGGAGATAAAAATAGTAAAAAAAACAAGAAAAAATAAATTAATCATTAATTTTTTGTCGATTTACATGATCGTATCTCCTAAATTAATTTGATATCATGTTCCTTGAGAAGCAATCTTATCGTAAAAAAACTATTTCTTTTACTCATGTCTAGAAAATTGTTGGTTTCTGATCGAAATCAACTTCTGTTAAATTGATGGGTTTCGATGTCAGTTTACTTTCTATTCAATGTACTTTCTGTTCCATGCACTTTTCTACTTGAGATAATTTATGTTCGAGATGTTTCTTATACGAGGGCGTTCCTATATTATTAGATAACAATCACAAAACACATATTATTAATTAGTTAATTTAGGAAAACTTACCAAAAAGTATTTTTGCTGGAATTGATGGAAGCGTAAATCCAGTGTTGCCAACCTTACCATGAATAATATCCCAAGTGCAAGGATGAAATGTCCCATATTTGAATATTGAAAAAAAAGTTCCACCCCAAAACTTACCAGGCAGTACACGGTCTGCCTGGTATAAAAATAGATTTTTTTTGTGGCAAATTACTAAAAAAAGGTAATTTAAACAAAAAATTTAATTCAGAAACCTTTAAAATGTCTTACGAATTGACTTTAATATCCCTTTGTCCCACAGAGACCTCAAAAAGCCCACGAAATGGTCTTTAAAACTACAGAAACAACAAACCCGAACAAATTGTTTGTACTAGCGGTCTCGCCAGTAGTGACCAAATCTGTTCTGTTTAATGTTTAATAAAATACAATACAGGGTGTACCATAACTTATGGGCCATAGATCAACTGGAGATACTAAACGGCAAACTAGACCGATTAAGTGATATACATTTTTTCGAAATGTTTCTAGTTCTAAAAATAGAGTGTGTATAAACTGAAAGTATATTTTGAACATACGCCATAATTTAAAACGCCCTGTATAATAAGAACTCTGGACAATGATCTTTGCATACCTTTAACTAATGACTAAAAATGAAGTACTCTTCATTCATGTCGCTAGTCCTAACCGTTTTCGAAAAAACGTCATTTTATTTACACTGTTAGTCCCCTAACTTCTGTCGTGTTAAATATGAAAATGCGGAATTTTCCCGTGTCACCAACATATTATTATCAAAATTCAAAGAATTAGACGCTTTGAACTAAAGAGGTAAACTCTAATTTTGGATAGATTTTTTTTATCATAATAACGTTGAAGATTGAACATATTTTATAGGAACAAAGATGTATCTTTTGTCGAAATACGGCAAATACATGATGTTTTTGCGAAAACGGTCAGGATTGGTGACACGAATGAAACGTACCTAATTTTTAATCAATAGTTTAAAGTATGCAAAAAACGTGCAAACAACCCTTCCTTGAACAGTAATTTGAAGGGTCTTATCTGATATACATACATTATATTAAAAATGAATTGGGGAATTACTATATATGCAGTTGAAACAAGTGATGGGTCTGCTAACAGGCCACTGCCACTTGCGAAAACACCTTCAACGGATAGGGATAAACAACGGATCCATTGAATGTAGACTCTGCGGCGAAGAGGATGAAACCGCCTCACACATAATATACCGCTGCGTAGCGCTGTCCCGTAGAAGACAAAATATCTTCGCTAACATACAACGTGGTGACAACCTCCCACATGACAAGCTTGGTAGAAGGTTACTGGACCTCATAGGAGGAACAAATATCTTCTAACAAGATCGGGGTACACAATAAGCCGACAGGCTGCAGTGATTTGAAGTTCGGGCCTTCAAACCGACCCCCGCCTTTAACCAACCAACCAACCATACATGCATATGATCTCCTAGAGCACGTGTTAGCCTGGTACCTTTATTACATTGTTTCATCTGTTAAATTCTATTCGGTATTCAAGAAAATACGCGATATTACGAAAAAAGCAGGTTTTAAACATACCTTCACTCCACAAATACTTTACGGCTATCCTTATAAGGAAAAACAGCCTATATTAAGTAAATTTAAGATAAAGCTATTTCACGCCCCCAATACGCCATCGTCGTCTGCAAGAAAAATGCATTTAAGACTAAATAACCAATAAAAACCTATAATGCTAATCAGAATGTCTATTTAAAAAGCATAAACTTAACACAGAAATAAGTGGTTTTAATAGGCACGTGATATAAAGATATGCCTACACTAAATGGATGGAAAATAAAACTTTGTACCCATTTAAATATATGTACAGGGTGGCCCCTGTACAGGGTGTCACATTTTCGACACGTTTATAGGGTATCTCCGTAATTGTTAGTGCTATCAAAATAGTAATGTAGGTGCCATATGCTCTTTTTCGGTCAAACTTAAAATGATAAAGTCAAAATTTGAAAATTATCGTTCATATATTTGAAAGGAGAATTTAAAATAGTATCCTTTTTTATTAAAATATACAGGGTGTTCCATTTAAAAAAATAAGGTTAGGTCCGATAACTTTCTTACCTGACCCCGTATACTTATTCTGAAAACAGCAGATTATTCAACAATCAATATAAAGAAACTTCTGTATAAAACATTTTTCTGTATCTCTTTGAACTAAGAAAATATAGGGTAATTTTGAAATTGTCAATGTTTTGATTTTCCCCCGTATTTCTTAAGCGAGCGAAAATTTTCAAATTTTGATTTTACCATTTTAAGTTTGGCCCAAAAAGAGCACATGACACCTACATTGGTTTTTTGATAGCACTAACAATTACGGAGATATCAGTTGGGACTGTTTTGGTGGAAATATTTAATGGAGAAGTAGTTGT